>VBSM01000529.1:41007783-41127841 GCA_008086735.1 Cheirogaleus medius | reverse complement strand
ACTGGGCATCTACCCAAAGGCAAAAAAGACATTCTATAAAAAAGACATCTGCACTCGAATGTTTATAGCAGCACATTTCAGAGTTGTAAAGATGTGGAAACAACCCAAGTGCCCATCAATACGTGAGTTGATTAATAAAATGTGGTATATGTATACCATGGAGTTCTACTCAGCCACATAAAACAATGGTGATCTGGCACCTCTTGTATTATCCTGGATAGAGCTGGAGCCCATTCTAAGTGAAGTATCCCAAGAATGGAAAAAAAAAGCACCGCATGTACTCACCATCAAATTGGTATTAACTGATCAACACTTATGTGCACACAGAGTAGTAACATTCATCAGGTGTTGAACAGGTGGCAGGGGGAGAAGGGAATGGGTATATTAACTCCTAACGGGTACGGTGTACACTGTCTGGAGGATGGACATGCTTGAAACTCTGACTCGGGTGGGACAAAGACAATATATGTAACCTAAACATTTGTATCCCTGTAATATGCTGAAATAAAAAACAATTTAAAGTTTCTATTTTAAAATAACTGGGATAGTTATTTTTTTCTCCTGCATTTGACTGATATGACATTCTCTCTCCCTTTCCTCTCCTCCCCTCCCTTTTCTCCCCTTCCCTTCCTTTCTTTTTCTCTACCTGATAAACTCCTGGTGTCTTTTAGAGCTCCAACAAATGGGGATTTTGTGGGGTTTTCTTGGACTCTGCTAGGCAGAACCTGTCATTCTCCTTTGATCTCCTAGTACTTGGTACAGCTGCTTCTTACCTGTGGTACAGTCTTGTGTATATTTCTCTTTTTCTCCTGCTTGATTGTAAACTCTTGAGAGCAGGAAGAGTATAATATTTATTTCTGTATTCCCAGCACATTACGAATGAATGGAGAACTGCATGACGCAGGACTTCTGTCTGTTTCAAGCATGTTCTGTTTGTGCATTTACCTGCTCCTCACTTTCTGTCTCAATGGCAGTCTCAGTGAGGGGCAGGAACGGCTCTGCTCTACTCCCTTCAGTGGCAGCCCCTTGCTTTGCAAGGCCACCACTACAGCTCCCTCATTGCGTTGGGTGTCCCCGTAGCTGGCTCTCTTTTGCTCATGGCTGTTAAGCTCCTTGAGGACAAGGTTGTTGAGTTTAAAGGAGTTTCTTACTGAATGTTTTGTTGAATGACTTGCTAAGGGGACTAAAGAAAGGCTTCAAGGGAAAGCCCTTGAAGGATGGGGAGAGTTTTAAGAAGTGGAGTCTCCATCCTTGTTAGTGGCTGATGGGGCAGGGATGGCATGGGGACACAGAGTAGTTGTTTAGGGAATCAGTGACCATTCAAGTGTGGTAGAAGGCAGGGCATGTAGAGAGAAAATTGGAGAGAGGCAGCTTCAAAGGTAGATAGGATATAGATTTTGGATAGCCCAAAAGAACAAGGATAAACAAAATGTGCAGTAGTTCTTGGGGGAAGTTCTGTGGTCCTGCTGTCAGGGAGGGGTGTCACCAGAGATCCCCTTTTGGAAAGAGCTCTCAGCCTCCTGGATGAGAAATGGTGGTGGAGGCCACCAGGAGAAGCTGAGTGCTGTGACACCTGGCAGGAGGGTTAACACAGAGAGAGGGGCTCCCGCAATCCTGCCAGTTCTGTTCTGTGGGAAGCAGATTCTTTTTGTGGAGGAAGATGAATACTCCATGCTGTAGACAATGCAGACCAAAAGGAGGTGAGAAAGGGAAAGAATAGGAACATAACAGTCACCCCACACTATAGTTCCAGGTTGAATGGTTCAGCTATAGCTTTTTATCCTGGCCTAATTATCACAGAGTTTTTCAGATTTTTGTGTTTTCATAAGATATGAAAGATAATAAAACAGTGTCTATATTGGCTTTTAAGTAGATTTCTGTGGCAGGGCCAATAACAGTGTGTGGAATTCAGCTGGGATGTGTTTCAGGTGGGAGTAAGAGTCCATTATAATTCTTAAAAGAAAGAAAACAACAGCAGTCTGGGTGTTACCTACGTATCATCATCTGTGAAATGTGGGTAATGATATCAGCTTTCCTTTATGTTCCAGGGCTTTTTGGAAAATCAAATAAGTCGAAAGATGTGGAAGTACTTTGTAAATCAGTAAGTGCCTATAAAATCCATCTACACATTCAGAAAATGTGTTAAACTTGCCCTATGTGATGGGAATATTGTCAGGCACTGGGGGTATGGGCACGAATAAGACAAGGTCTCTGTCTTTCAAATCTCTAGATAGACAAGTAAGCTTTGACAAAGATACTTGTTATGCCATAAGAGAAGGTTAACATATTTTATAGGGAATTGTGACTAATATTATATTTAGTAAAATGGGCTTTGTAGCTAATGGCTGCCAAATTAATATTTTTGTTTTTTTCTGGAAGAGTACTCAGAGGCAATGTCATGTGGTTAAAAGATTTTGGGCTTTGGAGACAAAGGGTGAAACTTCCAGTTCATGTTCTGTCATTTGATGACTATTTGAGTTTGGGAAAGTCTCTTGCTTTCTCACCTGTTCTTAACTCTTTCTATCTAACTCAGAAGGTTACTGAGATATAATTATATTAGCTAACAGATGTTAAAGTGCCTTTAAAACTGTAACTTACTGTTCATATGTTGTGGATCATTTATTAAGAATAATAGAAGAAATTGGCAATATTGTCTTTCATGGCCATTACCGTGATTGACTCTGCAATTAAGGAGAAAGGAATGGAAACTAACATGTACAGTAAGGAACTAGTGTGTCTGAAGCTGCAGTAGACATTAACATGACAGAGCTCATGTAATCCCAATGATAACCTTGTGCGACAGGCACCATTCTCCCCATCTTACAAAGGAGACTGAACGGCAGAGCTGTCCATGAATTCTCCTGAGGTACACAGGTCATACTTAGAAGAGCCAGGAGCTGCCCAAGAGGAAGGCTTGTGCCTGATGTGGCAATGGGTGATAGATGTCATTCTTCAAACTTCCCTTTCCCACTCCTGCTGGCTTTGTTTGGGATGCAGATTCACTGTGACATTTGTCTTTACCTTCTCTTTGATAAGGCAGTGGTGGAGAAGAATAGGGATCTCACTGGGCAAATACCTGCCCAAGAGTCTGTCCCTCACATACATGGACAGGAATCTGGGGATGATGAAAATCCACCTTGCAGAATGGGGTGTAGCATGTCCCTCTGAGCTTATAAGAATGTCCCTTCCCATGTGATCCTTTTCAGTGCACCACCAGGCAAATGGGAGTATAAAAGTACTGATTTTACTTTATATTTGCCTCATGCACCTGACTTTTCCCCTTCTCCCCAAACCCTTTCACACTTTGAATCATTTTTACCCTGGAATCAACTTTGTTCCTGTTTCCATGCCTTTGCATATCCTGTTACCTCTGCCTGGGATAGTCTCCTGGTTCTCAAATCTCTGATACAGACGTACTTGTCCTTTAGAACCTGACTCAAGAAGCCCTGTCCCCCACCGAGTTGGTTGTTTCCTTCTTCAGTCCAACGTTCCTCCAGTGTGCCATCTTTTACTGTTTATCCAGCTACATTAAACTGTGTGTGTACTTGTCTCTCTTCCTTACTGGAATCAACTCTCTGGGGAAAGGAAGCCGCAAATTATTTCCTTCATTATAAGCAGTATGTAGCAGATGCTTTGCACAGAGTAGGCATTCAGGAACCATTTGCTGAATGAATGCAAGAAGGAATGAATGAACTTGTAAGGCAGTGTTCTGGCCAGAGTGTGCAGACACAGGACAGCCACTGCTATGATGGCCTTCTGTGCCATGTCACTTTCTTCCATACAAAGTATCAAGATAATTGGTACTTTTTGGTTGACTTAGAAAGTGCTTAGAAAAAACTATGTTCTTGTTCAAGAGTTTGTAGCACTTACCTTCAGCCTGTTTGGTACAGCAAAGTGAGGCTCTCACCCTGGCCTGACTTGTATTTATTTTTTTTAACTTCTCATGTCTTTGCATTTTACCTGAAGGCAAATTCACTGCCTTGGAGAGTGTAAGTCCAAGAGGAAATCCCTTTGGGCAACTTGCCATATTTTATCTATGCTGCTTTTTCCATTTTAGCCTGTCGTGGAGTTATTTTTGGTTAAGTTCTGCTCTGGGGGAGGGGAGAGAAGCTTGGCTGTGAATGTGGGATAGAAAAGAGCTTGGAAGTGCCCTGCTCAGACAGAGGAATGCTTCCCCAACTGCTGCGTTCTTTAATTTGGCCCCTGCTTGGGGTTTTGTAGGCACATAGAGTCCATAAGTCTAAGATCTTGGCCCTTAGAGGTTTAGGGGTAGAGACATAGTAGAAAATGCAGGGAAGTTGGGGCCAGGCATACCTGGGTTCACATCTTGGCTCTGAAACTTCCGAGCTATTAAGTGTGGGTAAGTTTATTGGTCTCTCTGAGGTTTTCCTTCTTTATCTATAAAATGGGGACACCAACACTTATTTTGCAGGGATTTGTAAAGCTTACAAATGATGTATTTTAAAATGCCTGGCTCACAGAAAGCCTTCAGTGAATGAAAGCTAATGCGGTCATTGGCTCTCTGACCCCTTATTTTTGAGTAACAATAAAAATGTACCCTGAAGAGTATTTAACCTTTCTTTGTGGCTGAAAGCATTACCAGTGAGCAATTGACTTAATATCATTATTAACAAGTTGCTTTTGTTTCTATTATCAAATTTATGTTAGCTACCTTGATTTCAAAATGAAAGAGTGATGTTTTAAGATTTAATCCATATTTACCAGTAAAAAGCCTATAAAAATAATAGTGTGAATGGAGTGGGGAGGGGAGCACAGAAGAAGCTTCATGAAAACTTTCCCTTTGGTACAAATCACCTCCTTCCTTGTAGCAGGGTGTGCGTGCGTATATGCAGCTGTTGGTTTCAACACTCAATTGTCTACTTCAGGCTCCACAGGTGCTGTTTTGCCCTGGGGAACTGTTTGAGCTGTGTCAGGTTGATGGTTCAGGGCCCGAGTATGACTCTTGTCAAATTTGGGATCCGAAGCCCTGTCTGAACCCAGTTTAGTATTCAGGAAGTGTATCCATAGCAGCTGCTGTCAGGGTAACTATCACCAAGGGTAGACAGTTGATGGCTTCCTTCCTGCGATGTGTTTCTCCTAAACAGTCTTAAGAATAGTGCCTCCCCCATCACCACCCATTCGCAAGGTAGAGAGAAGAAAGTCTTCCTTCTTGCCATGGATAGTAGCCCTCCCGTCTCCCTTAGTTATAATTATATGATAATAACCAGCACCTATGTTCTTCTTCCTCCTTGGAGGCAGACACTGTGAGAATATCTTATTCATATGTATTTATTCATAAAACGTGTAACTCTCGGTGCTTACTATCTGCTGACCACAGAGAGACAGAAAACTAATAAGACAAGAAGACAAGAAATGTCTAGTTAGAAGTGCTGTGAAGAAAATAAAAGAGATGATGGGATAGACAGTGAGGGATTGGGTTGCTACTATTGCAGGGTAACTAGGGGAGAAATGTTTGTGGAGGTGACACAGAACCTGAGACCTTAACGACCAGAGGAACCATGTGAAGCCACATGGACAACTTGGGGGAAGAGCATTGCAGGCAGTGGACAGACACCTCATACCACAGCCCTGCGAAAGGAGAGATAGTCGTCTGTTTAATGATCCGAAGGAAGCTTAGTGGTCTGAGTGCCAAGTGCAAGGAAGAAAGAGGTAGCAGAGGAAGCCAGAGAGGCAGGTAGACACCGAACCATGTAGGACCTCTTAGGCCACCATAAAGAGTTCAGAGTTTCTTTTAAGACAGTGGGTAGCTGTTGGCAGGTTCAAGCAGCGGAAATACTATCATGTGTTTTGAAAAGATCACTCAGGCTACCACATGGAAAATTGCTCTGTGGGAGTGAGAGAGTGGAAGAGGAGAGACCCATTAAGAGATACTGCAGTAGTGCTGGGGACAGGTAACTGCCAGATGGACTAAGGTGTGTGTGGTTGGTGATGGTGGTGGGGGGTTTGCAGATGGTAGGTCAGATGACACACAAGCTTGGCCCTAAAATAAGGGATCTTATCCATCTTGGTGAGAGCATTTGCGATTTGATGATTCCATAATGCTTTCCCTAACTTCATAAATTTTGAATTCTATTTGACGTTGGGAGCAACACTGATCCTGGCTTTCTTTGGCACTTCAGATTTTGCTTTTGTTCCTCCAGCTATAGTGTGTCTTGGTGAAAGAGTGTGGGCTTCGGAGTGAGATAGACCTGAATTGGAATCCTTGCCCCAGTACTCATTAGGTGATTGGCTGGATAACTTTTTACTTTAATATCTCCAATCTTCAGTTGCCTCCACTGCAAAATGGACTCAATAATGATGCCTACGTTTGCAGGTTCATACTGAAGCATCAGATGAGATAGTAGTTGTGAGAATATCTTTGCACATGGTAAACTCTCAATGAAAGTTATTTGCTTCGGGTATGTACCCAACAGAGGCATTGCTGGGTTTTATGGTAGTTCTATTTTTAATTTTTGAGGAACCTCCATACTGCTTTCCATAAGGGCTGGACCAATTAAAATTTCTACCAACAGTGTATAGGTGTTCCCTTTCTCCACACTCTCACCAACACTTGTCATCTCTTGTCTTTTTGATAATTGCCATCCTCACATGTGTGAAGTGATCCCATGTTGATTGCAGCATTATTCACAATAGCCAAGATAGGGAAAAAACCTAAGTGTCCACTGAAGGATGAATGACACACACATATATACATATATATATAATATATATTATATATTCCATTTTATATGTATCTTATTCAACCTTGAAAAAAGGAGGAGATACTGCCATTAGGCCCAACATGGATGAATCTGGAGGACATTATGCTGAGTGAAATAAAGCCAGACACAGAAAGACAAATGCCACATGATCTCACATATGTGGGATCTAAAAACATAGAATATATACAAACAGAGAGTAGAACAGTGATTACCAGGAGTGGGGAGGGGGAGAAAATAAGGAGATGTAGATCAGTGGGTACAAACTTGTGGTTATGTAGGATGAATAAGTCTAGAGATCTGATGGTAAAGCATGAGGACTGTAGTTAGTATTGTGTGGCGGAAATTTGCTAAGAGTAGATTTTAGGTGCTCTTTACACACACACAAAAGGTAACTATATGAGGTGTTGGATATATGGATATGTTAATTTGCTTGACTACAGTAATCATTTCACTGTATATGTACAGTTGACTCGAGGTACTGACCCCCTGTGCAGTTGAAAATCAATGTATAACTTTTGACTCTCCCCAAATTTAATTACTAATAGCCTACTGATGACTGGAAGCCTTACCCAAAACATAAACAGTCAATTCACATATATTTTGTATGTTATGTGTGTTATGTACTATATTCTTACAATAAAGTGAGATAGAGAAAAGAAAATGTTATTAAGAAAATCTAAGAAAGATAAAATATATTTACTATTCATTTAGTGGACATGGATCATCGTAAAGGTCTTCATCCTCGTCATCTTCACATCGAGTAGGCTGAGGAGGAGGAGGGACTGGTCTTGCTGTCCCAGGGGTGGCAGAGACAGAAGAAAATCTGCATGTAAGTGGACCCGTGCAGTTCAAACCTGTGTTGTTCAAGGGTTAACTATGTATCAAAACATGTTGTACACTTTAAATATATATAATTAAATAAACAAATAAGAAAGAAGGGAAAGGAAGGGAATGAAAAGGAAGGGAGGGAAAGATAGTGATTTAGCTTTGACTCTGAATTAGCTCTTTCAACCCTCTGCCTTCCTAGGCCAGGACTGGCTGTCATGGGCTTGTGCTCAAACTCTACCTCCCTGTCAGAGAAGCGCATATTAATGAAAACAAACACTAGACCAGGAGGCAGCCCGTGGACTTGGCTGTCTAGTTCTGTCCTTGCTAACCACCTGAGTGGCTGTGGATAAGCTCTTTCCATGTCTGGGCCTCAACATCTTCATCTGTGAAATGAGGAATCTGGACTGAATGGTCAGTAATTATCGTATTTAGTGACATTCCTTCATTTGATGCCAATATCAACGTTAACAGCCACCACCATCCACTGTGGGCCAATGTGCTATATGCCTTATTTACATTATCTTATTTAATCTTTAGGACATGCCTGTGAGAGAGTAATATTACTGTCCCCATTTTAAAGAAAAAAGATTGAGCCAGAGAAGTGAAAGCATCATGTCTTGCTGACGACAGCGGCCAGATCCTGTGCAGTTCAACTCAACAAGACTCTTTGAGAGTTCCAAATGTGCCACACACCATACAGGGTGCTGCAGCTGCAGGCAAGGGCACTGCCCCCCAAAAGTCTGCAGTCCAGGCAGGGAGCCATGCTAACATCTCGTCGTCCCTGTGTCCTCCCGCAGGATGGCATGTCGCTGCGAGGGGAATGTCTGCAGTGCCATTCCTTGGCATGTGAAGCTGGGCTGGGCTTGTTCTGTCATGCAGTACAATGTAACCTTTCTGAATTTAGCAAGTACAAAAGGTCTCCACCTCCTGTCTGCGTTCTCACACTCCCATCTGTAGCTCCAGCCCGGACGGCCTGTGCGTTGCCTTTGTTGATGTTCTTTTTCAGCAGCACTTATTTCTCATTCTTCACAGTTTTTCTTTTTCTTTTTTTTTCTTCTCTTCCCCCCCACCCCCCCGTGTTAGTTACAGAAGGAAGATTAAGCTAGCTACAAGGAGTTCTATCTGCAGAGGGGGCAGGCTGGAATAGCAATACAAGCCTTTGTCTTTTGTCTTTGCCTATTTGTGGACACCGTATGCCAAGGCTGCGTGGCCTAACTCTGACCTGGGAATCGGGAGCTTTGCGTGCTCATTCAGGCTCTGCTACTTCCTGCTGTGTGACCCTGGGCACATCACCTAACCTGGCTGAGCCTGAAATTCTCTCCTATAAAATGCTGCTACTAGTCCTGATCGACACGGAGCGCTTGGGTTTGCATCTTAGTTTAACCACTTACTAACTGCATGACCCAGTGCAAGTCACTTACTTCAGTTTTCATTTATGTAAAATGAGGACATACACGAGGGTTGTTATGAAGATTAAGTTACATAATCCATGTAAGGTGCTTGGCACAGTGCCTGGTGTATTGTAAGCTCTACATAAATCTTAGCTATTAGTGATGACCATGCTGGTTAATGGACTTAATGGATTACAAAGCATTTTGTAAACTGTAAAGCACCATGCAAATGTTAGTTATTATTTTGGTGATGATTGTTATTTTGAAGTAAAGGAGAAAAGGACTTTTGATAATCTTTCCTTGCCAAGTCAGTTTTTTTTTAAATTTGGGTTTTATATTTATCTCCCTCAATAACATGCTATTAATATTATATGAATTCCTTCTAGGGCCTTATTGTTCCAGAATCTGGGGCATGAAAGGCCATCCCTTGCCTTTATATACACAGAAATGGGAAATCAGCCAAAAGGCTGTGTAATTTCATTTTACCCTTTGCTTTTCTCATTGAACTTGGTAGTTCCCATCTAAATGAACTGAGAAGCTGAGCTTTGAATTCTTTCATCAATAGCTCTAGCAAGCCAGTGTACATTGTGATTAAAATGCACTGACCCTCCTTAAAGAAATAAAATGCAACTAAACGGAAGGAAGGAATTAAATGGGGGAGAAAAAGCCATAAGGAGGGAAAAAAATGCTCTGACAAGACGTCATCCTATTTGTGTGGTTAAAATCTGGTTCTGTGACAAACTGTGTGTACAGATATATGGTACTGTCAAGGGGAGAAAACTCTGTAGTAGAAAGGATCTGGGTCAGGGGACTGTTATCTTTTGTTTTGGAACTAGGAGTCTTTTCTTGAGGAAGGTAAGTAAAGTGAAACCTTCTGCAATGCTGGTATTGGAGTAAAATAATAATAGCTTTGAGGACAGCTGTGTTATTTCAGGCTCTTATTCTAGGTAGTTTTTGTGTTCCAGGGAGCAACATTTTGACCTGCTTTATATTGAATCTATACAATAATAAGCACTGCTGTTGCCTGCCTCTGCTGCCACGGTTCCCAGATTCTGTACCCTCCATCCTCCAAGACTGTGAAGCAGCTTTGGATGCAAACAGACATCTCAGAACTGCCCAACCAGATACCATTCTTAATAATGAAGAACTCCTGGTGGCAAACATTTCGGGAATGTCTCAGAAACAAAGTAGCTCTCAGCCGATTTGAACTGAATACCTACTGTTATGTGAAATGATCTTTAGAAATGTTTTGTGTGAGTTTAAGATGCACTTGTAGGATGGAAACTGGCCAGTTCCATATATATCCTTCATCTCTGTTCTTGAGTGAATGCTTCTTCAAGTATATTCTTTTCCACTATAGATTACATTTACCAGGATGTTAGGGGCTGTATTGTTTAAACACTTACATTCACTGAAGTATTTATTGAGGTCTTATTGGAGGTGTGTATGCATGTGTGTGGCGGGGGAAGGGTTCCTTTGTCAGGTGCTAATAGTTTCCTGTCCTATACTTGAAGCAGTGGTCGTCTAACATGCTTTGGAATCTTCTGGAAGGCCTATTGAAACTCAGATTGATGAGTTTTACTCCCAGAGTTTATGAGTCAGTGGGTCTGGTTGGGGAGTGCACTCAAAGAGGGAATACTGAGAATTTGCAATTCCAACAAGTGCCCAGGGGATGCTGATGCTGCAGGTCCAGTGACCACCCCGAGGGCTGCTGCCTTAGAGAACTCAGGGCATAAATGGTGACAAGTGCATGCAACTGATTGTTATAAAATCAGACTACAAGAGGCACTGAGATGGAGGCATAAAGAAAAGACTTTGGCTGCAGAGAGAAAGGGACTATTAATGCACAGTGGGGAGATCAGGAAGGTGGAGAGAGGTGGGGGCATTTGAGCAAGGCCTTGAAGCGTGAGAAGGAATTAGGCAGGTGATAAAAGCTGTGGAAGGAAGTTTCTGTGAAATATAGAAGGTTAGAGGGACAGAAAAAGATGTTCAAAGGTTGCCTGCTCTTCCTTTTCTTCCCTGGCCCTGGGCAATGAAAGGGAGCAAAGGCTTAGATCCAGGGAAATCTCCTTTCCCTTTGTATTTAAAAGCTCTGATTTTGGCTCTGGGGGGGGGTCAGGAATGAGACTGCAATTTTAATGGCGGTGCCCATCTCTCCTGGATCAAGGATGAAGAGACTCCATTTCCTGTAGAAACAAAAACACCATCGCTCAGTCCCCCAGGGAATCTCAAAGAAATTAAAAATGGAATTAACAGTTCATCTGGAAACCTTCTTTTTAAAAATCATATGCTTAGCTCACTGTTCCATGAAAACTGTTTCTGAAACACCAGCTTAATGCTGCTGGCATCATATTCCTGTTTCATCCTCATCTCACTGAGGGACCAAGGACAGCGAGTGGCAGGGGATAAATGAGGTGTGGCAGGAACGTGGCAGGAGGAAGGGAGAGCATGACTCTGCCCTCTGGATGAGCCAGCCACATGAAGGGGTGTCCACAGCCAGTTCGGTCAGGGATGGAGCCCTCAGAAGAGGCTCCTGAAGCAGCGGCAATAGCGTTGGCTGGTGAGGTTGGTTAAAATTTTGACAGACAAGAACAGGAGAACCAACATGCACAGAGATACAGTGCTGGATAAGGGCCAGCCGTGTTTTGAGAACTGAGTGGAGTTGTGTGAAATCAAGTGAGACTATTGGTCAGGGAAAGAAGGTGGGAGATACTGTCTCTCGTTCAAAAGAATTACTTGTGGGCAGAGATCACCTCCCGAGAGGCTTGGAGTCTGTGAGAAGGGTAGGTGGAGCGGTCTGTTTCTCCCTCCCTTGCATCTCTGCCAGTCGATGGGTTCCCGAGATGCTGGAGAGACTTTCTGCCCTCAGGAGCCCAGAGGCTGCCACTTCCAGTGATCTGGGAGTTTCCTGTGGACAGGGCACCAGGCTCCCAGCCCCCGTGGGGTGCCTCCCACGCCACAGACCTGAGCCGGGACAGCAGGCACCATATTGCTTCCCTACTCGCTGTGCACCTTTGTCCTCCCCAGAGGGCCTCAACTCCTCAGGTTCTCAAAGAGACATTTCTCAACCATGGCACAGTCTGCAGGAGCCACAGGGGTCCAGTGGGTCCCAGGTGGTCTGTGTGACTCCAGTGCCTGGACTTTCTGGGTGGGCAGCCACCTGGAGCGAGAGACAGAGGGACACAACCAGAGCGCTAGCTTTCCTCCATTTGGACTCTTTTTCTCCCCTCCCTCTCCCCCACCCACAGGTGCTGAGAGAGACAATTGAGCCACCACAGTGAGGCTTCCGCAGAGAGTGGGGCTCAGACCTTTCCTCTGGGGGTCCTGCAGTGGATCAACAAGTGCTCTGACTGTGAGCTCCTGCCCACCAGCCCTCTCCCTGGTGCTGCTTGCCCAAAGACTCCCGCAGAGCAGGGTATGCCCCAAGATGGAGAGACATCAAACCTGCTTGGGCACCCGGCTTCTGGGTAAAGCCACCAGGGATGAGCTGAAGTGGCCCCACCCAACCAGCAAGTCTGCTTTTGGAGACAGGGCCACCTCAGATTCCCAGTCTGGCAGTCTGGAGTGGTTTACTACCACCTCCCCACACCATGTCTGCTGGCAGTCAGACGCTCAAGCCAGCCAAGCTCCCTCATGACTGTGATGCATGCTGGGAGGTTTCCTGCTCAGGGTCCCAGCCTGAGCTGAGAGCATGGCCCTCTTGTGTGGGGGGAGGGGTGCCCCAGGAGTGTGCTGCAGCTAGGACCCACACTACACTCTCCCCCATCTGCCTAGGCAGGCTCCCTCACCTCCCGAGACTAATTCACAAATATCCCCTCTGTGCCCCTGAGTGACATGATTGAGATCTAGGGGTATGGGATCTGGCCTGTGGGCCCCTCACCAGGTCCTCGAAGACCAATCCCTGGTCATGCCAGGGAGAAGCTCAGTGGTGCCTAGTTGCCCACAGAGTGTCCAAGCACCTTACTTGTACTTCAAAACTCAAAGAAGTCATCACTTCCTTTGGGAAGCCTTTCCTATTTTTTTTAGGCTGAGTTCCCTGAACCTCTGGCTGGCCTCCTATGGTGCCTGATATTTCCTTCTAGTATTGTACTTAATGCCTTGTATTGGAACTATCTATTTACTTATCTTTTCATTCATTCAATCAATCATTTATTAGTTCATTTAAAAAATATATCCTAAGTATTGTGTGCCAGAAATTCTGCTAGACCTTATGGAGACTGGACAAACAAAATGAACACAGTCTCTGCGTCCGTGGACTTATAGAGAATGGCCCAGCATCATTTGATGCTCTATAAACAAAAGAGGTTTTTGTCTGACAAAAGGGATGGAGAAACTTGCAAAAAAAAAAGAGAAAGTTCCCATTTTCAGGCTCTGAGTGCATGGTAGCTAGTCAGGGCCCTCCTCGGGAAAGAAACCTCATTTACCTTTGTCATCCCATGTTTCCAAAATTGATTTGACTATAGAACCTCCCCCTCCCTACTCCTTCGCCTGTTAACCCCTTGTAGAAGTGGGCTTCTGGCAAGCTCTTTGGGAAAGAGTGGTTTGAGACATGGAAGGCCCTCAGTGATATGTATGGTTGGCTTTAGACAGGTCACAGCAGCTGTTGAGCTTTACAGTTTTCAGAGCTCTCTCACACCCATGATCCATTCTGATTTAACAACAACCCCTTCAGTGAGGTAATTAATGTATTATCCTCAACCAAAACCCAGAGACTTAGAGGCTGATAGTACTGAAGTCAGGGGATGAGATTGGAGGTAGGGTTTCTGATAGTGCAGCTCAGCATCACCCACTCTTCCAGGCCCCTTATCCACTTGAAGCTGGCTGCTTAGTCTACCTCAATGGACCAGGAGCTGTGTCCTCGATGGACCAGGAGCTGTGTCCTTGGCTTTGATTAGATGATAGACTATCATTTTTCATCCTGTCTTGCTGTGGTTTGAATGTATGTGTCCCTTCCAGATTCATGTGTTAGAACTTAAACCCCAAGGTGATGGTATTAAGAAATTGGACCTTTGGGAGGTGATTAGGTCAGGAGGGCTCTGCCTTCATGAATAGGATTTATGTCCTTTAAAAATGAGGCTTTGGAGAGCTTCCCAGCCCCTCCACCTCTCCTACTAAGTGAGGACACAGCAAGAAGGCACATCTTAGCAGAGAGCAAACCTTCACCAGACAATGAATCTGCTAGTGCCTTGATCTTGGACTTCACAGCCTCCAGAACCGTGAGCAATAAATTTCTATTGTTTATAAATTACCCAATCTAAGGTATTTTGTTATAGCAGAATGAATGGACTAAGACACTACTTTACTTGACAGCTAAGGAAAATGAGGCTCAGACAGGGGAAGTGATGTGCCTCAGATCACGCAGCTGGTAGTGGAGCTGGAAGCAGAGCCACAGGTTCTGAGAAGCCCATTGAGGGTGTGTGCCTTGTGTGCCTTAGGGGTGGGGAGTTAAGCCTGGAAAGGGGCAGAGTATGAACAAAGGAGGAACTGAAAGGCCCTGTTGTGATGTTGCTCATTACCAGCCCTGTGCAGAATAATTGTGTTCACCAAGCTGGCTGACCTTCTGTGGTACCTGGCTGCCAAGTGTAGGTGGATCAAAGTAGAACACTTGGAAATTTAACAGAGTGGCCTACACTTATTGGGGTTTTCTTATTTGTCCAGTAACTTCATCTATTTGAAAAACAATTGAGAGCCTTGAGTGAGGATAAAAGATCTTGGAGCAAGTAAAAGAGATCAATTGACTTATTGATCAATTATTAAATAAATGAATCAATAAAAGAAATATATATGCAACATTTAGTATCCACAGGCCCTGGAAACCTGCTGGCAGCTAGAGGTAAGGCAAGCTCAAGGCATGTGGAGCCGAGGGTGGGAGAGAGATGTGTAGGCAAATGAGGATTGGATCCTGTGACGGAGGTTATGAAAGAGAATCCAGAGTTTTGCAGGGTCCCTGAGGAGGGACATCCAAACCAGACAGGCCAGAGCAGGCATGAGCAAGGGTGTCTTGGAGACTGCTATTTTTGAGTGGGGTTTTGAGGGATGAATAGGAGTTAGCCAGGTGAAGAAGAGGGTACGTGAAGGAAATGGAGCCTCTGTAGAGGAGCACAGAACCATGAAATAGCACAACACTAACTAGACAAGGGTATAAGATGCATGGTGGGGAAAAAGCAAGTGCTGAGACTAAAAAATCATTGTGCAGTTAGAACAGAAAGCCCTGTGTGCAAAACTAGGCCATTTCCTAAACTGTAGTAGCTTAGATGCTGAGAATCAGAAATGGAAGAGGGGAGGACAGAGACTCACTCAGTTTTTAAGAAATGGCTAATAATCATCTGTCAGGTTTTTTGGTATGTAAATGAGGCATGCCCAAGAGAGTATAAGCTCATGGGAGCGCACAAAAGAAATCCTAGGGAGAACTTTGAATTGAGGGCCACAAAATGGAGCTAACATTATTAAAGGGCAGCAAGGTCAGAGCCGATATCCAGGTTATGTTAATCCACTTTAATTATGCCATTATCCAGGACAGGAACTGCTACTTCAGTCTCCTATTAGGCTACAGACAAGCCAGGACAGTTTACCTAGGGGTTCCCATGGGAGCCGCCCCCAAATGGCATGTCAGGGGAGGTTGGGTCGCCCACGTACAGAAGGAGGGATCTCAGAACAGTGCTGGACCCTTCCTGCATTGCCCTGTCACAGGGCCCCTGCTGGGGAGAAGATAAGGCACTAGATGCTCCTGTAGGGGCGGCCGTTGACAGATGGGTGTTGTGTATCTCGTGTAGACTGCGGGCAGAGCCTCACAGATCCCTGCCTGGGTGGGAGGACAAGACAATCCACTCTTAAGACCAATGTTTTGAAAAAGATGAGCCTCTTCCGAATGAATGCTCATGGAACTGCAGCATTTTGCTTTGTCAGTGCCCTGGAAGTCTCTCTGGGTTGATGCTGAGCTTCCAAGGGCTTCTTCTCCCTGTCCCTGGCCTGCGGGGAGTCCTGGGGGATGGGCTCTCTGGGGAGGCGGAGAAATATCAGGGGCTGGTGTGCTTCCTTCTTCTTTTCCTGTTACCTCGCCAGGAATCTTGGCTCTAGTGAAGCGAGAGGGAACAGCAGGGCAGCCGTGCCAAGCGGGTTCTTTGAGGCCTTTTCTTTTTGGGTAGTACGTTCTGTGGGAAAAGGCCAGACTGACTTTATTCCAGGACTTTAATCAGTTTGATGGCTGAAAGCTCTTTTTCATAGAGAGAGAATGTTGTAGAGTAGAAGCGGTCTTAGATAATGCAGCCCAGTGTTCAGTGAGCACCCCTGCCTGCTCCCGCCTCTTGCTCCTCATGGTAACAGCCTGGCCTCTCCTCCTTCCTCCTGGAGCCTGTCGGCGTAGAGATTTGAGGTTGTTGACTGACCTTCCCCAAAGCCTGGGGGTTGGCTGGTACTGTCCTAAACCAGTTGTACCTCTCCGTATTCCCTCACCTCTATAGTACTCCCATCCATAAAATGGGTTGATTTTGCCTGATCCATTTACTTCATAGTGACCAGCAGAAGAGCATGTACTTAAGTCCCATGAAAAGTAGTATAAAGTGACACACAAATATTCTGACTGTTAGTATTAAATACCAGCATTATCATCTCACTCTATTGAGAGATTTCTTAAAAGAATGAAAGGAACTTACATAAACTAGGAATTGATTAACCCAAGGTAAAGTATGCTGAATTCCCAATACAGTTAAATAAAATTCATATTTTTAACATTGTACTAAAAAAGAAACAAAAGCAAAACCATCCAACACAATGAAGCTGTGCCTAATCCTACTGAACCTCTGTGCTGGGTTGCAAGACCACTGGATTTTCTCTCTAAATGAGCCTTGAGCAAATTAATATTTCATTCAAGCCCCTAATAAAATGCTTCATTCTGTACTGATTTATAATTTCTGTCTGTTGTTACCATATAAATATACCAGAAAAATGAGAAAACTAGTTCTTGAATCACCCCTGATTCAAATATAATAATAATGAGAGAAGAAGAATAGTGAACAGTGAAGGTCGGAGTCCAGAATCAGATTTGTTAGCATCATATTGTCTGCCTCATAGGATAGCAGTTGCCATGTTCTAACTACTTAGTATGTGCTGGGCACATTGATAATTATTTTATGTGCATGATCTCACTTAACCTTCAGAATGCTGCCCCTTGAAGGACGTGCCATTGTGACTCCTGTTTTATAGGTAAGGCAAGTATGGCTCAGAAAGGAATAGACACTTGCCCGAGAACACACAGCTTACAAGTGGCAGGTCTCATCTGACTCCACAGTTCACATTCTTAAACTGCTATGCTACACTGCTTCCTTGGATAATATATGAGGGGACTCCAGGGAGAGATCATATGTCCAGTATTTAATCATTTATCTGGTGGTTCTTCATATCTAGCCCACTGCCTGTAATTCATCAAAAATATGGAAACCAAGAAGAGGGTATCCCAATGTTATTCAGCTAGACAAGTAAGTGTCCTGGCAAAGCCCAGCCATGCGGACGGGCTAAGCTCACCTTTCCTTTGACATGGTACAGCCCTGAGTTCACTACTGAATTACAGCCTAGTGCAGCAACTGATGCTGATAATTATGACTTGACTTTTTAAACCATATTTAAGGAAACAGGGATGAAAAAAATATATTGTAGAAAGAATGTTATTTTTTAAATGTAACCTTTTACAGGGCTGGTACTTAAATCTGTAATTGTTCATTTCTGTTGAAGTTCATAAATCTGGGTAAATGAGGTTTTGGGTATTATATATAATAATATATAACAATCTAAAATGATATATAAAACCTTATAGTACTGTTTTATTCTATATATATCTCAACTCTTACTGCTACAGGACGCTACCAGATAAACACACATGCACACTCACATATCTATATACATATGTATATGCTCTGTAACTGAGATGCTGAGATGACAAGTTACTATGAAAACCTAGATGTTTATACTTCATGTTTTAAAATAGTCTATGTCATTTCTGCTATTCCTATGATACTCATGACACTGACTGTCTTGCACCAAAGTGGGGTGTGGGTGTGTGTGTTTGCACATGGCTTCATGCAGTAGAGCAGGAATAGAAGAAGGAGCTAGGAAGACCCGCATACAAACCCTGGCCCTGCCTCCCACTAGCTGGGACACTTTGGGCAGTTTGACCTCACTGAGCTCCTGTAAATGTGGTTAATCATAGTTTGGGAGTGGCTGTTTATTCTGCCTAAGGGCTAACATTTCCATAGAGGGAGAAATCTATTTCTCCACAGGAAAGGAAAAGTGGGAGCAGAAAACTCCTACTTTTCACTATATGCCTCCCAGAGGACCAAGGAAGGCCTTACCTGCCTACTGAGTTTGAGCGAAGGAGCTGTCCCAGTGTTCAGCGCTGTCTGGGAGATCAGTCTTGCTTCTGCTTCCAGGACACACACATTTTTCAATTGCCTTTATATAGAAGGTCTCTTTTCAAGGGAGTCAGGGAAAGAGAAAGTTGTAGGAAGCTTGATTCTGGTTGTAGGATGGCATTTTCTCCAATCTAGCTTTATCAGTAAGAAAGCTGAGAGTTTAGTCTCTGACTTTTGTGTGCATCTCTCAGTCGTATGGACTTGGGGCTATGGAAGCAGATGGTTATCCCTCCTCACTCTCCAACACTTCACAGGGTTGATTTGATGGTTAAGTTGAGAATGTGAATATTAAGAATCTATAACAAATGTTATACACAGTAGATGTTTGGTGTCGGCCAGACCTTTCTGTTTTTCTTTCCCATATATGACCACAAACAGAACATGGCCCAGCCTGGGTCTTATAAATGGCTCTCTCCTTCCCTTACCCCATTACTGAGCACAGGGTGTCAGACGTGAACTGATAAGACTTTATTTATGAACAAAAGCCAGAAGAGACTTAACAAATCAATTAGTCTAATGCCCTCGTTTTCCAGATGGGAAATTTGAGGATCAGAGTCACTAAAGACCTTGCCTAAGATCACAGGGCTTGTAAGGGCACACCTGGGCCCTTACACAGGTCTTGTGACTCAACACTGTGTGATTTCACAGAACAAAGGGGGAACTACGTCTTCTCTGGAGAGTAAATTAGAAGGCTGCCTGAAACTCCAGAGCTCTTCCCATTTTGATAGAAGAACAAGAGAGCTCCCGAAATACTTCTCCTTTGACCTTCTTAGCTATTATTCATCTCCCTGCCACCCCCACCCTATCAGAAATTGCTTTAGTTTGGAAAAGCCTGCTGTGGTTTATCATTCTATCTGCGGCTCTGGTTTTAAAGATGTTCTCAGGCGAAGCAAGGACTTAAAACATGCCCCAGGAAAGCTCTGAGAGACAATGAGACCATATGGCCCCTGTCCCTTCCCTCTCTGAATTTTTGACATATCCTAACCCACTTAGGGGAACACAGCTGAGGACAGTGGGAAGAATGATAGGAACATTCCCATCCCTTGGAGTCTCTTCTCAATCCATGGGCTTAAATGTTGTCCGGGTGGTCACTTGCCCTTGTAGTTACCAATCGGAGACCTGCTCTAGAGAGACATCATGGCCAACTGAGTAGGTATATTCCATCCTGTCCTGGACTGCATTGTGTAATGAAGATAGGATCTCATTTGCCATCAGAATATCTCAGAAAAATAGGAGAAATGCAGACATATCTATTCCCACTTTACATATCAGGAAATCAAGAGATTTTAAGATTTTCTCACTTCTCCCATCCTCTGCACTAGCTCTTCTTTTTTCCTGGAATATTCTTCCCCACCTTCTCTTCCTGGAAAGCTCATACTCATTCTCCAAATTCAGCTCCTGCATGAAACTTATTCCTTTCCTCAGTGCTATAGCTGGTACAATATTTAAACTGTTTTATAGTGATTTATCATTTATATCTCTATGTTTCAAAAATGCATTAATTTCTAATAATGATCACAAAAGCCTTGTCATCTGTGTTTAATAGACAAGAAAATGAAACTCAGAGAGGTTATGTGACTTATTCAAGATCACCTGGCCAGTAAGTGATGGGGCCAATTCCTGGACACAGAATAGTCAGCCTCCAAAGCCCATTCTCTTTATCATGGTGTGAAACTGCCTTTTTAACAACAAAAGATCCAGATGTAAGGATGTGTTTTACCCTTGACTAACTCCTAATACCAATAACTACTAACCAATACCAATAACTACTAACTCCCATTGACATAATGCTTTATGATTTACAAAGCACTTTTGCATATGCATCATCTCATTTAATCCATATAACAAAGCTGCAAGGTGGAAGTTTCTCTGTAGTTTTAAAGTCTATCGCTTTACACTTGAAGAAATGGAGAGGCTTAAACATGGGACTTGCCCAAAGTCATCCTGATATTTTGTGACAGTTAATGATTTGTATGAAATTAAACCTACATCTACTAATTCCAAGTCCTTTTGCAATTGTTGCAGCATTTAATTAAGGTTTACAGTTAGCTTAACATATAATGTTAATGCAATAGTGGCAGAATAGCCAAATAAACTGCATAGTCCTTAGAATACCAAGACATTCTTTTTGGTTCCAAATGTTGCCAGACCTTTCTTCCTTTGGCCATGGTGTGGTGCCAATGAACAGGACTCTGCTGCATGTCAAAATTGAGTGAAAGAATCCCAGGCCTCAAAGTGTGATCTAGAGTAATCATTAGTCTTCTGTGTGTTTATCACATTTTTACATGACTTGAGTTGATGTTACAGAGCACAACTTCTCAACCCTTTTATTTTTCTCTCAGTACACACAAGACACATTCATGGGAGAACTTAGGGGGTATGCATCATTCTCCATGTTCTAAGTTTAACTTGATCCTTTTCTACTCAGGAGAGCAAGGAAGGGAGTGAGAAGGATATTATTATAAGAAAACTCCAACTATTTGATTTATTTTGAATAATGTTGGGGGTTTTTTTGGTCAACTTTGCTACCTTAGAGGTAACAAGTGCTTCTTGACACATCTCACAACTGATTGGGACATGTATGTAGTGTTTTTACACTAATAAAGAATGAAAAATTCACTATAGCAGGGCTCACAATTGGGTAGGGAAGGCAGACAGGTACCATTGGCTATCACTTAAGACAGGATACCCTGGTGCTGAGAATCCTTGTGCTATGGGTACAGAGGAGTGAAGGTTGTATTCTGATTGGGAAGATGAAGCAAATTTTGATAGAGAAGTGATTCTTTGACTGGAACCTATAGGGATGAGTGATATTTTCACAGGTGTTAGGGGAAATGGAGAAAGAAGATGGAAAATCATAAGCATCATAATACTTTCTCTGGGATCTGGGGGAATGTTAAGTGGCCCTGTTAACAATCAGAAGAGACATTTTGGAATAAGGAAGTAGGTAGGACTTGGACACTATGCTATTGTGTTTGAACTTGGTCCTCGAGACAATGGGGAACCATTAACGATTTGGAGCAGGGGCGTGACACGATCCATCTCACATCTCACGCATTTGAAAGATTACCCTGGCAGCTCTCATTCTATGGCATCACGATGATCATAACCTAACGAAGAACCTTGTGGCTCGAAGTGGGGAAATAGGAGTGCTTGTGATGAGCTGAAAAAAAAAAATCAAAGATCCCATTTTCCTACTTGTGTCAAGTCAAATAAATGGAGCCAGATAAACGTGGCAAAAAATCGAGATAGTAGCAAAATTGCCTGGAAGCAGAATGTTTTTCAAAGTCCCTAATGAGGTGTCAGTGAACCTAACGAGATGAAACTCCCTACCCTATACCTAGTTTTTCACGCTGTCCTTTTCATCCAGTCATAATTAAGTTGTGAAATTGGAATTATATCCTATCATTAAAGACGGAGGCCAACTTTGCCTGGCTCTCGCTTCCCCAAAGAAGGTAACTCTGCAAAGTACCCTCCTCCATTGCTACTGCTCCCACTTACGTTTTGATGTGGCTTCGGGCGAAGGCCTTGTCGTTTTAGATTTTGATTAAGACGGACCACGTGGCTCCTCTTCATTGATTTCGGTATTGAATTCCGTCATTCTCAGTTAGGAATTATTAGGTGGCGGAAGTTGAACGAAAAATGGCACAGTCTCTTAGTGCCATTGGCTTATTAGCAGAAGGGAAGGGTGGACAGGGGAAGGAAGCATCTTCCACGGGCCAATGTGATGCAGGGCTCTCCAGATATGTTGGTATCCCTTTGGTACTTTTAGGGTGTTGCCATGAGAGGCAAGCATTATTCCCATGTATAGATGTGGAAACTGAGGCTCACAGGGATAATAAGTCTGTAAGGTCCCCTACCTGGGGATAGAATCCAGGCTAGACTTCCTCTAAACCCATGCTTTCTCTTCTCCAGTGTAATAGTAGATGATGACTACCTTTGCATACAAATGGGGTCCCCAGAGAGGGGGCTTAGATCCATCAACCAACCCTCAGTGAGTGTCCCCAGTGTCCCATGCACTTTGCTAGAGCACTTATTGGTGCATTATTTACTCCCCCAGAAATCCTTTGAAGAGGTGTTGTTTGCCATGTATAAGGAGTGAGCTAATTGTGGCTCAGAGAGTCTAAGTGATTTACCCCAAACCACACGGGAAGTACAGATGCCACCTCACTACATTCTCTGTCAAGTTGGAATCACTACAAGACAAATTGCATGACCATAGCGGATGAGGCCAGGAAAGGGCATTTCAGGTGGTGGGGCCAACTAGCAGGATGAGAGAATTATTTGGGAGGCAGGCCGGCTTTTCTGAATCCCAACCTTCTAGAATGTAGGGGTATGGTGAGAAGTAGGGGAACAGTTAGTTCTGCAGCATCAGCCCAGAGTCTCAGAAGAGCAGCTGCCATGACTAACTTACTAAATAAATAAAAGCACCATGTCCTATTCCTTCAGGACTATTTCAATCCACTTATTGAACAGATTCATAAAGCAATGACTGGAAACATGGCTGCCCTGGGAAGAGAGCTGGTGCGAAGGCTCCATGGTCCCGTCTTCAGCTCTGTCTGTCTGCTCCCGACCTGGGGTGGCTCTGGCTTGCCTGGAGGAGGACTGCTTCCACTCCAATGGTGTTAGTGGGGGCTCAGGTCTCCAGGCCAGGGCCCCTTCTTTCTGCTCTGTCCCTCATGGCTATAAAATTGGTATAAAAATGCACATTCAGGTCCATGATCCCCCTATTTGAAACCTTACAAGCCAGATATGTGTCACAAATTTAGGATGTTCCAGATCTGAGAAAAGCAATATGATACATATATTACTTATTATGTAACACTCCCTGCTGGGGTTGGGGGTAGTACCCACACTCACACACATTAATATTTCTGCTGTAAAACGTATAAGTAATGTAGCGTACATAATATTGTAAGTAGCATCCTGTTTAGTTCAGGTTAGTTGTGCCATCAAATTAGTTCAAGCCAGCTTAGATTTTGCTGCCAAAATGGGTTAAGTATGCACGTATACACACACGCAAATTTGATTTTCGGAGCTTTTTGGATTTTATAATTTAGATCAGAGGTTGTTCAATGCTTACTACTGTTAAAAAAGTAGCTTGCATAGATTGAGTGCCTATTACGCACCAGGTACTGGGCTGAGCAGTTTATGAGCATCTATTGCACCAAAGTATCAGAGCCTATGAATAAAAATTCAGTTTTTCGGTTGTACCATCAAGAGCTTGATAGCTACATGTGGCTAATGGCTAGTATTAGACTAGTTGTATGTGCTTAGTGGCTACTGCATCAGACAGCACTATGTTGGACAGCCACTGTGTTGGCCCCCTTCCATTGGAGCAGGAAGTTCTACTGGACAGCGCTGGTCTATAGGTCATATCATGTCGTGGTTATAAGCATGGCTTCTGCACCTGTACTGCCCAGCACTGCCATTTCCTAGGTATGTGGCCTTTGCCTATTTTCTTTATCTCTTATCACCTACAGATGAGTTTTCTCATCTGTAAAAAGGGGATAAAAATAGTGCCTACATCATTTGTGGTTGTGAGGATTAAATGAGTTAATGCATATAAAGTACTTAGAACAGAGCCTGGCATGTGGTCATCTCCTGATAAATATTACTTGTCATGATTATTGTTAAAGACAAGGAAGTCAAAACAGAGAGAGGGATGGTTTTAACTTCACCTCCCTAGTCCTTGCTCTTAAGCTGAATGTACCAAAGCATCTCCAGACAAATGTCTTGATCACTTCTACTCCCATGTTACTGGGTGAATTAGTGAGTGAATGATATGGGGGTCTGAGAGCGTTGACTTGGAAGCCAAGAGCAAGTCCTGGTGGCCTTGTCTTTAGGGTTAGCCTCAGAGCTAGAAGCTCACAGTGGACCATGGCTGTCCTTTATTGATTCTTCAGACCAAGACTCAGCTCATGTCTTTTACTTCCACTCTGTTCCATTTTCCTGTTTCTGATTTTAATTTCTTAAAATCAGCCATAACAAGGCTATTGTAAGGCATCAAACCTGCCGTCGGGACTATATATTTGAGATAATATGTTGTCACTTCATTGATTCTGTGTGACAGCAGTTGGAACCGAATTAAAGTGGAGCTGCTGCCTCGAAGTCACTGAATGAAGCATTAGGTCATTTGAGAGAGAGGTGCCTGCCAGAAGCGCCTGGACTCGCACATGAGCAATGTCTGGTATGGAAAGAGGTGGCCGCGTTCACTGCAGGAGCGTCAGAGTAGAGTCAGGTGGGAAGGGGTCAGTTTCATCCCTGAACCTAATACAGGCAACCATGTCATATCACTTAAGCTTCGGTTCATCATTTGTAACACAGGGCAATGATTCTGACTTAGTCTTTTTCACATATTGTCCTGAAGAACAAATACAAAGTAGAGTAAAACACTTATAAAGCACTGAGCACACATAAATAACTTAGTAATACAGGCAAGACATTTCTTCTGGTAGAAAGGGAAGCCTCTGAGCTTTGGGAGAGGCAAATAGAAATATCTACTATGCATTAGTAACTGACATTGTTTAGTAAATGATAGTCATCATTTTTGTGTTAGTAGCAAAAAAGAATGTTGTAATGTACATGTTATTTATATCCATTGGTAGATGAATTGGCCAATTTTTTTTTTTTTTGAGACAGTTTTGCTCTGTCACCCAGGATAGAGTGCAGTGGTGTCATCATAGCTCACTGCAAGCTGAAACTTCTGGGCTCAGCGATTCTCCTGCCTCAGCCTCCCTAGTAGCTTGGACTATAGGCATGTGCCATGATGCCCAACTAATTTTTTCTGTTTTTAATAGAGACAAGATCTCCCTCTTGCTCAGGCTGGTCAGAAACTCCTGAGCTCAAGTGATCCTCCCGCCTTGGCCTCCCAGAGTGCTAGGATTACAGGCGTGAGCCACCACACCTGGCCTGAATTGGCCATTTTTGAAGATGAAGTAAGTATGCTAGTGTAAACATTGTTCTTTTTGGGCTTTCCACAAAGAAGGCTTAGAAGTCCACTGGTAAAAATGTTATCTTTTATTGTTGTTTGTCTTCTTTATAAAGTCATTTTGAGTTTTATGTTAATAAAAAGAACCATCCTTCATATAAGCTTGTATTTTTCATTTTATCAAAAAACGGGATTATTTCATCATAATTTTCTTTTTTGCCCTGGCCACCAGCAAGCTCATAGCTTATTTTAATGCCCATTTGCAGTTGTTACTTTATTCTTTCTTTCTGCAGTTTTAGAATTAAATAATTGAATCACAGAATGAGAGAACTAAGAAAAAAGAATAACAAAAGAAGTCTAGCTTCTTGATTTTACACAGGAAAAAGTTGAGAATCTAGCAAGAACAAGAGATATGCTCAGTGACTAAGGACCAGTCAGTGGCAGGACTAGGATTGAATTCCTGACTTTGACGTCACAGCCTACTTATCAGGTGAGTTTTAATTAAAAGTTATGTAGTAAACACTGAAGCAGATGAAAGAAGTTAGATGAGTCTGATGTATTTTGGAAGCACTTGATGAAGCCATCTCACTATAGGGATGGCCTTGGTAATAGAGCCTGAAATACTTAAGGCCTTTAGCTACTGTTTCATTTGGAAATGTGTGTAGCAACAAATCTTGACTCCCAACTTACAGTGGCTTAAACAAATAAAGTTTTATTTTCCTCACCTAAGAAGTCTGGATATAGGCAGTTGTTAGCATTGGTTTAGTTGTTTGCAGATGCCTCCGGGGACTTAGGCTTTCTCTTTCTACCTCTTGTTCATAAAGTGGCTGCCTCAGTGCCAGGCATTGTGTTACTTTCTAGGAAGGAAGGAGAAAAAGCTAAAGCTAAATCTTTCCCAGAATCCTTTTGGCTGATTTATGGTTCCATTTAATTGCTTAAAACCATGTCACCTGGCCACACTTCACTTCAAGAGAGATTGAGAAACGGAGTATTTACCTTTCTAGCCCCTGTCATTGGGGTGATGATAATTTTCTTTAATGGTGGGGCAGGGGCAAAAACCCATCCCAGTGGATGCTAACCACGAGCAACTGGCACAGTTGTAGCAATACATACTAAAGGAATATCGGCCTTGCCTATTGTAGCAGGTGACGGGGGGAAGAGTGTGAATAATGGGTGTTGACTGTCTTAACAGGGTCTACTCCTGTACCATGTTCTACATCAATAGTAAATATTTTAGGCTTTGTGGCATTATAGTCTTTGTTTGCAGTCACTTAACTCTGCCATTGTTGTGTGCAGGCAGCCATATACAATACATAAATGAATGGACATAATTGTGTTCCTATAAAATTTTATTTACAGAAATAGGCAGGAGGCCAGATTAGTGACTCCTATTGTACATTCATTTCCACATCAGGGATGTCCTTACAATGAGACTGAAATACCAGAGTTAGTTCTCTCTCTCTCTCTCTTTCTCTCTCTCAGTAGTATCCAAAGGGGCATTGCCAACATATTTTTTTCTTGTTGTTCTGGACTAGATAATTCTCTTTCCTGCCCCATGGGTAGAAATGGATAGAAAACCATTTCTTTCTCCTTCAGGAGGCTCTACACACTGCTGCCATATGCCTACCATGGCTAATGATATGGAAATTAACTCTTAAGAGAACAATCTTATGCCTTTCACTTTGTGGGGGCACCTTCCCGTATTACCCAGATATTGTCACCTAGAACAGTCATAATGCTTGGGAGATTCAACGAAATCATGATTATGAAAGTGCTTTGTGAGCTCCAGAACAGGACACAAAAACTCCTACTTCAAACAGCTTTCCTGCAGATACTCCCTGTCCGTCAAGGACTGACTTTCCAAGGGCTGCACAAATTTCCTGGCACTGAGTCTGCCCCTATTTGAGCTCAGCTTATCTTTCCCGCAGCAGCACCGTCTGCTTGGGGGATGTGTTAATTACCACAATAGGGTCATTGGAGTGAGCTCTTTGTTTACAAGAACACTCCAGGGATTCCAGTGCACAAACACACGCACACACTCATACACATACTCTCATTAGAAGTTTTAGCCATTTGTGCCTCAGCCTTTGACAACAGATACTTTATGATGGCAGAGTAGGTGATGCAGATGAAAAGTTGGAACTTTTAGGAACTGGAAGTTTGTTGAGGACAAATTGTACAGGTCTGATGTCAGTCACACAGATGCGGTTGGAGGCATCATTCATCTGTACATCATGAGCCACCAGATTTCCCAAACCAGCACCCTGGGCACCATCTTTAAGATGTCCCTTTCCCATGTCCCTTCTAACCAATCAGCAGTTCTGTCCTATCTGGCCAAAAGCCAACCTCTCATCTCCTTGCTAAGTCCTCATTCTTCTCTCTTAGACTGGCCACCACAACTTGCAAGAAGCTTTTTCTGACTTCTGTGCCTGTTTCAGGCACCCTCCTCTGTGCCATCATGTCACCTCTTACAGCACTCATCCTACCACACTGTCATTGCATGTCTGTTTCTCCCACTGGGCTGCAGGGTCTATAAGGACAGGGAACAAGTGTGTCTTACTTATCTTCTGTGTCCAGCATGGCGACCGCCACTTAACCAAAACCCAATCAGCATTGCATCCGTTCCTTTGCCTATAGGAAGGACTATCGTCTCAGAGCAGTGGCTTTTCCTTTTTTCTTTTTTTAAAGCTTGAGGGAAGAGTATCCCCACAGCCTTCCAGAGGCTTCCATCTTCTGTTTCAGGCATCATATTTAGCTCACACCACTCACTTGGAAGAATTGAGGCAGATATTGGGAGCACGTACATGGTGCTTCAAATATGTGCCTGACTAAAGCATTTTTAGAAATATTCATTATATTCATTCATAATTCATTTAGGAAGCAATTATCGAGAGCCTACTATGAACTGGGCAGTGAATTAGGAACTGTGGATTCCATGAATAATGGTATGAAAACAATACTATCATCCATGTGCTTTATTCGCCAGGCACTTTTGCTAGGAACATATTAGGGGTTTCATTGAATCTTCATTACGCATCTGTGAGGTGCCTATTATCTCTGTTTTTCTAAAGAGAAAATAGTCTCAGAAAGGTTTGGAATCACACAGATGGGAACTGAAAGAGATGTAGTCTTTGCTTTCAAAGAACTCATAGTCTAATTGGGAAAACATTCATTCATGCATTAGTTCATTCAAAAAATATTTATTGAGTGCCTATTTTGTGCATGGCACTGTTACAGATTCTTGAAATATGGCCATGGACAAGGCAGACAAGGTTTTTGCTTGTATGGAACTTTCATTTCTCAGAATAGGAGAAAGACAATAAATAAGGTAACACACTGTAAGGAAAATACTTTGCAACTGGAATGAGTGAAAGAGTGAATAGAAGTCGGAGGGGCTCCTCCAGTTGGAGTGGCCGGGGATGGGCTTGCTGAGGGGAGGACGCCTGAGCCGAGACCTGCGTAGGGAGAGCAATGTGGGGATGTGAGGGTGGAGCATGCTGGACAGAGGCAATAGCACATGCCAAGGCACTGTGGCTGGAGCATAGGGAAAGAGGGTGAAAGTAGCATGAGAGGCTCAGAGGGGTAGCATGCGTCCAGATTTGCATTGGGCCATTATGAGGCTTTTGGATTTATTCCAAGTACAGGGGCCATGACTATAGCATGCTAAGCCAGCAAGAACTTAGTATAACTTCCTAAAAGCTTCTGGCTGCTTTGTGGAGAAAGGCTTATATAGTAAGATCAAGGAGGGAACCATGAAGGGTTCCAAGGAGGTGTGGGGGCAGGGGATGAGAGAGTGAATAATGATGACAGTGGTTTGGATTAGGGTGACCACAGCGGAAGTGGAAACAAGTGGATAGATGCAGGACGGAACAGGAGAGACAGAACTCAGATAAGAGCAGCAGGCATGGTGCTAGGTGAACAGGACTCACTCCAGTATTTTAAAAAAGCATAGAAATATATTTAATCATTCTCTGATCTAGGGTTTGCAAAGTGCATTTCAAGCAAACACCATGTGTTAAAAGTTATTCTTGGAAAAAAGATCTAATCTCTTCACCAAAAAAAAAAAAAGAATAATAATCCGGACAGTACTGCATCCTGTGTTGCAGAGGATGATGAGCAAATCCAAGGCTCCAGGAAACTCATTAGTAATGAAATCAAATTAACTTCAATGTGGCTTTTTTCAAGTTTACTTGATCCTAAAATTTTTTTTTAATGGAACATCTTGTGCTACACCAGCATTCCATGGAGAAGGTTTAGAGGGACAGGATGTTCTAGAACAGCATTCTTACTTGATTTATGGCAAGATGTGGCCTGGAAAGAAGTGACCTGCCTAAGATCACACAACTGGGTAGAGGTAGAGCCTGGCAGAAATTCTAGCTTCTCTGATTTCAGATACATTGCTGCTTCTACCCTAGGGTGCCATCTGCATTTGCAGAGAAGACTTTTGCTATTGCGCTGATATGGTCTCGACTACAAATAATGTGTACCCCCCAACACACACTGCCTGCTGCAGGAACAAAGCGTTCTGTCTCACACACCACCCTCCCAAAAGGGCCCTAACTTAGAAATAGTGATGCGCCGTTCTCTGGCCAAGGTATCAGGCTTATAAATTTTTGCCATAATGAACAACAGAGAGTTGTAAAAAATGCACATTGTGAGAAATGCAACAGTCTGGTGGCCTGGGGGGGTCAAGGTGTTATTGAAATATGCTTGCAAACCCAACTCCCCAGCAACATCCTAAATAATAATGGGCTATGAAGAGGTGATAATTGACATCAAGCCTACACACAACAAAAACCAGAAAGATTTTGTATTTTAAGGTAGCAGGGATGCAACTTGATTCTGGTTCTTGATAAGCTCATGGGGGTCCTGTTCATTGCTGCAGATGATAAAGAGCACCACTGTGCTTTCTCGCTGCAGGACAAAGAAAATGTGTTTCAGGGTCTGACTTTAATCTAGTTTTTCGCCATCTCCTAGCTGGGAAATTGTGTGTGAGTTTCTTAACTTCTCTGGCCTGAATTTCTTCTTGTGAGATGGAAGTAAAGATGTCCTTGCAGGGCTGATGCAAAAAGTAAATCAAATAATGTGTATCAGGTACCTGACATGCTTGGCTCATGGTAGGTTCTCAGCAAATGGGAGCTATTAGAATTATGCAGATAGTTTCGCCTTCTAAACACCAGATCATTCTGATAGCATTTGCCACACATGACCTTGGTGTTCAGCTATTTGTGCCCTTACCTTGGTGAAGTCATTTTTGAATGCAAATGATGGAACTCTACTTTGAACTGACTTAAGTAAAAGAAAAAGCATTGCATTTTGCTTCTTTGTTTTTGAAAATACTATCTTATGTCATAGTGACAAGGGTCACTATGTATAGTTACGCTTCAGGGACAGAGTTCAGGACTCAAAGTCCCAATTCCCTCTCTTGACTTCATGTTTTCCTTCTCTGTGATCAGGTTCCTGAATGTGGAGGGGGGTGGCCACCAACAGTCCTTAAGGATATAGCGGAAAGTTTAAAAATTCCAGAGGAGAGTCTCTGATTGGCTCTAAATGACCTGCAATGGGTCATTCCAGTACTGGGACCAATCAGCTGTGGCTAGGGTGGGTGAGCCTATGAGAATATACCACCATCTATTTATGTCACAGAGTGGGAGAGGATTACTAGAGAAAAGAATGGGGGGTGTTAGGCAGACTAAAAAATACATATCTTCAATGCTTTTACTTTGAAACTAAGTTCTCTGCAGACAGTCTAAAGGACAGCTGCTCTTTTTGCTTGTTTGGTTTCCATTCCACATTGCTTCATCCACAATACCCCCTTTGCCATTGGAGAGCTACCCCACTCCTTCCTGTGCATTTTGGCTGGGGCCTAACTCATCCTTCCTTGAATTTACCCTGTTGTCATCCCTTCCGTAGTCCCACATTCTTGGCCCAGGTGAATATGATGCAAGCTGGGCCAATCAGACTCCAGCTTTTCCCTGGCTGTTTGGTTTTTGAGGGGAATGGCACACGGACTAGAGCAGACTCATTCTACTGACAGTCTTAAGGAGTTGATCCCTGAGTTCTTCCCATGCAAGGTCCCTAGAGCTTCATGGCTCTTTCCTACCTGAAGTCTGTTCAATTTTCTGATCTATTCTATAGCTAGCCCGAGTGATCTTCTACGAAATCTTGCTACTCATTTAAGTCTGCTGGAGTGGATTTCTGTTGCTTGCAACCCAAGATCCTTACCAGATGCAGGCAGAGGCCCTACATTATTCATGTTAGTGTCTTCCACACCTCGCACTGAGCACACCTGGAACACATATGCTCAGAAAACATGTAGTAGACTTAGTAACAGTATGAACTCCTTCACTTATTTCTCTTCAAATATCCTGTCCCTTTGAAGAAAATGTTAGATCAAATCTAATATGTACAATAGTTAAAAGAGAAGATGGTTAATTTGGGTGAGGAAAGACCAAACCCTGAAGATTCAGGCTCTGCCTTATTCCTTAGGAACATTTAAGGAACCTCAGTGGTCTCTGGAGTACATTTTGAAAACCCTTAGATTTGAAAGAATTTCAGGTCCCTTCTAATGCTTAGGTTCCACAGTCTGACCTCATGCCAGGGCTGCCTTTGAATCCCGGGTGTGTCATCCTCCTTCGCCCAGATTGTTCTCTGCATCTCAAACCTGTTTTCTTTAGGGTCCCAAAAGATACCTTTCTCCAAAGTGTAGTATCTCTACTTAAGAGTGTGTATCAGTTTCACTCTCAGCTAAATGTTTTATGTGTACTTGTCACTGGGGTATTTGATCCTATTTGAGGCATTTGTATGTCATTAAGCATAAGGCAGCACAGGTTAATTGAAATTGTTATTTTTGGAATTGAAATTATTATTTTTTTTATTAATTGAAGCCATTCCCCAGAATAAAAATGTCACATGCTTTGGAGTTCACAGCAGTAGCTTTAAAAATTTAGTGCATGTTAAGATCACTGGATCTCAGATACAGATTGCTGAGTACCATCTCCAAAGATACGGGTTTATTATGGCTCCAGTGAGTCTGAGGAATCTGTATTTGTAAAATAAGAGAAGTAACAGTGCCAACATCATCAAGTCATTTTCATTCTTAAATGTGGTAGTACATTTAAAGTTCTTAGTCTAGTACTGGCTTTGTCACAAGGACTTGATAAGTTAAAATCATCATTATTGTTGTTAGTTTTGTTCATGATGTAGTTTCCAGTGGCTCATTCAGGACTGATTCAAGCAGTCATTGAAAGTAACAACCAGCCCTAAGGGTGGCATCTCTCAGTTCTGCCTATACTTCTATGTTAGTTTAGGCTCATTGTCATCTCACACCTGTGACATTACCACACTCCTCCCTACAGCCGACTTCCCTAACTTCAGTTTCCTCTGGGTTTTTTTTACAAAGGAGCAGTCAGAGTTCTTTTACTAAAACTCAAATCTATTAGTATTGCTTTCTGCCGAAAATCCCTCCACGGCTCCGCCTTGCTCTCAGAATGAAGTCTCAGGTTCTCGCCAGAGCTCTCTACAGTCTGACTTATGAGCTCCTCTCTCTCAGCAGCTTTCTCTCTACTGCATCTCTCGCTGTCTGTTGTCTGGTCACCCTGAACAAACCATGGGTCCCCCAGGGCTTCCCATTCGCTTTCCTCCCAGGCTTTGATCATTTGCTTTCCTCTGCTTGACATATGCGAGTTCTCTTTTGGCCTGGCCAAAACCCTGCAGGTTTCTTCTTGGCTGTTCTTCTGTGCAACCCTCTCTGGCTCCCTGAAAGCTAGGTTGGATTCCTTTTTATGTGCTGTTACTGCATCCTGATCTCTACTGTCATAGCACTTATCACATGGTAGTGAAATTACCTGGGCATTTTTTGGGTGCCCTGCTAGGTATTAAGCCCCAGGAGGCAGAGACTGTGTCGTTAACATCCTTTAGTGTTCAGGACCCAGCACAATGTCTAGCACATAGTGGTTGTGGATGCTCAATAGGAAGGGAGAAAGGGAGGGAAGGGAAGGGGAGGGGAGCAGATGGGAGGGGAGAGGAGGGAGGGAAAGAAATTATTTCAGCTGGGGCCTAGACAGGGTTGGTACAGAGACCAGAATCCAGCTCTACAGAGAACAGAACTTACAAGACTTAGGTGGAGTCATGGTCTCAGCAAGATGGCTTAGTTAAGGCTGGTCTCTTTCCTGGACCGCATCCATGGCATATGAGAGGAGCACTGGATTGGAGTCATAAAGCCACGATTTCAATGTCACTGAAAGCTCCCTGGGGTTGGCAAGTCACTTCATTTTTCTAGGTCCTCAGTGCCTTCATTTTAAAAATGGAGCTAATAATACCTACTCCGAATAACTGTTTTGAGGATTCATTAAGAAACTGTTTATTTAAAAATGCTTCACAAATTGTGAAGGCAGGGTCTTTGCTAGACTGTGAGTTCCGTGAGGGGACTTTATATGTGATTCACCTCTGTATTCCCAGCGCCAGGCCTCTTGTAAATGCTAGATGAAGTTTTGCTGAGTAAACGAAGGAGTGAACAACAAAATAACTGGCTGGACAAGGAAAGTCTGGAGCATTACGTGGCCTAAGCAGGAAATGACAGAGAGGCTCAGAGTAGCCTTTTGGGGATGCGTTGTATATACATGTTACTCTTTCCTCCTCCGTGGATAGTTTGGTGAAATGGGGACAGTTTCTTACTTTCCCACCACTGCTGAGTGTGTTGCACAGCCCTAGTCAGTGTTTGAAAAAACACTTAGGAATTTGAAGGGAATTTGTGCACCATTTTATAATTTTCCAATGGGTTGAAGTAGGTATGTATCATCATCCCCATTTTATAGATGAGAAAACTGAGGCCCAGGGATGTTTGAACTTCCCAAGTTTTCATGGTTGGGAAGGGCCAATCCAGAACCAGGACCCAAGTCTTTTCATTCTTAATCCAGTGCTTTTCCCCTCCAGTCTCTTTGTCTGCTGGCCTCCCCAAACAGCAGTGTTTCTGATATGAAATGATGCATGTGTGCACCCAGCACATTGCAAGCCCTAAAGCAATGGCAGCCTTTATATTAATAGCAGCAAAAAGCTGCAGCAAAGAAGATCCTTCTAATGGCTTTTGATAAATGTTTACAGATGAGGTCTTGCTTTTAACTGAACAAGACCTAATTTTTAAATGCATTCAATTATTCTTACACCCAGAGGGCATTCAGAAATGACCATTGCTAACCACCCAAACTGGGAATGTTCCATGACCTTAAGACTCTGCCTTCTTCAGCAACCATCTTTTTTCAGGGCTTGATCTCACATGGGAGTGCCAAAGCACAAAATTTATGAAGTCCTCAGAGTTTTCGTGGTCGCAAATCACAAGACTATCAAACAGGAAGGGAAATTTGCCTTAGAGGGTGAGAACATACTTTTCAGACATAGCGATGGGAATACAAACAGGCCAATTCAATTTCTTTTGGGGTCATGGTTTGTAGCTTTATTGAATGTGTGACATTCCCTTTCTAAAGTCCATGGGATGTTTTTACTTAGGAGAATAATTTCTACATCCCATTCGACACCAAGAAATGAGTAATTATTATATCACCTGGTGGTTATTTATCACAGTTTGAATGGAAATAAATTGCTTCAAAGTGAAATCATGTTACATAGTTACCTGTCTGCCCTATTAATCTTTCGTTTAATTTTCCTTATTTTAATGTGCATACAAATGTTTGTGACCTGTCTCATCTGTCTCCCTCATAATTCCCTCCAATGGATTTAAATATGTTAAGAGAAATTAAATAAATGAGTTAAAGGAAGGCTCGGGATTTGGGAAATGGGGGTTTAGCTGAGAGTGGTGATTTATTTCTGAACCGCCTCTCTCACTTCCTGTAGAACAGGAGCACATTGGAAATCAAAAATGGAAAAGCACATGGATGTTCCTGCCATAGACCTGCTAGTTAGGGCACAAGTGATGATTATTATATTTTCTGGGTCCAGCACTATCCACAATGCCCACTTTGGCAATTTTTCCCAGTGATTTTATTTCAACCAATAAAATCCACAAAATAACACTGCTTTTCTCTTACTCTGCAATCGTGAAATCAGTCTTCCCTGAGCTTCCCTATTTCTGCCCTAGTTATTGAAACTCTAAAAATCTAGATGAAAGGACTTTTCCAATTCAGTCTGACAAATACTTATTGAGGCCCCACTGTGTGGTAGATATTGGGGATTTGGAGGTCCTTCCCCTCAGGGCTTCAGAGCCCAGTAGAGTGACTTCCCTTTTGCATTTCTCTCTCTGTGCCTGGCACACTACTGTCATGAAATAGGGACAGTTTCCTTAGCAGCTGTTGGAGAATTCTTCTTAGAGAGAGGTCCATTTTATGGGGGATATCTTCTAGAAAAGACTTATTGGTGTAGAAGCTGATCCCTCCAAGGTGAAAATTGCTGTCATGGGATGTGGGGAGGGGCTACTTGTTGCTCTTGAGTGGGGGGAACAGTGAAAGGCAACAGGAACCAAGATGTGACCCCCAGTTACAAAATGTACAATCAAGCTACTAGGACTCAATTTGACAATGAGTGGAGCCATTGGGAGAGTGAACAAAGGGACTGGCCCAGGGAAGAACAGAGACAGGGATGCAGGTTGGGGAGCAAGGGGTGTGCCAAAACCTGGGCAAGGCAAGTGAGGCACAAGCCTCGAGTGCAGAATTCAAGGAGGCACTAACCCAACAATCAGGGTAAGTTAATACTTAGTGTAATATGTTAAAAAATCAAAATTAATGCCAAAAGTTCAAGAATGAACAAGTTATCAAAAATTGCAATGGTAACAAGATCAGTGCTATGTGGAGCTGTATTGGAGCCTGAGGCAAGAGAAGAAATCAGTAATACAGGTCCTATGTTTACTTAAATATTTAAATGTTTTCTTGAACCCCAGCCATGCTCATTCATTTACATATGACATGTCTTCAGTGGCTTTGTGCTACAAATGCAGAGCTTGAAAAGTCGCAATGGGGACTGTATGCCCACAAAACCTAAAATATTTACACATAGGGCCTTTCCAGAAAAATTTTTCCACCCCCTGAAATGGATAATCACTGAAGTCTCTTCTGGTTCTGTTATTTGCAAATTGTGTTTTCAGTTGATTTAGTTAGTTACTTTTGATGCCAGATGGACTTTAACCTTTGAGGGTATTTCATTTTATGCTTTGTAAACATTTCATTTTGTATTATAGTAGATCAACTTTAATAGAGGTACATAACCATGTATCAGGTGCCACACAAGGTCTTGGGTGACAGGTTGGTATATCCATCCCTGTCTGTCCTCTCCCCTACTGGACTGTGAGCTGGAATGTAGCAGGCAGGGGTCAGGGATGCTAGATACCCCATAATATGCAGAACAGTTCTATCCAGGGAAGAATTACCCCATCTCCCCCCCATCCCACTACCACCAAATGGCAGTGGAGCCTCTTTGAAAAACACAGAGAGACCCTTTGTCCCTGCAAGGAACCCCTGTCCTTAGCCTTCATCTGTTGCCAGTTTTTTCATTTTTCCTGAGGTTACGGTAAAATTCTATTCTTTGCATAATGGTGTGCCGCTTTAATGGAAATGCTGGCTTCGGAAAATATGAAAATGACTTCATGAGAGGCTTTGAATGATGCTTGCCAGGCTATTCAGTAATTTTTTATTGAGTTGTGTGTATTCTAATTCATTAAATTCATTAAAAGAAAAAAGTCTATGGGAATATGGGAAGCTTTCTATTTCTTATCATTATTCACAAAACAGATTTTTATTCCAGTAAAAAAAAAATTTTGGTAAATTGTTATCTCCCATTTTTTCTGGAAAAGTCCTTTTAAGTAATGTCCTCATCTAAGATCTTGCTGTAAAAATAGGATTTGAGCATCTCTGGATTAGAAAATGTGGATCCAGGAGACGCCACATCAGAGGTGGTTCTAGACTGTAGGGAAGGCACCAGGTTGGTGTCTCCACCTCGGCAGCCAGTGTCACTCTGGGGTACACTTTGATCACTGTCTCTTCCTCCCTCTTTATCTTCTCATTTCTCTCCTCCCCTCTCCCCACCAAACCACCTCTCCCTGGGTCCCTTTCCACAGGACATGAGTGAATGCTGTGCACCCTTCAGGGAGACAGGACAGTGTTGTGTGTCAAAAGCAGGGGACTTGGAACCTGATAACTAGGTTTGATTCCAGGCTTCACACCCATCTACCTGTGTAGCCTTGGAGAAGTGACTTAACCTTTTTGTGCCTTGATATTCTTATCTCTGAGTAAGTTAATATATGAAAAGCACTCAGAAAGAACATCTGCCAAATAGTAAGTACGAAGTGAATACCTGACACGGCTGTGTAGAAGGGCCTGGGGCAAGCGTGATGGGAACACGTGTCAGAGCTGGAAGGAACCTTGGGGATCGGATAGCCTAGGACCTCCCAGAGCATAGAGGAACCAACTTTCAGCCACCGTGGTGTGGAGAGCGAGTGCTGATGGGTGGGGGCCTCAGACCTCCAACTCCCCTTTGTGTTTAGTCTCATGTTTGGGATCTGTTGGGAGGAAATGATTCTACAGTTTTAAAAGAAGTTTAATTCATTGACTTATCTATATCCATTACATTTACAGACAAAGAAGGTTGCACAAAGGGGAAGTGACTTACCTTAAGTCATATGTCAAGTTAGTGATAGGTTGGGATTAGGAAGCCATCAATTAACAAATATTTGTTAATGCTTAATATGTGCCAGGCATTGTCTTGGGCCATAAGTTCCAAACATTGTTTAGGGCAGGGGTCCTTAAACTTTTTAAACAGGGGGCCAGTCACTGTCCCTCAGACCATTGGAGGGCCGTTGGAGAGTGCGGCACACATTCACACATGTGCACTGTGGGCCCAGGACGAGTCGGCTGCTAAGCAGGACAGGCAGCGGCGGCAAAAACACCCGGCAGGCTGGATAAATGTCCTCGGTGGGCCACATGTGGCCCGCGGGCAGTAGTTTGAGGATGCCTGGTAGGGACCTCCATGGTTTCTTAAATCGAGCAGGCCCCGTCACCCGCAGTTCAGCCAGCCCCACTCTGATGGCCCCTCAGGTACCCTTGTGTTGTTCCCACTCTCTGGCTTGCACTGCCCACCTCATTTCCTCCTGAATGGTTGCTGATCCTGTTTGCAGCCTCACATAGACCCAATGCTCACTGTCGTTTCCCCTACTCTGATCTCTTCTTTCCCTCCTTGACCTCAGCTTTTTCTTGCCCTTTGATGTTATTGCTGTGGATACCCTGGGCAAAGACCTTACCCCTGCACTTTGGACCCTATGAACCTTGACCTCAAAAACAGGATCCACACCAAATATATTCATTTATTCAATGAACATTTATTTACACCTACTTTGTGCAAGACATGTTCTAGGTATGGGGGATACCAAATGGAGAAAAATCCCAGCTTTCATTGGCGCTTACAGCCTAGTATACTGGATGGTAACATTCAATAATCAAATTAAATTGTAAAACTTATAGTATGATATGGTTATAAATGCTACAGAGAGATGGAAAACAGTTTGGCAAGTCCTCAAAAAGTTAAACATAGAATTACACTATGACCCAAAAGAATTGAAAGCAGGGACTCCAATGGATACTTGTGTACACATGTTCATGGAAGAATTATTTGTAATAGCCAAAAGGTTGAAATACCCCAAATGTCCATCAGTGGATGAATAAATAAACAAAATGTGAGACAGGTATATACATACAGTGATATATTAATCAGCCATTAAAAATAAACCAAATTCTGACACATGCTACAACATGGATGAACCTTGAAGACATTATGCAAAGTGAAATAAGCCAGACACAAAAGGACAGATATTATGTGATTCTGCTTATATTAGAAATCTAGATTAGTCAAATTCATGGACACATAAAATAGAATCATAGTTGCCAGGGGTCAGTGGAGAAGGAATAGGAAGTTATTTTTTTTTAATATCTACATAGTTTTTGTTTGGGATGATGAAAAAGTTCTGGAAATGGATATTGGTGATGACTTCCCAACATTGTGAATGTACTTAATGCTACTGAATGGTATACTTAAAATTGGTTCAAAGAGGTAAATTTTACGTTGTGTATATCTTACCACAATAAAAAAAAAACATTAAAAAATGCTACAGGGCAAGAGAAGAGAGTAGGAGAGTAGTGGTGAGGAGGTTGATTTTAAATGGAAGTTATCGCTGAGGACGTGACACTTGAGCAAAGACTGGAAGAAGGAAGCCATGTGGCTCTCTGGAGGAAGAGTGTCCCAAGGAAAGGGACATCCCATGCAGGGGTGGCATGGTAAGATGCACCAGCACAGTGTTTGAAACATGCACCTTGGACTGAGCTGGTCCTGGATGTGAACCTCGGGGACCTCACATAACAAACTTAACTTCTCTGTGCCTCAAGTCTTCATATGTATATAATGGGAATGGTACCTATGTCAGGTGGCATTATGAGAAGTCAATGAGATGATGCATGAGAGACCCTTCAGCACAGCTTGGCACCAGGCTGATCTTTAAGCCAGTGGTGCCAGCCCAGCCAGCCCTGAGCTTATGGCTGGTGTCTGCTGTGTGTTTATTGTGCCTGTGCCACACAGGTTAAGTATTTTACTCTCGCCCCTGCCTGGCACATAGTAAATGCTGAATAAATGGTCAGTAATAAGTTTTTCCTAGATCCTTGATTTCCATTCACCAAGTGCTAAACACTTGAAAGCACTTAACATTTTACTTGGCACATTGATGGTAATCAATAAATGTTAGTGTTCTTCATTCAGTCATCAGTCATTCTTCCATTCATCAGAAATAAATAAGATGCAGTTGCTGTTGTTGAGATGCTCATTATCTTATAGCCAGGCAGTCTAGTGACACATAAAGGGGAGGGTCAGACCATCCCTGGGCACCCAGGGAGGGAGGGGATGTGGCCGGAAGTGCACAGAAAGGCCTGTCTGAGGTCTGGACCGGGGTGAGTGATGGGGGAGGAAGCCAGTATAGGCACTGCATGAGACCACGCCCATGCTGGAAAGGGAGGTACGGCTGTGGACAAGACTTGTTCAGCTGGAATTTCCCCAGCTTTATTGATATCACTCTAGGATATCTCGAACATCCATTCCTGAGGGGTCTGGGTAGAGTTGTGCCGGATGGCTTCCACCTGCCCCTCCAAATTCTCTCTCCCTCCTTCTCCACCTGGCTCTGTTCCACTGGAGCTTTCCCTGCCTGGACAACCTCCTCGCCTTCTGCCTTAGGTTGCTCAACTTGTCACGACAAACTGCCACGTACTGCATGGCTGGAACAATAGAGATTTATTTTCTCATGATTCTGAAAGCTAGAAGTCTGAGATCAAGGTGTGGGCAGAGTTGGTTTCTTCTGGGATCTCTTTTTGGTTTGCAGCCTACAGTCTACTCCAGGTCTTGACATCATCTTCCTTCTGTGTATGTCTGTGTCCAAATTCTCTCTTTTTTAACCACTTCGGTACTGCGCTCACCGGCTATGAAACCCTGCCCACAGCCGGCACTCATAGTCCGCACGATAGTTTGTGCTGTGCATTGACGACGGATCCGTTTTGCTCTTGTGTGATGAGGAAAGCTTTAAAGCACTGAAAGCTTGTTTTACTTTACAGGCAGCGTTAGGAAAATAACTATAATAACTCCTACTAAGGACTTGTTAAAAGGTCACAGATTCGTAGTAACTTATTAGCTGAACGTACACACTGCAACTGCAGAGATAAAAGCTGTAAAAGTAAAAGCTTTTGGCTGTCGGCTAAAGTCAACTCTCGGCTGTGCGCCTTCATATCACGGCTGTCGGCTAAAGTCGACGCTCGCGTTCATCTGTGGCTGTCGACTGTAGTCGACGCTGGTACCGAAGTGGTTAAGAACATCAGTCAAATCAGATGAGGGCCCACTCTAAGGACCTCATTCTAACATAATTTCCTCTGTATAGACCTTATTTTCATATGCAAACACATTCTGAGGTATGAGAGAGTAGAATTTTCACACGTGAATTTGAGGGAAGCACAATTCATCCCATTATAGCCTCTAACTTCTAGTTGAGTCTGGCCAACGGGCAGGGTGGGAGGGTGGGAGAGGGTGAGTTAGGGTACCGGTTTCCTCTTGGCTGCCCAGTGGTGTCCCGGAGGACGGAGCATCACAGCTCCTGTCATCAGCCCCTCTACGCAGCCCACTCCCACCCGGCTCCAGGGTCCAGAACCACTGTCTCCTTTTGCTCCTTCAGAACTGGAGTGAGGGTGGAGCCCAGTGTCACTGTCCCCAGTGATTTCCCCTTACCCCGCCTTACACCTTTGTACCTAGGCCTTCTATTAAACTCTCCTCCAATTATCCCACTGAGTGTGCCATCTGTTTCCTGCTGAGATCCTGATTGCGGGGCTGGGGCGGGAGGCACAGGGAGAAAGGATTTCACTCTAATGCTGATGGTGAACTTTGCAAGCAAAAGGCACGACCTCTGTGTCTTTCTTAGGCCTTGTTTTCTTGGGGTCTTTGTGGCATCCTCTACTGCTTGTTTTGTCCACTTAGGTTGGAAGCCACATAAAGCAATGGAAGGGGGAGACGTGTGAGTGTGACGATCTAGACTGAAAGCCAGCGCCTCCCTGTGCCATGGTGTGACTGCGGCAGCCTCTGTTCCCTCTCCGTTGCTGCTTTCAATTCCGCATTTGTGCAATGGAATAGATGCCTCAAACATCTTGTTGTGATGAATGGATTACATTACACTGAATGGGAGAGCAAATATTCAATAAATGTTTCATTTTCTTTCCTAAGTAAAGAAGAGTCCCCACTATAACTTCATTTTGGAAATGCCTGTGGGAATCTTAACTGAGGGGAGGTGGTGAGGACAGAGAGCCAGGGTCCGGTGTCAGGGACCTGGGTGGGTCACGCACAGGCTCCTGGCTGGGTGTCTTTCAGGTCGCTTCTCTTTTCTCCACCTGTTTCCCAATCTGCAGAAGAGAGACAGTGGCAGCAGCCTGTCCCTTCCCATCTGGGCCATTGAGCTGGGGCAGTGGAGGGAAGACACTGGCCACTTCTTCAGCCCCATCTAGTGCTACCGCCCTTCCCCTCTGAGCCACTCCACGCTGGCTTCTCGCAGTTCCTCGAACACGTCACACTCCTCTTTGCCATCATCTTCCTCCCATCTGGGAGACTCAACTCCCACCCACCTGGTGGACTCCTGCTCATCCTTTGGAGTTCAAGGCCAGCATTTTCTCCCCAGGGAAAGCTTCCTGAACTTCCCCCTCCTCCCCTGTGAGAATCAAATCACCCAGTACAAGTTTTCAAGCTTCCTAGAATAACTTATTCATTTATTAGAGTTGTGATTAAACAATTATCTTAAAGTTAATGGTTTACTTTTCATAGTGAGATGGAAGCTCCATGAGGGCAGAGGTCGTGTCTTCTTGTAACAATCGTATAGTGCCCAAGAGCAGACTGCCTCGTGTGAATATTACTCTCGCTCTGTGCCTTAGTTTCCCCATTTCTAAAATGGAGGATAAGAATAGGACCTACTTCATAGGGCCATTGTGAAGATTAAGTGTGTTAATCAATATAAAGCACACATGCATGACAGCACCTGGCACATAAACCGTTAGCAATTGCCGCTGATTCTCAGTCGGCCCTTAGCAAGTATCTGTGGAATGAAAAGGGGTTAAGAGTAAATTGCTAGGCAGAGCTAAGGCAAGGCCTTCCTGCTTCAGTATGGTCTCTCCGTGGTTTTACAGATAGTGGCAGATTGGCATGACAAGGGAGGCACCATGACAACACTTATTATACTAGGAAATGTGCCATTGTTCTGTAATCACAATGGGGTCTCAGCAGGGAGAAGGCTGGCCAGTCCACAGGGCTGGGATTGCCAGAGCCTAAGGAAAGGAGTGTGGTTAACGTGTGTGAACATGTAGCTTCAGAGCCCTCCACGTCTGGTCCAAAGCAGCAGCCTTGAAGAGAAGGAGGGAGAGATGTATTGGCTGTTTGCCTTCAACCATTGGTAACTTGGGGCCTGTTCGGAGACCACAAATTCTTTTTAGGTTCCTTATCTGGCTTCACACTGGAACTAGAAACCAGGAGACCTAGTTTCTGGGTGTATGTTCTGGTGCAATGTTCAACCTTCTCAATTTGTGGTTTCCTCATTTATTAAGTAGAGACAGTAACAAAATATCACTGTCTTAATGTGTACTTTTATTCAACGTTTAATGACTTCATTAACAGATATGTAAGTAAGCATGCACTCTTGTGCACACAGTTGCATAAGCAATCTCACACCGTAGCTCAAACAGCTGTCACAAAACCTAGGCATTGACTCTCATCTTCATTAGCTAGAGAAGTCTATGAGACCATTATTTAGGATCAATTTACACCTACGTTGCAAACAATGATAATAATCCTGGTTATTTGGTTTCTTGGTTTGAAATAAACTGGAAATTAGTAGAGATGGTGGACCAAAAGAAGGCAGCAGTGGGACGGGAAAATACCGCCAGAAGCAGGAACGCCAACCACACAGAAGTGGCATGTATTTTTAAATCCTAGTAGTTTGGTTTGGAGTCATTTCCTTTAAGGACAACACTTTAAAAAATCTCTTTGATAATGTCATTGCTTTTTAATGTCATAGCATTTTAAAACTACAAGGACCGGAGTGATGCTTTAGGCCAAGGCCCTTATTTTCTGACGAGAGGGTTAAGGGTTAGGGTAGCAAATACACCCATCCAGTCCATAGCTAAATCCAGGTAGAGCCCAAATCACCTGGAAGTCTGTCTATGTTCTTCTCTCTTACTTTGCCTTCCCCTTTTATTGATCAATACATACATAGTACACACCATTAAATGCATGGGTCTCCACTGAACACACACCAGGGAATCTCTGACCAGCAGGGACTTACAAACTGTCACGAATCTTTCCCTACATGAATTTAAGTGCTAAATTATTAATACCCTTTTAGGCATTTTTAGATATGATAATTGGTACCTTCAGGCTCAACTTCTATGTATATGCAGAGGACATAGAGATTGTCATTTGGTACATTTTCCTTGTGACCCAGATTCACAGCAATGTGTGTTCAGGGTAGGATATTTAAAAATATCAATCAGAAAGAATTCTTTGGGAAGTGCTTACCATGTACCCAACACACTATTATTAGGTCTCAGAGTTATAGGGAAAAGAAAAGTATTGATAAGATTTCAGCCCTCCAGGAAATTATAATATCTTGGAGAGAGTAGTAGTTTAAAAAATGATGGGAAGGGGCCTGCAGGGCAGGTGGATTGCTGAGTGGTGGGGAGGAATGACTGTGAACTCTGCCTGTCTACCTGGCTCCGCTGTGAGCTGTGCATAGTCAACTAACCTCCCAAGGCCTTATCTGTAGAGGGGATAATAGTAATACCTGCCTCTTAAGGTGGTTGTGAGCATTAAAGAAAATAACACCTGCCAAGTACATAGAACATTTCCTGGAACATAGTAAACACTCAATAAATACTAACTTTAGAGTTCTCAATTCTGCAGTAGAGACCAAGTATATGCTAAGAGTTTGTTTGGTCCTACATCAAACATTTATTGAGCATCTGTTCTGTGTCCTACTATTGATGAGGGATGAGAATAAGGAGGTCAACTAAACAGGCCAGGTCCTGGGACAACTTACAGCGTAGAGCAGGGGTCAGCGAACTCCAGCTCTGGGCCCAAATCCCACCCAGTGCCTGGTTTTCTAAAGAAAGTGTCATTGGCAGAGTTGAGTAGTTGCAACAGAAATGGTTATGGCCCCCAAGGCTAAACTACTTTCTGTAAGGCCCTTTACAGAAAGAGTTTGCCAAGTCTTAGTGTAGAGACTTGCTACTATTAAGTGTGGTCTTTGGACCACAGCATCAGTACCAGCTGAGACTGGCCACAAATGCAAAATCTCAGGCCCCACCCCAGACCCAGTGAATCAGGATCTGCATTTTAATGCAATCACAGAGTTCTTTGGATGCACACTAAAATTTAACAAGTGCTGCTTTAGTGCATGTCAAAGACATTTAAATTAATCACTCACTGAGATGCAGTGAAAAGGTTTTAAGGGACCATTTCTTGAAGACTTACTTTGTGTCAGGGGCTGGCCTAAAGGTTTAACATACAATACCTTTGCCAGTCCTACCAATGGTTAAGAAGAGGATACTACTTTTAATTTCAGTTGAAGACACCGAAACAAAGAGGCTGGTGATTTTAACCAAGGCTTTCAATTGGTGAATGGGTAGAGCTCAAGTTCGAATCCCAGTCTACCAACTGCAAACCATTTGCTCTTCATCATGGTGGTGTTCTACTTCCAAAAAGCAAAACAAAGGAGGGAGTCAGGAAGGATTTCGCAGAGAAATCTTACAGAATTGGTTCAGTGCCTGTATCAGTCACGGTCCCATCAGGAAAACAGAATCCACTCAAAGAATGAAAAACAAAGGACATTTAATTCATAGAATTGTTGACACAGTGATGGCAGAGCTGCAAAACCATCAGGAGATTGTGAGGCCCCCAAGGTAAGTGACAGCAGGAAAGTGTTGCCACCCTTAGGTGGAGGGACAAAGCGAGGGCGCGGTGTCTGTCACTGGAGCCCAGCAGCCAGTGACCTGGGGGAGCGGCACCCCAGTGGGTATCTCCAGTAGAGAGTCCAGACACAGAGCAGCTGGGGGTGCTGCCCAAGGTCAAGGCAGGGGAGTAATGAGAGTCCCCCAACCAGCACTGCCTCCTGCCTCAGTTTCTCCACTAGCTAGAAACCAGCCAAATTAGGAGCCCAGAACACATGGCCTGTGGGGTTCAGGCCTCTGCAGCAGAGAGCAGGGTAAACAAAGGGCAAGCAGTGGACCGCGAAGCAAACAGGCCAGGGTGGGACTTACCAGTGCCCTGGAATCTCCTCCCCACGCCAGGAGAAGGTCCCAGTCATGATCACAAAAGTCCTTTTTCCAGATCCAGGCAGTATCTCAAAACTGTTTTCATGTCCTATATTGATGCCCTTAGGTCGCTGTTCTTGGACTTTTTCTCAAGTTTTCTTTCCCCTTTTGGCCCCTTGATGCACCTTTTATTTAAGCTGCCAGATTCCTAAATCCCCTTCTGCCTCCAGCCACTGTCTCTCAGCTGCCCTGATAGCACACTCAGCTGCCTCTCGGTCACAGTCACCCCACCCCCTTGCCCAGCCCCCAGCTTCAGGGCTTCCAGCCTCTGTAGGTCCAGGAGATGGAACAGAAACTATGGAGTGGGGTCTTGATTGACAAGCAGAGCTCTTCAGGCAGAGAAGGGTAGTCTGGCGCTCCCTGTGAGATGGGGTCATGTAACCTTGGAGCAGATAAAGCTCAGGGCATGGGGACATTTGTGTACCATTCTAACACGTGTGGACTTTATTCCGATAGGGAGCCATTCAAATATTTAAATAGATATGAGATGTAACTGTATTTGTATAGTGCAGACTTTACTCTGGCTACAGAATTGTTGAATTAGAAGAAACCAGTTTGGGAGTAGAGAGTCCAGTTAGTCACCTGTTGCATCTAGGTGCGGGACCGCAGTGGAGCAGTCCAAGGAATGTGGGGGTGGAAGAGGAAAGGTGGCCGTGAGAGAGGTAGCAGATGCTGTTGGCCGTCGTCCAGAACATTCCACTTCCCTGCATCTTCCTGCTGACAGAGACCTGACTTTGTTTGGGTGCCTGCTCTCCACTTAGACATACACTCAGGCCAGGGCCCTCCCCAGATCAGGGAGTGACTCTTACTATGACTAAACATAACTGTTATTGTTTAATGGAACACCCACGGTGGGCTCTGGGTGGTGGTTTTCTGATGGACAGGGCTGTGGCAGGGCAGAAGGGAGCCAGGATGCTCTTGCTGAGGCCTGGACCTGTGGTTGGCAAACGTTCCGTAGGCTTGGAATCTTTTGTTGAAAGGAAAGTTTATTTAAAAGAGTAGGTAAATACAACTCTTAATAAAATAGAGCTACTTTATTGGGCGGTGGGGAGAGGCTCAGAGCAACTTCTCCCACTCCTATTTTAAAAATTCCCGAGGTGGGCCAGGGTTGGGTGAGGAGTCTGTGGATCTCTGTGGGAAGCAGGTTGGACATTGCTAATACGGACGGGAGTCCTGAGGCCCGTGGCTGTGGAGAGGGTGTCACAGAGTGTGAGGTATTGAGGAAGAGCACCTTTGGAGGAAGCAAGGGGTTAATAAATGAGTATAGCACTGAATCAACTAATTCAACTCAACTATTCTAGTCTCTTACCTAGAGAACTCCTACTCATCCTTCAGAATATAGCTCAAGTGTCACTTCCTCCAGGAAGGCTTCCTTGATGTGCTCCCAGGTGTCCTTGCTTTATGCCCCCTCTCCCAGAGAAACTGCCTCCTCGTTAGCCTGTCTGCCTGCATGATTCTCAGCTGGGCTGTGTGTGATGCATCTGTGTGCCCAGCCGGGGACTTGGCACTTGTCTGAAGTGGTCCTCTCAGTGAGTAGTGGGTGGCCTGATGCTCTAGGCCTGAGGGTTCAGGGTTAGGACCTGGGGACTAAGGGGTGAGGGTAGGACCAGGTGCCCATCCCAAGAAAGTCACAGAGTTTTGGTTAAGGGCAAGAGAGAGGGAGATGGAGAAGAGTTAGAGCTCAAATCTCAAAGACTAAATTTAAACCACACCAGGAGTTGAGCTATAAGCAAAAGGGAACAGGGACCCAACAGGACTACAGGAGAAAAATAAGACGCACAAAGTTAATGTGTCCAAGATCCCGCAGGCCGGCAGTAGTACCAGAAGAGGACTCGAAGCCAGGTCTCTAACTCTGCCACAGGCGGGCCCTCTCCCAGCCCCCCCCCCTTCCCTCCTGTGGCCAGCACAGCATGGGCATGCGGCCCCCTCCCCGGAGACTTGTTGATTGAGTGATTGAATGCAACCATTCCCTCTGGGTTCTTTTGCTAGATTTCAGCTGCTTGTTTAAATGGAGTTTTCCTGACCCTGCTTGGCATTTCAACCACACAACCTCGGCAGGCTGCGTGTAATGTTACACATCAACCCGGGCCCCTCCTCTCCTCCCCTGGCTCCCCCACACTGGTTCTTGGTGTCCGAGATCAAAGAGAAATATTGTTCAAACTGCAGATGAAGAAACAAGGCTGGCTGCCTTTGATGTCAGGCAGCAGCGGTGTAATCTCTGCCCCCGACTTGCTTTTACTGCCGATGCAATTTGCAGCTGCGATGTTGAGTCTAGGTAATTGTTTCTCCAGCCCAAACGCCACTAGTATTTTTTATTTAAGTGTAAATTTTCATTTGGCTAAATAAACCGTTCCTGTCTGCCCCCAGCGGATGGTGGCCCTGAAACACCGGGTGCTGGTGGTTTTCATGCAAACAGAGCCCAGGTAATCAGGAAGGCCTAACAAGAGGCCATTATGTAGAGTGCACCCTTCTTTAACTTTCTCTTTTATTGGAATGGTGTAATTTCAGTTTCATAAATAGTAAGAGGTTTACCGCTGGGCACTGGGGCGATCCATCTCATTCACCTCGGAAATTAAGGCCGCTGCCTTTCCCTGCAATGTTTCTCTTTGTCTCTAATATCACTTGAGCTGCCTTTAGGAACCACGCCAGGATGTAAAGAATTCAGACCGTTTTATTTTTTACAAGGTCAGATTGCTCATGATTCCTAATAGAGAACATTGAAAACCTTTTTATTGAGGGGCAATCCTTCTTCCAATACGTCTCTCCTTCCAGACACAGTTGCTGTCAGAGACGTTAACTTAAAACCTTAATCTCTGTTCAGGATTATAATAGCAGCAGTGGTGATCATAACAGTAATGGCAGGAGACGCCTCATACGTGTAAACATGTAACAGACACAGATCTAGGCACTTGCAGGCGCGTTATCTCATTTAACTCTTGCACCAGCACTGCAGGGTGGCTATTAGAGCTTTCTGTTTTGCAGAAGAGGATGCTAAGGCTCAGAGAAATTAACGTTTTCCCCAAAAAATTATGCAGTAAGAGAGAGGCAAAGCCAGGATTGAAGCCTAGCTTCTCTGCTAAGCTTGGGGATGGTATTTTTCCTCGTATGGTGGGGAAAGGTGGTGTGGGTTTTCACAGATCCATGAGCTATGGTCAAATCAAAAACAATGACACTTTTGGTAAGTGGTAGAGCAAGGGGTCTCTGCCCCATTTTGCTGAGTTGGAGCTTATAAGATACTTGAACGCCAAGTTACTAATACTACTATCCCTCTTCTCTCTGCCCAAAATGCCCTCTCCATTGCCCAGGGTTCCTGCACAGGGCAGCCTCCCCTGATCTCATACACAGCGCCTCCCGTGCGCTATAGTAGCCGTGTTTCCTCACTCCTCTCATGGTGCTATCACGTTGTACTGCAGCCTTGATGTCTGTGACTGTCACCTCCACCAGCCTGTGAGTTCCTTGAGTGCAAAAATTGTGTCTTATTTGACACCATATCCCAATACCGGGCCCTGTGCTTGGATGGTACTCGGGAAACATTTATTGAATGAATGGAGTGAATAAATAAACAGGTGAACAACCCACTGCCTCCCCACTGAGAAAGTTCGCTCACAGTGTTTCCCATCACACCTGATAGGGTATAATTCTAGAATCACACGTTTACCTAGAATGAGTGTCTCTGGCTTTCCAGTTTTTCAAATTAAGATGGGGTTGAGGGTGCTCAACATTCCCTATCCCCGACAGCTATTTTCCAAAGGGGTTCTGTCATAGAAGATATGAATAGCACCCCCAAAAGATTTCATTCAATATGTTCATTAGAAGATATTTTTTTTAATAGTTGGGCGAGTAGCCCCAATACCTAGCACATGGCAGATTCAGCAGATTCCAAGTAAATGTGATCTTTCTCTACCACCTGCATTCCTTTCAGCCAAATGTCCCTATTCCGTGTCTCATTTTCTCAATGTCTTTCAAAATATTCTTCACAAAAATCTTAAGGCAAAGCTCTTGCTCAAACAGTACCCTAATCTTCTGAGGTGAGGGAGGAACTTGTGACTAAGAACCTCCCCTCTGGGGGAGATTGGAATCCTCAAGTTTGATGTCTGTGCTGTTGGTTCCTATTTTAAACCTTGGTTTCAGCATGGGCAGAACCCAGCCTTGTCTCTGGATCTCCTTAGCATAGTAATGCCAGACTGACATTTACAGAGAGAACTTTACTACACATGCTGGGAGAATTGTGGAGGAAATGGTTTATAGAAACAGTAAAATTAGTCATATGTTGCCTTCCCCAGCAGAGTGTGAACTCCAATAAGGCAGGAATTATTCTTAATTCCTATTTACGTCCTATTCCCTCACCTGGAACACAGTGGGTGTTCAATAAAGACTTGAGTGAATGAATGGATGAATGTAGAAAGGAATGAATGAACTAAACATTGAAGAGCTTGACCAGACCCTAATGTCTGTGGATGTTGTCACTTGAGGCCTTAATACATTTGTGCAAATTTCTCTTTCTTCCCTACTTAATCTTTCTCTCCTTTTTTCCATCTAACTTTCTGTTTCCAGGTAAGTGCCATGGTGCTCCCTGAGAGAGTGAACCTCCTCTTCTGCTGTGGGTTGAAGTCCTACTCTCAGATCCACTGGTCTTCAAGTTCCTCCCACTCAATTCTAGTTTCCTCTCTGGGTGGTGGTATCATGCCAAATTCACAGGTGATTTGCCCAGCAAATGGGAAGGGCATTCAATGAGCTCCCATATCAGATCAAACTGCTCCAGTCCTAGGTCTTTCCGCCTTTGGAGCCTTATTTTAAAAGCCCATGTTTGGCAGAGTGACCTAACAGGCATAGAATGAGAATTAATACATAGGCAATAACAGAACAGTAATAATCCTTTATTTTCAGTTTCTGATTGATTCATGGTAAATTTTCTCTCTTAAAGTGCTACTCTTTTAAAAGTTAATTGCCTTTAAGAGGAAACATCTAGGGAGGACTAAAGCTCAGAGCAGAGTTATTGAGTCCCCATTACAGAGCTGGGACACAATAATAGCTGCTATCTACTAATACCTTCTCTCTACTAAGCACCTTACATATACCGTAATATTTAGTTCTCACCCCAGACATGCTATACAGGGATTATTATTGTCTCCATGCAATTGTTTTCATTACATATTTGAGGAAATGGAGACTTAGAAAAAGTAGACATTTTGCCTAAGGTCACATGGCCGGAAGTGATCAAGCCAGAACTTGAACCAGTGACTGTCAGATTGCACAGCCCACGCTCTTGGGACTCTAGCAGCTGTTCCGCAAGGACGCGCACTGTATATAATGGCCGTTTCTGCTGGGAAGAGCTATGGAAAAGCTAATGCCACGTGTTGTCGGAACACAAAGGAGGAAGGGACAGAAGTGCAAATCATTTTGAATGGCGAAGATGTTTTATTGGGCTTTGAAGGGTAAATAGAAGTTTGCTGACCAGAGAACAAAGAGAAAGAAAATGTAAGCAGAGGGAACAACAGGAGCAAAAGTACCGAGGCATGAGATTCACGTCTGCCACATTTAAGAGTGGTGAGCAGTCTGTGGTGCAGGAAAGCGTGGTATCGATGGCTGGGGCACAGTGGCCAGAGGGAGGACTGGGGGGAGGGGCTGATGGTTAGAACCTTAAAAGCTTAAAACTTTGAATTGTGTTTAATGGAATGCCACAAAAGATTTCCAAACATCAGGTTGAGTGGCTGGATGATGTCCTTCTCCCCGGGCCCTTACGTGCACAGTGGGACTGCGTGCTCAGGGACAGCTAGGCAGGAGACAGGGTGTGAGTCGGGGATCTCGGTAGGATGCTAAATCACTCCAGCTATGCCTGCAGGTAGGACACTTCAAACTAAGAAATGCTCTTTAAACAACAGTGTATGGGTGTCATGACAAACTTCCTTTAAAGGGGTTGTGTGTTGAGCTGGGAATGTGATTGCAGGCGCTGGCATTCCCCAGGGAGGTCAGCCCCAGCCATCTAGGGCTCTGCTAATGAATTCCTCTCCCAGACCCCCTGTTTGCAAAGGAACGTAATGAAAGTGAGGATTCTGCCCCATGCAGGGCAGACTCAGAAAACAATGCCGTATTGCTGTCTAATTAAAAACATTTAAATACTTTATTGTGAATATGTAACAACACCCCAATAGGAAAAGTGGGTAAGAGTTGGAGCCTTTAGCGAGAAATTATTTCATTTTACTGGGAAATTTTAACACTTTTTAAAGAAGGAGACTGATTTTATTTATTATAAAAATATGAAATTTTATATGATATTTAAAATTAAGAGAAATAAAAATATCACGATTATCTGGAGCTGCTGGATCTCTTACGTATGCAAAGGGCAGCACCTAAATGGTATTTGCCTTGTTTTATAAAAAGGAGCCTCTAACTTAGAGGGTTCTAGAACAAGATCCACAAAAGCGTTGAATGTAGAACCGATTCCTTCATCTGTCCTGTCTTCACTGGGTCCCACCACTCCTAGGAAGAGACAGTGTCACAAACCAACATCCCCTATAAAAAGAGAATCATTTTTTCCTCCTGATCAAACACCATTCTTTCATTTTACAGGCCCTTGTTAAGTGCCTAATATAAAATCCCAAAGGTATTCTACCCATCTGCTTTCAAAGGCAATCTCACAGTCAGGAAACAAAATGTACTTACGTTATTAACCTGCTTGCTTGATGCTGGCCTTTGTGCGTATGTCATTTCTCCAATATGCTTCTCTTCCTAAAGTAACCACTACCATTTGTATTGCTATTTGTTCCACATCTCTTATACAATCCTATGTTTATGCAATTTGTACATATGCATGTACACATGTATACACATATATATGTCATTTCTCCCCAGGGGGACTTCTCCATCTTACAGAGCTGGGAACTGAGGCTCAGACAAGCAGGAGAGGCTTGCCCAGGGACCCGCTGGTTAGTCACTGGTGAACCTCAGTCTTGAACCCAGGTCTCTGGCAAACCCAAGCCTAGGCTTTTCCGCTGTGCTGTGCTGCCACACATTCTCAGATGAGAGAACAGTTCTCGTTCCAGCTCCAGTTTTGCTTGGAGATGGGGACTGCACAGCTCTCGGTGCAGCCTGATGTGCAGCATTTCTTACAGTTGTCTCATGAACGGTGCACCTTTGAAAACAGGATTGTTTCTGAACAATCCTGGGCAGTCGCCTTCCTCCTGTAGCAAAAAGGAAGACAGAGCCACAGAAAGGAGATGATGGTGTCCAGCGACACTCGCAGACATAGCAGAGGAGAATGTCAGAGGAAGGAATCCCCGAGCATCATTTAAACCTCTGGATTTGGGCGCTAATGCAAACAGACAGTGGAAACAATAATAATGCCACCATTTACTGAAGCTTAACTTGTACCAGAAACAGCTCATTTGGTCCTCACAACAATCCATGAGGAGCAAAAAATATCCCCATTTTATAGATGAGGAAATCCAGGCTTTAAAACATCAAGATTTAAAAGGATTATTTAAGGTTATATACCTATATCTATATCTATATATGTCTCTGTGTATGTGTGTATATATATATTTTAATAGATATTTGGAGGCATCACCTCTGGCCCCTGGATATCTCTGACCTCATTTTCTCCCCTACTTCTCCTCTTTCTGGCAAGCGAACAGGGAACGTTTTGCTGTTCAGACAACACAGCAAGCAGGGAGATTTCTCCAGAGTGTGCACTTGCTGTTCTCTCTCCCTAGAATGTTCTGCTTAAACATTGCCCCATGGCTTGCTTCCTCGCTTCATTCTGGTCTTGGCTCAAATGCCACCTCCTCAAGGACACTTTTCCCGGCCACCACCAGCTACTCTCTAATCCCTTAAAGTGTCATAAGAACTTTGTCTATTTTTATTTACTGATGCCTAGAACAGTACCTGGCACAGAATGAGCATTCACGTATTTGTTGACTGCATGATTCATTAAGTGCATGATTCTGTGTTGTTATGGGTTGATTTTACTGTAAGAACATTCACACAGCTAAGTTCATAAATAGAAAACAGACTCTGTCCTGAGTCTGCAGCATTCATTCATTGCTCCTTTGTCCTTTCCGTTAGTTAGCACTTACTGAGCTCCCTCACCACTAGGCATGGTGGAGAATAGACGGTGAGACCAGCCCAGCCTTCGTATGGCTTGAGTGCTGAGGGAGAGAAGAGCAAGTAGAAGTACCAGAAGGCTGCAGGAGCTCACGGTGACAGTGGGGAGACTCCCAAGGAAACAAATTTGGCTTCTGTCCCAACACCTTCATATCGAGTAGATAAAATCTGTTGTTTATCCTTTAGGGTGAGCTTGCTTTTTCCATGGTTAGGGTGGAGAGGGAGACGGAATGAAAAAAGAAAAAAATGATGAGCTGATGTGACTTTATTTTTTCACCATAAATATCCCCCACCCCTGGGCTGGAAGGGAAACGAGATGTAAAGACATGTTTGTGCCTCTACATACAAAGCTGAGGAGAAAGAAGCTGGGTCTTGTGCTGTTTTATTGACATCCAAGAATACCACTTAGCAAAAATCACAATGTAGAGTTTTCTTGAAGTGGGTTCATTTTCTCCTCCAAGCCACTTGACTGGTTTTCGCCAGAGAAGAGTAAATTTCAAACCCCTTGAAAGCCAATCTTCCCACAATCTATAGACTAGCCACAACAATGGCAACGATCCCTGCTCCTCCCAGCTTTCAGCGACGATGTCCAAATGCCTGGCCCCTGCCCACCTCTCTGTTATGTCTCATTCCCTCTGCACAGCTTCCTGGCACAGCCGTCCTCTGAGTGACATGTGCTGTTTTCTGTCTCTAGTTACTTGCCCAGCCTTCTCCTGCCTGGAATGCCCTTCTCCTCTTCTATCTTTGACTGTCTCCCCACTCCACCCCATCATCCTGTGAGGGTCAGCTCAGGGGAAACATCTTCCAGAAAGCTCCCTTGATGCTTCTCCCCTCCACCTTTTCTCCTACCCCCATGTCTGCTTCTGGGCTCCCAGGACACCCCAGGTCGCTCTCACTTAGCCATCTTTGTGCTATAATCTGTACTCATGTCTTCTCCTTCACTAGATAGGATGCTCTTTGAGGGCAGGAATTTTGTTTATTTTTGTCTTTTTTATCTTGGTTTTCCTGGAATGCCCTGTCACTAAGCCATGAAATGCTTATTGAATTAGACTTTAGCAGACTAGATAAAGACTAAGTACAGACAACCCATTCTTTTTCTGTGCTCGATTTTGGAGGAATGGTCTTTGTGTCCAGCTAGATCAGTGACTCAACGTAAAGGAAAAACAGATTGGCCACAAGCCAGTCTGGGTTTGATATACACATTCCACATCAGATTACAAAACCGTGGAAAAGGAATGTATAGTATGATGTAGCTGGGAGTTAGGAGACCTGGACTCTGATCCCAGCCCTCCTGCTACTGCCGTACTGTCTGACTGTGGGCAAGTCATGACCCTTTTCTGGGCTTCTCTCTCTTTCTTTTGAAAATATGAGCACATGGGATGAGGACTGCCAAGATCTCTTGCAGATGTAAAGTCCTACAATTCTATGATCCTTCTCATGTAGTATATACTTTTTCACGGGCTCAAAGTTTGCTTTACCTTTTCAGTGTCTTGTGATAGCGAAAAATATACTCTTTTACTATATCCTGAACTATTGCCTGGGAAATGCAAGCATCTGACCTCAGCTGAAAAACTTGCAAGACCCCATCAATCAGATTTCTCAGAAGAAAGTATGTTCAAGTAGAAGAAAAAAAGAGATGGGGAGTTATTCACTACTCTTTAAGGCTCAAAAATATAGAGTTTATTCTACTACCACATTCTTCTACATAGTTTCTCATTTAATCTTCCTGCCATCCCTTTGAGGTAGCTGGGGTGGGCAACTAGGGCAGTCATCAGTGCCACTCTCCAAGTGGTCTTAGTTCTCCATTCTTCTAGGAGCATGAGAGGAGAATGATTCCTGGCCTGTAATGGTTGGGAGTAGTACCATGCAACCAGGACTTTCCAGGGAGTTTTGGGGATCCAGAAATAATCATGATCAACTTCAACCTGAGCATTTAAGTGCAGATATGAGGCCATCTCAGGTTTTCTGTTCCCTCTGCAAGCATGGCCAGAAGTGTGGTAATCAGTGGCTGCTCCATCAGCCTAGATTCTGGAGTGAGGCTAAGGCTGAGAAGAGGCTCCTGATGAGCTGAGAGGGACACATGGCATAAGCGAAAATAAAAAAATCTCTATTGTTTTAAGTCACTGACATTTTGGTGCTATTTGTTACTGCATCACAACTTAGCCTATCTCGATTGACACAGGCATTATCCCACTTTTTTTTACGGGGAAACTGAGGTTCAGTGACATAAAATAAACAGACTTTTTAGGATCATACAAACCTTGTAAGAATCCAAAACCAGGAATCAAGCTCAGGTATTTCAACTCCATATCAGGGCTATTTTTCCTGTACCATGCTGCTGTCATAATTAAGGTGTGGTATTCAGCTTGATTTCCTTGGGGCCCAACCTGTGGATACTGGCTTTCTTGATTACCCTTTGGAAGGTAATAAGGGATAGTGATGAAAGCACAGGCTTTGGAGCTAAGCAGATATGAGCTTGATTCTATGCATTGCCATTTATTAGCTCAGTGTCCTTCACACATGGCTAGAGTTTGGTCTCCTAGGTTTTCTGAATCAGCCAGGAATGCAGGGAGTGGGAATCCTTAAGAGCAGAGAATACTTATTGCTAATAGTATAGTATTACGTGTCCGTGGCAGGATGGCTAGATATTTTGAGGTGGGGTCTGCCTTCTCAACAGTCCTCAAATCAGAGCAGCTAAGTGACTTGCCCATGGTCATACAATAAGTGGCAGAGTCTCAATCCAAACACAGACCTATCTGGTTCCTTCCCACATGTCTCACAGCCTCCAAGATAAAACTAGCTCTGCTAGAATTCTGCATCACTGAGGAAGGAGAGGCATGGCCCAAATCTAATAATTTACTTCAATGTGGAGGACCTTCCTGTTTCTGTTCTTGTTCACCTTGGAGCTTCCAATTGATTTACTCTTGGAATATTATTCATCTTTCTCTTACTCTGGCTTAACACTGAGAACAGCAGGCATTGCCTTGGCAAGGCTACAGGATAAACTTGCTGTTTTTAGGACATCTGCATTCAGAAAAACCTTTATTTTCTGTCCCTTGGGCATAATCTTGGGGAAAACACATCTGTTATTCCGGGTGCTTACCTGGCTGGGCTTATTTTTTCTCTCTTGGATGGAGAAATGTGCTGTCAAGATATGAGGAAGAGTTTTCACACCCTCTGAAGTCACAGACCTTTTCTGTATTAACAAACTCACTCTCAGAATCCTGATTAAACCATAAAGTTTTATTGAAAAGGTGAGAGAACCACCTGTGTCCCAGAGTCCTTCAGTTCCAGGATGTCAACATCACTGAAGATGCATTTGGGGTCTCTACTGACTAAGTCACTGAAGTGTGGGCAGTGGTCGGGGGTTGGGCACCTCTTAACAGGAGGACCCTGCATTTCCCAGACACCTGCCCCAGGACACATCTCCCCTCTCCTTCCCATTGGCTGAGCCACATTTACATACAGCTGCCTCCAAACTCAGCCTCTCTAGTGAAATTTCCAGTACCTGCACAAGAGAAATAACGAGTAGGAGAAGAATTAAAAACTTAGTTCTACCCTATTCATTCACTCATTTTAAAACAATTGTCAAGCACCTAGTATGTACCAAACACTGTGCTAGAGACTTCTAATTCCATCCCTGACCTCATCGGGGTTAAATAATGGGAGATTTGAAAAGCAAGAAGGCCATTAAAATAAGGTGTGTTCAATCAATTCATTAATTAACTCATTCATTTAGCAATATTGCATGCTGATCATATGCCAAGCTTTGTTTTAAATGCTTGGAATATAGCAGTGAGAAAAATAGACAAATATCTCTATCCCATGAAGCTTACCTGTTTGATGGGATAGGCAGATAATAAAATCGATCACTGTATGACGCAGTGGTAAATGGTAACAAGCAGTATGATGGGAAATACGGTACAGTAAGTGGAGAGTGTGATGGAGGGTGTGGTTTCTGCTAGTGTGGTCCAGAAAGGGTCCTCTGATTAGGTGATGTCCAAGGGGAGCCTTACAATGACAGCAGGCCATGAGACCCCCGGTGTCCTGTGGGGGCACCTCAGAGGGCCAGCTAACTCACATCTGCTTTGTGACTTGGGTCAAGCCACCTGACTTCTCTGAGTCATTTTCTCCTTTTTTGGACCTTGAGGAGGTTTAATGCCCTGCCCGCCCATATCATCTGATGATGGAAATAAACAGAGAAACTGTCCCTGAACGAGGTGCCTTGCTCTCCCTTCTTGCACCTGTGAATCATCCTCATCACTTTGTTCTCCAGAAAGCCTTGGCCCCTAGCAGTCTCTATACTTTCAATGGTGACAATGTGAAGTCAAAGACTCACTTTGAATCCTTCTACCAAAAAGCTGTCTGCCAGCCTCCCTGAGCTCAGCTCTGTCTGTGCAACGGGGATGATGAATACAACCTGTTTTTTCAGCTTATTGTCAGGACTAAGTGAGCGCGTGCATTTAATGCCCTCTAATGGGACTTGCTCTGCGTGAAGTGCTCTGGCATTGTGTTCACCATAATAATGTTACTATCATTATATCTATTAATATTAAAAATAAACACATGTGGAAGCCTCAAGCGTGTGTCCGGCATATCGTTAATACTCAACAAATATCACTTCCCTTTCTTTCTCTTCCTTTTCTTTCCCATTCTATTGCCAATGACCCTTTCCCTCTGTTCTGTTGGAGCAAAGGTTGCAGGGAGCTGACAGTCGTAGGACTTTAGGCTCATGGGAGAGGGCAAGGTAAAAAAAACTCTTTAGCTCCTTTCTTCTCAGAAACTTTCATTGCACATTTGCTGAATGCCAGACTCTGTTCTAATCACTTTATATCCATAGTGACCTATTTGATCCTCACATTAACACTATGAGGTACATATATCATATATACCCCATTTTATTGATATGGAAACTGAGGGATAGTGATATTAAGTAACTTCTCTGAGCTAATTAATCGAGGAGTTTTTCAGCCCAAGCCCCCAGAACAAGAAAGGATTTAGGAACTCAGGCAATGGCTCTTTAAGGAGTTAAGATCAAAAGCAGGGGGGAGACTTCTTCCTGCTGCATCTCTCCAAAGCCTGAGAGGGGCAGCTGAGGTGCAGGGGATGTCTGAGCCCCCACGTGGGGAGACACCTGATGCTGGAGGGCAGGAGGTGGAGGGACATCTCCTGACACCTGAGCTCTGCTTATCTTCTCGGGTCCTCCTCTCTCTTCCCCAGCACTGGCAGGCATGTCCACGGGCAGTTGTAAATTGCTGATCTCAGAGAAAGGAGCCGCAGAAAGACGAAGTGAACCATTAAAGAGAAAAAATGGAGCCACGTGTGTTTGAACTCTCAGACTCGAGCATAGCCTCTCTCGGAGCCCATGCTGCTTATCTGGGAACTTCAGGAGCGATAATTGCCAACTCTCGGCACCCTGCCCTCTGAGAATTGAGGTGGCCTCCAGGCACTGAGAGGACAGTGTGGATTCCCAGGCACAGAAGCAGCACGAGGGGGATGTGGTTCCCAGCCTTTGGAAGCTGCTGATTCTCCTTTCCCTTTTCTCCTTCTGGAAGAGCAGTTAGCTTTGAGGAATAGCAGGGGTGCTTAGTCAATTAGGCTGCTGGTGCACCCTTTGATCTTTGGGGAGCTAAGGTCAGAAGAACAATTACTCAGCCTGTGATCCTTGTCCTTCTAGACCTGTTGGAATTACGTAAGATTGTCAAGGCAAGCTTTGTTCTCCTGGCGTCTCTCTCCCTCCTGCTATTTCTCGCTTCCTGTCCATTGCGGTCTCTATCTTCACTCTCATTATTTCCCTGACTTCCCCCTTTCCTTCTCTTTCCTCCTCATCTAGGGAGTAATGCGCCCATTTGGTCAATTCCAAGGCCATCTCCTGGCTTGCTGTGGATCCTCTGTCCACTAGGGTGACACCACCATGCAGGAGAAAGCTTTGGGAACCAGACAAATGTGAATTCAAATCCTGCTTTTTGATTTATTTGCTATATGGCCTTGGACAAATCCTTTAGCCTTTGTTTTCTCCTCTTTAAATATGGATTGGACCAGCATATGAGTGTACTTGTGACTGGCCAGTGGCAAGTGACCCCCAGATAGTATTGTCATCATCGTTGTTATTGTTATTAATTATTGTTATTCCCTATTGTGAAGGGGTGTGGGTAAGGTCAGTCCCTGCCTGCCTCCGCCCCACCAGATTTCAGCAACAATGACAATCTTTGCTCCTTAAAGCTCTGCTTTTGCAGGGCCTGAGCTAGTAAAACACAGCCTGATGGAGCTCTGTTCTTAGAAAAGTGGTCTAGCAAAGTCAGATGTGCAGTTGCCAAGGTGAGAATGACCCAGAAGAAACCCCAACTCCACCCTGTGAATAGCACTGGGCTGCAGCTTGCTCACTGACCTCTCCCTGTGTATCCACTCTGACCAGCTGGCCTGCCTCCCGTTCCTGGTTCCCTCTCTAGCTTCCTGCTGGGATTGGAGCCCAGCTCAGAACCCCAGCCAGGTAAGGTGTCAGGTCCCCACCAGCTCTGCATTCCAGAGCTCAGTGCTTATTCTTCTTTGACACGGAGCACAGATGACATGACAGAAGCCTGGTGCTGGGGAAGTGGGCTGGGAGGCAGGCCTGGTGTCTGGCTTCTCAGCTTCCCCAGTGCCGTTACAGGAAGGGGGCCTCTATCAGTGATGGTGTCATTTGAAGGCACTGAGGGGGAGAGGAAATAGATTGATTTGTGATTCTTGACAAGATATGCCCTCCTCGTTGAAAGCCATTTCCTTTTCTTTCATCCCTTGGCCATATTTGATTGGACTGGGTTGGGCATCTATATTAAGTTGAGCTGATCAGCGTCCCTTCCCTAGTAATTTGGGAATGAAGCCAAGTAATGTGTTAATGTGTGTGTGTGTGAGAGAGAGAGAGAAAGGAGAAGAAAGGAAGAGGGACTTGTGACAGACATGTTCAAGAGCTGTGAGCTGTGGGACAAACATCTTCCCCTACTTTCTACCTGGGTGGCCTGGAGGAGCAAGGTGAGAGACAGAGTCATAAAGATAGACAGAGACAGAGGCAATTGGAGATGGAGGGAGGAAAAGCGAGTGAAGCAGACACAGATGGGAACACAAGTGGGAGACAGAGTCAGGAATCTTTATAGACTTGGTTCTAGTATATTCTTGAAGTCCAGCTGCAATTCTGACCCTGGGTTCTAAAGGATATTGCTGTGTCATTATAACAAATCCTTCTAAATCAGTCAGGGCAGGCTAATATATGCTGTAGTAACAAACATCCCCCAAATTGCAGTGGTTTAATAATACACTGGTTTTGCTCATTCCATGGACCAACCTCTGTGCTTATCACAGAGCTCTTGTCATCCTTGTTCATGAATAGAGGTTCGCCTTGACATAGGCTTCCACAGTAACTTTGGTAGGGAGTGAATGTGGCGAATTGCAAACTGGCTCTAAACCTTCCTCTTGTGAGTGTCATAGATTGCTTCCGATCACAATTTCATTGGCCAAAAAAGTCCCATGTCCACACTTATCTTTCAAGGGGGTAGAGAAATACAAACCTACCATGTGGCATAAGGGGTCCCAGAATATATTTGGACAGCCTCTAATAACTACAACGCACTCTTTTCTTCTTAATCCACCTTGGCATGTTTTCTATTAAAAAATCAAATAAACAAAAAATCCTAACTAAAAGAAATACATGGAAAATAAACTCTCCTAGTTTCCTAGGTGTTTGGGTATTGAGTCAACTGGGACGAGTTGACGGTGCTTTCAGAACCCAGAGAAGAAACAAACCAAAGGGTGAGCAAAGTTATGGAAGCTGAATGTAAAGAGGCAGTATTTGAGCTGAGTTCTAGGGGTAGGAGTATTTTCCTGGCACCTTCATGATTCATCTTTAAAAGGTTTAAAAACTGCCCATAACATGGTGCACTTTGGAGTCATGCAGGCTGGAGTCTGGGGACCAGAAATGGTGAGCACCTAGCATGTTACATGGCGCTGACGAGATGTTCAGGAAGTGTTAGCTGCCTTCTCTTGTCTCCTCACACTACAATCTTCTCTTTTCAGTTACTGCTGTGGCAAAGTTTTCTTCTTATTTTCCCCTGAGGAATCTAAACACTTCATGCTGGCAGTATCATTGGGATCCATGTGATTGAGGGGTTTGCCATTTTCCTGGGAAGACACGTTTACTTGTTGGCACAAAGTTCGTTGCCTCGGTGTTACAAGCCAACAGACTTGAGGCTTTGAGATACCATCTGTTTCTCAAATATATATATGTATATATATATTTTTTTTTTCTGGAATATTCCCTGAGAATGTCATTTTCCACTTCAGAGATACATTTTTGTATGTGCATGTATATGTTTTACCAACTAGAGGAAATCCTGGAGTATTTATTATTATTATTATTGAGTATTAACTTGTAAAACTAAAGACAACAAGATGTAGGTATAGAATAGCAGTTGAAGCCTTGTGAGATATAATTATATTTCTAACCACAGCTTTGATAGTAGCTGTCCTTTGCTCTAAAACCATCAGTGGGTCCCCAGTGACCACAGAGTAAATTTTAAGTACAATTCCAGTAGCATCCCTCGTGATATTTTGTACTTTTCTGCTTTTTGTTTTTGCCCATATCATTCCTTCATGTGATACCCTCCCATCTCTAACCTTTGAAGTCAGCTGGATAGCAAAATATTTAGAATGCATTTGATTGCAAGTAAGAAAATCCAACTCAAAGAGACATACACAATAGTGGAATTTATTTTATGTGTTTTATTGTATCATGTATTTGAGAAGTCCAGAAGTATGGGGGAATTCAAGGTTGCTTTGGAACTCTGTCTCATGAATATCACAGGATATGTTCTTTCTGTCTCTTTTGATCTTCCTTTTTCTGGAGTCAAATTTCTCTCTCTGAGGTCTCAAGATAAAATCGCCACGGGCTGGATGCCTCCTGCTTCCCTTAGGAGCAGAGTAGCATTTCTGTTCATTCATCTTCTGAACTGATTTCAAAGCTTCGTCGGATTATACCTTATCAGTAGTTGCCCACCCTGGGTTACTCTGGCTGGTGTAATGGGTTGCACTGAATGGCTCAAGCCTGGGCTGTGTGTGTATTCCCAAACAAATCAGAGTCACATCAATTTAGGCCAGTCAGTGAGCCACGCCGTCCCAAACCCTGCCTGAATTTCCTACCTTAAAATTCCCTAGTTGGAGCTTCCAGATTTGTAAGAAAGGACCCAGGAAAGTATGCACGCTGGGGCTGCAACCATCAGTACATCTAATACAGTTGACACTTGTCCATATACTCAACAAGCATTTATAGAGAACTTACCACACTCCAGGTATTCTGCCAGATATAGTCTTAGCCTTAAAGGAAGTCACAGTCTAGTGCAGGGGTGGCGGTGGAGAGCAAGTCCAGAACATTTTGATTATCTGCTGGGATAAAGATAAGCACAGGGTGCTCCATGAGCCCAGAGGAGAGGAAAAGGCATCCACTCTGGACATTGGAGGCAGCTGGAGTCAGAGAGGACTTTCCAGGGGTAGATGATGCAGAGCTGAGACATAGGGGAAATGTTGGATATAATCAGGTGAGGATGGAGAAAGAGGGGAGAGGAAGAACAGTATTCCAGACAGAGAGCACGGTCTATGTAGAGGAAGAGTAATGGGAGAGAGCATGGTGACTTGGGTCATGCAGCTAGTTCAGTATAGCAAAGGTGCCAAGAGCATGGACTCTGACATTGGGATTCCTGGGATCCCATGCCAGTTCTACTATGTAGACCTGGTGTGATGGATTAGGTACTTGACTTTGCTGGCCTTCTGTTTCCCCATTATAAAGAAGGTATAATAATAATAGTAACTACCACATTAAGATTGTTGGTGAGGGTTTGGTGAGTTATGATGTGTAAAGTGCTTGGATTATGCTGTACTATAGAAGCACTATAAAAGTATTAGCGATTATTATCATGGCTGGGGTTGTGTGTATATATAGGGATACATGCTTATCTCTTTGGAAGAAATCAATACTGGAAAGTGGATAGGAAACCTGGGAAAATTTGATGTTGTATGTGCCCCAGTCTTGCTTTCCCTTTGGTTTCAGCCCTGGCAGAAATTCAAGGCATGAGAACTGTGAAGGGTGTCACTGTTCTTTTCTAAATTGATGGTCTAACCTGCTGAGTCTGGGAGATTTTGCATGATCATATCAATGTTGTAATCTTATCTTTACTATAATCACTCCTGCTTAGCAATTTCCACATCGCGTGACTTGTGCTTAAAGGTTTGTGTTTTGGAATCAGACAGATCTGTCTGGTTTGGCTCCCCCCATCATAGGTATACATCTTTTAATCCTCACAGCCACTTGGTGAGCTAGGTCTTGTTACTCCCACTTTGCATGTGGAGGAAACCGAGGTTTGGGACAGTTAAGCCACCCACCTGTGGTCATATAGATGGCAGGTGGTCCTGCTGTACCTCATGTCCAGGATGAGGGAGATAGGGTTTTGTGCTTCTAGGTTGATGTTGTGGTGGTTGTTTTAAATTTTATAACATGGGATAATGACAGTAACTACCTTCATATTGGTGTGAAGATAAAACAAGAAAGTGCTTGTGAACCGATCACAACTATAGCCCAAAATAAATCTTTAATAAATTAGCTTTGATGATGTTGGTGATGCCATTTGCCTTTCTCATGATTTTAATCGGATCAAATTAACTAATGGGGGTGAAAAAAAATGTAGGGAGGGAAGACCATTCACTGAGATCTATAAAAAGAATTAATGATGATTAATTTATTGAAAATGGCAACATCCTCCCTCCTCCAGCCCTCCCTGTGCTCATCCTGCCTCACTATTCTCCGGAAGTGTCCTCACCATCTAATGTACTATATTTTAATTATTTACCTTTTTAGTTTTGCATATTCCCTGTTGAGATGTAAGTTTCCCCAGAGTGGGAATTACAGTTGGTTTTGTTCTTTGTTGTGTCCCCCATGCCTAGAACAGTGCTTGGAAATAATAAGTGTTCAATAAATATTTGTGGAGTGAATGAATGAATTAGCAAATTAATGTATCAACTACCAATTCCAAAAATGACAATTCAGGTCCCTTCCAGTGTTGAGATCCTGTGATTCTAAGGGATTCTCTGAATTTCTTGGCCATTCCTACCTTTGAAGTGTAGGATGGTGGGGAGTCATCTGTGTCAGTTTTTATGGTTGCAAAGTCATAGCTCTTGCATGAATTTCAAGCCTTGCGGAAAACATACCTTGTCCTGAGCATTATTCCCATGTGTTCATTCTTTAGGGTGAGGTTCATGCTTTAAGACTACTTCCGTGTTTGGGTGGCATCACCTGTGTGTCAAACGTTAATGCCATGTCAGAAAGCAATGACGTCATGCCTTTCTCAGCACAAATCTATGGAAGGAAGCCACAGCCACAGTTCCTGCAGGCTTTTCCATTAGCATCCCAGCAGTGGGGAGCTCTAACCTTCCCCCTTTCTCTTTTGATCTAGAGAGTGTTCCTATTCAATTTGCTTCCACATGGATTCTGGATCTTTCCCCATCCACACTGTGTGTTCTCACAGGATAGTACAGATCACATCAGAAATAAAGTGTTCTCAACTGCATTAGCAGTACCCATCATTTCTTAAAGCATACACTACACAAAAGGGCTTCATCCTTTAGAAGCAAATGCAGATTATCCTCATTTCTTCCTGCCCTTCTGACCATTCTTGCTAAGCCTCTAAAAAGGCTCTTATTCTTGATGTTTCCAGAGCTCTGTTCTATCCCCACTCCCACCCCTCACTGCACTCCCTCTCACAGCAGTTCTTTCCATGACCCTGGCTGTAGCCACCAAAGCTATGTGATGGCTTCTGTGCAATCCAGGCTCCCTCCTGAGCTCCAGGCCCTGACTTCCAGCTGCAAGCTGGCCATCTCCACCTGGAACTCCCTCAGGTACTTGACACCCACACCTGGCATGTTCACTTGTCACTCATCATCTGTGCCCTTGAGCTTGCATTCTAGGTCAGCGGATGTCAGCTCCATCCATCTAGCCACATAGACCAGAGATCTGCGTGCCAGCCTGTGACTTTTCCATCCTCCTCACTCCTGTCCCACTTCTCAGCCTCCAATCGGTCTTCTGGAGATGCAGTGTCCTGATGACTCAGACTCCAGCCACTCCTCCCTGGTATGTCCTGGCCACAGGCCCGCCACATCTCACACACATGCTTTGGACTCCTATGCCTCCAGTCTTTGCCTTCTAAAACGAATTCACGTCACAGCAGCAGAGCGATTTTTCTAGAACATAATTCCAACTCTATCATGCTACTGACTGAAACATTTCTGTGACTTTTCAGGAATAAATTTCTTGACTGGGCCCTACCCTACTATGCAGGTGGGTGGCTCACCCACCACTCTGTCATTAGTTTCCTCACCCTCAAATTGCAAATATTCATCGATTCTCAGAGGGTTGTTGTGATGGTCGAGTGAGCTAATCCGTGTCACATATGATGTACTTGCTAGCACCACATCTGGCACATAGTAGGTGCTCAACAAGGGCCTGATCTCCTTCCTTCCTTCTTTCTGAACCAACACTTGGAATTGATCATAGACTTTGGTGGAGGTCCCTCTTCTGTAGACTGACGCTGCGGCATTTCTACCTTTGCCCAGGCACAAGCTGAACGCCAACGCCCACCACCACAGTTCTATCTCCGCAATGAGAGATCATTCCGCAATTAGGGCGGCAAGCATTTGAAATTGTGTCAGCTCCCTGAAGGTTTGGTCCCAGAGCGCCTGGCCTAGTACTGAGCTAGGCAAGAGCTTCTCTGTGTGCTTCCTCCCCGAGAACTCTGGGCCTCTGGCTGGGATGCCTGGAAGGAAGGAAAAGGGAATTCCTGGGATGCTGACTCTACGGGCAAGAAGAGCAGCTTCCCATCTCGCCACGGGAGGAGTTTTAGGTGTCAGCAGTGGAGGGGTGATGAAAAAGTGTGAGTGTTGGAATCAGAAAATGTGGGTTTGAGTCTGGCCCGAGCCCTTGCTATCATATATCTAGTACAAGTTACCTAATCTTTCTGAGCTTCAGTTTCCTCGGCTCTGAAATGGGGATAATGTTCTTTATCTCATTGGGTTTATGGAAAGATCAAATTAAACGGTGAGTGTATTAATAAGATATTATTTCAAAATGGAGACACACCCTGCTGATATTAAGTGTGCTATGCTGAAAATGCATTTAGAGACATGAAGCGTATCCTCAGAGCAGGCCCCCTTCCTCCTCACTGTCTGGGTGAACCATGACTTGTTAATTAGCCTGAGTCTTTGCATATTTATTTTTAAAACAGGAATAATTGCCCTATACATTTCATAGGGTTAATTGTGTATGTGTTCTTAGTAAACGGTAAAGTACTATTGATAGTTATAATTGTTATTCATGCTAATAATACGTATAATTATTCATGTTTATTAAATCAGGACAGTAAGTAAATATTGTTCTTAGAGGGTAGTGTCCCAGTTGGAAGCCTTGGACCAGTCACTTAATCTCTGTGTCTGTTTCCTCAAGTATGAAGTTAAGATGGGGAGTTTGGTGGCCTCCTAAAACAGGGCCCAGTATATAGTAGGAGTGCAATAAATGCAAGCAGAGTAAAAGCTCAATAAATACACCTTGGATAAATTAATGAGTGAATGAATGAATGTAAAATGAAAATTTTTTCATGGAGTTATTTTGAAGTCTACATGGAATGAGGAAGTACATTATGTATTGTGGAGTAATGCACATGGAAGGGAATATTATTATTAGAGGACAGAGCAGCCATAAAGCATGTCTTCACCTATCAGAATAACCTCTTTCAGCATGGCTTTCTGTGCTTTCCTAATACAATAAAGACTTCCCATACCCAGCCCTCTGGGGCAGAGCCATGGATAACTATGAAGCCCAGGGATACTGTGTTGTGTGTGTAGTACCAAGCAGAAGTGACAGTAATAAACACATCGGAGGTGCCTTTTGCCTTTCTTCCTTCCCACTCCTTCTCATACTATCTAGTTTGGAAGAACATTAAACCCAAGAGTCAGAGATCCATGGTGCTTTTAACCTATAACCCTCCTTCTGAGGTTCTGAAATGTCCCAGGAATACGTACAGATATTTTTTAAGCTTTGCTATGTCCCTGATAAATGGCAAATGAATGCATCCTTTTTTTCCCTAAGTATAGGTGAATTAAAGAAAAAAGACACCCCTGCATGGAATTTGAAAGCATTATAGTATTCTACTATTGCAGAATCTCATGGATGCAAGGACTCTTAGATAAAGATTCCTTCCGTAACCTCCCACCCAGTTTCTTCTATCTCCACCCTGGCCAGCCAGCCGGCCTCTATGTGCATGCTTCCAGAGGGGGCACTTGCTGTTGTATTTGGCATCTCATGTGCACCGAGGGCTCTCCACTGAGCCCTGTCAGCTTTCCCTGAATTTTACCTTTTTGATCCTCACTCTGCTCTCTGGAGTCTCACAGTAGAAACCTTCTCCCTCTTGTAGAGGCCCCCACTTCAAATGTTTGAGAATTGTGGTATCTCAGGTGTCAGAGCCAGTAGTTACTCTGACCTACTGCTTCTGAACAGACGAGCTTTTATCCGTGAAGCTCATCCATTCACTCTTTTTTTTTTTTTTTTTTAAGATCACAACTGTTTGTATTAAACCCGAGACGTAAGCATTAGATGAATGCCTGCTCCATGCCAGGCACCGAGCTAGGCAGTGGGAGGCACAGTGATGATCAGGACAGACTTCCTCTCCTCACCACACTTACACTGCAGCAGGGAAAAAAACACTAAACAACAGAGTACGCAATTGGTGGTTTAATTTTAGTTGTGATGTTAATCACCCAAATAATGAATTAAATTTTATCCAGTGCTATGAAGGACAAGTGGGGTGTGTAATAAGAGAGGATAATAACAAGTGCATCTGAGACCTGTGGGGCGAGAAGGAATCAGCCAGTCCAGGGGGAGTGCAGAGGTGGTAGGGAGCACTCCAGGTGGAGGGAGGAGACCAAGCAAGGGCCCTGAGGGCTTCTCGGATACGAGGAGACTGTGAGGCTGGAGAGACAGGCCCTGCCAAGCCAGGAGCACCAAATGAGAAATTTAGCCTTTGAAATGGGGAGTCACTGAAGGATTTTAAAGAGTGAAAGGTATTATTCAATTTTGTTTTGAAAAGCTCCCTCTGACTGCAGGGTGGGAAATGGACAGGTGAAAAATAGGTCATTACAATCCGGCTTTATGGAGGTATAATTATATTGCATGGTGACTATTGTTGATAATACTGTATTATATGCTTGAAATTTGCTAAAACATAAGATTCTTATCAGTTGGGTGAATATACTATAATATAATGCTTAAACTCACCCGGCATTTGAAGCTAAACTTCCAGGATTCAAATCCTGACTGTGACAACTTACTAACCAGTGATCTCGCACAAGCTTTTAAATCCTGGGACATAGTGCATGTCATAGTGCAGAGTAAGTGCTTGATAAATCTTAGCAACTAATAGTCAATTCATTCATGGGGTTCTTAGGATTAAATTAGGTTATATATGCAAATTGCTTAGTTAGCACAGTGCCTAGCTCAGACTAAGCACTCAATAAATATATTTGTTGTCATTGCCAATGGTCTAAGCTAAATGCTTGGAAAGCAAGTCTATGTCCTCAGCCTCAGAGTTCCCTACAGTGTAAGACACTATGCTAGGTAGACAAGAGGCACAAAATCAGGTCCTGTAGGTTGATGATAATCCTTCCTTCCTAGCTCTAGGGCAAGGTATGACCTGCCTTTATTCTGAGAAATGCTCAGTGCCTAACCCAATGCCAGCCACCCAGCAAGCACTTCACAGGGACACTTCAAAGAGACAGGTTGAACCCAATTCCAGTATCGTTAGGATGCTGTAAGGTGGTCTCCATGGCGACTCCCAGCCCAGCAGTTTGATGAAGGTGCTTCCAATCTGGTAGCTGGCACACTGAAACCTCCAAACACATGCCATATTTTTTCACATTTCTCAGACAGACTGTAGTTTGTATGTTCATTAATTAAGATGAGAGTAATTGGTCCCAGCAAATAGTTTGCACATCAGCTTGCAAATTGTGTGTACAATGAGGCCCCGTGGTTCTTTCTTTTCCATCTCATATCTCTGTAGCTGGTTCCTTGGCTCCTCTCTGTTTCCCAAAATCCCCAAGCCCTCATTTTACTGTAACAGTTGAGGAATAAAGGGAAAGTAGGATTTGAAATGAAATTTCCTTGGCTTATTGTAAGTCTATTCATGCCTAGGGAGGGAAGAAATAATAAACCCCCTTGTATGTATATAATACTTCGTAGTTTTTAAAAAATGCTTTCCCATGTGCAATTTCATTTATTCCTCACTTCATCACTGAGAAACAGTTACTGTTGTTATTAAAGGTGTCAAGAGCTCAGGCTACGGAGCACCAATCTTATCTCTTCTACTTAGCAACTGTGGAAACGGAAACTTGTTTGGGCTTTCCGTGTCTCATTTTCCCAGTGTGAAATATCGTGGTAACTTAGGACCTGCTTCACAGGATTAAACTGTGGACTAAATGAGATCCTGCAGGAAAAGCACAGAGACCACAGAGTAGGCTCTCAATATTTTTTGTTGTGAATATGCCCATTTTACAGATGGGAACTCAGGGCTCTGAGGCATCCAGTTACTTGGCCAAGATCTCTAGCTTGTAAGGGGCTTGATGTCAGACTTCAGGCTCTCTGGCTCCTAAATAGACACTCCTACCCTGTGACCTTCATTCTGGCTACCATGGGCAGAGTCTGTGCCAACTGTAGGACCCTGGGCTTTACAGTGAACTTTAGATCCTAGCACTCTGGTCTAAGCCTCTCTGAGAGGTGGTTATGTGCAGGGAGTCTTGCTCATGAATCATTGCCTCGGAGTTTTCCTATGGCAAGGCTAATTTGCAGGCATTGTAAAGGTGTCATTTTTTTCCTTGAATCACAAAATGACTTGTACCCCTCTTCAGTTATTGCACCCCCAGGCCATTTCAACATGCTGTTATTTACAGCATTGTGGCCCTAGAGCAGCCAAAACACTCCGCTGCTTGCCTTATTGCCTATAATTATTTTGCTCGTTTCTATCCCTAAAACAGGCATTTTGATTCCAATGGAATGCGCCTCTTCTTACATTCTGCTATCAAGGACCAGAGCCCCCTCCCCTTGTGGTGAGGACTGTGTTGTCCCGCTAGTTGCTGGGCAGTGCCTAGCACAGCACCCTACTCGGGGTTATCCTCAGTACTTGTTGCAGGAATGAATGAATCAGTTGGTTGTTCGATAAATCATGATTATTAGTTCATATGCTAAGACTTCGTGTTCTGGCTTCCTGTAACTTTTTAGTTCTATCAGTCATCCGTTCCCACATGCAGGTGTCTCTTTGTGTGTTTTCCTGACATTCCTTGCAAATGACTCACCCAGAACCTGGTGCAGGTTCTTCTGGACCCATCCATGTGAGAGTGAGCATAATGCATCATGTCTACTCATCTCATGGCTGAGAAACTTTCTTAAAGCAGAAAGCTACCTGGAGGCCCAGGTGGGCCCTCTCTCAAGTGCCCCACCTGCCTGAGCATCAGGGCTGGCATTCCTGGCCCCGCAGTAAGTACCTCCATCCTGCACCAGGAGCAGAATCTGGAAAGCGTGGCATGTTTTCCTGTGTCTTAGCTCTGTGGCGGTGGATGGTGTTGAGCACCAGAGCAGCATGATGAAAGGCGGGTATTTCAAAGAGGAATCTGGGATAGTTGTGTGGAAGGTCTTGGAGGCTGGAACAGTGGTGGTGGGTGGCTAGATCCTTCCCTAGGAGCCCTCCCTGAACCTAGCATAGGATTCTGCCACTTGAGAGGGACTGAGAGTCACATATAAAACCCCACAGTGGAGGAGAAAGCTCTGGACATGCAGCAGTGAGACTTGCATTCGAATCCTTATCTTACTGTGTACTAGGCATGTGACCTTTAAGAGCCCTGTAACTGTCTGAACCCCTGTTTCCTCATCTGTCCAGTGGGGCAAGCTCTCCCTGCCCGGGCGTATTTTGTTGTGTGTATTAAAGGCTGGACCAGAGCATAGCTGTGGGAGAGGCTGGAGAAAGACCACTCATGCTCCGAGAGACAAACCGTTAGTATTAGTGCAAGGCAGTGGGGAGCTATATATAGGATATCCTAACATAGAGAATGTTTCCCTGGGTGAGATGGCTTCTTATTCCAAGGAGAAAAAATTAGTTCTAGCCCAAGGCTAGTCATTAAATCAGCAAAATGATTTGCCTTTTTTTTTTTTTTTGGCCTCAGTTTCCTTCCTATTCAAGATGGAGGTTAGATTAAATGACCTTTAAATTCCCTAGGGGCATGTCAGGATAGATACTAAATTCAGTTAATTTGTGGTTAGCAGATTAACTACATGGAAAAGAGGTCTCTCCCCATCTTTGGGAAAGGAAATCACATTTCCGGATACTGCTCTCTGTCAGGTGCTCACCTTCCCTGCCTCGCCGAACTGTCACACACCCTGCGAGGCACAATCAGCCCTATGGGACGCCAAGCCTCTATCAGGCTCTATTACCCTCGCTCCACTGGGAAGGAAACAGCCTCAGAGGGTGTCAGGGGTTGAATTGTACCCCCTCCTGCCTCCAGATTCATATGTTGAAGTCCTAACCTTCCAGGACCCCAGAATGTGATTTTGTTTGGGAATAGAGTCATTGCAGATAGAGTTAGTTAAGATGAGGTCATTACGGTGGGTTCTAATCCAGTACGACTGATGTTCTTAGTTCTTAGGGGAAGTTTGGACAGACATACAGGGGGAAGCCATGTGAAGATAAAGACAGAGATCAGGATAATTCTTCTACGTGCCAAGTAATGCCAAGATTGCCCGCAAAGCACCAGAAGGTGGAGGAGAGGCCTGGAACAGATTCACCCTCACAGCCCTCAGAGGGAAACAACCCTGCCCACACCGTGACCTCAGACTTCCAGCCTCCTGAACTGAGAGACAAAAATGCCGTTGTTTAAGCCACCCAGTGTACGGCAGCCCTGGGAAACTAATAGAAACTAGCAGGAACTAATACAGAGAAGCTAAGCAACCTGATCACGGTCACAAAACTAGTAGCCACATATGGGTCTATGTCATTCCAAACCTGTGGACTTGTCGCATACACCCTCTCCTAGCCTGCGATGTCAGGCCACGCGTGTGAAGGGACTGGGCTGGTGAGGGTGTTCTGGAGCCCATCTCTGACCTGAGCATCTTCTCTCCTGGCCACTGCTGGTTCTCTCTCCTGCCTCGGGGAGGGATGGAGTCAGTGAGGACCGAGGGCCCTTCCCTCTTCCTCTGCCTTCTTTCTGGCAGCACCAGAGAAGGCAGCAGGGAGGCAGACAGCCTCTGACTTGGCCAACTTCCCCGAACAGTGGCCTCCCACAGTTAGAATGTGGCATCCCCCTGCCGAGGAACCAGATGCTCTGCGTCAGAATGTGATGTCACGGCAGGAAGGGGCGTGTGAGCAAAGGTAATCAGGAAAGAAGCTGCTCAGGCTAATGTCTCCTTTTATCTAACAGCCCACGGCTCCTGGCCCAGGCGGTGGAGAATTGGCAGTTTACCCTGGGACCTGTGTGCGCTTACTTATGAAACCTGAGACGCCCTTCTCTGTTGACAATCCAGAACTTGATGGGCGCTTGGGCAGGAGACCCGACACATCCCAGCAATGGTGGGGAAAGGGCAGCGAAGGAAGGGCCCTCAGGAAAAAAAAATGGTCCCTCCCTGAGCACCTGCATTTTCTCACTTTACCCTCCTATCTGTCTACCATGCAAGGTGGCTGTAACCATCGCTCTTTACTCTGGGGAGAAAATAGGCTCAGGAGAGTGAAGTGAGTTTTCCAAGTTTCTGCAGCAAGGAGAAGGACACGGAGGGTGAAAGACTGGTCTGTCTACACGCAGCACAGACCATGAGACAAAGCAGTGGGTGCGATTCTGGCTCTCTTCCTCCCTGCCCCTTACCTCAGAGGGATAGCAGAGAACTGAGAAAGCACACAGCACCCCCGAGTTTGGCTTTGGGTTTTCTTCCTAAACTGCAGATGTGACCACATTGTAAATGTAGTGAGTTCCTCCTGCAGACTCCTTAGCTCCCTCCCCGCCCCCCTACCCCCCCCCAGGGCTCTCTCCAGGCAGACGCAGAAGGACGCCAGTGCCACCAGCATCCCTAGACCACACTCCCCTGGACGTGTGCTCCCCACTTCTTTGCCCCGGCTGGTCCTCTGGCTCGGCGTGCTCCCCTCCTGCACCACCTTTCTCATCTGCTGGAAATCAGCCTCCTTTGTGTCGCCTTTCTGGACGCTCTCCGTTATTTCTCTCCGGGTCTCCTGTACTGTGACAGTACCATAGTGCAGGGACTGTGAGCAAAAGTCTGGAGCCAGACTGTCTGCCTTTGGGCCATTTCTCTGCCACTTCCTAGCTGTGTGACCTTGGGGAAATTGCTTAGCCTGGCTGTGACTTCCTGTGAAATGGGGGTGAAGTGCTTACTCTATCTATTAGGTTATTAGAAGAATTAAAAATGATGACCATATAATGCACCCCATTTAGTGCATTTGACTACTTTGTGTCTCTTTTCTTTTCTTTTTTATTCTTTTTTGAGACAAGGTTTTGCTCTGTTGCCTGGGGTAGAGTGCAGGGGCATCAGCTTCGCTCACTGCAACCTCAAACTCCTGTACTCAAGCGATCCTCCTGCCTCAGCCTCCCGAGTAGCTGGGACTGCAAGTGCATGCCACCGCGCCCAGCTAATTTTTCTATTTTTACTAGAGATGGGGTCTTGCTCTTGCTCAGGCTGGTCTTGAACTCCTTAGCTCAAGGTATCCTCCCATCTTGGCCTCCCAGAGTGCTAGGATTACAGTCATGAGCCACCACACCCGGCCTTGTAATTGTGTCTTGTTTGTGTGCCCCATTGGACTGTGTGCTCCCTGAATTTGAAGCCTGTGTTGTCTTTGCCTTTGTAGCCCTCATACCTCCCAGCATAGGACCTAGTGGCTTACTGATGACTATCGGTTAAATAGATACATACATACAGAACACAAAGAAATGGCCAGATGTACAGTGCTACTATCATGCCTGTATCAAACATCAACCAGGTGATAACAGCATTCATAATAGAATTAGCTAAAATGTTTAGTGAGCAGTTACTGTGTGCCAGGCACTGTTTTAAACACTTTGCCTGGTAACGTATTCAATAGTCTCAACCCTCTGAAGTTGTTACTATCATTTTCATCACCATTTTATGGATGAAAAAACCAAGGTTCATGGGGTTTCAGTGACTTCCCCATGATTACACAGCTAGAATATATCAGGCTGGATTCAACCCAGACTACCTGGCTCAGAATCCATGCACATGCCCACTCCATCATGCCACTTCCAGGGAAGGTGTGATGGCAATGAACAGCCCAGGGAAGAAAGAGGAGGGTCCTAAAATAGCAACAGTGCTAAGAGGCAGGTCAGAGTGAAGGAGACAGGAAGGGCTGTGTTTCGAGCAAGGAGGTAGGGCTGGCACTTTTACTGCAAATGGCCCTAGTATATTCTTTACTTTCTCTGTGAGTCAGTCCAGTTGTCTTAACGGAAATGAGATAGAGCAGATGGCCATGGATGCAGCAGATGTGGTCCTATCTGAGAACAGGAAGATGGATCAGAGGGAGCCTTGTTCTGTGTTGTACTCCTAGCATCTAGCAGAATGCCTGGCAAGTAGTACATATTTAATACACGGCAGTTGAATGCATGAATGGGGTTCAGGAACTCTAGGACTCAGTAGCATGGACAGGTATCTAGTTACCATTCACGTTACTTTAAACCTTTTCTCATCTGTACGCCAGAAAGCCCAGGTTAGGGGAAAGGATGCATATCTTTCTGTGATGAGATTTTTGCTTATCCAAGAAGCCCGCGACTCTCATCATTGGCTCATGCGTGGCCTTCAGGAATCCTGCACACCTGGAGCTCCAGAGGGTGGCACTGCTATGAGTAATGAAGCCCCCGGATGGTCTCGGTGGTGAGCAAATATTAACACTTTGAATCAATTGTGCCTTCTTGATGACGGGGAAAACCGTTCGGAGGCTGGCAGAGAGTTATTGCCCATGCAACAGTCGAGCGTGGGTGATATAGTGGGAGCGGGCGGCATAAATGAGTTTAAGGCAAAGATGGATTTGCACTTGGAAACTGAAATCATACAGTGGGGTTTGCTGGTGGAATTGCAAAGTACACCTGGAAGAATGCCAAGAATAATGCAGATGGGCCACTGGCTCACTTCACCCGTGCTTTCCATCGTGGCCAACTATAAAATGGGAAAATTAATAGTACCTACCTCATAGGGTAGTAAGTTGGAGTACATGAGTTAATTCAAATATAGCACTTAGAACAGTGCTGAGCACGTGGGAAGCACTTAATGAGCGTTAGTCAGCATTAATACATGCTACGCACCCTTAATACAACTAAGAATTAGACGGACTGGGTCATATTGTGCTCACAAATCCTACAGCACAATGCACTGCTGTGCGATGTGATAGGTTCTGTGACAGCGGCAATACAAGGAAGGTATCGTGCAACTCAGAGGAGGCGTTTCCCTGGGCTGGACTTGGATAGTCAGGGAAGGTCTCCCAGATAAGGTGGCTCAATAGGAAGTCTGACAAGCAGGAGATGGTCAAGTGGAGGACAGGGGCGAGAATGCTCCCAGGCAGAGAGGAAAAGCAGCATATTGTATGCAAAGACCTGGAGGTAGGAAACAGCATGTCCACTGTGGGAACTCAAAATCCAGGCTGGCTAGAATACGCAGTTAGCAGGTGTATCAGTTTCCTAAAGCTGCTGTAACAAAGTACCACAAACTGGGTGGGGGTCGGGGGTGGGCATAAGGCAACAGAAGTTTATTCTCTCACCCTTCTAGAGGCTAGAGGTCCAAAAGCAAAGCATCGGCAGGGCCGTGCTCTCTCTGGAAGTTCTAGGGAAGATACCAACCTTGCCTCTCCTAGCTCCTAGTGGATGCCAGCAGTCCTTGGCCGGCCTTGGCTTGCAGCTGCGTCACTCCAGTTTCTGCTCTGTCATTACCTGGCTGTCGTCTGTGTGTGTGTGCCTCTGTTTAGTCTTCTAGTAAGACACCAGTCATTGGGTTAGGACCTACCCTAATCCAGCATGATCTCATTTTAACTTCATTCATTACACTCGCAAGGATGCTATTTCCAAATCAGGTTACATTCTGAGGTTCTGAGTAGATGTGAATTTTGAAGGTACCCTGTTCAGCCCAGTAGAGTGGGAGTGGCCAAGGGGAGTAGAAATAAAGTGAAAAGAAGGCAAACCAGATTATGAAAGGATTCATAGTGAAAAATAATAAACATCCATGAGTACTCACAGTGCATCAAGAACTGTGCTCAGCACTCACACGTGTGACACACAGACTCCCTTTGGAGGAGGGAGAATCAGGCTGAGTGAGGCCACAGGGAACAGTCAGAGCTCAGAGTTTATGAAGTGTGTCATTAGTCAGGGTCCCAGTGGGAAACAGATGGCACTCTTAGGAGGTTCAAGGAGGGTTTAATGAAAGAATTGTGTAAGGAGCAGGGTGTGGGGAAACCGCACAATATAGAGCTGAGTGCCAGGCTGCTACCACCCCTGAACCTGGCACATGGGATGGAAGAGCAGGTACTAGACCCAGAACCAGAAAGGCATCTGAAGAAGCCACCTGGAGTAGAGCTGTGACGTCTGGTTGAATAGGGTAGACAGCCCAAGTTGACCGCACAGGGAGGGAGCCGGGGAGGAAGTGCCCTAACTTCTTCCCTCTGGTCTTTTGTTGAGGCCCCGTTGGCCCCAAGGGGAAGCTAAAAGATAAGAGTAGTCCACATGGATCCACCTCCTGGGCCCTGAGCCGAGTGGAGAAGACTGAAGCGTGGATCTGGAGGGTCAGACAGGAGACATCTCACACTGGAACACTGATAAGAAGGCAGAGCCTGAGAGCCAGAAAATGGGAAAGTCAGGTTGTGATGAGGAAGACAATAGAACCCAACACTGAGGATACATGTGGGCTCTGGGCATACAAGTCACTTGCTCCAGCTCCACCTAGCTGGAGTGTGACTCTGGGCATATACCTGCCTCATGAGGTAATTAAGATAATTATACACACCAACACAACTAAAGTGCCCAGCACAGTGCATGGCACTTGTAGTAAACACTCAGTAAGCATGCACTGCTATTGCTATTCTTCTGAACAGCACTGAACAGCAGTCTGTTGCAGTGGGGAATCTCTTGAAGGCCTGTGGCCGCTTACTCTCACTCCCTATAGTGCTAATTCGTTTATTTGTACATTCGCCCATTCAATATGTGTTTTCTGGGCATCTAGTATATGCCCATCACTGGTGTAGCTTGTAGTGGTGAGCAAAGCAAACAAAATTCTCTGCCCTTGTACAGCTTACATTCTATTGGGAAAAGTAGACAATAAACAAATAAATAAAAACTATATATATTTTCAGAAGGTGATAAGTGCTATGGATAAAAACAAATCAGAAATGAGAAATAGGAAGGACTGTGGGGAGGGAGATACAAAAGGAAATACAGTGGCAAGAAGGACCATTGAAAAGGTGATATTTGGGCAAAGATCTGAATGGAGTTGAGGGAGGAAGCCACTCTGGTACCGGGGGGGAGTGAGGGTTCCAGGTAGAGAGAAGGACAAGTTCAAAGGCTCTGAGGCCAAAGCACACCTACAGCATCCAAGAAGCAGCAAAGATGTGGCATGGTAGGAACTGAGTGTGGTGAGGTCAGAGAGGCAACAGGAAGGCCCTCATTGTGCATGATACAACAGCAGATGCTGTGATGCTGGCCATCCCATGTTAATGCTGTCCTCCTGTCTGTAAGATGGGGATAGGAGTCCTGATTTTGTTTATCTCCTATGGTGATTGCAAGGGTCCAGTAAAAGATAGGTTATGATGTGGCTTTGAAGATCATTAAGTATTGAGCGAGATAAAGTTCGCATTGCTTGGTCATTCTGCCTTAGGCCATCTGCTGCTGAGCAGAAGGGCAGCCCGCTCCCTCGTGACTGTGGCTGTGCTGGACCATTGCTCGCCAGCGGGTTGCCATGGCTTTTACACAGAAACTCATCTTCTCTCTTTGCCTTTCCAATGCCAGGGCCTGTTTTTTAAAACAACAGTTTCTCCCCACTGTGTTCCATGCCCCAAACCTCCTAAGTGGAATTACAGACCAGTAATTCACAGTGGCCTGTTATTTATTCTATATGCAATAAAGACTTTCTGTAGGTTATAGGACATAAATGAGCTTTTTACTGTCATCCATAGTTCTTATTAAACTTATCCCCATGGTGGGGAAATATCTTGGTGGGACCAAGCCGTTTTATGTCCCAACAGCCAATGAGCTGATAATGGGTTTTATGTCTGGCTGTAAGCAGGCATTACAGTCAGCCCTTCATTCATTGCAGTTCATTGGAGTTGCCTGTTTCTCAACCCACAGCGAGTAAATACTTCTTGTTAATGCTGTGGTCCTTGCTTGTCAATGGAGAATCTGTGCATATCTCTTGGCAGAAACATGAAATCCAAGAGGGCTGTGTTGCTCAGGTAAGAAGATGGACCAAGAATGAAGGGCATAAGATTATATGGAATAAAGATGGAGGAGTGGAAAGAACTGGTGGAGTCTTTAAGCCATGAGTAATATTTTTTTCTTAATTGTAGGTACAGGAGCTGCTCTGTTATCTGTCTTGACAGGGAAATGGAAGAAGAAGAGCCACTAAAATTGATTGCTAATTATTCTGTGCACCATGCACTTTACATACACCATGTTTTTTGATCTACAAAACAGACTAATGAAATTGACATCTTAACCCCAACTTTATAAATGATGTGAAAGGATATTCAGGATGAAGAGACTTACCATTGATACTTAATCAAGCCAGTTAGAACCATCGTCTCATCCCAGGAAACTCTGTAAGACTTGGTGTCTTTATCTGTGAGACAGAGATGATAATGCTGTACTCCTAGAATCGCGGTGTAAAGGAGCCAGCATGGTGCTGGTGTCTAGTATGTGTTCAAGCCCTGAACTTCCTCTATTATCCTTAACCATATTTCCAAGAGAATATATGTTCCATGAGGGCTGGGATTTTAGTCTGCTTTTGTTTTTACCATCTGCTCTGGTTTGGATATTTGTCACCTCTGACCCTCATGTTGAAATTTGACCCCCAGTGTTTGAGGTGGGGCCTATTAGGAGGTGTTTGGGTCCTGGGGATGGATCCCTCGTGAATAGATTCATGCCCTCCCTCAGGAGTGAGTGAGTTCTCACTCTGTAGTTCCCTCAAGAGCAGGTTGTTAAAAAGAGCCAAGTACTTCCCCTGGCCCTCACTTCCTCTCCTGCCATGTGATCTCTGCACGTGCCAGCACCTCTTCACCTTCTGCCAGGAGCAGAAGTGGCCTGAGGCTCTCACCAGATGCCCAATCTTGAACTTTTCCAGGCATAAGAATTGTGAGCCAAATAATTACTTCTTCTTTATAAAGTACCCAGAATCAGGTATTCCTTTTTCCACAAAATGGAAAAAGACAGAAAATTGGTACTGAGAGTCGGGTATTGCTATAAAGATACCTGAAAATGTGTAAGTGGCTTTGGAACTGTGTCATGGGAGGTGTGTGGGTCATGGGGGTGGATCCCTCATGAATGGATCAGTGCCGTCCTTCAGGAGTAAGTTCTCATTCTCTTAGTTCCCATGGCAGCGGGTTGTTAAAAAGATCCTGGTACCTCTTTCCTCTCTCTCTTACTTCCTCTTTGACCATGTGATCTCTGAACACACCAGCACCCCTTCACCTTTCGCCATGAGTGGAAGCAGCTTGACAGCCTCATCTAATGGAGATGCTGGCACCATGCTTCTGGTACAGCCTGCAGGACTATGAGACAAATAAACATTTTTTTCTTTATAAATTACCCAGCCTTAAGTATTTCTTTATAGCAACACAAAATGGTCTAAGATGCCATGGTATCTCCACACTTAGAACAATACGTAGCATGTAGTAGAACATTAGTAAGTATTTGATGAATGAACTGTGGTACTTAGGAACAGCATAGAGCCAGTCAAAACCTACCAGCCATGTGCTACTGAGAAATTCATGAAGAAAAAAGCAGTCTGGCTAATTATCTTATTCCACATAAATATTGCTTAAATTAACTCCCTTCTCTCCATCGCACTACCAAACCCCATCATATTTCACCTATATTCATGCTATAGCCTCCACTCTGTTCTTTTGATCATAACTGAATTTATGTCTTACTATTAGCCTGAAAGATTTACAAAAGAAATACAATGTCACTTTCCTGTTTAATATCCACCAACAGCTCTGTATCCTCCAAATGTAGGACTAAACCCTCATAAGAACCTGCTGAATCTGACCCTGCTGACCTCCAACTTCATTGCTCTCTTATTGTTCTCATTGTTCCAGACTGAACTGCTTTTAGATCCTCAAATAATTATGTTCTTTCTTAACTCAGGGCCTTTGCACATGCTGTTCTGTGTACTTAGAACACTGCTCTGTCTCTCCACACTTCCCCATACTTCAGGAAGCCCTGCCTGAGAATCACCCTATAAGGTTCCCAACTTCATGCTTCCATAGTGTTCTGCATGTTCCTTTTCCAAACATTAGTCATTTCTTCAAATATTTGTTTCTACCTCAGGCTAAAAACCCCATGAAAGAAGAGGTGGATTCCATTTTCTTTATGGTTGTGTATGTGTGCGTATGTATATACACACCTGCCATGCACAGTTTGGCATATAATATGCACCAAATATGTATTGAATAAATAACGATCATTTAATACTAAGAATATATCCTGCAAAATGAGTCGTCATTCCCATTTTTCAGATAAGAAAACTGAAATCTAAGGAGATGAAATTTTAAACTCAAGATCATGTAGCAAATGACATATTTAACAGTCAAATCCAAGTCTGACTCCAAAATCCAGGCTCTTTCTTCTGTTCTAAAATAAATTGTTCCAACAAATCAAATATTCTGCTTACTAGCAGGTCACAACATATGTCATATACTTGGTACCAATTTACAAAGAGTCAGAACGCACCAGACACAATCAATTCTCTCCCTGATGATGCGGAAGGCCTTGCAGAGCTTTCCAGTGTTCTTGCTGAATGACTCTGAGCATAATTATCATTATAAAGGAGTGTGAAAATAGTTCAGGTTATTTATGCTTCCTTTTTTCTGGATGCCAAATAAACATTCGTTGACTGGACTTTCAACTCAGACAGAGAGATGACCTAGTTAAATTCCTGACCTCAGCAAGTGTCAGCAGAAGAGCCCGTATTTCTCACATATATGAAATTGCACGTGATATTTCATTCTTTCTACTGTGGCTGGATTCAATATGATCACCTTGATTAGTATATCCAAGGTGGCTCTTTTACCATAAACAAGTGAATGGGTTTTTGTTTTTCCATTTCAAAAAAAAAAATCAAAATTACTATCAGTGTTTTAGGTATGGGGAGTGGAGTAAAAGGGATTATAATAACAGTTTGTAGGTCACCCAGGTTGGTGGCTTCCTTGCACCCATCCCACCTATTTTGTGAGATGCCACTCATTTGTACATCCACCAGAGGGCAGCAGCAGCAGAGGCCAGCCTCCCCTATGCCCTGCCTCATACTATCCTCTCCCACCACGCCTGGCTGTTGAGCACTTGAAATGGGGCTAATACCATATGTTGAAACGATAATATTTTGGATATATAGGGTTAAAGAAAATATATTATTTGAATTAATTTCACCTTCTTTTTACTCAAATGTGGATACTAGAAAATTTAAGATTACATATATGACTTGTATTCATGGCCCATAGTATAATTCTCTTGAACAGCCCTTCTTAATTCAATCCATAAAATAATAAAACAGCGTTTTCAAAATAATTAAAATTTATAAATGTTACATAAAAATCATGTCATGATAAGAATTAGGAGAGATCTTGGAGCTTGTCTAAATGTCCTTATTTTACAACTAAAGAAACTGAGACCTATAGAGATGAAGCAACATTGCTCCTGGCCACATAGCCGGTGAGCAGCAGAGCTGGGCTTCTAGCCTCAGTCACCAGACCAAATCAGTTCTCCATTCAATGAGTGGCCCAGAGAATCCAGGCATCATGGGGCTTAGTATGTACCTCTTGAGGTACCCGCCACTCTGTCCCCTGCACCTGTGCCTGGCACGTGGCAGGAATGCTGTTACTCAACACCCAGTTGGTCTAAGATGCCTTATTTAGTGCACTGCCCAAATGATACAGAGACAAATGATGCTTAGGTCTGCTCTCTAGAAGGTCACAGTGTGGTGGAGAAGATACTGGAAGGACAGTAACCAGTTAAAATCATTAAACAAAACCTTGAAAGTTAATATGGAAATACATTTAACATCACTAGTAATTTAAAAAATGTAAATAAAAATAATGATGTGACATTGTACTTTAGTCATATACTTCCTAGTTTCAGAGAGTCATAAAGTAGTTCATAATACTACATTAGCCAATAAAATCTGTATAAAAAAAGAAGTTTTTTCTGCAGACATGTCCTGTGGGAAGGACAAGGTGTCAGCTTAAGTAAATGGTTTGTTTTAAGTGTGTTATCCACTGTGAATTGATTTCTGTGAGAGGTGAAAGGTGCAGATCCTGTTTCAGTCTTCTCTGTGTGTTTATCCAATTTTCCCAGAACCATTTATTGAATAAGGATTCTTTTCCCCAGTATATGTTTTTTCTGCTTTGTCAAAAATTAGATGACTATATGACAATGGTTTTATATCTGGGTTCTCAGTTCTGTTTCATTGGTCTATGCCTCTGTTCTTGTACCAATCCCATGCTGTTTTAGTTACTATAGCCTTGTAGTATAGCTTGAAGTCTGGTATATTGATGCCTTCCAATTTGTTCTGTTTGCTTAAGATTGCTTTTGCTATACAGGGTCATATCTGGTTCCATATGAAACATAGAATTATTTTTTCTAGATCTGTGAAAAATGATGTTGGTATTTTAATAGGGATTGCATTGAATCTGTAGATCACTTTGGGTAGTATAGACATTTTAACAAGGAAGCTTTCAAAAGAAGTCACAATGGAAGGTGAAAAAGGTTTACTCTTCAATAAATGGAATAAGATCCCTTATCAGCTTGGGGGCTAGGCTCATCATTGACTGGCAGATGCATGTCCCAAGCTGGGAACACTAGCTTGTAACTTTCTCTCTCTCTCTCTTTCTCTCTCTCTTCTCTCTCTCTCTCTTCTCTCTCATATCCTGAGTTCTACAGTGGTGATGGCTTATGTGAGGGGAGAAGAAAGACAAACCATGAGGTGTCCTTCAATTTGAAGTGCCATGAAGAGCCGTTTCCCAGCCACCCTTTGATGGGGCAGGGCCAGCCTTAGTTAGTGGGTGCTTCTGAAATGCTTGGCTCCTTACTAAAGATACAAAAGTGAGTAAGATCATTCCTGCCTTTAAGGAGCTTACATTTTGGCAGAGAGCACCAGGCTTAAAAACTGGCTATCCTTTGTGCACACACCTCAAACCTCGTCAAAACTGATTCACATACATAGTCACTGTAAAAAGATAATAAAATCGAGTAGAGGGTGGATAGTGGGCAGAGGGATGAAGGAAATGAGAATGGCAAAATGCTGATCACTGTGGAAGCTGGAGGGTGGGGTCATATACTATTTCGTTCATTACATGTTGTACATGTAAAGACTGTATTCTTTGTCATGTGTGGCCACCAAAGTCTCTGTTCTGTTAGCTTAGTGGTTGGCTGGTGATTTGACAGAGATATCCCTAAACACCTGGAGCCAAGAAAAAAAAAGAACAATGAAACTATTCTGTGAGTCTTTTCATCCTGGTTCTGTGTTGGGGCACTCCTTCAACACTTAGCTGGGCCATTGGCAAGTCTGCCTTAGGCTTCACTTCCTGCTTGCAGAGAAGGTCAGCCCGAAGGGAAAGCTTAGGGTCTTCTCAGGTCTTACCTGAGCATGTGTCCAGCCCTGGGCACATCATGGCCTTCTAATTCCCTGGTATGCACAGGAGCTTTGCCCAGCCTTTCCTCTCCCCATGTATCTCCTTCCCCAGCCTCTTCCTTCCCAGGATTTCCCTTCTCTGCTTGCCCGTTCATACCTTGCCACAGGTGGCTGCAGCTATTGTAATTGCTTTTAAGTGCTTCTGACAAACACAAGCTGGGGAAGCCTCTTCAGTCAAGAAAAACAAAGGCCAGTCTATCCTGCTTGTGCCTTTTAACCTGTCTGGTGGTGAGACAGCTCCAGACAGTGCGCACCACACCCATTAGGTGTATATGCATCCCCTCCCCCCCCACCTGCCCAGCACTGGATGAATGTTACTGCATGTGCACATAAGTGTTGATCAGTTAATACCAATTTGATGGTGACTACATATGGTGCTTGTTTCTCCATTCTTGTGATACTTCACTTAGTAAAATGGGCTCCAGCTCTATCCAGAATAATAGAAGAGGTGCTGTATCACCATAATTTTTTGTGGCTGAGTGGAACTCCATGGTATATGTGTGTGTGTGTGTGTGTATATATATACATATATATATACACACACACACATACATACCACATTTTATTAATTCACTCATGTATTGATGGGCACTTGGGTTGTTTCCACATCTTTGCAATTGTGAATTGCGCTGCTATAAACATTTTAATGCAGATATCTTTTTTATAGAATGTCTTTTGTTCTTTTGGGTAGATGCCCAATATTGGGATTGATTCCTGGATCAAATGGTAAATCTACTTGTATCTCTTTGAGGTATTTCCATATTACTTTCCACGGAGGTTGCACTAGTTTGCCATTCCACCAGCAGTGTTTGAGTGTTCCTATCTCTCCACATCCGCACCAACATTTATTGTTTTGAAACTTTTTGATAAAGGCCATTCTCACTGGAGAGAAGTGATATCTCATTGTAGTTTTGATTTACATTTCCCTGATGATTAGAGATGTTGAGCATTTTTCCATGTGTTTGTTGGCCATTTTTCTGTCCGGTGTCAGGCAGGTGGGGGGGGAGAGGAGGGGTATATTTACACCTAATCAGTGCGGGTGCTTGAAGCTCTGACTTGGTGTAACCTAAACATTTGTACCCCCATAATATGCTGAAATAAAAAAATAAAAAAGTAAATTGTTGGGCTATGTGAACATTTTAGTTGCCATGATGTCCTTTGCCTCAGTTTGCTTAGCTTTAGAAATTTTAAAAAAGTTATATCCCATTAGATACTTGATATACAGTGGACAAAGCATTTATCTTTATTTAGCTTAAGAAAATTCAAAGTTCTGTGGCTTTTCTTCAGTATCAAATGGAAAACTTCCTTGAGAGAGGAAAGCAAGCCTTACTCATCTCCCAGTGTCTACCACAGAATTCCACACCTAACATAGACCCAACTGAGTAAAGCTTTTGCTGAACACAGGAAGGCACCTGCATTTATTCTGTGCTAGATATGTGCCATGTACTTTACAAGCCTCTTTATATAAAGGTCATTTAACAGTCTTAAAGTCCTAAGAATTGGAGTCTCTACTTGCAGATAAATAACAGGACTTCCAAAAGGGTTGGGAAGCTTGTGCCAAATCCCTGGCTCCCAGGAAGCAGAGCTGAAATTTGGACCCATATCATATCTGGTTCCAAAGCTTGCATCACTATGTTGTGTGAAGGAACAGGATAATAAAGGGAAAAAAGAGAATGAACAAAAGGGAAAAAAGAAAGAAAAGAGGAGAAGGAGGCAAGAGAGGGATGGAGAGAAAAAGATGGGAAGGAAAAGGTGAGTGAGGATGGAATTGTACCTCTTTTGGCACACAGTCTGAAAAGAAAGACAAAGAGAAGGGTCAGAGTTTCCCTGGAAAAAATTATTCCAGGCAATTTAGAGAGAAACGTTTTAAAACGGCAGGTTAGGAACTCATCTCCGGTGGAAGGCTTGGCTCTCAGAAGTTCCCCCAGGACGGTTTCTTCTCTTGCCACCTCATTATCGCCGGGAACAATCTACATGGCCTGTAATGAGGGCATCTTAATGCCGGCAATCTCGAGGGCGGGTAATGGCCCTGCGCTGGGAGCTGAGGTCACAGGTTCAGGCCTGGATGCCGCAGCGAGAGCTGCGAGGTGCTGCAGACTGTCCCTCTGGCCAGACAGTCCATTAGCCCCCACCCCCTCAGCAGGGCAGTAATGAGAAGGTGAGACCCGCTCCGCACCCCTGCCAGCAGGTCGTTGGAGTAGGGGTGCAGCCTCCCCCATGGCCCTCACCAACCTCCTGTCCTTGAAGTCCTGGGGTTGGCCTGTGGGATAAGGGTTTGTTGGATTCTGGGTCCTCCCAAACTCTGCTCCTAGCAAAAATGCAAATAATTAGGGTTTATGTCCATAATATCCTTTATAGTTTCCAAGTGTACATTTCTATACGTGAGCCCAACCTATATAGTAGAAAGAGCAAAGACTTTGTAGTCAGAGTTCTAGTCCCAGCATCTCTCTCTCTACTAGCTGTGTGACCTTATGCATATTACCTCTCTTCCGTGACCCGTGGGTTCCTCACATGTCATGAGGAATATTAATAACACCAGCCTTATAGGTTTGTTTAGATTATCACTATTTGTTTGTTATCAGTCACTAACATTGAGTACTCTGTGTTGGATTCTGTGCTAAGGGCTTTATGCGTATTATTTCTCATCCTACCAACTCCTCATGTAGATATTGCTCTTATCCCTAATCTGCAGAAGTGGAAACTGAGAATGAGATTGCATTGGACATGCCAGAACTGGGGTCTGAAGTCTGATCTCTCTGACAAAATTTGTACCCTTAACCACTATGCTCAACTGAAATTATGAACTCAACACCCAGAGTAAGAGCCTGATACAGAGTACATTGTCACTAATGTTGCTTATTTTCCCCTCTCCTTTTCTCTTTGTCTAATATATAAGTTAGGATCCAGTCAGACAACAGAAGTCTCTCTAGGTATTTCAAACAGGCGGAATTTAATATGAGGGCTGGTTGCATGCATGATGAAAGAACTAAGAAGCCAAAGGGGGATACTGAGGCAAGCTGGAGAGCAGAAGTGGGAGGCTAGAGAAAAAGAGGGAGAAGTTGGTGCCACCAAACCTCAGAGATCAGGGTCACATTCAAAAGCCAGGATCACAGAGGAGCCCTGGAGGAGATGTTACTGTTTCTGGAGATGCAATCCAAAACCAGGAGAGCTGGGGGTAGAAATACGCTGTCCCCTTCCCTCCTTCCAGCTTCCAATCTCCCATAGTGCCTCAAATTGGTCATACATACTCAGAAACTTGACAGCAATGGAGCTTGAGAAATGTTTCCTGCAAATTTGTCAAAGAAGGACAGAGAAGGGATCTGAAATCAAACAGACAAGTAACTGACACATCTAACGATCCTACAAAATAGGTAGGTGATGGTTATCCTGTCTGTGTGACTCTGTCGAGTATTCAGTCTATGGCACAATAGTGATCCCATTTTATAGATGGGAAGAATAAAGGCCAGATAGTAAGTGCCACTGCCAAAGCTCCAACGAGGGAATGATTAATCCTGTGGGATTCACAGAAAGCTTTAGAGTAGGAGTGACTTTGAGGACATTATGGGTCATGGATGAAGAGGGTTTCGTCAGATGGCTCAGATTAGAACAGCACCTGAATAGAAGAGGTAAAGGTGTCTATCCATAGGTTGAAGGGTTTGGGCTGTACAGTCTCGGAATTTCTTGCCAACTCTAACTTTTTTTCTAACTTTCAAATTCTACTGGAGATTAAAGAGATGTATAATCCAAGTTGTTTTCATAGTACCTTAAGGCATCCACTTTCTAATACTAAATCATATCACTGGGCCCCTCTTCACACTAGCTCCATGATATTCTCTTCATATTGATGGAGAAATTGATCTGTAGATGGGAAAATGTTGCCAACAATATCTGCCCAAAAGGGACAGAGAATTTTGGTGTCTTGTCTGTCTTCTTACCACTAACCTGTTAACAGTTGGGGAACAGCAACACATATGGCTTTGGTGACTTACTCCTTCTAGGATATATCATTAGGACATTGGATCTGCATGTATTTCCATTATACACTCCTTTGTACTGTATTTGATGAGTAAACCTTGCTACTGATGTTACATACCACATTTCAGCCGTTAGCATGCAATATTTTCACTCTTAGAATCTCTGCCTCTAGTTTCTCCTGGCTCCAATCCATCACCCCACACTGCATTAGATGGAGTGCTCATTTAGAAATGCAAAACTGATGATAATAATGCCTTCCTCCTCCTCACTTAAAATAGGTCATGGTGCCCTTTGCCTTCAAGAGCAATCTAAGCCCCTTAGAATATCTTGGCTCCCTCCCAAGTCTCCCAATATCTCTCTCCTTGAACTTTGAGTTTCAAGTATATTGAACTACTGACCATGCTATTTTATGCTTCCATGCACATCCTGTTCCCCCTGGAATATCCTATCCTTTCCCAACTTCGTCCCTGGCAATGTCTATTTCCTCCTAAGGAGATTTCACCCTGGTCCTGCCTCCCTCCTTTTTGGGTGTGTTTTCAGTGTGCCATACACATGTTTCCAGCAAGGAACTATCACTCAGTATTTGTAGTTTGGAGTGTATGTGACCTCCCTGACGGACTGGCTAATAAATGGTAGCTGTGGGGATTTTATTGCTGTTGCTTTTTATTAATTTCTATGTTCCTAGTGCCTAACAGTGTCTTATACACAGTAAGTATCAAATAAATGTTGAATATCCTAAGAGTTAGAGGTTCGAAAAGAGAAGTAAAACTAAACAGTTTTAAAGCCTCTATTTATTAAATATGGTTCCATTAAAAGATTGTCCTTAAATCAGACCTGTTTCACAAGGTCCAGGGAGGAACTTGCTTCCAAGGATCAGAAGTCCAATCACGTTTTTGTCAGAAGTACATTAAATGAGCGAGGTTCTCTTCATGCATGGCCCTGTACTTCTATTATTTTTCTTGCTTTTCAACCCAACAGCCACCTGTGAGAGGGCCCCAGGTTAACAAGCAGACCTATTCCCAGGATGGAGCTGACTTGGCCGGTGATGTACAGTGAGGAAGAGCCTTGGCAGATGAGGACGAATGTTTGTAGCTTCTATTTATCAATCATACAAAGTCCAAACCATGCATGGATTTAAACTGCCTCTTCTGGGAGGTTGGTGCCAGGGACAAGCCCTTCCTTAGCAGATTTGTGTGGCCGATCGCCCAGCAGTCAGAGATTGGTACCATTTTGTAGCTCTGTTTCTGTGTCTGGGAGTAGCTCATTTATCAGAGCATTGTTTTTCCTACGAGCCCTGATGCAACCTCCTAATCCTCCACAATCTAGAGCATGCAGTCAGCTGGTGCCAATTCTAGCATGCTAGAGGTCTCTGAGCTGCCAATCCCAGGACATGGTCAAGGGCCCTTCTTTGAGAGCAGTGCAGGGTAATGTTTAAGTACCTACCCTCTGCGGCCAGTCTTTCTGGCCTGAAATCTGTACTTTGACTTGTTAGCTGTGTGAGCTTGAGGAGGTTACTCCCCACCAAAAACTCTAGGTTCTGCAACTGTAACACAGGGATCGTGACAACAGTAGATTGGGTGTTAGAGGTTTCTAAATGACAGTGTATAGATGCCAGTGCTCACAGTTGTGCCCAGAACATAATAAATGCCCCTGTATAAGACTGGCTCTTACTAGTCATCCCACAAACATATGCTGAGAGCCTGCTATATATTTCAAATGTTTTCCTAGATGCTATGTACAGGAACAGAGATGGAAAGATGTAGCTCCAGATGAGAGACAAGTAAGCCAATCATTGCAATACAGTGCAGCGATTTGAAAAGTGTTAATATGCAGGCTTGAGTAAGATTGCATGAAAGCATAGAGGGTCTGGTGTCCTTGGGCCTGCCCAAGATCATCACGGATGGCATCAGAGGCTTCACAGAGGAGGAGACACTGGAGCTACTTTTAAAGGAGTGGTGGTTTCGCAGAAGAGTTATTAGTAAGGGAGCATTTTCTAGATTGGCAGTAATGCACCTGCAGAGATGCAGAACTGGGGACCAGGCTGGCTATTTGAGGAGTTGTAATGTGTGTAGGATGATGAAGCAGGAACAGGTGAAGTCAGGGAATCAGGCCAGGGCCAGTCTCTGGGTCCCAGATGCAACCTTTAGGAGCTCGGACACAATTCTATGGATGATGAGAAACTCCCCAAGACATGTGAGATTCAGGGAAAGAAGACTCGAGGTGGATGCTTTGTGCTTCACTTTGAGGTTTTAAGTTTATTTTTTAAGAGGAAAAAAAATGAATAAATCAGAAACCAAACTTTCGTGAGATTGGCATTAGACCTGAGTTTCAATACATTCAAATAGAATATTGGTTTATGAGCTAATTCTATTTGGATAGATGGTATATTTTTAACTCTGTGATTCCTTTGACCAGGGTTCTCAATCCAAAGGAAACTCATTTAGCCTGAAGGTTCTGAACCAATTACATAGTTTTATAAGGTCAAAATAAAAGTTGGGAGTCATTTTATCTTTATCTGCACTGGTGGAAATTACAGAATCAAGCTGTTTTAATGAGAAAAAGCACCAGGATGGGAAAAGTGAAAATAGAAGTGTCAGCACCATCAGAGATTTCTGCGGCATCCCGGATCCCGGTAGATGAGACCAAGGGTTGGGCTGTGAAGTCCTTTGACAACGCGGTCTGTATCCCTGAACAAGTTGCCAGGGCTTCAAGAGCGATAGACATGAAACACAACATCCTTCCACCCTTATTAAGATTTAATCATGCTTTCAACAGGATTGCAATGTTATTAAATTAGATTTTTTTTCTTCCTTAAAAAGGGATTTAACTTTTGCTTTCCTGACATCATAATCAACATGGAACAGATGCAAAGGGGAAATTGGGTGACCACTGGTAATATGGACCTATACTTAACATGTAGCATGTGAAGTTATTAAAATGGAAATTAATTCCCTTTATTACTATCGTACCCTATCAATTAATTTGGTTGGAGGTGCTTATGAATATGCAATCATTCCTCCCCGCTGCCCACCCCTTATTCTGTGTGTGCGGAAAGCACTGGTTAAGCAGTAGGTAACATTTTAGAGTCTTTTGCTAGTTTTGCAAGCACTTTGCTCCCTAATAATAATGGATAATGGTGATAACTAACAGTTATTGAATTCTTTCTGTGTGCCAGACACTGTCATAAGCACTTTACGGTCATTGTCTCATTTCAGTCCTCACAATAAATTCTTAAGATGGGTACTTTTATTAACCCTATATGAAAAAGAGGAAGATGAGGCAGAGAGAGGTGAAGGAATCTTTCCCAGGTTGCCCAGGTATTTTCACCCCCAAGTCCGTACCTCCGCTGCTTTGCTATACTGCCTTGTACTGGCTCCAGGGGAGACTGGGGAAGGGATGAGTCTCAGATGCCAAACTCCTGTAGGCTGAAAAAGAGTGTAGGGGGCCTGAGATGGGACAAATGGCTCTGGGTGAGGGAAGCAATTATTTTAAAATATAGGTTTTATTTTTAGGTATGGCAAGGCCAGTGGTTCAAGAGACAACTTTGAAAAGACAGCTTGTGATACTAACAGATCCCAAGAGGAGGAGCTGTGACATGGGGGGTCACGCAGGAAGCCCCAGGGTTAGTCCAGAGATAGAGGGAAGGGGGAACCATGGGCAAGAGCTGGTTTCTGTGGAAAGGAACGGGAGCAGGGTAAGCAGGTTTAGGATTAGCTGGTTTGAGTAATTTAACAGGCACTGGGTCCTAGGAGTTGCCCCAGGTTGTCTGGGACCTGGCCCTGGGGTGATTAGGGCAGCTGGATAATGGCCTGGAGCATAAGAGCCTGTAAAGCAGGTGGCTAGGCAGGTGGGTTCTGGATTGGTTGGTTTGCATATGAAAGGGGAACTCCTGGGAGAATTGTTTACTCTCTCCAAGAATGAGCTAACCCTGGGAGCTGAGTGGCAGTCCCTGCAGTGTCAGCAAGGCCCTAGGAGTTAAAGCATCAGAAATATAGAAAATAAAAAGATATGCTTAATAGAGCCAGGGTTCAGCGGCAGGTGGGGTGGGGGTGTCCACCATGGCAGGCTCCCAAGGGAAGGTGAAGGTGGGTGGCCAATAAGAAAGAAAAACCTGAATACAGTGGTCTGAATAGGGGGCAGGGAATTGGAGGCACTGAATTGAAGCTTTCAAGTAAGTAAGTATCTTTTGGTCTTTTGATATTCTTCATAACAAATATTTAGCTTTATATGCATATTAAACTTTTGCGGGGTGTGTTATGGCTCATCATTTCAGCAAGACATTCTCCTTGGGAGCAGGGACCTTGTGTTGACCAACCTTGCACACTCCCATAGATTTTGAAATAAGACTGGCTCTTCTGTAAAGGAAGGGCCCTGCTTCATGGCAGGTTTGTAAATCCTGGTTCCCCCAGTAACATTCCATTTGCAAACTGTGGTTTCAGTAAGAGGGAGCCTGCTAAACCCAGGTGAGAGGGCGTGGTCATGGCTGAGGGCTCTCTTAGTGACCACTGCTTCACAGTTGGTTCTTTTCCTTCTTTTTTGGTCTTTACTTTGAAAAAGGCAAGAGAAATTATGTAAGATGGGATGAGACAGCACTACAGTTTAGCTTTATCATCAAGTACTTAGATAACAGAGTGATCTGTACATTGTGTGTAGGCTGTTTAATCACCAATCCAGAGCCAAGGAGTCATCCCAGCTTCCTTCCCACCCCTCTATCCCCATATCTAATCCATTAGCAAGTTCTCTCCTCTCTACCCAAAGTGTGTCCTGGGACGCCCATGTCAACTGCCTCCACCTAAATCTGAGAGGCCACTATCGATGGTCTCCTCTATTTTTACAAGAACCTTTTCATGGTATCCTTGTTTTGGCCCTTGCACCCTTCCAATCCATTTTCCATATGAGGGCCATGTATTCTTTCTAAAATATAAAAGATATTGTGTCACCTTTCTGCTTAATGCTTTTTATAGTATGTTAGTTAGGGTAGGCTAACTGCCGTAGCAAAGGGATCGAAAAATTCATAACTTGTACGCACTAGTTATGGCCTGACTTCGTGAATAGATCAACAGGGCTGCCCCTCTCTGAGGAGTTACTTGAGTAAAAATCGAACCTCCTTGCCCAGGCCTACACACCTCTGCAGGTCTAGTCCCTGCCTCCCTCTCCGGTCCTACCACCTGCTGTTTCCTCTGCACCTCCACCTCCACTCCTGCCACATTTTAGCTGCACCTGGGCACTGTTGGATCAGATACTGGGCTTTATTACCACACAGATGGCTGTAAAGATTAGTAGAAACCCGTAGGTCTAGAATTGCAATACTATTGTTATCATGGTAAAAGTGTTTGACTTTTGAATAGGGTGTTTGGTGGATTGTGATAAAGTAGATGTTGAAACAACTAGTCCCATTTAGTGGAGACTATAGGAACCAGATCTAGCCTCAAATAAGCTCACAAAAAGGGGAGAGCTTCACCTCCCTGTGAACAGCTGAAGCAGCAGGGCGCAGCTGGCCACCAGTGTCACTGCTGCTGCCTGTGCAGACCCTGCTGCCCCTGCCCTGGCTCCTCCCTTATTACAACTACCAGCATGACCTTGCACAAGTTAGTTAACCTAGATGTGCCTCAGTTTCCTCATCTGTAAAGTGGGACTGACAATTGTTCCTAATTCATGGGGTCAGGGTGAAGATAAATGAGTTAATATAAGAGAAAGAGCTTAGAACAGTGCCTGGCACATACTAAGCACTTTAGTAACTCAATTATTATTATTAGGGGGCCCGCAGGCTACATAGACAATCTCCTACTCCAGTTTCCTGGCCACTGCTTACCAGAGGTGAGGGTGTGAAGCATCATCTCCTGGTTGCAACCACTTTTCTTCTGTTTCCTATAGCCCCACCCTAGGCCAAGGGGTATTTGGAGGCAACCAGTTAAAGCAAGCTCCTGTTTAACATGGAACATGTATTGTGTGCATCTTCCTTGTCACTGGGCACACCTTAAAGTGGAAGAACCTGAGGCCTATCTGTGAGCAGTCCTGTAACCTGAGATGATGCCCTGTGTCTTTTCCCAAAGCTGCAGTTTTCGTTTGGTTACCGATTCCTTGAGAATAGAGCTCACGTCCCCCATAGGCCAGGAGCTGTTCCCAGCTTGCTTTGCCTTTATCCCCCACCCCTGGGCCTGGTGGTGCTGCCTTTGCTTGTGCATCTCACAACTCCGGGGGGCAGGGGAAGGCCATTCTCATAGACAACAGTCTCCAGTCTTGGCTGTGAGCCGTGTGCTATCTTGCCATCTCAGTGTTTAATGTGAAGTGCACATGTTTTAGATTCATAATGATTTGGATGTGAATTTTGACCCATTTGCTGTTTGTGTGACCTTGTATAAATCACCCAGCCTCTCTGGGCTTCAGTTTCCTCATCTGCAGCCAGAAGGCAGTACCCATCCCATAGGCTTGGTGATAAGCCTAGCTGAGTACCTGACGACACCCGAATTTGTTACAGCTTGGGTTGTCCATTGCTGTGTAACACATCACCCCAACATTTAGTGGCTTAGCATAGCAATGGCTGCTTATCTGCCTGTGGTTCTGTCATTAAGGCAGGGCCCACTGGTGTTAGGTGGACAACTTACCTGGGGCTGTAAGATCCAAGATAGCTTCTTTCACATGGGTGACATTGCAGTTAGAGTGGCCGGAAAGGCTGGGGATTGGCTGGCCACTCGTACTTGCTCTCTGTCATTCTGTCCGTCTGTTTCTCTCTCTGCCTCTCTGTCCCTCACTGTAGTCGCTCACCTTCTGCAGCCCCTTTCTCTCTGCATGGCCCCCTCTCTCTAGCAGGGTCATCAGACTTCTTAACTTGGTGTTTCAGGACTCCCAAGAATGCAAAAATAACTTCAGCCAAGGTGTTAAGACCTAGTTCTGGCCCTCGCACATTGCTAACTTTTGCTACATTCTATTGGCCCAAACCATTCACAGGGTTCAAGGGGAGAAGACTCTCTCTTGACAGGAGAAGCAGGATGCACAAACGTGGATAGAAGGAATCTTTGTTGGCCTTTTGGCTGACAATGCACCATGCTCAGTAAGTGGCAGCTTTGGTTTTCATTGTTTTTGGATTCCTATGGGGGAGGGAAAACCAAATTGCCTTTTAGATAAAAAGCCCTAAGAACTCGGAAGACTCAGATCAGCTAGACAGAGTGATGCCTGTTGAATTTCTTCTTGGAGATGAAAAGAAATAATTTCTGGGCTACGTGCTACTGGAAGTGTAAGCTAGAAATATTTATTTGATCTTTTTCTCTCTTTACATCCCTTCTGATTTTTCCATTCAAACTCACCTTCTGCAAGATCTAGCAGACTAGAACCAGAACTAGGTCACTGATATTTAAGTTGGGGAAACTTCTCTATTGGTTATTTGTTATTGCACAGCAAATTACCCTAAAACTTCATGGCTTAATGGCTTAAAGCAAGAACATTTAATATCTCACAGTTTCTGCAGGTCAGGAATCTGAGGTCAGTTTACATGGATCCTCTGGCTGAACCTGCAGTATTAGTTGGGGGCTGCACTCATTGCAAGGTTTGATTGGGGCGGGATCCCCTTTCCAGCTCACTCAGTTGTTATGGGGAAATTCAATTCCTGGCAGGCAATTGGACTGAGGCTCAGTTCCTCTGGCTGTTGGCTAGAGGTTGCCCTCTGTTCCTTGGCACACAGGCCTCTCCGTGGGGCAGCTCACAACTATGGTAGCTAGCTCCATCAGAGCAACCAAGCAAGAGCGCCAGGGACAGTGGGTGACTGCCAGCAACACAGAAGTCACACACGCTTTTATAACTGAACAAAAGAATAATTGCTGAAGCAACATCCCATCATCTTTGTTATATTCTGTTCGTTAGAAGCAAGTCACTGGGTCCAGGCTCTACTCAAGGGCAGGAGGATTACATTAGGACATAAATACCAGGAGGCAGGATCACCGGTGGCCATCCTAGAATTCCAACTCCCACCACTCCTTCCAGCAATGTTAGAGTCCTTAGATTTCACTCCATCCCTGAATATCATAACGCCATGCATGGGTTATAATTACAGTGACTTTGTGTCCCAGTTTGACTGGAATAGGTCTAGTTCTTATTTTTTTTTTAATGTCATTCTAAGTGTAAAAGAATAGCACCTTGCATAAAAAAAATATCAGCAGAAATTTTCTTCATTTTAATAAGATAGAAATGGTTTGCTTAAGATAATTTGACTTTGTCACTTTTAATTAATTTAGTCAACAAATATTTATACAGCACTTTCTAAATGCTAGAACTACAAGGTAGGGTAAACATAGTATCCCTGCCCTTGAAGAAATCAAATGAGAACCTGAACACTAGTAGTAATATGCAAGAAATATCATGAGAGAGGGAAGCCCGAGGTGTCATGGAGTCTCAGATGGTGACCCTTGAACTCAGTTTTGAAGGATGCATGGGAATTCTCTGGATGAAGAATAGTTCAGTCAATCAGGTTCCTAACAGGAAACAGGGGTCACATTCAAAATGGGATAATTGATGGAGAAATTCTTTCCAAAGGTAAAGGTATAAAGAAAGCATAAGGAACAGTGAAGTTGTGTAGTGTTTAGTGGGTACCAAGCAAGGCCCCATGGGAGGAAGCTACGGTTATCAGGATTTGGACACCAAGAGTCCTGTAGGGATGGTCTCCTTGAAGAAGAAGAACCTTGTGTAGAGGAACGCAGCCAGCTTGCATCAACTCTGTAGGCAGGAGCTGATGGAGTGAATACTCTGACTTCACCCCCGGCTTTCCCTTTGATCCCTCCCCAAGCATAGCTGGGAAACAGAGGCGTTGGGAACCTCCACTGTAGCCCATACCTATCAGCCTCCAGGGGCACAGGTCAGAGTGGAGAAGTTGAAGGCAGGTCTGGAGGGGCAGATAGAAGCCATCTGACACGAAGGCACTACCAAAGCCCATTCCAGAGAAAGGGACCAGAGTGACTTGAGGGAGATGTGGAATATCCTGATGACTCTGAACTGACAAATGTGACCTGAAACAGTGGGAAAGATCAGATCAGAAAGAAGGAGCTGAGGCCAGAGAAGTGGACAGGGGCCAGATGTGAGAGTCTCCCTGGGTCTTTGGCAAAGTTGTTCTACCCACCTGGCCAGTCTATGCCCCCTGGGCCGAGTTGTACTAAAGAGCTTGGATTCTACCCTGAAGGTGGTATGGACGCAAGAATTTTCAGCAGGGCATTTGTGTGATCTGTTCTGCATTGTGTTCCGGGTGGCTGCAGGGTGAAGGATGGATTGAAAGGGGCCCAGATTCCAGCTCTGTCACTACTGCCTTATGACTTTGCACAAGTCCTTTAACCTCACTGGTTTCTGGTTTCCTGGTTGGTGAAACATGGCTGGCAACTCCTTCTGCTGGTTGATACAGGGACTAGATGGGATAGATATTTATAAAATACAAAATGCTCAACATATATGTGGAGTTATTTGTACCCAGTTCCACAATTGCTTTTGACAAGGAATGAGAGTGAGAAAGGAATTCAAGAAGTTTGGGCACTCCCACCCATGTGCCAGGCATTGTGCTTGAACATTTTACATTCAGTAATCTGTTCACTCCATGCAACAGCTCCTGAGATAGCTACTGTCTCATTTTACAGGACAGGAAAGAGAGACCTATTGATTACCTGCCATGTGCCATGCACAGTGCCTGGGGAATATGAAAGTGGATAAAGATTGGCCCTGGCCGTTAGGAGATAATAATTAAGGATGCTGAGGTCATTTAGATCAGTGTTCCTCAAATTATAATGTGCATATGTGTCACCCACCTGGCATCTTGTTAAAATGCAGATTCTGATTCACTGGTGCTAAGGTCTGGTGGGAGGTTCAGCATTTCTAACACCCTCCTGGGTGATGCCGATGCTGCTGGTCTGTATACCACACTTTGAGAAGCAGAGTTTAGAGGATCAGATTAAACACACACACACACACACACACACACACACACACACACACACATACATTTCTATCAGTACTTGCAGCCATGGTAAATGGGAGCAGTGGAAGATCTTTTACAAAAATTCCAGCTTTAAGAAATGGGGAAGTAAGAGGGGAACACCAAGCACCCTAATATTTGATTGAATAGCAGTTACTAAGGCAGGGCTTTCTGCTTCAGAATCTAACCGTTCCCTTGTTTGGGCTGAGCAGGATATTGTTTTTCTGCCCCTTGGATATATCCAATGATGAGCTTTGATCAAAGCAAACCTTTCCCTTTGAGGCTTAGGGCACATGTTAATGGCTTTGTTATTCGCATGTATCTGCATACATTTGCAAAGCAATTCAGCTTCCTCTGAGGGGGAGGAGGGATATAGGGGTTGGTGGCCTGACCAGGGATTAAGCATCTTTCTCTTGGTTGGTCCTTAGCATCTCAATTTCAAGGAAACCCAGCAGCTGAAAGTTGAAGCAGTGCTGGTGGTCAAAGGAACTAAGAGCTGAGTTTCAGGCTGCTTCTCTGATTCAGCATTCATGTCTGTACTCTACAGATTCTTGCCATGTCAGGTCCTGCCTTTCTTTTTTCCCATCCATTTCTGCCCAAGTATCTTCTTAAGGATTTCTCTGAACAGGTCACTGTCCTACTCAAAGACCTTCCACTGTTCCCCTTTATCAACTGGAAAAAGCAAATCTTAATGTAACTTTCAAAACTCTCCCGGTGTAACCAGGTCCCAGTGCATTGCTTTAGTCTCAACTCTACGGCTCTATAGTCCCTTGAACCTCGATGCTGTAGCTAGATCGAAGCATCTCCTGTTCTCTAAGCCTTATACATTTTTACCTTTAGGACTTAGCTCATGTTATTATTTCAATCTGAGAGGCCGTATCTCCACTTTCCTTACTCATGCCAAAATTCTGTCCATCCTTCAAGACCCATCTCATAACCCACTTCCTCCAGGAAGCCTTCTCTGAGCTTCCTGTCATGGTCCTGTCCATGTCTGCCCCAGTTCTTGGGCTCCTGGCTAGGAGGAATTATAAGCCTTGGCCCACAAGATGGAGAGGGATGACAGACACTCAGCAAGCATATGTGAAGAATTTATTGTAAGGAAAGTTTAAGGGTGCAAAGTGATAGTATATTTCCTAAGGGGAAGTGGGTCTGTCTCCACGATGGAGAAGACACCTCTTCTATGTTTCTCCTTTTATATGCCAGTAGTATATGTTGATGTAAAGGTCAGTTATAATTACTTATGACTGTATGTCATGGGTTTTGGGGTCTGGATTTTTCCAGGTATGGACATAACTTAAAAGTATGTTCCAGACATTCCTTTCTTCTATATGTGTGATGGGGAAAGTCACTGTTTATGGTGTTTTTCTATTTTCTGATTGGTGGTCCCTGTTCCATAGTCTAATTACCTCATTCTTTAAGACTGAAATAATTGTTTACCCTGGTTATTTTTCTGGAACTATTTCCTTCTTATTGTTTTTCTTTAACTATTTCCTCCTTGGTTTTCTGCTCCTATCATTCCCTTATCTCTTGTTTTTCTGTCCCTAACAGTCCTACCTGGAGAAATTCTTCCTGCTTCTGAATTCTCTTAGCATTTTGTCCACAACTTTCTTATTGCACGAAGTCCTTTATTTGTTTATGTATTAGGACCATCACTGGTCATTGCATGTCTTGAAGGCTGTCCATGCCTCATCATGTATATATATATATAGTAAGTGGTTGATTTTTGAATGAGTGTATGTATGAATGAAGGGTAAGACCAGTGCCTGCTGAACTGTGGTTGAATGGCAGCTTATTTTTCTATGTATCATTCTCTCAAGACCTAGTTATTGAGCTCTGTTGCAGGCACGAGGTTCTGGCAATACAAAGGTGAATAGAGGAGAATCCCCCCCACACTCACACACATACCCCTACCCCTAGGGGCTATTCTGGGGATGGGGCCATCTCATGTTCTTTGTTTAATTAAGTTGGCTACCCTCCAACTAGTTGCTTAATAATAAATGATTTGAAAAATCTGAAAACATCTGATATTTTTACAGATCAGTGACCTGTTAGATGAACAGGCTAAATCTTGTTTAATCTGTGCCTCTGTTCATCAAAGCACTCTTTTGAGTGTGGAGTGTGACAGCAAACTGGATTGTACTTGTATTGTTCTGTTTGCCTCCCCACCTTAAAAATGATAGTATATGTTTGTTGTGGAAACCTTGGAGATAAAAAAAAAACATGAATAAAAATCATTCATAATTGCACAAACAAGAAATCAATAATTGTTAACATTTGGCACATTTCCTTTTGGTGTTCTTGCTTGTTTTGTTTTTGGGAATACACATACACAGTTTGAGTCATGCTTTTTGTATCCTGCTTTGATTTATTATTTATTTATTTTTACTAATATTTGAATGTTTTCCCATGTTAAAAATTCTTTAAAATGCTTTTTCATTATACTTACCATTGTATGGATATAACATACTTTTTAAACCAAATCTCCATTATTTATAAAAGCTAAAATTAGAAATAGCTACACTGTGACGATCTTCATGTGTTAATATTTTTTCTCATATGAACATGTTTATAGCATTCTTGAAGTGGCATTAGTGAGTTAAAGGACATGAACATTTTTAAGTCCTTTTCTCTCCCTCTTTACTGATTCTTTTTATCAGAGATGGTAAATTCTTCAGATCCTATGCTGGATGAGTCTGGTCTCAATTACTAAATACCCTCGTGTAATTAAAATGGTGCCTGTAGGCTCCAAGCCCCTCCCCCATTAAGGCACAGCAAGTAGCTTCCAGATGGTTTTTGAGACAACACCCCCGTTCATCTGTATTGGGCTGCTGGCTAATGCTGCTGTGTTGACTTTTTTGTGTGGCCCTAGGTGGTAGATTTTTGTAACAGTAACAAGTAGACTTGACATCAGAAGCGTGTTTTTTTAGTGCACCTAACCTGCATTTTGATCTTTTAACTAAAATACACTGTGAGTACTTCTTTTGCTCTCAGAACCCTAGAAGAGCAGTCTCACCCAGACTGCATTGAATTAGCTTGAATCACCAGCTTCTCATTGCTTGCTGGGATAAGGGCTACCCAGACATAGACCTCTCAAGGTCTGGTTCTTAGCTTGTTCTCTTTCTACTGTGGGAGAATTAGGGAGTTCATTATAGTTGGCCTTAATGCTGGGTAGTGTAACCTCACTGCAATTGAACCTACTCATATAAATTCTTCTTTTAATATGTGTATAATGCTCTACGGCTTACAGAGCACCTTTGAGGGCATCAAATAATTTGATCCTTACCATCTTCCTATAAGGGAGCCATTTATGCCCCTCCTGTTTCATAGGATAACCAGGACACACAGGGAGCATTAAATGATGGTGTTATTATAATAATGGAAAGAACATGAGTCTTTGGAGACACACATACCCAATTTCAAATCAACTTAACCACTAACTAGTTGTATGACATAAATTCTTTGAGCCTCAGATTCCTCCGTTATGAAGAGAGTAGTAAAGTTGATCCTTATTATTTGCAGCTTTCATATTTCCAAAGTTGACCACCACTCACTAAATTTATTTGTTACCCCAAATCAATGCTCATGGTACTTCTGTGGTCATTGGCAGACATGCACAGAGTGGCCAGAAATTTGAATCTCCTGACAGGCATGTCTCCCAGTTGAAGTTAAACAAGGTGCTGTCTGCCTTCTTGTTTCAGCTCTGACTGTAAGCAGGCATCCTTTTTGCGGTCACCTGTTGGGCATTTTTGTACTTTCTGGTGGTGATTTTACTGTTTAATATGGCCCCCAAGCATAGTGTTGAAGCACTGTCTGGCGTTCTAAGAGCAAGAAGACTGTGATGTGCTTTATGGAGATAATGCATGTTGTAGATAAGCTTCACTCAGGCATTACTTATAGTGCTTCAGGCTGTGAATCAATGTTAATGAATCAACGATATATATTAAATAAGGTGTCTTTAAACAGAAACCCATAAAATAAGATTATGTGTTGATCAGTTGATGAAAATGCTGTGACCAGAAGCTCACAGGAACCTGACCCTGTGATTTCCCTAGAAGCAATGGTTCAGTATTTGTGTGACTTTATAGAATGTAGATATCGCAAATAATGATCAACCATATCTATCTGGTGGGGTTGCTGTGTCTATTAAGTGTGGATGTGTGTAAAATGCCTAATGTGCTGATATTCTGTAATGGGGGACTACATTCTACAGATAAGGAAACAGAGGCTCAGAGTAATTGGTTGCCTTATTTAAAAATCATTAGACAGGAAAATGGCCTGCATTGGTAGCATGTAAACCCAGCCTGTCTTGAATCCAAACCCAGCAGTTTTCAAAGCATACTGGCTACATTTAGGAAGAATTACATATGGGAAAATTAAATGCTTCTTAGTTCTTTCTGAGTCTGCTCCTCATTTAAACATTTTATCTGCATGGTTAAATTCTGGAAATCCTTTTTAACCACCCATCATCACAATGTTTGTGCCAGGCCCAGTGCTAACCACATGCCATCTGGTATTCTTTTTCATCATACAGTGATCCTGTAAGGTAGGCATTATTGTTGTTGTTACCATTTTAGAGACTCAGAAAAGTTAAATAAATTGCTCAAAGTCATACAACGCAGGGGAAGAGCAAAGATAACGACTCAGGTCTTTCTGGTTCCTGAGCCCCTTTTCTCAACCCTGACATCAAAGGGTACCAAACTCTTAGGGATTTCATAGACCAGTAAAATAGCCAACCAAAAAAAAGTGTGCAAAAGGACATAGAATTGTCAACTTTCATTTATCCAGGAAAGGACATTTAAGAAAAAAAGTCAGCCATTGGTCATTGACTATCATCATTATGTTATAAAGAAAAGTAACTTTAATAGCATAAAATATGAAGAACGTAACCTCAGATCTTAAAAAATACAATCCTTTTACCTTTATACAAACCTTACAACATTGTCCTTTCTCTTATTTCGCTCAGAACAGGATGGTCATTGTCATAGACACAATGGTCTTTGGCAGCCACAGCTCTGCACTTTATTATAAGTTATTTTCACTGGTCTGGGCCTGAGCCTCTTCACAGGGCAGTGGATTGGATCTAATGGTATCTAAGATCACTTTTCAAAATTCCAAGGATGGTGTTATAGTTTCCAGGCCTGGATCAAGGTTTGGCCCATGTCTCCTTCCAGCCCAGTGTCAAAGAGGGACACTAGTCTCAGGTGCGATAGACGTCAACTCAGAAGCCTCTGGTCAGGAGATCTTGCCTTTGGCAGGTGCAGGCACCTTGTGAATTGACCTCCAGGAAGAGAATGAATCCTTAGTCCTTAAAGCAAATAAGTTGCTTTAACTATTGGGAAACAGAGCACATACATAAATCTCTTATGGATCTGTGCTCCTTAAGGGAACTCATCATAGAAGAGAAGCAACCCATGGAAGACGAAGGCATAACTCTCTGGCTTCCCCTGCCTCTCCCCCCACGAGATGGTTGCCCTTCAGAAATGGAAATGACCCCAAGATAGGTTAGCTTGAGGACTCTTCAATTGTTCTATGCACCCATAAATCAGGAATCTTCCATTATCCATAACTGTGCTCACTTGCTAAAACCTTCATAAAATAAGAAAGAGCTAATAACAAGTATAGCTTATTAAATGGCTTATATGATGCATCTTGATGTGCTAAGCCCTTAGCATAGTCCATAGTTAATACTTACAACATCTTTGTGAGACTGATATCATCATCATCCTCACTTGGAGGTGAAGAAATTGAGATGCTAAAGCAACTTGACCCATCATATCATTAATAAGTAGGAGAGATGGAAATGGAACTTAGACATGTCTTTCCAATACTCTGGGCTGGCTGGCCTATGCTCTATGCCCTTTTCCATATCTTTTTCTGTATTTTGCAACTAAATGCTCACATTTTAAATTTTTCCCTTTTGGTAACCATGTAGGAAAATATTAGCCTACATCAATTCATTTAATACATATGAACTTTACTATGTGCCAGATTCAGAGCTCCAGGTAAACAGGTATGAAGCACATAGCTCTGCTTTTGAGACCCCCATTCTTGAAGGAGACGTACACCGATGACGATGATATAAAGCAATCTCTTAGACAGTTATTAGATAAGTTGCCTGAATAAGATGCTAGTTGAGTTAAAACTTGAAGGATGAGTGTTTGGGGTGACAACCCTCCAGGTGGAGGTAAGAAGAGGAACAACACATGGGGTCAGAAAATGGCAAAAGCACTCTTTTTGCCATTGGGGGAGTGGGGAGTGGGGCTGTGGATATATGTGGATGAGAGATGAGGCTGGAGACCTCCAGGGGTCATATTTTGGAGGGATTTAGATGCCATACTAAGGAGAGTAGATTTTATTAAATAGGTGATGGGGAGCCCCTGAAGGTGTTTAGACACAGGAAGAATATTATCAGAGCTGAATGCAGGATAAATATACCCTAAATTTATGGTTAAAGTATTTATATATTATAATTCTAGCTCCTCTGCATTTAATAGGAGACAAAAGAAAGAAATCCAATCTATGAACCTGAAATGATGGAAATTTCTACATCAAGGAAGATCCTTGGTTCCTAGTTCCCTCAACCAAAGCACTTAGCTGGGTAATTCCTAAGTGTGGCTGATGAGCTGAGTTACTGGGAAGCCAGTTGAAAATCCAGATTCCTGGGCTCTACCCCTAGAGGACTGATTCAGAAGATCTGGGTCAGGACTGGGAAGTGATGTTTTTAAAGCTGGCCAGCTGATTCTAGTGGACACTCGAAACACTTCCAGCAGTGTAAGTCATATTTAAAAAGAGTTATGTCTGAAGGCCCCCCCAAAGAGTGCTTATATTACTAGAGATGTGTAAAGTTTCTCCAGAGAACAGAAGCAATAGGATATGTGTGTGTGTTTGTGTGTTCATGATAGATTAATTGATAGATAGACAGATAATTTATTATAAGGAATTGGTTCATGTGATTATGGGGGCTGACAAATCCTAAGATCTGCAGTCAGCAAGCTGGATACCCAAGGTAGCTGATGGCTTAGTTTCAGTTCAAGTCCAAAGGCAGGATAAAAGTGGTGCCCCAGGTCAAGGCAGTTAGGCAGGAAGAAATTCTTTTTTACTCAGCCTTTTTGTTCTATTCGGGTCTTCGACTGATTGGACGAGGCCCACTCACCTTAGAGAGGGTAGTCTGCTTTACTCAGTCTACCAATTCAAATGTTGATTTCATCCAGAAACACCTTCGCAGACACACCTAGAATGTTTGACCAAAAGTCTGGACACTATGTGGTCAGGTTGACATATAAAATTAACCAACAAGATGCCAGAAGGACTTCATTATAATTGTTTGATTACTATACCAAAAATGGTAATTAGAATCATTCTTATTTATATTCCTGTAGACCATAACACAGTAGGTATGTAGCATATTTACAACTAAATGACAGATACAAGCATATTAGCATAGTTGTTAGTAATTTTTTAAGTGTTCTCTCATTATCATCTCATTTCATGCAAACAATAACTCTGCTGGGCAATTGAAGTAGATTTTGTTATTATTTTCCATTTTTGAGACACGTTGTTCAAGGCACAAAGAGTGAGCTGCCTTGTCCAAAGACACAGAGTAAGTGACTGGGGCCAACTGAAACCCAGAGCTTCTTTGTGATCATTCCACTTTATGCCATTTATTAATTACTGACAAAGGCACACATGCCTTCATGTTGTTGTTTCCTGACCATCAGCAATTTTCTGATCTTATGACTATATCTGTTGCTATATCTAAATATAGCAGAGGCACAAATTAACAAGTGAAAACCAAGAGCTATGTTTGTACTTAATGCTACTAACAGGCAACATAATTACAAGAGAGCTGAGAGTGTTGCTTGACAAACAAATTAATAAAAAACTCTTATGCCACTCTCAAGTATAAATTGCACAGCAGAAGGCAAGAAGAGGCTGAGTTTGACAGTCGTGAGATAACAACCTTGAAATATATCTATATTACGTGAGGGGGCTTTGCAGGTCTGTCTTTTGGACTTAGTTAGAGACTATGCTAATGAACTGCCATAATGTTCATAATTTTTCAGGATCCACCTATATTTCTTTTAAGGCCAAGTTTACCACAACTGGGAAAACTGCTTAGTTAGATGTGGGATCCTAGTCAATTTATGTGTTTGATATAGTTAAACAAACCTGCCCAATAAGTCAGAAATCATTAAATTAATATATAGTTGTTTATCTCATATTTTTAAATAAATTTGTATGAAGAGACTTATATAAATTATTTTTATATTTCTATTATGCCTCTTAGTTCATTTGACAAGTATTTATTGAATGGTAATCTTTGCTGAGAAGTAGAGTTGCAGAGACAAACTCTAGTCCTTGCTTTTATTAATAGTAGCTCACCATTTTATACAGTGGCTCTCAACTCCAGCTGCACATGAGATTGCTGAAGAGTATTTAAAATACTGATAGCCAGACCCCACCCCAGAGAACCTGATTCCTCTGGCTTAGAAAGGAGCCAGGCACCAGTATTTTTAAATAGGTGATTTTAACATGCAGAGTCCCTGATCTGGTGGGAGAGTCCAATATACAACCAGAAATGATGCATTGTTTTAAGTATATGAAAAGGGGTGTTTCTGGCCATGGGATGAAGTGTTGAAGAGTTCCAGAGACGCTCTGGAAAGGCCTTACTGAAGCTGTTACCTTACATTTGAGGGTATCAGAGAGCTCTATTTTTAATTTTTCATAAGAGTTTACTGTTGTGTCATTTCAGCTGTATCTTGGAGGATGGTAGATGAGCAGAAAACGGCAAAAGATGCCAGTCAAAAGGTATGACATAAGCAAAGGCACCTGGGGAAAAGATCTCAGTGTCTTCAGAGAATTCTAAGTTGTTAGTTAGACTGAAGTGTTGAATGTATGAATTAATTATCATTAATTCTTTCACTCAAACCATGTTTACTGTGGATTTATGCCATATGAGGCATTGTGTTAAGTCCTGTTAGAGATTCAAAAGTAAGAAAAAAGGGATCCTATTGCCAATAAATCATAGGCTATTCAAGGAAATAAATCATGGATGATGATGATAATGGTAATATAGTAACCAGAACTAAAAATTGAAACTTTAAAGGTGTAATAGAAATGGAATTCCAAAGTGCAGTGCCAAATTATACTGTGCAGATGGTTAAAGGAAATGGCCTAAGGTGGAGAGGGAGAAGGTGAGAGATGAGAATTCCTGTGAGAATGTTCTTGCAGAAGCCCTGTTGACTACAGGAAAAGGGGTGTGTGAGCCGTGATCCACATCTACTCCTAACCTCCAGCCTAGTGAGAGGTCAAGGATCTGCTCCCCTTCTCAAGCTTAGAGGGAAAGGCGTGGTTTGTGCATCCTGTGGTTGGGAGCTTAGTGAGCTCTGTCTGACCTCCCCTTCTCCCGGGAAGATAGACAGTAGGGGTTGGCAAATTTTGTTTGCAAAGAAACAAATAGTACTTAGGGCTTGCAAGACACATGTGGTCTCTGTCACATATTCTTATTTATTTTTCAACCTTTTAAAAATGTAAAAAGCATGCTTAGCTCTGTGTGCAGCATCAGACCCCTGATCTAGAGGAGAAATGGCTGACCCCTCGGGTAGGGAGCTGGACAGGAATCAGCCCATATTCCAGGTCCAGGAGAGACTAGGGTTTTGGAGGTGCTCCCCAAGGATCAGCCAGGGGCCACATGGAAGGGAGAGCTGGCATGGGATTATTTTAGGCACTGTCCAGAGAGGCAGGGAGAACTCAGAAGCCAGAACCTTACAGGAATGCCTGGGTGTCTAAAGATGAGGGAGTCACAAGCTCCCGCCCAGGGTCAGAGCCACAGGCAGGGAGACCATATGTCTCATGTCCCAAGTGAGGACACTTGGGAGAGTGAAAGGGGGCACTTCTAATCAAGTAGCTTACCTAATAATAAAGCCGGGTGACAGGACTAAGCCAGCATTCTCCCAGGCAAACCAGGATGTGTTGTCAGGTCACCCTGCATGTAGGCCAGGAAACTGCAAACTGGAAGTCTCCAGGGATGGGAGGCTCTAAACCTGAGCTGTCCAGTATGATAGTCACTGGCCACATGAGGCTACTGCTGTCCAAACTGAGACCTGCTAAAAGTATAAAATTTACCTATTTCATACTAAAGACTTAGTATAAAGAAGAAAGTATAAAATATATCATTAATATTTTTATATTTATTGCATGTGGCGATGATACCATTTTAGATATGTTAGGTCAAATAAAATATCTTACTTAAATTAATTTCACCTATTTCTTTTTACATTTTACCATGTGGCTACTAGAAGGTCGAAAAGTACCCATGTAGCATATATTCAGGGCCCTCATAATATTTCTGTTGGACAGCTCTGCTCTAAAGAGTCCTCACAATCACCCACTAGACCCAGAGGCAGCCTTAAACATCTGCAAGACTCAGAAACCCTAAAACCAGTTTGCCTTACTATCAATATGAATAAGACCTATTCCTACCTTTTTTCCCTCCTTCCTCATGTGCCACCCCTGGTTGGGGCAGGTGGTGGGGAGCTTGCAGGGAAGGATGGCATGAAATCATATTTAGTTTACAAGCAGAGGCAGGGCAGAGAAACAAAAGAGCCTCAGTCAGCCATGCCCCCTCCTTTTCCTACTGTGAGTTTCCATATACTAAGGTGGCCAGAACTGAAAGATGTAAGATCAACATTTGTAACTTAAAGTTCTTGTAGACCTGCTCGTTACCCCAGAGTGAGCAGGAACGCCATGGAGTTTTAATCTAAGAGCAGGGAATTGAATATATTTATTTTCTGACCTATTATATATTTAATTTTTTACTATGAAAATTTTAAAGTATACATTAAAGTGGAGAGAATAGTATAATAAACTCTCAATTACCCATTACCTGGTTTCAACAATCTTAACATTTTGCCAATTTCATTTTATCCATTTTCCTCATTTAGGGAGTAGGGAAGGAACTTGAGTATTTTAAAGCAAATCCTAGACATCATATTATTATACTTATAAATACTAAAGTATACAAAGAATAAGGATTTTGCTTTTATCATAATTGATTTTATTTAAGGGAACAGCAGGAAATTAAGTAAATGTATTTCAAATAGATGATGAATCCCACCTTTCAGCACACTGGTATCAGTAGAAATAATAATAATAGGCAAACTGCAAGGAACTTAGAGGTCACTTAGTCCCATCCTCTACTGAAGCTCAAAGTGGAGAAGGGACTCCCCTGAAGTTCCTGGTGGCAGATCTGTACTCAAGTCCAGGTTCACTTTCCCAAAACACAAGCCTGCTCACTTGACTCTCCATAGGAATCAAAGGAAAGATTTGAATCTGGCTTCCTGAGGGCCTCACTTGAGTCTGTCTCGAAGCCCCATGCCACTGCCTTGGCATTCAGTCCTACATGCTGAGAATCAAGGGGGAGCTTCTCAAATACCAGTTGCCGTTCCACCAGCCCATGAAGCTTGGAGATCTGCTTGGTGCAATTGTTTGGCACTTAATGTCTTAAAGAGCCTTTGAGTGATGCTTTGGGGAAAAGTCCTGGGCAAGCAGTTCCTCAAGGCATCCAGCTGCTTTGAGGTTAGAGCCTGGCTTCTGAGGAAATGTTTTGTTAAGGGCTCTGTCACTAGCTCTCTCTAGGTTCCTCAGAGAGGGCAGTTAATAGCCTGCACTCTCTATGAAGATGAGCCCTCTGGCCAGATGCAATGGCTCATACCTCTAATCCTAGCACTTTGGGAGGCCAAGGCTGGAGGATTGCTTGAGATCAGGAGTTTGAGGTTGTGGTCAGCTATGCTGATGCCACTGCACTCTACCCAGGAGACAGAGCAAAACTCTGTCTCAAAAAAAAAAAAAAAAAAAAAAGGCCTCTGCCAAAGCCTCGGAAGCCATTCTTTCTAGACTGTCAGGAACAGCTTTGTTGTATAAGAGGAGAAAGATTATTTAAACCACCTGCTTTATATACCCCAGTTCCCAGCCCTTCTGCTGCCTCTGAGCACAGTGGCAGCCTCACCTCAAGTTACATCACCTCAACTTAATCAGATGCTTCATATTGTTTGTATCATTCCCTGTTGCCCCTTCAGATGCACTGCTTCGTGTCTTCATTTTACCTAGTTTTCCAGTCTTTCCCCTATACTGCTCCTACATTTGGCTCCAGACTTCCATTCTCTTGGGCCAATTCTGCTCTGACAGTACAGGTTGTCACCATTCTCTGATGTGGTCTTTTGGCCATATTCTGTGCTTGTCCCATTTTTTTCCAGCTGCAGGTAGTCACATGCTCACATCCCTCTTATTTTCCACTCAAGCCAGGGATCCCCCATCTATTCTTATTAGTAGGGATTCCCTTATTCCCCCTGAGAGGCATTCCTTCTGGAGTTTTATTTGGAACACCTGCAGCTCTGTCCTGATTCTACACTTGCTAGCCATGTGAATTTGGGCAAATTACTTAATCCATCTAAACTTTAGCTTCCTCATCCCTAAAATTGCAGTAATAAAGTAACCACCTTATAGGTTTGTTATTAAGAATGAAATGAGTCGATCTATGAAAACATTTAGAACAGTGACTGGCACATAGTAAGTGATTATTTAGATCCTACATGCATGCGTGCTTAGCCAGTGTACCCAGTGCATGACGACTATGCTAGAAAGATTAGGCCTGGAGGGACATCTAGTCTTCACCATCTGGTTTGAATCAGGTTTTCCCAAAGCCTCCAAGCTATGGATGTGAGCTCACGTAACTAGTTCAGATTTTCTTTTCCTTATGGTACTTCACTTCTGCAGCACTTGCTTTCATTGGTTGATATCATTTGGGAGCTAGCTAGCAGGATCTTGGGATTTTTTTCCTAAGAGGCTACTTGACCCCAGGCAGTTTCACCCAACTTCTCACTGAGGCTCAGCTCTGCACATCAGGACACCTTGGGAGAGGAAGGCTTTGTCTAAAGGGCCTGCTGTACTCTTTCCCTGAGATCACCATTCGCAGAAGTCCTGATCGGAATTGAAGTTGTCCCTCTGTTGGAGAAATAGCTGGAGTTTCTCTTGATGATGATAAGTTCATCTCATGAGCATTCAATTACACAAAGTTCCGTACGATATATCTCTGTCCTTAGCTTCTTGTCCAGTGAGGAAGCTCACATATATTCTAAGCTCTTTGTAGGAATTCCAGAGGTAATGGCTGTTTAAAAAGCAGAAGAAAGAGTTATTTTAGGCTATTGGTGGCCATGGCTTCATGGAGAAGTGGTATTTAAGCACTTCCTTTAACACATGGAGTAAAGAGAAGGAAGCTCATGATTAGGCAGGGTGGCCCAGCTGAATGTTGCCTGGGATTACAGGTGCACAGTTCTTACACTACTGAATTAAATTTAATGTTCCTCATTCTACCTCTGGGGTAGAAGCATACAGAAGTCATAATGTGGCATGCTAATTCTGGGGTTCTAGTGGGTCATCAAAAGAATCAAACAATGATAGTGGTGGAAATAGTTTGTGGACTTTTCTGAATTTGAGAGAGTCGTTCTTCTTGAAATAAAAATAGTTGTGGGAAACATTGAAAGGAAAAAAAGATCATATTTTGCATAATCTTTGAGGGGATTAGTGATATTTGCTTCTTACTTTTTTACTCACAGTGACTTCAGGTTGTATGATCATTGGCTGTCAGATTGGAAGGGACTTTCAGAGGTCACCCTGCAGTCCAACCACTCAGCCTTTATTTCCAGCACAGCGGTCCCTCTTAAAGCATCTCTAACTGCTGTTTAATTCGTTCCACTAATGGAGAGCACTCTACTTAGCAAAAATATCTCAGAAGTGATACAGTAGGAAAAACGCTGGTCTGTGTATTAGACAAACCTGGGTTCAAGTTTACGTTACTAGTTACATGACATTGGACAAGTCATATCCTGTTGGGTCTCAGATTTCTCATCTATAAAATAGGGAAAGCAATGCCTACCTCATCGTCCAGTTATAGCTATGAAATGAGATAACATAAGAAATATCTCTAGCCTGGCATCTAGCTTATTATAGGTACTCAATAAATGGAAATTCATAGTATGTAAGCAATAAATGTTAATTCATTCTCTTGTTCCTGTGCTAAATATTTCTTCCCTTCTGAGGCTGAAAAATGGACCATATTATTGATGAAGTAAAAGTTATTAATAAGACCATTAACACAAAAGCACAATTTTATTCCCTTTCTATTTTCTAAATTTAACACCTAATGTTATATCTTTGAAGTCATGAGTATTTGTTCCAGCCGTGAATTGGGCCTCTGAAGCTGGCCAAAGGAACTTTTCTATAGTTTAAAAATAAATAAAATATGAATTGCCCTAGTAGTCTGAGTCATCCTTCAATTTTTGGCTGTCAAAATGACCTGAGTCATTTTAGCATCTCAGAATATTAAAGCTGGGAGTCATCTTAGAGATCATCATTTCTGGGCCGTTCATTTTATAGATGGGGGAAACTGAGGCCCAGAGAGATTAATCGCCTAGCTTAAGGTCATGCAGCTAGTTTGTGGTGGAGTTGAGATTTAAATATAGGTCTCCTAACTCCAAATCCCCTGGCCTTTCCATTGTATCACATTGCCTCTCCCAGGAATAATAATATTTTCAAATGACACCTTAATTCCCCTGCCCAATCTCTAAGGCAGTAGTCGTACAACTGGAATTTTTCTCCTTCCTTATGCTTCATGTCTTACCCTGAATTGTACCCATAGGAATTCTGTAACGCAGTGCTGCTTCGAGCTTCTCAGGGAAGACTAGAAAGGATTTGGAGTAGAGAGAAATGTCAGTGTGGGTTTGGAAAATGGAAGTGATTATCAAAACAACACCTTCTGATTCCAGAAAAACCATTGATAAGGATTTAAATATAGACTGAAGGTTAAGTGAAATGAATGCTAATGTGTTTGCAAAGATATGTTGGCTCAGATATATTGGGACATGCTTTCATCTCTTAAGGAAACAAATAACTATAATGTAAGGCTGCAAACTCAGCATCATTTTACCCAAGGCACCCTGAGGCCTTGCCGGTCTCGTGTGCAATGTAGTAAAGGTGAGCTTGTTGAGGAATGTTTAAAAGGTGCTTCTATTTGCTTTCAGACCCAGGAAGGGGGTCAGGAGGTTGGTACAGCAGTTTGAGATGATGATGAAGACCTCGTTGAATTTTTGTTTATTCAGCACACATTTACTTACTATGTGCCAGCTACTGGGGTAGGCATTAGGAATCACACCATACTCTCATTTAGTCACTCAACAATTATGTTACATGCCTACGAGATGCTAGAGATAAGATCCTGTGTTCCTCAATCATTTTTTATGCCTGTATCTATTCATTCTGTGAATATTTCAGCATCTACTGTGTGCCAGGCACTATGGACAGTACACACCAGGTATTTCAGATTTTGTGGGTAAGATTATAGGAAAGAAGAATCTGTCTACTCAAGCCATGTTAAACCTAGCTCTGACCCCACCACTGTCACTAAATCCAAAAGAAGGTACTGCAAGTGCTACCATCAATTAGACTTAAAACTGGCACCCACCATACCATAGACATAGTGTCCCAAACTGGAAATCATGACTGGTCAACCCCAGCTCACAGCACAGCCCTGCTTGCCCTTCAGACTCTCCTCGTTGCTTGATGACTCTGTCTCACTGATTAGACTGTGAACTCCCTTAGAACAGGGACCCTGTCTTACTCATCTCTATGTCCCCTCCTAAGATCTAGCCCAGCAGATTGCACATAATTCTTTCATCTCTTATATTTTTCTTATCCTCTTACCTTCCCTGCCTTCTTTACTCTTTTTTTTGTCCTTCTTTCTCTCTTTCTGTTCCTTCTGTCTCATACTTTTTCTCCTCTCTCCTCTTCCTTTCCTAAAACCACTCACTATATTCCATGCATTTTACCAGGATCTGTGCAATCTATACATAGTTCTCGCCCTTGCAGAATTTATAAGCTAGTAGAAGAGACAGCTATGCATGAAAAGTTCCAGTCCTATCTGATGTGTGCTTAATAGAAGTTAGCACCCAGTATAAGACAGCACAAGGATGAACTCACACCTGCCGTGGATGCTGGGGGCAGGCAAAGCTTCTCATGGAATGCAGTGTCAACAGCGAGAGTTTGCCGGACCAGAGAAAAATCACAAGAAAAGTGCAGCATGGTGAAGGAGGGATGGGCCTTTACAGGAAGCGTAGTATCAGCAAAGCTCACAGAAGCATAATCCTTAGGGGAGTTACAAATGTGCATTATGGCTGGAGTCTGAACACCCCGGGAACATTTGTTAAATCCCCGGTCCTAGAAATTTCAGTTCAGCTGATCCCCAACCCTTTCCTTGCCAGCTGGATCTCTGGGGTCCCAGCCTCTGGGCAAATGCCCATTCTACATCCCTGGCTCCAAAGGCCAGTAATTTTATACTAAATCCATTGGTAAAGATGAACATCCTTGAAGGATAAAAGAAGTGACCAAAAGCCTACTACATACAGCCTGGGGTGGGGGGCGGGGCAGCTGAGGGATGTGGGAGGGCCCAGGGAGGTAGGGCTTGTTACTAGGCAACCAGGCCCAAAGTTTGGGAACTGAGAACTCTCTAAGACCTGGGGCCATTAGGACAGGCTAGATCCAGAGGAGATGCTGGCGGCTGGAGAGCAGCCCCAGCTACTAAAGGGAAGCCAGAAAGAGAGAGGGTAGGAGGGAGGGAAGGAAGGAGGGAAGTGGAGAGGCAGGAAAGGGGGAGAGACAGAGAGAGGAGGAGAGACAGAGACAGAGATAAAGGCAGAGAGGGAGGGAATATGAGCGTTGTACTGAGATATAAAAGCACTTAGAATGGATCAAAAAACACAGGTGCTGTGATCGCAGAGTCTTACCTTTGAATTCCATCTATGCACTTAGTCGCTGTCATTTTCTGAGCCGTGGGTTATCATCTGAAAAATGACTTAATAATATTGTGTTATTATGGAGATTAAATAAGTTACATTAAAGTGCCAAGCACAGTGTCTGGTTATTAGCTGCCCTTCTGTAAATGGGAAATCTTTGCATGTTTAGCTAGATGGAGAGGCAGGCAGAACGCTGACTGTCATTCCACTGGCTGGCTGTGAGGAGGGAAGGGCAGCTGGGGAGATGAAGGAAAACCCCCAGCTGGGGGCCAGGGTGAACTAAGCGTAAGGGAGACGTGTGGCATAAAGCCAAGACTACTCATTACTGTCGGTGACCCGTCTGACAATAAGTAGGACAGTGTTTGAAGACAGGAACCAGAGTGGTGACATGGTGAAGTGCTTAAACTGTGGAGCCTGCAGACCTGGACTTGAGGCCTAACTCTACCACTTGCCCATTGAGGGCTGTTGCTTAAGCTCTCTGAGCTGCTGTTTCTTTACCTGTAAGGTGGGGATTATTACCCCTTAGGGCAGTGATAATTAAATTAAATATGCAGTGTGAAACTGTTAGCAGAATTATTGGAACAGAGAAAGGAGCGGCCCCAAGGAGGGCCAGGCTCCTGAGCTACTCAGAGCACCTCGACATACCTTTCTCTGCCGGCCCCACCTAAAGGAGGCTGCCACGAGAGCATGTCACTGTCCCCTGCAGTGCCCCCACTCTTGCACAAGCCTCATTGCCTTCTATCCCAGGTAACCCTGGGAGGAGGCAGCAAGATGGGGGTGAGGGAGAGGGGCAAGTGGAGGTTGGGTGACTTGCTCAAGGTGGTGGCAGGATTTGAACCCAGGTCTGCCCTAGGACTGTGCTCCTTCAACCATCCTCCCCCTTCCAGATTGGCAGTATGAGAGGAAGATGGCATGGCAGAGGCAGCGGAATGTTTCAGCTCTGTTTGGGCCATACTAACCTGCCATACACGACTTTGAAAAGAACATCTTGCTGAGGGCCCCCACCCCCGGCACTTGGGTTTTCATTGTTCTCTGGGAGAAAGCCCGGCCCGGGCACAGGTGGCAGCCCTATTTGGCAGAGAACAGAAAGCAACTGATTTTCAACATGGGGTATTTTAATAGCCTGCACCTAATTGCACAGCCCTTGTACTGATGAGACATTTGTCATGAGATGTTTGCAAAGTGAGATCCAGGTGTCATCCTGGGAACAGACTGATTGAGAATTCTCGAAGTGGCAATGCAGTTCAAAAAGCCAGCCCCATGCTGGGCTGGACAGGCAGGGGACTAGGGGAGGCGAGGGGAGCCCGGGCTTTGGCGCGAAGACAGATGTGGCCCCTGTTATGGTGCTGCCCCTACAGTGCTGCTGTGACTGCGGGCAAGGGGCTCAACCTTCCTTAGCCTCCATTCTTTCTCTGTGAACAAGAGAGAATAACAGGTGCGCTCAGGTTTGTCCTGAGGACGAGAGCCCTTGCTGTAAAGGGCCTGGCGTGGGGGCAGGCACGTGGGAGCTTCTCTGTAACGGCAGGAACTGTTGTCTGTTGCACACCAGGAATCCTATCTTAAACTCAGAGAGGGCAGGAACCGCGTCTGCTTTGTTCATTGTTACAGTCTCAGTTCTGGCATTGCACCTGACACATAATGCATAGTTTCGAATGGTTGGAGGATGGAGAGAGATTTTATAGGTAGATTGACAGAACATGGCTGACTAATGACAACAGAGGCAATAAAGGTGACTCAGGGGTTTTTAGTTTGAGCAGCTCAAGGTGATGGTGGCATTTCCAGATGGTGGCAGGGAACTTCTGCTGCCATCTTACCATGATGAAGGAACACAGGAGGCAGCCTGCGGGGAGAAGGCAGCAGGCTTTGAGGATGGCGGAGTCGAGTGAGACGGGAAGAAACTGCATGACATCTGGATATGGCACATCCTGCTGCAGAGGAAGGGCCATGTCTCTACCTTGTGTCCTCGCAGAACCCCTCAGCTTCCCCTCTTGTCTCTCGCCCCAGGATTTAGTCTCAGGCCCATGCCCTTGCAAGATTGGCTTAGACCTGTGATTCTCACTCCTGGCCACACATTAGAATGACCCCCGAAGCTTTTACAGAGAGAATCTGCAACAGGCCTGGATATTGGGTTTTTAAAGAGTATCCCATGTGATTTTAAGATGCAGGCAGGATGGAGCAGCCATGGATGTATGTGGATCATTTGGGGGAAGCAGAGATGTTGGGGACACAAATAGCATGACCACCACAGTCTCCATGGAGGAAATGACAGAAGCCGTGGAGGCTGGGTCCCTGCTCAGCACAGGCTTGTCACAGGGAGTCTTGGCAGCTGGGCTGGACTAGACAAGATGTTTATCCCATTAAGGCCAAAGGTAGTGCAATCAGAAGTACTAACTGTGACCAAAGAGAAAAGCCAGACTCCAGAGCCAAGAAACAGGATTAAGCATCAGATCCGAGGGCAAAATGGAAAGGGGAAATAGGAGAATGAGCTGAGTGTGGAGAGGTGAGAGGAAGAGTCAAAGGGGTTGAGGTGGAATGTTCCAGAAGGTGTGAACCGTGAGGGCTCCCACAGCTGGAGGTGAGGCAGGGTCTGCTCTGGAGAGGAAAGGCGGCTGTTCTACAGGGCCAAAGGGATAATGCTGGGCTGAGATGGCCAGGTCGCGGCCTCCATGTGAGCCCGTGGGCTCCGCTAAGCGCAAGGCGACGGGAAGCTGCCTCCCAGCTCCCTCTTGTTTGACTCTGGCTCTCTGGCTAGATCCACAAAAGGAGCTTCCAGTTTTGCTGATTACAAAACATCAAATCCTCAGTAGGTTTGTGAGGGCTGAACTTTGAGCAGGCCCTTAGCAAACGCCACAGAGAAGCTCAAGTTACTCTCTAGTGACTGCTATTTCCCTGTTCCATGTCCCCTCCTTTCTTCTTTGTTTTTTTCTCCTTTCCTTTCTTGGGGACCAGGCTCTTCCCTGTCAGCCTGTCTGTCACATCCCTCTCTCATTCCGTCAGGCAAATTGATTCCCTCACTCCATGCCATCCATCCAGTCATTCATTAAACAGACACTCATAAAACATCTACTGCGTGCCCGGCACCACCATGCTCTCCCCTGGGGGCACCGAGATGGAAGACCTCGAAATCCGCTGCCAGGAGACTCACATGGGATGAGCAGAGGTAGATGTATACACAAGCAATCGTAATTTATGGGGGGAAGATAGGATTCGAGTATGATCTTTCAAGTTCGGAAACTCAGCGGCATGGTAGCAGACCCGGCGTCCAGTGGCACATCTGCACCTGCCCAGAGCAAACCACCCACCTCCATGGATTCAACTCCTGATCTGCCAGAAGAGCACAGCAGGGACTGCTTAGAATCACCCACAGGGATCCTGGAGAATTAATATCCACAGCACGCGAGAGGCTTTCCTTGTTGTCGCTGTGCTTGAGTTCCCAGTTGCTTTTCTAGGGGAAAATGAATTGTGTAACCTCCACACAAAGACACATGTATTGTAAGTATTTTTTTATTCTTCCCTTCCCTAGGTACAAACAAACTTATTATAACCCTGAAGAATCCAATTTTGAAGAGCAAACTCCTTTTATCGAATATGACATGGCAGAAAATCATGAGCCTTGAGTCAGACAGAGCTGTGTTCAAAACCTGGTTTTCCCAACTCACTGCTGTGTGTCCTTCAGCAAGTTACTTAACTTCTCTGAGTTTCAGTGTCCACTTTGGGGTAGGAATAACAGAGCTATTTTCAGGAGTGTTGTGAGGAATAAGTAAAGGAAAACATATTTGGTATTTATGATATATGGAGCCTTCGCACATAGTGAGCAAGCAGGAAATGGTAGCTGCTACTTTTTCCTTGATTTTTGAGACAGGATCTTGCTTTGTCACCTGGCTAGAGTGCAATAGCGTCTTCATAGCTCACTGCAACTTCATACTCCTGGGCTAAAGCGATCCTCCTGCCTCAGCCTCCTGAGTAGCTGGGACTGCAGGTGTCTACCACCACGCCTGGCTAATTTTTTCTGTTTTTTTTTTTTTATTATTTCAGCAAATTATAGGG
>VBSM01000529.1:40994734-41007683 GCA_008086735.1 Cheirogaleus medius | reverse complement strand
AAGAAAGAAAAAAGAGGGAGAGAGAAAGGAAGGAAGAAAAGAAGAAAAGCACCCATGATTTGCCCTTTTGCCTGTTTCTGTGGTGTGAGTGTTCCCACCATGGCTGATTTCCAGCTCTGACGTCACAGGATGCGGAGTTGGGAGTGTGTACACGGTTGACTCTCTCGAGCCAGGGCGGGTCTGCTGCAGCACACTGTTGACTATTTTCAATATTATTCAAGTAAAATGGAGGCCATGGGATTGAGGCAGGGAGCCGTTCTGAGTTGGAAACAGCCGTCCAGATGTTATGGGAAAGAGTCTTCACTCCCTTGTGCCTGGCATTTACTGTCTGACACACTCTTTGCTAGGGATGATTGCTCAGGTCTTCATTAAAGAATTGACACGTGTGTAGCGGCCTGTTATTAAAGGAAGAAGCCCAAGAAAAATTCCACTCTCTTTATGGAACGTGTGGCTCAGGCATCCTGCTGTGGTCTGTGGAATAGCCTGGATCTCCTGTCCAGCTTCTCACCTTGGGTCAGAGAGGTCTTCCTCACTGTCTCTATACTTGAAGTCCCAATTGCTTTTCTAGGGTAAAATGGATCATGGCAAACCTACTATGTTAGACAACTTGGGATTTTTTTCATGCCCATTTTATTATTTGATCCTCATGGCAGGGTACTGTTATCTCTATTTTAGAGTGAAAGAAATGGAATCTCTATTAGGTTAATTCAGCAAAAGCTGCTATAATGATTAGTCCTAAAATCCCAGTGGCTTAACACAACAAAGGTTTATTTCTCATGTTGAAGTCTGATGTGAGACTCCCCCAAGTGGTGACTAGGGAAGATCCATTGGCCAGAACACGGTTACATCACCCTCACCTCTAAGGAGAGTTGGGGAATGGAGACTTGTGTGCTCAGGAAGAGGAACAGTAAGCAGTGTGTCAGTCCACACCCCAGTGGCTCATAGGTCACAGTGGCTACATGGCCAATGCCAATGCCACATGGGGTATACAGCTCTTCCGGTGTGGTCTCCAAACCCTCTCCCACAGTCTGCTGCACCCTCTCTCTTTCTGCACATTGGTGGATATCTTAGTTGGTTCAGGCTTCTATAACAGAATATTACAGACTGGCTTTAATAACAAACATTCATTTCTCACAGTTCTGGAGACCAGGAAGTCCAAATCTAGGTGCTGGCAGATCTTGTGTCTGGCGAGGGCCCACTTCCCGGTTTGCAGATGGCCATCTTCTCATTGTGTCTCACATGACAGAAAGCAGACAGCAAGAGCAAGCTCTCGGGTCTCTTCTTATAAGGGCACTAATGCCATTCATGAGGGCTCCACCCTCATGGCTTAACTCCCTCCCAAAGTCCCCACCTCCTAATACCATCACATCAGGGGATAGGATTTCAACATATGCATTTTGGGGGAACATAAATATTCAGTTCATACACTGGGCCAGATGGAAGGACCCGAAGAGGACTCTGAAGAGGCTGCAAGGACAGCAGAGATATATAAGGACGGTAGCCTGAGTCCCTAAGTCACCCTGTGGAGAACATGCCGGCTGTCAACCCACTTCAGACTGTGCTGTGAGTGGTGAACTTTTGTTGTGTTAAGCCACTGAGATTTGGGGGTGGTTTGTTTCCACAGCTATAATATATTACCCTGATTGCTTCTAAGTGGGTCCAGAACTCAGATGTGCTTCCTCATCCGCGTGTCTGTGCTGTGGGAACCACACTGCGTTTTGGCTGCCTCTGACTGGTCAGTTCTTCTCACACCGGGCTGTAAGCTCTCTGGGAGCACAAACTGTTTGTGACTCAACTCTGTACCCACAGTCTCTGTACAAGGCTCGGGGAACTTTGTTAACTATATAAACAAACAATCATCTATTTGTTAAAAATATATGTGCGCAATAAAAACATTTTCAGAAGGAAAGGATGAAGGAAAAAGGTGGAAAAAGAAATAATTGTTTGATGGATTACCTTAAAAATTTATGTTCTAAAGTGAAAAGAGAGAAGAGATTTAAAAAAAATGTCATTAAATATCTAGGCTTAAAGATAGAAAGATCTGAGTTTGAATCTTGACTGTATAACTAACTGAACTAGCTGTGTGACCTTAGGCAAGTTATTAGACTTAACCACTCCGTGCCTCAGATTCTTCATAAAATAAGGATAATAATGGCTGCCTCAAAGACTGATATAAAGATTAAATGAGATCATAATGGGCCTTGATTTAAGGAGAGGTTGGATTAGTTTATCACTTGGAACCCTTCCAGATAGGACAGTTTCATTTATAAAAGTACAGAAATACAGGTTATCCCACATGCTGACACAGGAATGCTTATTTACCGCATGGGGTTCGTCGAACCTAGTAGAGACTATTTTCCTTACTCCCCTTTATTAATACATTTTCCCTCACTGGCTAGGAAAGCAGACCCCCATGCTGGGCTAGGCCCCCAAATGACCAGATAATGAAGACCTGGTGATGATTTTTGTGCTAAATATAAGAGGCTGGGAGATTTCTCAGTCACACAACTAACATTTGGGTAGGACTTCTGTGAGCCACAGTTAGCTCTTGTGTAAAAATGGAGATACCACCACCTCGTAACAATTAAATAGGAAGGGAGTTTATAAGAAAATGATTAACACTGGGATAGCAAACAGTTTTCATTTTCCCATGTCAGCATCAGTCAGTTGATATTGGTTGCCTAGAAAGTCATACTGAGAAAGATTTTGAGATCTCAACTTCCCAGAGAACGTGGGGTGGAAGAGGGAGCGGCTGGTAGATTAGTAATGTCTGTGATGGGCACGGGAGCTGGGCTGAGAGCCCGTATGCTGTGATTCTGAGGGCCCTGCAGGGCCAGCACATGATGGAACATCAGTCAATGTTAGTTGAGTCAAGTGGAAGTTGAACACAGTCATTGTGCCTCTCTCAATTTTTAAGCAAATAATTGAAGTGGAATATAAAGAAACTGAAATGGGATATGAGAAAATTAACATGGAAATCATACTGCAGGCACTTGACAAAACTAATTAAACTGGGAAATGCAGCTAGATTTTTTTTGTGTGTGGTGAATAAACATTCTTCTTCTCTTGCAACAAGGGGGTAAAGCCGACAAGTGTTCAAATTACGCATTTATGTGTGTGCTCCTCCAAGCATGCGTGGCGCTTTGAAGAAGGTTCTGTTATGTTTATAGCAAGAGACTCTGTAATTGCTCTGAGAATTCTTGGAATTTTGTCAGATATGTGTATTTTCTCCTGAGAGAAGGGAAAATGCAATGCTGCTTTGTGTAATAAAAGAAGACAGCTACTTTCCAATCAAACGCGTGGCCTTGAGCCTCAGTGTTTTCATCTCTGAGGTGGGAATAATGCTAGCTACATTATAGGGCTGTTAGGAGGATTAGATGAGGGAATGGATATGATGATGCTTATGAACAATTTAGGACTGTTCACACATTCTGGATAACAGTCATTAGCAGGGTATAGCATTTGGGGCACGTGCCAGACTGCCTAAGCTGGAATCCCGATTCTACTACTGACTGCCTAGCTTTGTGAATTGGAGCAGTCCACTTCACCTCGCTGTTACCTTACCTGGAATATTGGAAAAATAATAGTAGATACTTTATACAGTTGTTAATAAGAGTTAAAAGAATTGACAAATACCAAACATTTAACATAATGCCTCGCACATAGTAAGTGCTCAACAAATCCTAGTGATTATCATCATCACTATTATAAAATATAAGGAAATATAGTTTAATTCACCAAACTTTGAGTTTCTTAGAAATATCATCCACTATGCTGGGTGCTTTGGTGATGTCAAAGACCAGCAGGATACATTCTTAATCTTCAGAGAGTTAAAATATCATAATAGTGAGAAATAGAGAACAAGTATACAAACAACTAATTATTATAAAGAAATTTTTTTAACTTTTCCTCTGAAAGGAGAGCAGAATGTTTTTATTACCATACTCAATCTTAGCAAAACATCTTCACATGCACTGTCTCATTTTATCTTCCTAACAACCTTATATCCTATAGATAATCATATATCTTATAAAATAGGTAGGATGAATCCCAATGATATATGAGTCCCAGCAAGCTGTACCTTACCTTATTTCAGCATTCCTCTGACCATATGTAGTATACAGCAAAAATGAAGTTAGAACATTGTTCAGTGTTTAGCTGGACACTTCTGAAGGGTTCCACAGCATACAGATTAGAACTACCAATTTAAACGATTAGTGTGAGGCAATAGTATAATAGTGAAAAAGAGTGCTAGATTTAGGATAACTGAGTTCTTGCACTTTCTAGGAATAGGATCTTGGACTTGGTTGATTAAATTCTTGAAATACTAGTTTCCTCATCTGTAAAGTGAGGTAATGCTATTATACTTACCTTCCAGAGTTGTTCTAGGGTTGAAATGAGAGAATCTTTGCATATATTTTTGAGCCTAGCTCATATTAATGGGTATGTATGTATAGTTTCTGGAATCTGTATATGAATAAATACATAATGGGCATGATTTAAATGTTTCCACTAATTGTCCTACTCTGTGATTGGCATGTAGGCAACCCTTCCCTACTGTAATGAATCTTTTAGAACAATGTAAATCACAAAGCACCACAACATGGCTTTAAAAAATAAGGTGCTTAGGATTGTTGAGTTACTGAGTGGAAGAACTGGAACTTGAGCTCAGGTCTTCTCATCTCAGATGCCTTGCTGGGATTTCAATATATTCAAGAGGGAGGTTGTGTTTTAACTGTACTGATATGTCTTAGAATGGCATAAAAATAAACATTTCTTCTAAGTCTTCCACAGGTTGAATATGGAACCAATTTTCCTTGATATTTTTTAATGAAAAATGCTTTATGTGGTATGAGAAGTTCTGTAATCTAATCCCACACTACATATCTAACCTTATTTTTGTCTACCTTCCATCACACTCTGAACTTCTTTGAGCTCCCTGACTTTAATCCGTGATTTCCAGCCTCTGTGTCTTTGCACAAGCTGTCCCCTGTCCTGTAAATGTCCTTTTTAATGTTAGTCACTGTATGCTTAACCCCTTTAAGATTTAGGTCATCTGCTTCCTCTTCTAAGGATTCTTCACCATCTTCTCCTAATTGGTCACATTCTCTCCTTCCTCTAAGTGTCCATGTTTTATCTACTTGTTTTCTTTCCAATTTCTTAACCAATGTTTACCTCGACCTTGCATTACAATTATTTATCACATGATTCAAACATCCTAACTGTTTATAATTTGGAGGTGGAAAAAAGAACAACACACCCTGAATTAGCATTGTAGGGGGTTTGGATTTGAATCCCAGCTCCACTATTTCCTAGCTTTGTGATCTTGGCCAAGTTATTCAAACTCTCTGAGTTTCAGATTTCTCATCTATGAATGGAGGTAACCCTACCTCTCCGGGTAGAAGGGTTATTGAGAGTTCTCTGCACAGTGTCTGGCACATAGCAGGTACTCTATACATAAAGATTCTCTCTCTCTTCTTCCCTCTCCTGAAGAATAGGCTATTTGCATGACACCTGCCTAAGCCCCAGGCATAGTGCTTGATAATTAGTAGGTGCTCAAGACCTACTATGTAGGTAATATAAAGTAATATAATGTATTCAATTATAAATTAATAAATGGATGGACAGACACATAAAAGAAACAAGTATGGGCCCCACAGCATAAAATAAATATGAATTCCAAGTGTTTGGTTTCCCTGTAATTGGTATTTTGTTGTACTCTTTATGTTACTGTTTTTCATTTGGATCTGTCGTGAGGCATGAGCATCTTCCAGATCCTTAGGAGGAGAACGTGTCATTTGTCATCGGTGCTTTTATTCCTCCTTCGGCGCGCTCTTGTTCTTTGAGCCACTCTCCAAAGAGGCCACACTGTTCTCTCTTGAGTACGTTGGCTGGGACACGCTAAAGACAGGCTATCTCCTGGAAGGATGGTGCCAAAGACGATCGACGTGACTCCCATTTCTGAGCTCTGCCAACACGGCCCGCCCTGGTGCGGCAGCCACCGGAGAGGCAGCTGACACGCTGAACTTAAACAAGTTCTGTTGCTTACGCACTGAATTAAGTCTACATCTGTGGCTGTTAAAGTGGGAAAAAGATTAATAAAGTACATGCTGAAGCTTGAAAGAATAATTAGCGGGACGTTATATGTTTTGGCTGCGGAAGCCGTCTCCACATTGAGCGTAAAGCAGAACCTTTCTTCTAATCCTTCTGAAGATGAAGGATTGGCTCCAACTAAATTGGTTTTCTTTGTGCATCTTGAGGTGTTTTTTTTTTAATGTTATCATTTTAAAAAATTATTATTTTCCAAATTTCGAGTAAGCTTTTAATCAGCCTCTTTGTGGGATCTCTGTTGTTTCTGGATTTGCCAGTCACTCGATTAGCTGCCGCTTGGGCCCTGATAAAAGAAAGCGCTTGGATGGCGGGCTGCAAAGAGCTTAAATCACACATCTTTCATGGGGGCACATTCCATCGCTCTCAGGGCTGTGATGGTGGCTGCTAACGGCCCACCTCGCTGAGACGTAGAGTGAGTTACTGGTGTACATAATAAACTAACATCTGCACGGTGCATCGCGGAATGGGTGTCAGGGAAGCTGGAAGACAAAGCAGAATGGCATCATTAAGGCCAGATTTAAGACTCCAATTTGTGTAGCATTTGCATAACAATGCACGAGAGCAACTATTCACTGTTCCCTTTCAGAATTCACATGTTTCACCTTCACAAGAACATTCCTGAGGGAGGGGAGGCAGAGAGGAGGAACTTGCTGAGAGGGAATCAGTCAGTCAGTCAGAGCATCCTTGCCACCAGCTTAGAATTCCTTGGGGAGGGAAGGAGTCCCCTGTCTCCTGGGCCCACTGAAAGGTCTCTCCTGGTTTGTACCAGTCCCTGCTCTTCTGCCTCTGTGTCAGCATCCTCATGTGCATGTTTTTCAGTCAACAAACACTTATGGAGCATTGTAAGGTCAAGAAAAAGCCTTGGAGTCTAGACACAGGAAGTCATGCCCTGCCTCAGTCACTTTCTTCTCTCTGGCGCTGTGCTAGATGGTTCACCTCTGTGGTCCTAAATGTCCTTATTTCTGCAATAGGGATATTACTACCACCTGGAAGAGTCAGCAGGTGTTGTGTGCTGACTACCAAAGAGGCAAGATGTCAAGTGTATTTACTCCTCACAACAATCCTCTGAGGTCGACGATTCTGTTTCCTTATTTTCTTTTTACATATGAGGAAACTGAGGCACAAAAAATTACCTTGCCAGTCATTCAACCTCTGAGTAATAAGGGCAGGATATTTTAGTGTCTTTTTAGCTCACATGATAGAGGCTCAACAGTGTCAAATTGATAGATATTTAGTGACCACCTCTGGGTGCCAGACCCTGAACCAGGTGCTGAGGATTGAATGGCGAACAGACGCAGACATGACGCCTGCTTCCATGGGATTCCCAGATGGATTAAGTGAAAAAATAGATGGGGACACACATCAGAAACTCTAACGTGATGGTCTCATGTTTCCCTGTTGCTATTTTGCCACTGCTGTGTTACCTGGGGAAAGCACAGGCAAACCCAACAACCAAACAGACGAGGTTTCATGTCACCTACTTACTGTGTGTACCTGGGCTTGTCCCTTGATCTCTCTGAGCCTTAGTTTTCTCATGGACAAATAGGAACAATAATTATACCTTCCTCAAAGAGTTGTTGTGAAAATTAAATATCATAATGAATGGGACATAGATTTCTTAGCACAATGCCTGTCACGTTAATCTCTAAACAATGGGAGCTGTTATTATTATGAATTTACCAATATGACTGAGTGCAGCTGGGCTCTTGTGACCTGAAGCATCAAAGGGTATCTCGCTATTTATGTCTTATTCAGTATTCTTATCTGGCCTTGGATCTTGAGGCATGGATTCTTTTTTTCTTTTTTACCAAGGCCAGCACACAGACAGAGCCCTCCTGGCCACAGCCAGCTGTCTGGGCATCCGGACTGAGGATCCCCACGAGGACTTAGCATGTTTACTGATTCCTCTTCAAAGCAGCCTCCCGTAAAGCTGCGGTTGTAACAGAATCACAATGTCCTCTGGCCACACACTGACGAGGTTCTCAGTGCTGTGAAGGGATGAGCCCCATGTGTTCTGAATGACAATGATCTGCTCTGCCCCTGTCTCAAACTCTGGCCTAGGCATTTGGGCAGATGCACGCCTTTCTGCTCTGCCTGTGGGGCCTCCTCTCCCTGCAAGCCCTTCCCAGCTTGTACCATCCTCGGCAGGTTCAAAGGGCAGGGACACGAGGGATCTTACTGGAGTGATGAAAATGTTCTAAAAGTAATTGATAGTGATGATTACACAACTGGGAAGATTTTTTAAAAATCACTGATTTGTACAATTGAAATGGGTAAAATCTATGATATGAAAAATAAACTTCAAAGAAGTTGTAAATAAAAACAGGAACATCCAAGCTCACTCTCAAGTCTGATTATAAACACACACACACACACACAAAGAAAACTTAGTTCTCTCATCTGGAAAACAGGGACAATTCCATGTAGCAAAAGGCTTATTAGTGGCCGAGAAGGCTGTGATATAAATTTTATTATAGGTAGGAGGAGGTATACCTATGTTAGTAAAAAAACAAACAAAAAACCCTCCAAAACACAGGGTTGGTATGATTGTGTTTATCTTCCACTCTTCAGGAGGCTCGCTTTAGGTTTCACGTGCATGTGGCATTTCTAAAGGAGACCTTTTTGAGCACCATCTCTGCGGTGGCCCTTGGCCGCCTCTTTTCTCCTCACAGATACTCTGCGAAATGATAATGAAAAAGCAATATGAGTGAATGTGTTTAGGATGTTCACCGTGCTCCAGGCACTATGTAAACATTTTTTTGTGGGGGGATAATCTCATTCAAGTCTCACAACAGCTCTACCAGGGACATTGTACACATTTGCAGATGAGAAACTGAGGCTCAGAGGTTAAACAAGGCCACCTGCCTGGGAGGCGCTGTCTCAGCTCCACAGTTGCTCTCCTTCTTGCACTTTGCCCGCAGATGCTCAACTCTATTAATAAGATACCTTACCACGGAGCTACTGAGTCCCCTGCTCCCTGCTGTCTGTCCCCACAAGCCAACCTGCATCTTTCTACCAGCCCGAGGACTCAGGCAAGCCAAGCGCTTCAAATGACAACTGGGTCAGCACCTGCAGCCCTGGCCTGCCTCAGAGTCAGAGCCGGGTTTGAAGCCCAGCTCTGCCACCAACTAGTTGCATGACTTTGGCCAGGACACTTAGCCTCAGTTTCTGAAAATGGAAAAAATATGTGTATTTGTACAGCATATATATAACATATGTCTATAATTGTATTATTACTGAAATTTTTGGGTGGCTGTGAAGAATAAAGGTAGGAATGTAAGTGAGAGGGCCTTTCAGAAAACCCCTGAATCCCTCTGCAGAGTGAGCTGTTACTTCTGGTCACCCCTGCCTGTTTCTCCCAGGTCCTCGATTCCGATTCCATATTGGAGATCCTCTGCCTTGGCGTGAGTCCATGATCTCTCAGCCTCGAAAGCACAGTTCCGGATGGCCTAGCACTAGGTCTGGAATGAATAACATATGCTAATTCATCTCCCTGGCATTCGGACCCCCACCTCCCATCATTCAGCCTTCAGCTGGGGGTGGCTGTGGAAGGCAGAGCCTGGCATAAAAGAGCGATGGATTCAGGCCTTAGAACCAGGCAGAGCAAAACTGGAGAGTGACTGGGAGAAGGGGCCATGTCAGTTTCTTCTTGCTGTTTGTAAACTTCAAGGCCAACAGGTGCTCAGAGCAGTCATCTGACAGTGATGACCAGCAACATCTCCCACGTGGCCACCCTGCCCAGGAAGCATCCACAGATGCCAGTCAAAAAGCAATGACCCAGTGGACTTTCCATCTCAGTTGAAGGCATTGACATGGACCCAGGGTGCAGGAGAGGCAGATTGAATACTGAAGCCAGTGCACAAAGAACAGAGCAAGCCTGACCCACGCGGGTGCAATCTATGTAATGAAGGGGGTCCTAACAAGTTGGGTTAATGAAAATTTCCTCCTTTGAATCCTATTTTAGAAGAATGTAGGGAATTGCATTTTTAAAGAAATCCTCAAGCACTTTGGCTAAATGAAGAATTGTCTGGTAAAATGAAGTCAATCCCTTCTACAATGCAAATCTTAAAGAGTGTCAATTGGATTTCCATAAAATCGAGGGCCATCTATTTAAAAACATGTCAGTAAGGAGGAGCCATCGAAATCAGGTTTCTCTGAGGTTTCTTTTGTCAGTGAAGTGGAGAAGAGCACAATAAATTCAACAGCTGGAAGAAGAGATGGCTTATTATGAGTTTCTGCTGTGCTCTGGTCACTATGCCAGCCACTGTCACATGTGCCATTTTACCAAATCCACACAGTGACCCAGTGAGAGAAGGATAATTACCCCTGTTTTATAGACAGAACACTTGAAGCTTCAAGAACGTAAGTGACTATGCCATGAAGATACAAATAATGAAATGAACACAAATATGGTCTTTGTTAACAATAATAATAACAATAACATGCTATATGCCTGACACTGTCATGAGCACCTTCATACATCTTAATTCATCCTGACAACACTAAACTTACAGGGCAGATAGTATTGTCCCCATATTACAGATAAAGAAAAGAACTCAAAGAATAAATAACTAACACAAATTGAGGGGGCTACTAAATGGTTGGGCTAGCATTCAAACCCAGGCTTGCCTGGGTCCAAACTCCTGTTTGTTCTTTTATTTTTATTTGTTTGTGTATTTATTAGATATGTGCTCTCTAAAATGAATTTGGTATCAAGGCATGCATTGATTTAAAATGTTGTGGATCCTGCTGTATCATATACCTTGTGTCAGCTGCTTATATCTGCTGATTTCTTTGCTTTAGCTAATGACAGGGAAGCTGTTATCTCTGCTTTATAGATCATGAGTCAGAAGCACAGAGAGGTGTAATAACACCGCAGAACCTCACACATGCGGAGCCATGAGCTAGAGCCTATATTTTCTTTCTACATCTTACTAGATTAGGGAAGAAAATCATGTGGGTTGAAAGGCTGATGGATATGTAAAACGTGGCAGAATATAGGCAGATTGAATAATGTATTATCTTTTTTATTTATATAAATTTATGGGGTAGTAGTGCAATTTGTTACATGCATCATGGTCAAGTCAAAGCTTTTAGGGTATCCATCACCTGAATAACGCACATTGTGCCCATTGTCATTTCTCATCATGGACTCCCTTCCTCTCCCTCACCCTTCTGAGCCTCCATTGTCTATCATTCCACTCTCTACATCTGTGTATACCCTTTTTTTAGCATCCAGTTATGAATGAGAACATGCGATTTTGTCTTTCTGTGTCTGGTTTGTTTCATTTAGGATAATGGCCTCTAGTTCCATTCATGTTGCTGCAAAAGACATGATTTCATTCTTTTTTATGACCGAATAGTATTTCATCGTGTACATATGCCACATTTTCTTTGTCTAATCATCCATTAATGGACACAGGTTGATTCCATATCTTTGCTATTGTGAATAATGCTATGATACACATATGAGTGCAGGTATCTTTTTGATATATTAATTTCTTTTCCTTTGGATAGATATCCAGTAGTGAGATTGCTGAATTATATGGTAGCTCTATTTTTAGTTCTTTGAGAAATCTCCACACTGTTTTCCATAGAGGTTGTACTAATTTACATTCTCACCAACAGTATACAAGCATTCTTTTTCTTCCACATCCTTGACAACAATGGATTATCTTTAAGAGCCATAGAATTAACTCATAACTTACAGATACCAAAATATGCTAAATATCCACAGGTTTAAAGATAAAAAGTCTTCTAAGATCATAACACAGGTCCTGTCACTTCATCAGCTAAGGAGGGAGTCACAGACTAATAGAAAGACAGATCAAAAACTCAGAACTTAAAGTTTTAGATGTCTTATGGCTCAAGATAAGTGTTAGTTACCTGTGGTTGCTCTAACAAATAACCACAAACTTGGTAGCTTAAAACATCCAAACTTTACTTTCTCACAATTCTGGAGGTCAAAAGTCCAAAATCATGGGGCTGACACCAAGGTGTTGGCAGGGCCATGCTCCTTGTGGAGGCTCTGGGGAAAATCTGTTCCTGGCCTCCTTTAGCTGCTGGCTGCCAGCATTCTTGGGCTTGTGGCCACCACCTTCACATCACCCTCTCCTTTCTGTATGTGTCAAATCTCCCTCTGTCTCCCGTTTATAAGGACACTGTGATGGCATTTAGGGGCCCCTGGATAATCCAGGATAATTTCCCCATCTCAAAGTTCTTAACTTAATTACATCTGCAAAGATCCTTTTTCCTAATAAGGTAATATATTCAGATTCAGAGATGGGGACTGCCACCTTTGGGGAACATTTTTCTGCCTGCCACAGTAGAAACTGGAGCCATAGGACTCATTGGAAGCAGAGGGTTAATCTCCAGCCTTTTTATTCCTTCATATGTGGGAATACCCCACCCGCCACAGAGTGACAGTGTGTCCTTCCCAAAAACATGCTGCCTCGCCCAGCTGAGAATTTAGGAGAGGCGTGGTTCAGACAAAGAGCCCTTTTTCTAGTAGGCTGGCTAAGGCTTCACGGAGAAGGAAAAAGTGAGTGATGTGTGTGTGGTGGGGGGAGATGGAGCAAGTGCAGGGCGAGAGAAAAGACTGGAAAATTGAGGGTGCAAAGAAAGAAAGGGGAGAGAAATTAAGAAAACAATGAGAAAAGGGGAGGAGAGGAAAGGATTAGGAGAAGGAAAAAGGAAGAATGATTTTGAAAAAAGTGAATATTAATGGATCAACACATAAGTGGACATATATGAATAACATTTATCGGGTGTCGGGCGGGTTGGAGGGGGAGGAGGGGATGGGTATATATAAACATAATGAGTGAGATGTACAACATTT
>VBSM01000529.1:40784682-40994634 GCA_008086735.1 Cheirogaleus medius | reverse complement strand
AAAAAAAAAAAAGATTGCAAAATTGGGGGAGAAGAGAAGATAGGTGGGGAGAACAAAGGGAAGGAAGATGAGAAGAAATTTGAGAGAGAGGAAAGAAAGGAGAGCAAAAAATTGACAGCAGATGGAGAGTAGAGAGAAATACAGAAGATTGAAAGGCACTAAAGAGGAGAAGAGAGAAGAATTGAGGGAGGAAAGAGAGACTGAGAGGTGTGGGATGGAGCCGGAGAGAGAGAGGCCAAGAGAGGGCAGAGCTGCAGCTCATGCTGGGGAGAAATTATTAAAGGCATTTGGGAAGGTGACGAATGTCTATATGTTAATATGCTGAAATAAATACAGCAGCTGCAAGTTACAAATCACATTCATCGGCTGTTACAGTCTGGTAATTGTCCATACAGATATTTTCTTTCTGGTTCCAGACCCTGGCTTATCAGAGGACAACATGCTTTTGAAATGCCACATTACTTTGTAAGTACATTTCACGTTGAAAAGTTCCACTAAGTATGATATACTGAAGACGTAGTTTCCATTCTGTGTAGCTCCCAAGCTCCAGCACAATGATTTTTAAGTGGCCATTTTGATCATCAGTTTCCTGCCATCCAGGGCAGGCCAGGCCTTCCTACTGACTCTCAAAATCCGAAGTCCAATCCGTCATTTAGGCCCCTCCCTGCCTCCCTCTCCCTTACCTCCCTCCCTCTCCTTCCCTCCCTGCCTTCCTCCTTCCATCCCTCTCTCTTTCCCTCCCTCCTTTCCTCTTTTCCTTCCTCCTTCCCTGTCTTCCCCTTTTTCTTCCTTTAACTCCTTTCCCCCCCTTCCTTCCTCCTCTCCTTTCTTTCTTTCCCAAGAGTTCCTTCCCTCCATCTTCTGCCTCTCCCTGTTTCTCTCTCTCTCCCTCATCCCCACAGCCGTCCACCTTTTAAGTGTCTTTCCACAGGCAACGCAAAGCTGTAGACCACACCCCTCTGCACTACTGACATTTGGGGCTGGGTAATTCTGTGTTGTGGGGCTGTGGGGTGCCTTGGAGCATCCCCGCACTCTTCCCGCTGCCCGCCAGTAACGCCCCCCTTGCCCCCATTGGGATAACCCAAAATGTCTCCAGACTTCACCAAGTGTCTGCTGTGGGGGCAACATCACCCCTGGTTGAGAGAGCCCGTGTACTTTGTGTCCAGATCCTGGCTCCAATCCCACCCCACCACTGGCTGGCTATGTGATCATAGGCAAAGCCCTCAAATGTTCAGATACATCAGAGTCAAATGAAGGGCTTGTTCAAACATGAAGTGCTGGATTCCACCCCAGGAGCTTTTGGTGCAGTAAATCTGGAGTGGGGACCTGAGAATGTGCATTTCTAACAAGTCCCAGGTGCTGCTGCTGGTCCAGGCCACACTTTGAGAACTACAGCCCTGCCCCCAAGCTGGCTGCTCTGCAGTATCTGCACCAAAATACAGAGCTCCTAAGGTGGCCCTTTCTGGCTTGTTCTATAGATTAAGCAAAATAATGTATCTAAGATGCCCAGCATAGGATCCCGGTCCACCATGGTGATAAATAAATGGTAGCTCATAAAGAAATTCCTCTTCCAGGAAGGTTGCTCTTTGACAAGAACTGTGAGGATTACAAATGTATATGGATATATTCACAGCAGCGCACAAATGCTCCCATTTTTAAAGAAGAGGTTCAGTGGCTTTTTAGCAACACAGTACGTGTGCTTATTAATAAATCTCTCTCGGTGGGATCAGGCCCCTGCAGTGATGGAAGATGAATGATGAAAGCTGGCACTGTACCTGCGATCCTGGGAATCTAAAATTGATAACCCATGCACAGGCTTGTTAATAAGAACAAGTGCAAACTCTGTTACTAATGTCCAAGATGAAAGAGTATCTGTAGATAGTGTTGCCTAAAAACCCTCTAATATCTTCTCCCCAGCTGAAAGGGAATGTGCATTTATCCTACATCTGCTATGTGCAGGTGATAATGCTAGAGTATATACGTTTGTACACTTGTTCCTCAAACTACTCTAGAAAGTCTTACCCCTATTTGTCACATTAAGAAACTGGAGCTCAGAGACAGGTTAAGTAATTGCCCTGTGACATCCTTTGAAATTCACAGATACCCATCGAGGAAGGCACTGTTGTTACCCCAGCTTCCCTCAAAGGAAGCTGACACACCAGGGGTTAAGTATTAATAATGGGTTCAAGGTCATACACAAGGCTAAGAAACAGTAGAATCAAGATTTAGACCCAGCCCATTCTGACTCTAGGGCCTCTATTAAAAGGATTTATTCTGTAACATTTGGATTCAGTCCAAAGGCCCCACGCAAGGATCTAGAAGGCCACATGGGGCCCCAAGGCCACAGGTTCCCCACCCCTGGGCCCTATACCATCCTATACCTACATGCCTTCATACTACACTGCCTCTGTCAGGACATAGAATTTCTAAAAGTATGAGGGAAACGTTGCAAAGAGGCAGCTCAAAACAGGAAAGAACTTTCTGGGGAGTTTATGAAGGGCTTTCATTCCCTTCCTACCGTTACTGTTTAAAAGACAGGCAGAATAGAGGGTTTTCTAAAGATCCTATTTTGTTTCTCTTCTGGCACTAATTACATTTAATTCAGGGATGTGTTCACTTGTAAGATTGTGGAGGGGAGAAACGGTGAACCTAGCTCTGTATTACCCCTATCTAGCATGGTAACTGGCACACAGAATTTACTTGTAGTTAGATTGAATTGGAGACCACTGAACTTCACCTCTTTGCAGCAAGAGGTTGTTATGTGGGAACTAAATGAATCTAATGGTCACGATTCTGGATTCAGTCAGTGCTCAGATGGCTGATTCTGCTGGATAAAAATTCCTCGCCCTGCCTTCACCCCCCAGGCCCAGTCTCCCTAACCTTTGCCCCCAGCTCAGCAATATTTCTCTAAGGGGAGTTGCATGATGCTAATCACTCAGAATGTTCTCCCCCACCCCCGATAGTTTGGACTCTCCAGGCTGGCCAAGAGCATCCCTCCCACTCCTCTCGAAAATGGCCTGACTTTAAAACAGATCTCTCTAATGAAGAGAAAATTCTAAGAACCCACAATTTAAGGGGAGGGTCCTAAAATACTTGCATGTTGAAGTCTGAGAGATTCATACAAATTATTTGTCCCAACATTTGATCAGACCGAAGCCCAGTGAGATTAATGACTGGCTGACTTTTATGCAGAGCTGGAAGGGGAATTCAGTTTTCTCTAGTCTCAGATTTATACTTTTTCACCCTTCGGTGTGATTTCTGTCACAGTCAGAAATAAGTTGCTGTCAAAGTGATTTGACATCTATGAAAACAGCTTAGGTAAACCAGAAAGGGTCAGTGTAAGGGCTCATGAATGATAGTCATAATTTTGAGAAAAAAATGAGGGCTATAAATTTCAACCCAAGGAGTGAGGTTAAATTTCTAAAATTTGGCATCCATGGGAAACAGGACTTATGGTTCCCTTTGCTACACCTTGTTACTTTTGGTATTTAGCCTGAGGCATCATTTATCAAACATCTACTATGTGCCAGGTACATCACTTGCTTTTGGAAAAATGCATATCTCTTTGAATCCTCACCACAACACTGAATGGGGGAGACCATTACCCTCATTTTTCAAATGAAGCGATGAGGGTGCAAAGAAACTCAATGACTTTGCCAAGGTCACGCAGTTTAGTAATGGTCCAATCCTAGGTCCTGTCCTGGCTCCATGCTTGTGCTTGATCTGTGGCGCTTCTGTGCCTTTTTCTCTGAGAAACGTGAGACTCTCCATAGCAGCTGAAGGACCCCTGTTGGCCTCATTTTCAAGTCTTTAAACTTTCAAAGTTTTCAAGGTTACGCTGTAACTCCCTAGCCCCTTTCCCTAGAGGGTCTTGATCTTGATAACTGCAAGTTAAGGTTTGTTTGAATAATCCATTAACGTTGAGAAAATTACCTTCTCATTATGAAGTATTCTTTGTCACTTTAATACTAATTACTCTAACTGTATTTATTGAGGATTAATGACTGAGCAATATTTTATTAATAACCGACTGGCATTTATTATTGCATAAATAATAAATAGACTGCCTCATTAAATATAAATGCATTTTTTATTTGGCACCTTCATTGAAAGTGTTGCCAAAAATTTTTGCATTGATTAAAAATCTCATTAAAATAGTTGGCCAGCCTTGCCTTTGTGCTCCACCCCCGCCCCCCAAAGAGTCCCTAAGAATTCCCGTGTAATAGGTGGGCTTTGGGATTATTCATCAGAAGTCCCTCTAACAATGCACAGCTGCTATGAATCCTGGTTGCCATGAAAACCTTAATTTTTGCTCTTCTATCACTTTGTTATATTTACATTTGTAACCCTCACCTGGTGTTACGAAGTTTCTGCATTTAAAAGCTCGAATACCCTGTAAGTAGCTCATCTGGAATCATGGACCCAGGGGAGCAGGAAAGAACTGTTCCTGCCTTTCATTTACAGCTGGGGAAACTGAGGCTCAGAGAGGGACAGTAACTTGTTCAGTATCACATAGTTATCAGCAGAGCAAGGACCAGTACTAGGTCTCCTGACCTTGGGTGCTCTTCCCACCATACTTCACCGCTCGGCTCCAGTAGTCCTGCTGACATACTCTCCTTGTGCCAAGGGTCTCATCCATCTGTCTCTCTCTTCTTTCTTTCTGTTAATTGCTAAAATTCCAAAAATTATAAAGTTGCTCCACTTGTTAACAGTTACATTCCAACTTTGGTAGTTGGAAGCCCCTCCCCCTAAGAATTCCATCACCCTGCAGAGTTGTCCCCACCCCCAAGAATCTCCAGGTGTGTGCTCACCTATTCCCATAAAGCCAGTCTGCTACCCACATTTTACTTGCCCCCTTCCTCTCTGTTCCTGACCCCCTTGTTGGATGCGCTCTAGTCTTGAAGCCCTCTGAAGGAGCATCTCTGCTGCCACCCCAGTAATGCCCCGCATGAGAAGCCAGTGTCTATGCAGAGCTGCTTGCTCCCCGTGCCCCACGGCTGCCAGTCCTAGAGATGCCAGAGGAGCTGGGGATCAGTGAAGGGGCGAGGCTTGTTCCCCAACTCCCGGCAGCTCCCTGTGCATCTGGACCCAAAGCGGCCCAGCCTTCATCACAGTCTCTTACGGACACAACCGCTTCAGCTTCGGACTTCACTTCTCTGCCCACGTGGGCTCCAACCTAGACCAGAAATGAAGTGGGGCAGGGGGGACAGATGCCATCCTCTCTCTTTGTTGTCCTCCTCCTCACCTCAAGGTCGCTGGTCTTAGATTCTTTCCTCTTTCAAGGAAAAAATAAAAGTCCTCATATATGTCATCCAGATCAAGGGAGGACCACAGGAATCTCTAGCCCATCAGCTCCTCAGATAGAGAAACTCTGCCTCTCATCTCTCACTCAGCTGGGGCACCTTGCTCTATGTACACTTCAGTCTCTTTGTCCTGTGCCTTTTGCTGCCAGTCTTAATAGTCAGAGGTCCTGCGGCCTCAGCTGTTACTACTGTTAGTTCACACCTGGAATTAAAGCACAGTTTTTATTGTAGTCGGCTTGCCTGTGTTCCCCAACAGACTGTGATTTTTTTAAAGGGCAGAGAGTTCTTTGTTTTCTTATTTTATTTTTATTATTTAAATTCTGTATCTTCAGTGCTTAGCACAGGGTCTGGTACATAGTAGGACCTCCAGAGATGCCCATTAAATATTAGTAATGAAGGATTAAATTCCTGTTTCCACTGGGGTTGGGCGTGCAGGGGCCAGTCCGGCCAAGCTTTCTCTGATCTAAGGAACGGGCTAGGCTTTTGAATAAGGGTCTAGTCCAATTTCCAGCTTCGGCCAGCACAATGAGCTCTAAAACATGACATTTGCATCTATTTCACTGAGATTCTTGGACTCCCTCTACCCCCCCAACCCCTGTAACAATAGAAGTCCTCATTCCACTAAAACTGTGTCATTTCTTTAGCGTTTTGAGGGTTAGAAACTAGGACAAGACTATCAGCTGAATGCAGTGGGTACCAGTGTACTGACTGTATATCTTATCAGATATTCAAGAATGCAGCGAGAAATGTCACGGGGAGCTTTCGACAAAAATATTTAATTAATAGCAACAGCTACAGAAATGAATAACAGCATCCAGGCAATTACAGTGTTCAATAAAGCAGCTCTCCGAGGATGGGGTGGCAGCAGATTACTGACTGATGAACTGCATTTAAATATGTTATCCGCTCACTGGAAAGACTCCAATGAGGGTTCCTCCCCTCCAGGACATGGCCAGCAGTAGTATTATTATTGCATCTTTTTTTTTTTAATGGAGTAACAAATTAAATTATCTGGGAGATTGGTCAGAGATTTCTAGCCCTCTCTGAAATACCCATCAATTTGTTGGCCCTAGCAAAGAATATTGGGAGCAACTGGAGGGTTAGCTGGAAAGTGCCCTAAGTGTGTTGTGTTTCAGGGAAAGAGGGTTCATGAAAGTGTTCATTGAGAGTCAGTAGGAAAAGTTGAGGCTTCTACGTTTCCAATCCTGGATATAGGGCTCTGGATAAGTTATTTTACCTCTGTCAACCTCAGTTTTTTTCTTACTTGTAAGAAGGCATGCAGAGATTTCTCTAGCTGTGCAGTTGTGATGATGAAGAAAGATAACCCCTGTAAAGCTCCTGGTATATCATAGAAGTTCAATATAGGATAGGCCTTTCCCTCCTCTAGGTATCAGCATCAGGGCCAGGAAAGTAGAATTTGATTTCCTGGCCACTGAGGGGCCCCTGGTAGGGACATGGAACCAGTTGGAGGTAAAAGGAGTAAGATCAACCTAGCAGGAAAAACACAGCATCTAGAAATATGGCAAAACACCGCCATAAGGATCCAAGCGGAGTCTAAAAATTCCATGTAACATGCAGAGTTGCATTATCGTGGGGTTAATGTTAATACAATGACCAGGATTTGTGTCCTACAGAGGGCAGGAGCCAGCCACCCATCACGTTACATCTGAATTTGCATTCCGTGGGACTCCTCATTCTAGGATGTTACTCTAAAGGAGCTTGTGACTGGTAAGAATCCTAAAATGTAGCTGGCACCAGGAGATCGTAGGTCCTGCCTGTTGATGTGATTCAAAGACAAGGCATCAAGACCTGGGAGACAGGAGAGTTTCTCAAGATAGGGACATAGGCCCAGAGTGTCCAGATACAGCCTTTGCACTAAAGCATATTCATTTGTGTCTGGGGCACCTTTTTATTCACTCAACAAATATCTAATGGGAAAACTATTGGGTGCCAAGCAAATACTAGACACTAGACATACAACGGTATGTAAGTAAAGATGTAGCAGGAAGAACAGACATTAAACAAAAGATTGTACAAATAACTAAATGTGTCGTAAGAGCCATGAAGGAAAAGTAAAGCCTGGTGGAGAGTGTGTACCAGGGCGAGGGCTGAGCCTTCATCCAGCTCAGTCGCTGCCTCCTCCTAGAACCCCGGCTCCTATGGAGTGTGTGCTAGGCGAGCTCTCGTTGACCTGAATCAAAGAGAACTAAAGAGTGAAGCTCCCCAGCTGTCTGTAAGAGAGTGAGTAGTTCTTCCTTATAGTACTCTCTTACAAACAACAAGTCTAAAAGCTACTTGGGTGATGACCCAAATCAGATGCTAAACAAGATATCACAAAGGAATATAGAAGGGCTGTGGAAAGTGTATGCTTCTAACAGCAGGAAGAGGCATCTGTCCTATGTCAATTTGACAGTGAAGGAAGTGACAGAAAAACCATAACAAGCGCACACAGGACCGATGACTATAGTAGGGTGGGTCGCGTAGTATATGTCAAACTTGCCTGTACACACAAGTGTCCCTAAGTGCCTCCGTCAGAGCACAGCAATTCATGTTCATGATGAAAGCCCACCAAGTTTAAACTGTTTGGATTGGGTTGAAGGCATATGAGAATAAACTCAATTAAGTCTGGTTCTGTTCCAGGCAGCATTGCTTAATCTTCATGTGGTTTGGTGTAAGACACTCAACTCCTCTAAACCTCAGTTTCTTTGTCTGGGGTAACAGACTTCTCAATCATAACGAAAGGGTGGTGAGAGTGAATGCAGTTGCATATGAGTAAGTGCTTTGTATGCAGTAAAACTTGATAATCTCTCCAGCTCCTGGGAGCTGATGAGATGCCTCTGCTGCCTGCCCAGCTGGCCATCCCCAGCCTTGGCCTCCACTCCCTACACAAGTTCATGGACAAGCTCCCAGGGTCCCTTGCAGACAGCCTTGGCAGGGGAGCAAACGATAGTCACAGGTCATACAGCACATGATGGAGAAGTAGTGTACTGTTTGTCTTATTCCCACCAATACTTTGAATTTCGAAGGGGAGGAAAGGAAAAGAGGAGGGTGTAAAAAATAACACAAAGTGTCAGAAATTAATGAGGTAGTGGGTGAACATATTTCCATCCAAATGAGTTGGGGTCATGTTCCTGAGAAGGAAAACAAAGAGGAATACCCAATTGAACAAGTTCAAAGTAGAAATTGAGCAAACAGGCTGAATAAATCAAAGTCCAGTTGGGTCATATTTGTGGCAATTACTTCTCTGAACCTCCGGGCCCCAGCGCCCCATGTCTATGCTACAGATGTTCATTTAGCAGCCCCAAGTTTGATGTCTTAATGTCTTTCTTCCCACATTAAACATGGGCATCTGCTTCAAAATTCATATATGTTGCTAGCATTTCTACCAAAACCTTTCTGTCCAAAGAAAGAGAGGAGAAATTCGGAGGTGGAGGCAGCCTGGAGTGGTGGCAGGACTGCTGTCCCAGGAGTCAGGCCATGTGGCTTTTCCTGGCTTCATCCTGTGCTAGCTGTGTGACCAAGGACAGGGCGCCCCACTTGTCTGAGTCACAAGAAGAATAGATTTAGTCATCTCTGCTCATTTGATCTTTGTGTCATTTGTGTATTTCATGTGTTCTTTAGGATGGGTGTTAAAGTGCTTCCTGTTGATCATAAAGCGGGTTTCACCTGGGTGTGGGGCTCTAGGGAGAGTCAGGGATCAGGTAACTACCTGTCCAGCTCTGTTCTAAGCACTTTGCTCAAATAACCCTCGTGTCTACTCTAGGGGATAGTAGCATCATTATTCCATTTTGTACCTGGAGAAACTGAAGTATAGGGGAGTTAAGTAACTTGCCCAGGGCCACACAGCTAGTAAGTGGCAGAGCTAAGATTTGGAGCCAGGTCCCATCTCACCCCAAAGTCTGTGCTCTCCTTACAGAGGGGAGGCCTGTGGGCTTCAGATTAGCTCTGAAAATGCTTCTTCCAGTTGAAGAAGCCAGGCTCTTGAGAAGTGTGGAGATGGAAGGATCCTGAACCGAGGCTGTCGAGGCCCAGCATAGTATCCAAGTATGCTCTGCCTCTCATCTACCCTCAGCGGAAGTTAATATTGTGAATTGTTGATGATTCCAAAATGGTATTTGTATTTATTTAGCTTCGTGCAGAGTCTCCAGGGTAATTCGCCTATTAAGCAATTAGAAGTCTAAGGAATACTGGCTACCTGAAGTCCTTAATGCCATCTCTCTAAATTGTCCACACACTCCCACTCACGAATGTTCTACCAGGAAATCTCTGGAGTCTAACAGCCCAATCAACACTGTGCTGTGCTTGAATTGCAATCATGGGAGCTAATTGGCCCAGGGGAATTCTCCCTCATTAGAGGCCAAGGAAGAATTTGTGGGTAAAATGAATCTGGGGGCAGGAACCTGCTCCCCAGCTCGGTGTGAGGGGTCTTTTCCCAAGTGGAAGGAACTCAAGTCTCTTGAATGCCTACTATATGTCAGGAAGTTTAAATATATGGTCGTCCGTAAACTTCAAATCCCCAATCTGAAATGCATTTAGTTTTCTGCATTTTATAGATGAGGAAATGAAGATGAGAGAGGTTAAGTCACTTTGTAACGCAGCCATAGAGTGAGTGGGGAGACAGAATCAGTGCTCAGGTTTGTGTGATTGCCAGTGCCCTGCATCTCCGTGCTGGCAGCCTGCCTCTGGTTAGATAACCTCAGGCCTCTCCTTCCCTGGCGAGCTCAGTCTGGATAGGGCGAGTGTTCAGTTTCCTTGCCAGGCTGTCTGCAAAGCTGAAATGAACCATTGTATCATGCATGTGGTCATGGCCCCTCCAAGGCATCTTTAGTGTTAACACAAATGAGTCTCTTCTGGGAGGGACTGGGTTTCTAAGTAGTCACCTCGCCCAAGCTCAGTGAGACAGCCCAATTGTCAGTGCTCTCTCATATTAGCTACTACGTTGCAATCTCAGGAAGGGAAGGACCAGTGAATCCTACCCACCAGATGCTGCAGGCCTGAGATCGCATCCTAAGTATACTCGTCATCTTTGTTGCCTTTTCTTCTTCTTCTCCATTAGTAACCTACCAGTGTTTTTCTGTACAGAAATCTCTCCCGCTTTGGAGGGGACACTTCACAGCACTCTCCCTTCCCTCCCCCAACTCCTTCACCAGCAAATTAAAACTTCTCCGTGAGCGCCAGCAGAGGCAGGCAGGCAGGCATCTTATATAAATGGTAATTAGTGCAGCCTCACTGAAGACTTGGTGGGAGAGAAGGCGGCATGTCTTTTTCTGAGCTGAGCACCTTTAGCATTTGCCCGGACCTCTCTTAAAGGTGCTTATCACACTCTGCCACTTATGGTTCATTCACGCATTCATTCAGAAAGGTTTCATAGTACAGTAGGAAGGGCACATGTCTTAACTTTAGACACACCCTAGTTTGAATCCCAGGGTCCTCAGCTCTGCTATTCGACTGATCTTTTGCCCTTGGACAATAGACATCACCTTTCTGAGCCCCAGCTTCCTCATTTCTATAATGAGGGAGCCAATACCACGCTCACAGCATTGTGTTGGGTTGAGTGTGAACGTGTTAGTGAAATGCATCATGTAAGAGATAAAGACACCACCACTAGACTCATATAACTATGAGCTACCCTTATAGAAAATAGCACCCAGATGTGTCTGTGTGGCTGGGCAGAACTGTCTGCTGGAAGGGCTGATGCTGTGCAGGGAGCTGGAGTTCCCATTATCTGGAGAGCATGCTATAAAAAGAGTGGATTTATGTGGTTTCAGAGAAAGAACCAGGGCCAAGAGATGGAAGTTTCAGAAAGACAGTTCTATCTATAAAATATTTTTATAGCAATCAGAGTCATTCAGCAAAGGCAGCATAGAACAGTTAGTGCAAGGGCCCTGGGGCCAGAAAACCTGATGTGGAATCTCAGCTCTACCCCTTATAAGCTGAGTGACCTTAAATAATTCATTTGAACTCTCTGACCTCAGTCTGCTTATCTATGAGTCAGGGGTAATAATCGTAACTATCTCATGGGGTTTTTGATGAGAATTACATAAGATCATGTAAAGCCCAGTGTCCATCCTATAGTAAACATTCAATAAATGGTAGCTACTTACAAATTGAATGATAATAATGGTTGTCGAAGCCCTTGAGAGATGGAAGGTTCCCTGTGGAGAGCCATGGAGAGGATGTGGCTTTGGAGTCAGCCTCAGGAAATGGCTTTAGAAGACACCAACCCGATGAGGAAATAAAAGAAGGAAGCCTCCTGTTCCATGTCCCAAACCAAGGGACTTTCAGAATTGGGCTGTCTCACTCCATGGACTCCATCTCACATTACAAGAGAAGGAGAGCAGCTAAGGACACACAGTCCTCTGCCAGGAGACTGCAGAGGATGGGGCGGATGCCTGAGCCCATCATCTGGGCCACTGTGACAAAACATTGGACTGGGTGGCTTAGGAACCACAGAAATTTATTTCTCACATGTCTGGAGGCTGGGAAAGGCAAGATCAAGCCAGGTTCAGTATCTCACGAGGGCCTGATTTCTGTCCTATATGGTACTTTCTTGCTATGTCCCCATGTGGTAGGATAGGCGAGGGAGCTCTCTGGGGTCTTTTTCATAAGGGCACTAATCCCGGTCAAAAAGGCTCCACTCTCATGACCTAATCACCTCCCAAAGGCCCCACCTCCTCCTCATACCATCACCTTGGGGGTTAGGATTTCAACATGTGAATTTGGGGACACACACACATTCAGACCATAGTGGTGGGAGGCGAGGCTAGGTGACTCCTCTCCTCCCTCCCTCTCGTGGTGCCCAGGGTGCAGATAGAACTGAGCAGCAATCACAGGGTAGCTTGGTACGTCCTACACTGGTCACTATGTCAACCGTGAAGGGTACTGAATGCCTGGGAATGTGCGCGAGCAACTGCATGTCGGCGTGAACGTGGTGGGTAATTTCTCTGAGCCTCAGTTTTTGGTCTATAGAAAGAAGGGATAACAGTGCCTGCCTCGCAGGGTTGTCAGGATAAAACTTGCTGATTGAGTGTGGCTCCTCATAGAGTCTCTGACACATGGGTTGAACAGTTACATCATTGATACCCTTCTTGAGTATGTTGAGAGACCCTGGGCCAGAGGCAGAATTGAGGTCTCTGTACTTATGCAGTGCATGAAGAACTCTGCCCACATATTTTTTCATATTTTTCCCCCATTAGGTCACTGGACAACTCATTCCAGGAAACTTTCACTCCTCCTCCTTCCCAAAGCCTAACTCAGAGATTCTGGGGTAGCTAATACAGCCATTTTTTTCTTCTTTTTTATTTCTTGAGGGTCTAATGTGAGTTAGGAAACACACTAGAAACTTTATATTTCTTTCTCATTGAACCACTATATCAGTCATTTATTCACCTATTCCTTTGAATTATTCATTTCTATTTAATATACTTATTAAGCATATATTATTATGTTCCAGGCACAGTAGTAGGTACTAGGATACAGAGATAAATATCACATATTTGTCTTCAAAAAATACCATCTCATGAAGGAATTCAACTAGCAAACAGAAACATTATAATATGGGTGTCTTTATTTCCGCATTACAGATGCAGCAACAAAGGATTAGAGAGGTATTAAGATAGTAAAGCAGGCTTTCAATTCAATTTCCACTGGGCCTTCTTTAACCCTGCCCTGAATGCTGTAGTTTCCAAAGCCCCTTTATTGAACTCTATGCTTTCCAAGTTGGACGATTACATTTGGGAAAAAAAGAAAAGGAAGAGGAGAGAGAGGGTAGACAGGGAGCAGAGAAATGCAATTTAACTGACTTACAGACCCTTTTAAGCAACTGACCTTTATGCTTTCACAGAATCAGTTGAGCTAATAGCATGTTGGGGTGCCCAAATTATTAACATGTAGTGGGGAAATGTGTTTTTCAAATGCAAAGTAAAAGCACCTTGCCTCCAAACTCTAGATCTCATTAAATGAGCTAATTCACCTACTGCTTAATTTGCTGGAAGCCCTATGAGTAATTAGGCTGCTGACATCTTCCAAAATTATATTCTTAATTGTTGCATTCTTTTGCATCACAATGAAGCTGGCCAGCCTTCCTCCTAGAGTGCCTTCCTCCTCTCCCTGCAACAGCTCTGTGAGTTTTGCATTTAACACACTTAGTATCACGATCATAATTAGGAGGAAATATTAATTAGAAACACAAGACCACCCTAGAGATCCAGCGGAATATGTGAAGCAATGGGTTTGGTTGTTTTAGTTTTTTCTTTATTTCCTTTTTAAAAGCTAGTCCTGGACCCTTCCTGGGCCCTGAAATCTTGCAGCTCTTATGTTACCAAGGCAAGCTCCTATTTCTTGATATTTCTTGAAACAATTTATAAATGCTTACTGGAGCGGTGCTGTCTTGCTTTGGCTTGTAACCCACAACACAACATTTCACTCTTGAGATGTTGCATCCATTTGTCATAGTAAAAGTGTGTGTGTGTGTGTGTGCGCGCATGTATATATGCTTTTATACGTTGGATGAGAGCAGCATCTTCCTTACACAAATAGCACCATTCTGGGGAAAATGTATACCAAGCCATTTCCCGCAGAACCACTGCAAACGCATTTTGGGCTCACTGTAGATAGACTCTCTAATTGCTTTGAATTTACTTTAGTACTTGACTGGGGATTGCTTTGAGGTGATTATGAAAGAATAAGGAGGCTTCTGCAAGGAGAATTTAGAAAGAAAACATTTGCAAGACGTTCTATTTGCATGTTCCTGTGTGAGCGAGCCTCCAGTTGCTGACGTGGGACAGTGGCAGATCAGTCTGCAGGAACAGTGTGGCTGGGATCCTCGCTCCGTGACTCTTATTTTAGTATGAGGAATACACCTGTGTCCTTCCTGCCGCCCACTTTCCTTGCGTGGGAACCTCAGTTTAATCTTGCTTCCTGGCTGCTGGAGAGGTGTTTAGCATTCACATTTGTACCTTCACAGGCAGTTCTGTGCCCAGGCTGTGGTCCTCTTTTGCTCTGTGCAGCGAGCTCATTGGAGGCCTGAGATTCTCATTACTCACTGCCCAGAATATATTGGCCGAATTTCACCCCCTCAGTCTTTCACTGTGGTTTTAAATAAGGATATTGCTTTTCTGTCTGGGAAGAGACTGTTTCCGGTTCTTACTCCACCACAAGCTTTCTGTGTGGCCTTGAACAAGTCATTAAAACCCTTCAGCTCTCTGTTTTGTTTAATATGTTAAAGGCCAAGGTGCCTTTGAGCTCCAAATTAAGTGAATGGGTGCATCTTGGGTGTCAGAAATCTGACTCAGAGAGGTGGAGCATTTTGAAGGCTTATCTCTTTCTGTGTTTCACCATCCTAAGAAAGACATACCAGTGACCTAACTGAGTGACAGGAATGAGCCAGATGCTTCAGGGTGCACCCTATGAGCAAGGATTGGCTTCAGACAGCTCTGGCTGCAAGCCAGCACCACAATTTAATAGCTCTGTGGTGTCATGTCCCTTACCCTTTCTGAGCTTCCATCTCCTCTTTGGCAAAGGAGAAACACAATACCTACCCAAAGCCCCGCCATGCAGATTAAATGAGAAAATGTTGGTAAAAGTGTTGGACACAGTGCCAGGCATGCAAAGCTCAGAAGAAAGGTGAATTCCCATCTTGTTCCTCCCCAACCTCTTTTCAGGGACAAGGCACCCAAATTGAAGTCCTAAGACAGAAATTAAAATCAGCAACCAGTGGCAGAAGGCAATGAGAGTAAAGAGAAAATGTGGAACATTCTGACTTGAATTATGATAGAGCATTTTGTTCTCTTGAAGGTAACTTTGAAAAGATGAGATACATACCTTCTTGCTCATCTGCAGTGGGGTTTCTGAAACCACAGTAAAAATACTAACACTAAGCACTGCTGCTTGGTCAGGCATTAGATTTGCTAAGTGATACACACAGTCGCACTCTAATCCTGACACTAGCGTGGCATTGCACTTTATGAAGAACTAGACACAAAGTGAGATCCTAAGAAAGAGCAGAGCTGGAGTTTGAGTTGTTTGGTTCTAAAGCCACCTGGACTATATCTACTAGTTCTATTCTGTCTCTGTCAAATACGTGTATTTGCTAGACAAGTACAGTAGTCAACTCCATATAGTCAACTCCTTTGTTTAATGTGGGTGCTTTACCTAAAAGGGATTCTGGTCTAAATGACAATTTACCTCTGCATCCTCCATGTCTGGTGCATGACAGCTGCCCATCTAATGAGTGCTGAATATATAAATGGAAAAAGAGTTAAATCTAACTTAAATAGGCCAATAGGATAAAACCATACCTCGCCTGAAGAAATAGCCAAACTATTGTCTCTTATTACCTGAAAATGCTCCCTGGTGGGTGGAACCCAGCAACATTGTCCCAGGGCTCAGGGGTAAGAAATTAAGGTTGGCTTCCTATCACAGATGGCTGATAATATTCCATAAACCACAATGAACTTTGGGGATTGGGTTTTAACTCACATGCAAGAGTTAGCTCTCACAAAAGGTATTGAAGAACTGGTAAAGAGCAAGTGGGAGAACTTAAACTCACTCATCTCTGTACTCAGATCTAACCAGTCCGTGGCAACCAACACAGATAGAGCTAGTCACCTTTCTCTGTGAACTAGTGTTGCTGTCACCAAAAGCCTGTTGCCAGTTGATCTCGGTGCAGCATGTTGTTAGCTGCTATGTAGAGGCCAGTGATGGAATGAGCTATCAGAGCCACCTATTTTATTCCCAGTTTAGACATTTTAGAATAAAGCAGAAAAGCAAGCAAGGTGAGGGACAGGAAACTAGCATTTACTGGACACTATTCTGTTTTAGGCACCACCTTGGGCATCTCCAGTAAAATCACTCATGTCATAGTGGAGACACTGCTGCCTGTTCCATCCACAAGGCTCATTTGCTCAGCCCTGGCTTCATGTCAGGGGACGATAGAGGTGAACAAAAAGTATGATGTGATTTTGCCATGTCATTCAAGGTATCCATGATGCTGTTTGGACAAGAATAGGCACACATAGGCAAAAATATATATAAAGCCAAGATAATAAACTGTTACAGTCCCCTATACGCACAAGCATAGTCTCATCACTGAGGTATAGCTATTGTTAACATTAAGCACATCTTCTTTCAATATTTTTATGGGATTTTTTTTATTTCGTTGGATTATTACTGCACACAATTTAGAATTCTACATTTTTCACTGATCATTAATTCATTTTCCATATTATTAATTCAAACTCTGCAAACATAATGCTGTCTTTTCCAATTATTCTCCTTCTCCTGCTCCCTTTCCCCTTCCTCCTCTTCTTCCTCCTCTTCCTCTTCTTCATCATAGCTTATATTTATTGAGAGCTTTCAATGTGTTAGACTCTGAGTTAATGCCAGGCCTGGTGGCTCATGCCTGTAATCCTAGAACTCTAGGAGGCCAAGGCGGGAGGATTGCTTGAGGTCAGGAGTTGGAGACCAGCCTGAACAAGAGCAAAATCCCCGTCTCTACTCAAAGTAGTAAAAGTTAGTCGGGCAACTAAAAATAGAAAAAAAAAACAAAAAAAACATGGCCAGGCATGGTGGCATGTGGCTGTAGTCCCAGCTACTTTACTTGAGAGGCTGAGTCAGGAGTTTGAGGTTGAGCCCAGGAGTTTGAGGTTGCTGGTTGCTGTGAGCTAGGCTAACACCATGGCACTCTAGCCCGGGCAACAGAGTGAGACCCTGTCTCAAAAAAAAAAAAAAAGATTTAAATTCTTTTCCTGTAAAATCTCATTCAATCCTCATGGTAACCCTATGAAGTGGGTTCTATTATCCCTTTATGAGATTAGTATATATTAATACATGAGGCAACTAATGCACAGAAAGGTTAAATAATGCACCTAACATAACACAACTATTAAGAAGTTGAGCTAGGATTTTGTTCTTTATGACTCTAAAACTGAACAATAAAGAAACAGCATTTCTTTATTATTAGGCAATTAGGCTACTTCTGAACTTCCCCTGTCTTACTGCTAGTGGCCACCAAGGGAAGGTTTTTCCAGGTTCTTGGTGATCTTTAGGAAAAGAATTTCAGGATGCACCACGTAAGCCAAAGCAACAGCCTTTTTAAATGGAAAGATTGAAAGCAAAAGTACACTCTCCAGAGAGAGAGAGAGAGCTGGCAGACTGGAAAAGAGCAACTACACTGGGAGGATGTGGGTTTTGGTCTTTTGAAGTCTTACTAATTGAGGGGAGGGACATTCAAGACTAAGGGGTTGGCTTTTACTAAGAATTTGGGTAGTGATCCCTAGAATTGGGTTCCCTCCCATTTTTATACTTTATGTGGTTGTTTTGGAACTGTCACAGTGACTTCAGGGGTGGAGAAATTTTAAAACCACAATGTAAATGATATTGTAATTAGCCAAAGTCCATGTAAAGTGGCAGAGATAGCTGACAAGCCCGTTGAAGCCGGCTCTTGCCTGTGATTAACAGCACCCCTAGTTAGCTTCTGCTTGAGGGTTGTTTACTTTAACACCTGCACCCACTCTGCAAGCCCCTGCGTCTGGTCTCAGCCCTGTCTCCTAGTCTCCTACTCTAACAATATTATCCTTCTATGTGTGTATCTCTCTATATTTATATATGTGTTTATATATTTATATATGTGTGTCTATGTATATATAGTTACTTTTTATTAGTTTCTTAAAACAGATATATAGAAAAGGAATGACTAAGTATGACTATTTTGCAAACTCTTAATACACACTGCCAAATTGCTTCCCAGAAGTTCCACCCAATTGCATTTCTGCCAGCACTGTGTGAGAGTGGCCATTTCATCATCTACATCTCAGAAATGGAGAGGGAAGCAAAGGAAGAAGCAAATGACACTACATGACTATAGGTTCAGACATGTCCAGTATCTGAGAGATCCGGAGCTCCTGACTGTTACCAGTACAGGAGTAAATTCAGGAGTGTATAGAAACAGCATGAGATGGGGACAAGAAAGTGTGAGTGGTAGCATTCAGAATCAGGAGATTTGGGTTTGAGACCTATCTCTATCATTTACTGATTGTTGGCTCAGAGATGTCACTCCCCTTGTTTGTTAATTTATTTCATTTATTCCAATTGTTTGGGGAATGGGGTGGAGTGGAGATTAGGAAGGGCTTAGGAAAAATGGGGGCGTTTCAGCTGGGTCTTGGATGTTGGAGTAGGATATCAACTGGTGAGGAGGTAACAGAAGAGCATTCCATGTAGATATGACTCCCCAGCCAGAGCTGCATCCGTAGCTTGTGCTGGGGACAGTGGGGACAGTGAATACTGACAGCAAGCAGCAGTGGACAGAGTTGGGGTTGGCATGGCAAGACTTGGGCAGGACTTGAGGACCTTAAATATCATTCCAAGGAGTTTGAACTTGATTGATTGAGGGATTCAATCAATGGTTGCTCCTACTCCTGCCCAGAGGAGAGAGCCTTGATCTGATCTACATGTTTAGGAGATGGCTCTGGAGAATAAGACTAGACAGAGAGGTAGTAGTCAGGCAAGATCAAGATAACTTAGTCAAGATATGAATAGTGCTGATTTTTAGTTCAGAAAAGAGGAGTACTATAACTGTAATAGAGGTGCATAAATTTTAGGAGAAGCCCGGAATGGATTAAACAATTTCCGCCGACATTAGCGGTCAAGGGAAGGAGTTAGGGGAACTAAAATGTACTGAGTGGGACACACAGCCATCCTGCAAGAAGGGTAATCTCATCCCCATTTCACAGATGAATAGAATGAGAACCAGGTGGTTCATCAACATATTACCATAATGCAGATGCAAAGTGATAATACTGCGATTCAAAGCCAAGTATGCCAGACCCCAAATCCCATGCCACTGTCAAGGCATCCTAGAGAGAGTGATCTTTCAGCTTAGCTTTGAAGAAGACACAGTCTTTCTCCAGATGGACAATTATAGATGAAGGCAATTCCAGGAGAGCAAAATAGCCTCAGCAAAGGCTTTGCACAGTGAGAATCTGTGTTCCCTTTAAGATTGCACAAACATGCTTTCAGAGATATGTATACATTGGAGTTATTACTCTGTTGCTGGGTGTTTACTATGTGCCAAGTCCTATTCTTAGTGCTCAATATCTATTGAATCTTTCAATATTGCCTCAAGCTTTTATTAGGCAATAATAAAATCGTATTTTATTATCTTCACTTTATAGATGAGCCAACTGAAGACACAAAGTGGCTAAGTGAGCTGCCCAAATTCATACCACTAATAAGTAGCAGAGCCAGCATTTCAACCTAGAATGGCTGGTTCCAGAGCTCTTAACTACTTTCAGTGTAGCCTCTTATCTCCCAAGTCAAGGCTAGGACCCGATCTTCCTTGGCCCCAAATTGAAAGAAATAGATGATGACAGTCTATTTTTTTCTTTCCCTGAAGAAAAAAATAGGACAGAAATCAACCAAGGTGATCTAACTATCACTTTTTTTCTTTAAATGAGGGTGACAATAAACAATGACGGCTACCCTTTCTGGAGCTATGCTATTAACGAGGCATTGTGTGGGGTGCTCCATAGATCTTCTCTCTTGAGCAAACACCAGCGGGCAGGAGTGGTGTGTTGCCCAGGAGGACACTGATTGGCTGGGGCGTAGGATCCTGGTGTGGACATGGAGGGAGAGGTAGCACTGTAGCCCAGCCTGAAGAATATGGGCCTTGGCAGTGGGGAACCAAGGAATGGCTTGAAGCAAGTGACTAATAAAATTGTGTTGAAAGTTACAAACTCCATCTCTGGTGATCGTTTGGGAGACGAAAGGGAAACTAATTTAAGGAGTGTTAGGAAATCAGAGGCAGCTGATTGTGGTAATCCCAATTACTTGGTAAGGGCCTAGTCTAAAACAGTGGCAGTGTGCCTGGAGAGAAGGGAATAAACCCAAGAATAATGATAGACTCCAAAGGACTTAATGTCAAATTGCATGTGAAGAGTGAGGCAAAGAGAGGCAGTAGGCATGACACCCACTTTCCATCTTCACAGATTCCTTAGTTCTTTGCTTGGCTGAAAAGCTGAAAACCTGTATCTCTACAGAGAAAATGTATCTCATGTTGGGGCCAGAAGCAATGCACTTGTTTTCCTTTCCTGTACAGAGAGAGCTAAAAGTGTCACTTAGTGATATGCACCAGTAATAAAAATCCAGATCCCCCTTCCCTCCCACTTAAGGAGAAAAATTATTTTGCTTATAACTTTGATGAGCTTGATGAATGTTCGGATATCATCCCAAGCACGCAAACCACCCAGGCGCTGGGGAAATTATTAATATTTTACTGGTGGACTTGGTTGAACAAACACAATAAAAACAGGCTCGGTGTCATTGCATACTGGAAAAGCAGATGGCAGTCGAGCAAAGCTGCATCCGGCAGTTTGAAATTTCAAATTAAATCAATTTGAAGCTTTGCTTGTGCCTCAGGCAAGATTTCCCCTCAAATGAAGGAGACAGGAGAGGTGAACCCTTTATTACTGGGCTGGTTTGGCAGTGGCTGCTGAATGGTGCACTCTTTTCTATCACATGAGGTGGCCTGAGAGCTGGAAGGGAGATGGGCCACTTCTGACCCAAGTTCTAGAGTGCAGTCTTGGAGAATGAAAAACCAGAGAAGCCCCTCAGTCTCCTGGATCTCATCCCAGTCCATGTGGTCTGAGGCCTCTGGTCTCAGGGGTGCACGGGCCTCCATCTGGAGGGCTTAGTGCTCTCAGAGTTACCTTTGCCAAGAAGTGGCTTGCACCAACTTTCCCAGGTCAGGGATTCAGTGGGCAGTGACCCAACTGGAGCAAAGAACCCCCTGATAGTGACAGCAGCATCATTCTCAGAATTATTGCTGGCTGTCATTAGAAGATAAGAATGAATTGGCAGTTGTCTTTGAAGTCCTTAAGTTTGTCAAGGACTGGCCAGCTTGGTTTTTATTTATTTGGTACTTTTACTTCTTTTCTCTGGAAGCCAGCAAAGTGAGTTCCTCTAGAACAGTGGTTCGCAACCCTGCGGTGTATCATAATCATGTAGAAAGTTATATAATAATACATTTCAGTGGACCCTATCCTTGGAGATTCCAGTATCATAAGTCTGGGATCTTGTTCTCAGCTGTATGTAGCAAAGCACCTGAGACATGATAAACAGTCAATTTTTTGTTGAATAAACAAATAAATTGAATAATTTGCAAATTCCTGTGCAAATCATACATTCTAGCTGCTGTATTCTTGCACATTCTGTTCCTTTGGCATCAGGTACTCTTCCCTTTTCATTCCCACCTCCCAACCATAATAACTTCTGTTTTTAGGACCAAATCATGCATTGCCTGCTTCAATTTTAATATGACCTTGTGGGTTTGGCTGTCTTCTGTCCTCCTACTTGTATCCCCATGGCACTCTGTGTTGCCCTTTTATAACACCATTTTGGATTGCAGTGATCCGCTTTGATGATTATCTTAGCTTGAGCTGCTGTAACAATTTACCATAAATGGGTGGCTTAAACAACAGATGTTTATTTTTCATGGTTCTGGAGGCTGGGAAGTCCAAGATCAAGGTGCTGGCAGCTCTGGTGTGTGGTAAGGGCTGCTTCCTGGTTTTGCTGATGGGTGTTTCTTATTGTGTCTTCACATGGCAGGGGGAGAGAAAGCATGCTCTCTCATGTCTGTTTATAAGGACAGTAATCCTATCCATGAAGGCTCCAACTTTATGAATTATTTAGTCTCCCAAAGGTCCCAGTGCCCAATCCCAAATACATCATATTGGGGATTAGGATTTCAACACATGAATTTGGGGAGGGGGAAGGACACTAACATTCAGCCCTTAACAGTGACTATAGGCTGTGAGCTCTTACAGAGCTGGAACTAGCCCCAATCTATACACCAGTTACAGTACCTGGGACAAAGTGGACACTCATGGCAGTTTTGCTCTAATAATACTTACTATTTATATATCATGGATAAAGATCACTGTATAGAGTATTTGTGCATGTGGTGTTTGTAACAAATAGGTTAAACGGGTAAACACGTAAATGTGTACATGACGTCTGGTGTAGAGGACGTTTGTGGAAGGCATATTTGTGTGAGCTGTGAGTATGAATGTAGGGGATTTGCACACTGATTAGGTGTTTAGGTCGTTGGCTCTCAATCGTGGCTACCTATCAATTCACCTGGAGGACTTTGGCAATATATAAATTGTGGGGTCCTACCGTCTGGAAATTGCAATTCAGTGTGTCTGAGATGGTGCCCAGAACTTGGTACTCTTCCCTTTTTCAAAGATCCTCATGTATAATTCAGATTCCCAGCCAAAGTTGAGAGCCATTCATTAAATTGGCAAGTATTTGTTAAGTACCCACCATATGCTAGCACTGTTGTAGACTCCAGGGACACACAGTAAAAGAGACACAGTTGCTGCCCTTGTGGCACTTTTATTTGAGTGAGGAGAGGTAGATGAGAAGTAAATAAATACCCACAAGATTTTAAAATGACACTAAGTGTTTGAAAGAAAATAAAATGGGCTAATGAAATGGAGAGGGATTGGGGTGAAGGTGGGGGTGGGCAGGGAAGCTCTCTCTAAGGAGATGACATCTGAGCTGAAATCTAAATAATGAGGACAAAGTTAAATGAAAATCTGGGGATGAGGTAGTGAGAACAACAGACCTAAAGGCCCTAAAACAGAAACAAGCCTGGCATGTTTCACAGGCAGGAAGAAGGCTAGTGTGCCCGGGCCATGGATGAGGAGAAGTGGGTGAGATGCAGTCAGAGAGAGAGGGAAGGAGCAGCTCAAGTCATACAGGGGAGTTTGGGAAAAGGTAAGGAGCTTGGATTTATTTGGAAAAATTGAGAAACCATATTGGAAGGGTTTACAGCAGCAGGGTGTCATGATCCCATTAAGCATTCTAAAAGACTACTTCAGGTGTTATCTGGAAAAGTCTTTGTAAAGAGGCAAGAATGGTAGCAGCAAGATTGTTTGGAGGCTAACATGAGTCTGGAAAAGAAATGATCTTGTCTTGGAAAGGATGGTGGTAGGGGGGAGGTGGGGAGGAATGAATAGATGGGGGATATTTTGGAGGCAGACACAGAGGGACTTGTTAAAGGACTCTGTTCAGGTTTTGAGGGGAAATGAAAATAACACCCCAGTTTTTTGAGCCACAGGGTAGATGGTAGTGCCAGTTTCTCAGATATGCATAAAAAGTATTCTCGGGGAGATGTAGCTATTGTGTTTGAGGGCTTTGTGTGCTTAAAGTTGATGTACATTTAATAGGTCTATGTAATGTACATGTGTAGAATATATCTTTCAGAAATACATTTATTGTATCAGCTTCCTATAGCTGCTATAACAAGTTGCCACAAATTTGATGGCTTACAACAACAGAAATTTATTCTCTTACTGTTCTGGAGGCCAGAAGTACAAAATCAGTTCTGCTGGGCTCAAGGTATTGGCAGGACCCTGATGCCTCTGAAGGCTACGGGGGAGAATCTGTTCCTTGCCTCTTTTAGCTTCTGGTGGCTGTGTCTTTCCCTGGCTTTTGGCTGCATCCCTTCATTCCTCAAGGCCAGCATCTTCAAATCCTCTCTGCTCTACCTTCACATCACATTCTGAGGCTACCCCGAAAGGAAACCTCCTGTTTGCTGATATAACTAGTTATACCCTTTGGGTTGTCTATTTTAATTTTGAAAACCTTTTAGAGTTGTTTCCCAACATCTAAACTTATGAAGCACCTTTAAGGTCAAAAAATGCTGTGCCCTCCCCAGCTACCATAAGAATAAGTTGTATATAGTTAGTGTCCATTGACTGAGAACTATATACTAACAAAAAGTTGATATGAATCTGCTCATACTTTTGAATAAATGTGTACTTTATTAATCACAATGGCATCTACTTACACTTAAAAATACTATTATTCGAATGTACATGGCATTATTTTTCAGGTGCTAGGTAATGTTTGATATGTATATAGATTTATGATCCTTTGAAATAAGTTTAAAACCCCTTAGGGGATCTGTAACCCATAATTTGAGAGACGTTATAGTAGAAATGGGATTCCCAAACTTATCCTCACATACCCTATTTGACTAGCAGGTGTATTTTTTTGGCTAACTGGTTATTATTAGTGTGTGCTTAAAACATATTAGCTTTGATAGGACCTGTCCTCTCCCATGGGTTCCAGCCCCAATACTCGCAGTTTTACTAAACTTGCCTGCTACACTCCTTTACAGCCTATGTGGCCCTCAAAGACACTTTATTTGTGATCCTTCATGTAATTATACACCTTTGACAAAATGCAGTTATATACAATTTGTAAATACTTTGATACCTCTGACTTCATTTCAGCTTCATAATCTCCCCCAAACCCCCATGACATTCGGCTCAAGATATGTATAGTGGGGACAGGTATTGTGCAGGAAAGCAAATAAAGGACTTTGTGAATAATAGATGGATTTTGTCCAAGTCCAGGGAAGGTCAGGAATTGTTGAAGGCAGATAGCAAAGGGTAGAAAAAACATAATTTAAGAAACCAGAAGATCTAAGTCTTGCTCTGCTGGAGCCTAGACAAATTCCCCTCTCAGAATGCCTGCTTTGTTTTGTTTCTCACCTGTAAATGAGGATGGTAATGTAAAACCCACCTCCATTGTTTACCATGGTGAGGATCAAACTCAATCATAGAGACAAAAATGTCCTGAAAACAGTGCAGTGAATGGTAACCCTGTAGTCTGGAGTACAGGCCAGGCTTTCAGATAACATTTGTTTTTCCTATGGGAAATTAATTTTCAATCTACATAGTCAATGAAGATTCTCTGATCTCTCATAGAAAATTGTGGGTCTTTGTGAGAGACGTCAAGGACACAGATAATTTGAAAATTGCATGGTGAGTTTTCATAAAGACCACTGGACATCTAAGATAGCCAAGTTCCTGATCGATAAAGAGTAGAAACATTTACTGTGGGCAGTTAGATGCTGGCAGGTTAGACTTGCAACTAAGTGACTATGGGCTTTAGGTTCAAAAGGAGATAATTTTTTTGCTTATTTTGATTATTTACCAGCTTTCCACAGTGTCTTCTGGGTAATCTCTTGAATTCAGCTGAAATTTTCTCCTAAGGTGACAGGTCTCCAGCGATGTCAGTTTTCCCCAAGTGCTATAGATATTCTTTTCTCATGCTCTGGATTCAATATTTGAGTGTGGCTCTAGAACATCTCAGTAAGGAGCTCTGGGAAAATCAGTGAGGAACATGGTGCCTTTTTCTACATATTGCCATTCCCACTGCGGGGTTTATGGGTGATATCACTGGCTAAGCTAACCCTTTGAATGTGAGCGGCTCTGGTATTCTCTATCCATGCTTTTTTGGGCTAATTCTGAAGCAAAGCTCTCTTACCTCTAGTTAAGATTCATTTTCCTTTGTAGTTTTTAGGATTTATTGACAATAATCTCTGATTTGGTCCATTCATGTTGTTATAACAACCTACCATAGATGAGATGGCTTATAGACAACATAAATTTATATCCATCAGGAACTTGGATATCTTAGATGTCCAGTGGCCTTTATGGAAACTCACTATGCCAATTTCAAGCTGGGAGCTGGGAAATCAAACATTAAGGTGCCAGTAGATTTGCTTAGGACCTGTTTCCTGTTTCATAGATGATGCCCTCTTGCTGTGTCCTCACGTGGTGAAAAAGGCAAGAGAGCTCTCTGGGGTCTTTTCTAATCCCATTCATGAAGGCTCTGACCTCATGCCCTAATCATTTTTTAAAGGCCCCACCTCATAACCATACATTGGGGTTAGGATTTTAACATATGATTTTTGCGGAGACACAAATATTTGGTCCATAGCCATACCCAAAGCACAAAACTGACCTAAAAGGGAAGGGTAGTAAATGCCCATTTAACCAGAACCTAACCAGACAGAAAGGTAGCTAGATAGAATCTTGCTCTCAGAAGTGTTATATGATGATTTTTGATTTGATTGCAAGAATCAAATGAGATAGCATATTTTAAAGTACTTTATAATCTTATATGTAAAGAAGCAGTTTCTAACGTATCTTAGACTGGGGACTCCTTTTTAACATCAGGAAGTTTTGCAGTGCATGATAATGTTGATAGTTATACTTTGGTATCTGGTAATTGAGAAGGGACATGATGACTAAAAGCTACAGTGAATGGTATATTGTCATTTTTAAATGAACTTGGATGTTATGTAGATACAAATATTATATAAAAACATACATGCATTAACATTTATGGAGCTATGTACATATATTTGAAAAATATTCTATAGGTAAGACATATTATTTTTTCAATTTATAGACAATACTTGAATTCCTTGTAAAAAAATTTCATTGTTCTTCCAGGCTCTGTTACCTACTGGTTAAGAAATACTGAATTCTTAAATCAGTTTTGCTAACTCTTTGAAAAGCAAATGTCCATATATGTATAATATGTATGGTGATTAGGTAACCAGACTATTCAATTTTCTCTTCAATTATTACAGATAAACAAGAATGATGCTGAAAGTTTTAAGAACTTATATATAACATTGCTTTGTCTCTGCTCAACCAACAATTCAGCATTCTGCGAATGACACAACTTTATAGAGTTGGAAGGGGTTTTAAAGATGAAAGGTCTTATGATGAAGTAAAAAGAATTTAGAAAGAACTAGATCCATAGCTGAAAAGGTCCCATTGTTTTCAAGTTGTGTGTCCTTGAGGAAATTCAGCTTTCTAAATCTCAGTTTTCTGATTTGAAACTTGGGCATTGAAACACCTACCTCATAACATTGATGTGAGGCTCTGCATGTAACAACCATTTGACAAATAGTAGCTATATTCTAATCCATCCCCCATTTTACAGAGAAGAAAATTAAAGGTCAGAAATATTGAGATTTAAAGGACACACAGATTTTGTAGCAGTACAAAGATCTCCCGACTCATGTATCTATGTTGTACCACAACTCTGAAATTTATACTTTCTGCTTTCTATGCCCAAAACATTCATGCCATTTTTTAAGGCTGGAATTGGCCATGGGCCAACAGACAGAGGTTTATGTTTTAAAAAGATGAGAGTACAACTTGCAGCACCTTCTGTCCAGATTCTTCAAATGGTTTTTAGTAAGTGATTCTTATTCTAAGAACTCAATTGGTGGCTTTCTGCTCTTCTGTCTTCTCTGATTCCATTGCCACTTGGAAAGCCCTGTGGTTCACAGCTAATTAAAGAGGGATGGAAGAAAATTATACCTCTGTTGATTCTATTGTTTTAATCTATCTCAAAAGCTTCTTAACAGCAAGGCAACAAGCAGTGGACTGGACTTAGAGGGAGTTCTCTGTGATGGAGAGGGCACAGGAGACCCTAGAATGATTTCTATGAGCCCACTATCATTTCATTAGGTGATTTTTATACTTTCTGTTGTTAAAGACTCACACACACACACTCTCACACACTCTCTCTCTTTCGGATAATATTCCAGTATCTGTTGAGTGCTAGGAAAGCAGGGAGCCCTAGAAGAGAGTAAAATATCACTTATATTGTATATTTATTACATGTCTGGCACCATTTTTTCCTTTTCATTTCCTCATTGAGGACAAGAAGCATGTGTCCCCATTTTATATATGAAAATACCAAAACTTTGAGAATTTAAAATCAGACAACTAATAAGTATCAGACCTGGGATTCAAAACCACGTCTTTATCATCATGTCATCATCAGTCATTATAATTATCATTCACCATCTTTATCAAAATGCCTGACATTTATTGAGCACCTCCTATGAGTCAAGCCCTCTTCCAAGTACTTTGAATATGTTAATTTATTTAAGTAGCCTTTATATGAATTTAACTAGTTTATTCCTCACAAAGTCCCTGTAAAGTAAGTAGTATTATTATCCCCCAAATTTCCCAAGGTGCTAAAGCTGGTAACCCAGTTGAATTTCAAAAGCTGTGCTCTTCAACACACTTCTCTAAGTTCAAACCAGATATTTTCCAACTATACACCTTGTCTCACTAGGGCTTTCAGGGCTGGAAGGCCTTTCAGGAGCCTCATGAGAACAAAGGGAGCACATCTTCTTGAGCCATCATTAGGACACAGACTATGGATCCAATTCAAGTATACCTTGGTAAAATCCTCCCATGTGTTATAATATTCATTATAGCCTTGGTAGCGGGCAGTATAATGGACAATAGTAGGTACACTTTAGAATCAAACAGGTGGGCATTATGAATCATCTGGGCTCCTTGTTGTTTAACAAAGTAAGATGTATTTTAACGTTATACAACAGTGTGACCAAGTAACTACCTATAAAGAAAGGCTGAAGATGTTCTGTACTAGGGATAATGCTAATTAACAAGAAATGGACAAGACAGTGTGATCAGCACCTTGGACAGCTCCAATGTAGTGGTCGCTCCCACAGAATGCAGACCTGTAATTTGGACCTCTGTTCTGTGCAAATGGCCCTGCCCTAAAGCTGAAACTTTAAAAGCTCTTGACATTCATGTGTGTGTGTCCGTGTGTGTACCTTCAAAAGATTTTATTTTATTGCAGTAAGAACACTTAACATGACATCTACTGTCTTAACAAATTTTTAAGTGTGCAATACAGTATTGTATTGCACATAGATGAATAAGGTAGTGACACTCTTTCCCTACACTTAAAACAGTCGTTCTTAACCTTCTCAGTATATGTAGTCTTTTAGAAAGTAGATGTAAGTGATGTACAAAATCCCCTGAAAAACTAGAAATGTGTACATGCACAAAAAATGTTACCTAAATTTTAGATGATATAAAGACCTCCTTGGCATTCCAGTTAAGGCCTTTGTTTTGGTTAAATATTGCTGGGTAACAAATTACCCAAACATATAGTATCCTAAAATAACAACAGTGTATTATTTCTCATGATTCTGTGGGTTGGCTGGGAGGTCCCTCTGCTGATTTTCCCTGGGCTCATTCATGCAGCCACATTCAGCTGGAGGGTGGGCTGAGCTGAAAAGTCCAAGATGGCTTCACTTGCATGTCGTGTAGTTAGTGCTGGATGTTGGCTGAGGGCCTTGGTTCTCCTCTGGGTGGCATCTTATCCTCCAGCAGGCCACACTAACTTCTTTCCATTGTGGTGAGACGAAGATATTCCTCCTTGTGGGGCCTAGACTCCATAACTGACAAAAAGTCAGCTTGATATCCTGATGGTCAAAACAAGTAACAAATCCTGTCCAGATTGAAGAGGTCAACTCTTCATGAGAGAAGCCACCAAGAATTTTCAGCCATATTGAATTTATTACAGCCTCCTTAAAGTGAATAGTATGATTCTTCCCTGTTTCTTCAATACAGTTCTACCCTGCCCCATTTATATAACACTGCTGTGTTTTGTGTGTATGTCTATTATAACATTAATCCATTTGTGCATTGAATAAGAAATTATTAAAGATCGTTTGTGAGTCAGGCAAGGTGCCAACTTTTTTTTTAATTAACATTGGCTTATCAAGTTATTTTAAGAATTTGTCAGATTTTATCACACCCCCCATTTAAAGATAAAGATGCTGAATCTCAGAAAGATGAAGAAATTTTCCTCAGTGTGCATAACTAGCACATGGCTGTCTTCCACTTTACTAGCCTATTTATCATTTGCATTTAGTCTGTGATTGCGGCTCTTCATTTACCTGTCTACCTCCCCTAAATACGTGAGCTCCCTGAGGGGAAGAGTGTGTATGTCTCCTTTGTGTATTATCAGTCCATAGAACATTGCTGAAGATGCTTTTTAGGCTTTCAGTAAATGCTGTTGGTTGGAGAGATGAATGAACTTCCAAACTGTGGGTGCTACATTCTTTCCTCTACAAGCATCTCTAGTTTATGTTATCTGAGCCCATGTGGCTGAGAATAATACAATTGGAAATAATAAACAACCTATTCCAAAAGCTTACTACATGCCAGAAACTGTTAATAACTTTTAAGTATTTATTTCACGCATCCTCATCACCTCTGACATAGACACTATTATCTTGATTTTGTATATGTGGAGCCCAGGGGTTAGAGCATGGAATTAGATTCCCCAAGGAGATATACCTATCATCTGGCAAAGCGGAATTTGACTAGGAACTGTCTGACACCTCAGGCCATATTCTTGATGACTGGATTATCTAATTCACCCAATCCTGTTGTCTTTCTGCATTTCTTCCAAAAGAAAAGTTTATAAGCTTATCTGAAGGTAGACTTACCTGTGAGATAAACCTCTCTATCCCCTGCCAAATAAAATAGAAAGAAACTTGACACTCTCCATGATCTGGCTCTAAACTATCTTTCTAGCCTATTTCCTGTTCTGCCTATCTATATAATTCTGTGTTCCTACCACACTGCTGGCTCTTCCTATCATGTGGCGCCCCCAACCTACCATATCTCTTTGCCTTTGCTGATAACGTTCCCTCCATTTTTCACACACTGGAATTTTTCATCTTTATGACTAGCTAAACTGAGTCTTCTTGGGTGAAACATTTTTTTTATTTCTCCAGTTGCCGTAACCCCCTTATTTCTCAATGTTTCCCCAGCAAATAATATGTACCTTTATTTATCCCAATTCCACCCAATTCACTGTTTACATGCCAGTCTTCCTCTAGACAGTGAACAGCTTCCGGCCTCTGTATTGCTTTTCTTCTCTTGTTTTTAATAGATCTCACATTTCTGCTCTGTCCCAGGCTCTATGCTATTACCTAGGACTATAGAAATAACTAAGACATAAACCCTGCCTTCAGGAAACTCACGGTGTCCAGCACAGAAAAGTGATTGAATAAGCATCAAATGAATGAGCTTGCCATCTAGTACGGGAGTCAGGGACATACATAATTATAATATCAAATCTATACTGCAAACCGAGGCAGTGCTTCACATGATAGACCCTCAGTAAACACTCATTCATTGATTTACTCCCTATAATGAGATAGGCCTAGGTTCAAATACTCCTCTTACTCCCTAGGAAATTTGGAGCAAATCACTATGGCTTTCTGATGCTCAGTTATCAAAGCTGTGAAACAGAATCAATAATTACTGACCTCATAAGGTCTATGAAAATTAAATATGTAGCAAATATCTATAATAAGAGTTCAATATATTTTAGCATTCTAAATTCCTGCCTAACTTAATTCCAGAAAGAATATATAGCAATTAAAAATGCATTGTTGGATGACTGAATGAATGAATGAGTGAATAAATGAGGCCAGCCTTGAGTGGAGTGAAACTCCAGGGCATGGTGATGCAGACAGACCCGACAGGGCAAAGGAGCATCAGCTCCCCCTAGGGAATCTGAACCACCAAAGCCCTGGAGATCTCCCTCTTCTGCCACCCCTGCCTCCTTCCCAAAGGCCATGCCCTTGCTTCTCTCCTTCACAGGGGGCCCAAACAGCTTGTTTTTCTCCTCTTTGTGTGTTGGGGATATGTGATTTTACTGTCAGCATGGTGTTTCTAATGAAAGGCAAATGGTGTCCAATGTGACTTGGAAAAAAACGTACAAACAACAACAAAATTATATGTTCTTTTTTCCTGTAGTGTTCGCAGGGAGACTATGTGACTTGTTTGCTGTCAATACGACTTATAATGACATGGTGCACAGAAGCACTGCCAAATGTGTGCGGCATTCATTATACACATGTATTAAATGTAATGCGATATGAGTTTGGCGGCAGAGCAGATGAGAGCTGCCCTGGGGCTGATTTGGAGTTACAGCACCTCTTCCCAGGGGATGATTACGGGGGGGAAAGGGGAAGTAGACAGCAGCCTGGGCGTGGAGCAGGGTGTCTAGAATTTCCAGGACTGATTCCAGGCTAGGTTGAGAGAAAATGCTAAAGCTCAAAGGGTCCTTAAAGATATACTTTCTTTCAACAACCACAAAAAAAGCATTTAATAATCAATTCTTGAGCTCCTACTAAGTGCCAGGCTTATAGTAGGCCCTGGCAACAAGATGCTTCCTTCACCAGGTTTCCAGAAGTTCACAGAGTAGTAGGAGAGAGAAACAAGAAGAGAGAGAATGTCAGGGTACACCATGATAAATGCAGTAAGATCTATAGGCTAAGGTTGGTATCAAACTACAGAGGAAGATACCTAACCCAGTCTAAGGTCACTTCTTCTAAGATGCTTTCCCTGACCCTGCCTGTACGACCAGGTCACCCTGTGATGTGGTCTCACTGCACCTGGGCATTTCCTTCATGGCACTTACCATGGTGTAAAGTTAGTTGTGTGTGTGATAATCTCATCAGTGTCTGTCTGGCTTCTAGACTCCAAGCTCCATGAAGGTGGAAACCTCATGTGTTTTGCTTGCCATTAGGTATCCAGCAACCAGCACAGTATCCGATGCTCCAGTCGTATTTGGGGTTGAATGAATAACTACTGTCATGTGAAGGCTTAATTTTGAAGGACCTAGAAGAAATAAGCCAGGTTAAAAAGGGCAAGAGGAAAGGTGGCCAAAGGAAGGGGCACGAGGCATGTTATATTATAAAGGTATGTAAGGCAATGCAGAACAAAATTTGGGGGGGGGGAGCAGTAAGAGTGGACTCTTGGGATTCTGAATGTATCATTCTGTTTTCTCTAGCAAGGCAAACACTTATGTGAGAAAAATTGGGCTCTTGATGGAAATGTAATTTGGGAGGCAGATGGAGCTGAACAAACATGTTGGTGGTGAGCGAGGCACTAAAGGCACCACTGTGGCTGTTGAACGTGTCAGAAGGAGAAGCTAGCTAAGGAATGTTGAAGAGGTTTTATTCTAAGTGGTGAGATGATTGTAGGATGGGGCATCAGTGGCCTAGCTGATGAAGCTCACTGGGGACAATGTCTAGACAGAATTGTTGTGGATGTCACTGTATACATAAATATACCTTACCCATGGAAAGATACGAGTAATAATGACGATGACCAATGTTTGTTGAGATGTTATTGTACCCCAGGCAGGTACAGTGATCATCAGCTTCTATGTGCAATCACGTTCAGTATCCACAACAGAGCTATAAGTTAGGTACTATAAAGATCCCACTAAAGATGAGCAAAAGGAGACTGAGTCAGGTTAAGTAACTTGCTCAAGGTCATGTAGCCAAGCAGAAGCTTAGCCAGGATTTTAATTGAACTCATTTAACTTCTGAATCCACTCTTTTAACTACCAAGTGGCTGAACCAGGCTTTCAACAGCCATGGCAGGGGGAGTCCTTCATTGTCTGGATTTAAATCCAAGTCAGTTGGCTTCCTCATCCTATGAGCTCAGCTTTAAGTAAAGAACATATTTTGCCCATCATTTGGCCTTTCAGAAAAATAAAAATTTGAGTCCTAATGTCAAGTCTTTATGGACTTTTGACCTGCCTGCTGTTGTATCAACCATCATGAATCTGGAGATTGGCAGAGGTTTTCAGAAGTGACCCTTGGGAATACTCAGGTCTGCTATGGTTCTGTGTGGCAAGAAGGTGGGGGACTCAGTTGGTCAGAGGGTAGGTGAGTCAGGTCCTAGGAAGCCTGATGTGTCAAAGGTCACAGGGAGATGTCTTAGCCAATTGGTAATTTTGAAAAGAAGCAAATTGAAAACTTTGGAGGTTAAGGTTTTCCACAGGATTTGTTAAAAGCTATTATGTGTGTGAGTGTGTATATACATGTGTATATAGACACATACATATACAATATATGTACCCACACATATATACAAATATACATTATATACACATGTATATACTATATATATGCACATGCATATATCATCATAATTCAAAACGTATAAATACATGTATATACATTTTTTTACCTTGAATTGTACCAATTAACCTTTATTGAAGCCTTATGTATGAGAACTGTGCTGTGCATTGACAAGTATTATGTCCTTTACTCTTCACAACAACCCGAATAACTCATTATCATTATCTTAATTTTTTAAATAAAAAAATTGGCTCAGGGAAGTTAAGCCACTTACAAAGGACACTAGTATTTGTAACTAGCTGAGCTGGAATCTGGTCCCTCGTCTGTTCAACTCCTCCAGGCCTATTCCATGAAGAGTCACATGATTCTGTCCCTGTAACCTGTGGCTACCTGTGTGTGTGTGTCTGGTCCTCTGGTTCCTCTGTGAGCTCCTGAAGGTCAAGGCTGGAGTCTGTTCATCTCGTGCCTCCATGGCTTCTCCCTAGCCCATAGTCAGCACTTGCAAATGTCTGTGGAGAAACTGAAGGAATGAATTGCCCCGTATATTGAGAGGCAGAGCTTGGCTAGGAATAGAGTCCCTAAACAGAGCAGGCTGGGCCTCTGAAGGTCTCTCAGTCTCCTGAATTCTAGCACTGAAAGCCATTTCCATTTCCTCAGTAAGTCCCCAGATACTGTCCTGTGTCACCTTTATACTACTGTATAAAAGTAACCTAAACACGTACACTTATACTACTTTATACCACTATTTCTTCATATTTAACACTTGCATAGATTACCCTTTTTGTGAGCTTGCTTCTCTCTCTTCCTGAACTATGAGCTCCTCAAGAGTTACAAAGAGATAAAGGAAATTTTCCTTTATTGAGCTTGTAAACTGTGCCAAGCAGCATGTCAGGGCCATCACATACATGAATTTATTTGATCTTCATGACAATTCCGAGGAACAGTTATTATCTGTCTTTTACAGGAGAGGCATTTGGGGCCCAGAGAGTGACATGCAGTCATTTGAATGATAACACACAGCAAGAACACGGCAGGGCTGGGGTGCAAACCGTGGTCTTTCTGACCTCAGCGCCCATAAAGCTGCCTTTCCAGCCTTAGCCCTAATTGCCGCATGGCCTGGGCTTCCTGTGCCAGACACACACCCCCTCCTCCCACACGCCTCCCTGTAGCAGGACCTGATGGCGACACGCCCGGGCATCGTGGAGGCTGCGGCAAAGACGCGCGCTGGCATCCAGGATGCCGCACAAGGTATGCCAGCGAGAGGAGGAACAGTTGGTGAACAGTTGGTGAATGGATATTTTTATGCAAGGGTTGCCTAGAGAAAGGGGAAAAAAGAGGGGATAAAAACTGTTTATAAAGGAGCCACAATTAATAAGGTCTTTGTTAGCTTTTTGGATTTCGATTTTCAAGTCCATTGCTTTGGGTTTGAAAAGAAACAGAAAGGTCCCCGAGGCGCCAAGCTCCCAGCTTCCAAAGCATGAAGGCATTTAGGAAACCAATCCAAGCCTGGGTGTATTGAGGATTTTAAGTATTCAGCAAGGAACGCAAAGATGCTCTGAATTCCTTTGGACAGCTTCTCGTTAGGAGTGTTTATGTTGTGGTGTGCTCAGTGTGTGGGCTTAAGAGCTACAAGATGACAGAAAGAAAAAGAAGGTACCTCTCTTCTAATAGCTAAGAGAACTGTGGCCACTCTAATCCCTTGCCTACTATGTTATTAATACATCCTTCTCTAAGCCTCAATGTTCTCATCTGTAAAATGGGAATAATAGTATCCACCAAAGTAGCTTGTTGTAAGGATGTGAAAATGCCCTGTAAATCTTAAAATCATTTAGAAATGAGATTATTGGGTTTTGTATAGCACTTTTTTGTAAAACCTTTTGCTTTATCTCTCTTTGCAAATAAATTCATTCTGCAAACATTTAAAATACATATACTAATAATTGTTTCCATTTATTAGAGTACTTAGAATATGCTAGATCCATATTTTGCTATATTTGACCCTTGAGGGAATGGGTCTCATTCCCTTCTCACCATTTTTCAGCTGAAGTGGTTAAGGAATATAACCAAGGTCAGTAAGAAGCAGAGTCAGCATCAAGGACTGCTCTGGAGTGGGCATTTGGTCCAGACCCTGAGCACTAACCATTTGGATGCAGTTGCTTTCTGCCTGCTATGTGCTCCTAGGAGCTAGCGTAAGGACAGATATTCTGTTATGGTTGGATCTGTGTCCCATCCAAAAATATATATTGGTGACCTAACCCCCAGGTCCTCAGAATGTGAGCTTATTGGGAGAGAAGGTTTTTAATGGAAGTAACCAAATAAAAATGAGGTCATTAGGGTGGACTCTAATCCAATATGACTAGTGTCCTTATAAAAAGGGGATGCTTGGACACAGAGACAGAGCTCAGAGGGAAGATGATGTGAGAAGACATAGAAAGAGGACAAAAGCCAAGGAGAGAGGCCTGGAACAGATCCTTTCTTCACAGCCCTTGTAAGTAAGGAGCCAACCCTGCTGAGACCTTGACTTTGGACTTCTAGCCTCCAGAAATGTGAGGCAATACATTTCTGTTGTTTAAACCACCAGTTCATGCCATTTTTTTTATGGGTGCGCTCACTACCTCATACGTATTCTGAATCCCCTTTTCTGGATGAAGCACTGGGAGAAGAAAATTAAGGTGCCTTGCTCGAGTGGTGAGCTGGCTGAGATTTGCACCCCATTCCCCGTCTTGCACATTGATGGCGAAAAGAAAGCACCTTGGGGAAGGCATTTCTCTTGGCTTTATTCACTGCAGTGCCTCCAGCATTTACATCAGTGCCCGCATGCCGTCAACCAATACTTGCTGAATGAGTGAATAAATGAATGCTCTTTCTGCCAGTTTACTCAGAGTATCTACAGCGAGGTTAGGATAATTTACTGCCCCCCGCCCCCGCCAACCAAAAAGCATATCACACTGGAACAAGCGTTCTAAAGACACACAGTATTTGTGAAAACAAAGAGTTCCATATTTTATACTCAAATACCCTTCCCACAGCCAGAGACTTATAATTATGAACACATTTTCAAATGGATTCCTTTGGAAGTCTTGTTTCATGTATGGTCAGGTACAAAACTTCATGGTCCTAGTTCTTATTTGTACTTGGAAGCCAGTGACTAATCTACCTTTCTCCTTCTGGTTTCTGCCCATGTTGCGATGTCATCGAATGTTTTTCTTTCTACCTCATTGACCACTCCTCACTTTTCCATTACTGGTTCTTTTTCATTTTTCCAAACTCTAAACTCTGGAGTGCTCCAGGATTCTGTTTTTCTCACTCTTTTGGTCGCCCTATCTGTCTGGTAGTGTTAAATACTATCTATGTGCTGACAAAACTCAAACTGATATCTCCTGCCTACATTGAACCCCAAACTTACATATATCCAATAACCGACTTAACATTTCCACTTGAACATCTAATACATAGCTCAAAGTCCATATGTTCAAAACCAAGCTCCTGATTTCTCCCTTCACTCCAAATAAAATGTAGCTTCACTTGCAGTCTTCCCTGCCTTGACACATGTCAACTCTATCCTTCCATCACCGAGGCTAAAACTGTGGAGTCTCTCTTGCCTCCCCCTCATTTCTCACACCTAATATCCAATTATCCAGCTGACTCCATTAGTATCACTTACGAAACATATTCAGGATTTGGTCACTTCTCATCACCTCCGCTGCTGCCATCATCCTTTTTACCTAGATTATTGCATTAGCTTCTTAACTGGTCTTCCTGCGTCCACTCACGTCCCTGTACAATCTGTTCTCCACACATTTCCCTAAACAATCCTATTAAAATGTAAGTCAAATCACATACTCCTCTGTTCACAGTCTTCCCACAGACCTATGTGATTTAGCTTTCCTTTACCTCTTTTTGAGTTCATCTCCTCCATTTCCTCATTCACTGGATCACATTCATTTTTATTTACACTGACTGTGATCAGGTTTGCAAAGAAGCAAGCCTAGGGTTTTTCTGAGGGAGTAATCTCTCAGGCTTACTAGACCACCTGTTGCTCAACCCCTCATTGAAATATTCACATCATTTGCATATGGCTTGTCTCATTACCATATTGTTTGCTGCAGGAGTAGCCCATCTAGAGTGGTAAAAGTACCATGAGAGCATCTTTTCTATTTCAGTCAAACTTTGTTTGAATGAGGCTGACCTCATTCTTATGGTTGCAAGAGGCTGCAGTCTCCTCCTAATCTTGGGTGTCTGTCTCCACATTTTGGTGTGCAGGGTGTCTTCATTCAACTAGGTCCCCTCTTCTCCCTTCTCTGCCTGCCACAGGAGGCTGCCCGTATGAGATGCATAACTGACCTGTGCCTTAAGGCTCCTGGATGAAGTAGGGAGGAAGAAGAGTGAGAACAGGGTATTTTTTCCCCTGTATTTCTCTCTGGGAGGTCACCTTGGGCTGTATGTGTCCCGGTTGTCACTAAACCTTTCAAGGGAGCTACTCTCCAGGACTCTCTTTCCTTCAGGGTTCTCTCCCACCTCTTCCCTTCCAGCCTGGGGTGGAAACCTCCACTGTTAGCAACTCTGGGTTACTGCTTTGCCCCTAGGGTTCCCTTTCCTTGCCTACATCTTTATAATTAGTGCCTCCTTGAGCTATTCTCACGTGAGTATGCCACCAGTGTCTTGCTGGGGCCCTGACAGATACACCGGGTGATCTATAAATGTTCCCCTAACTTAGTGCATGCATTTTATCTGTGGTAAGCAGACCTGATATATTCTCTTCCTCTGACACAAAAGAATCTTTTCCTGGTCAATACTGCTCAACTGAACAAGAAAAGTCTATCTTTTCCTTGGAAGGTGAGGTTCTGAAGCCAAACTGACTTATCTTCAAATCCTAGATTAGACAATGGCCAACTGCCTTAACTTCTTGGCATTTCACTTTCCACCACATCTTGCGCATTTTAAAATGGGAGTTGTACAACTGATACAGACTGGTGTATGGCAGGTACTTTGCAAATATTAACTCATATTCCTTCCTCTTCACCTTGGTGCATTTGCTTTTCTAGCTTTTTTTCCCCCTTCTGCTTCGTTTTGGTTAATCCGATACCTTAAACCTCCATAGAGCTTGTGGAGTAGCACAGTGTGTAATTTGCAGTCGGATAATTTTCTCATCAGTGGGAGTTGCTCTGGTGCTAATTTGGGCTGTATCCTCTATTTCAGTCTTTTGTCTCATTTGTAAAGAACATATCGTATTGTTCCAACTTCTACATTTTTCTTTACGAGCTCGTACATCGTGACTGAAAGTGAGGCTTTAGAAAATGGCATTCCACCCTCATAGTCATCGATTGCAAGGTGTATATACAAAAAGGCACCACTATTAGCAAAAATCTAGGTGTACCATTTTCTGAATATTGGGGTTTTTGTCTGCTCTTGGATATAAACCTAACTGACGGTTGAAAGAAGTCTGGACTAAGTCAGATGAACTGAGGTCCTTGATTTCCCTCAGCCATGTGACCTTCTGGGGCTGAGTCACAGACATATCAAGCAATGCCACTGGGGCTTCTCACTGGAGCACTTTGTGAGATGACTGAAGTGATGCAAGAAAGTTTAAATCAGGAGGGAAGAGACCCTCCCTGATCCTCAAGGGATATGGTACATCAGAGGGGCTAACAGTTGGGACATTGAGTGCCAGAGTTCAAGCTGGAGCTGGAAATAGAACAGATTGTATATCTCAAGGTAGAGAGAATGAAGGATATTTTCAAACATAGAGAAGGCAGTAGCAAAATGAGGCGTGGATATAAGCCAAGATCCATTCAGGAACAAATTATATGAACACAGTCACCGTTCCTCTCTAAGAGAAGGCTTGGCATGGTCCCACCAACTCAAAAACCAAATCTGAAAGCAGCTTTGGAAAGCACCTAGCCTCTCTGGGCCCTAGGACTCATGTCAGCTAATAGAGAATAACATTCCCTGCCCTGTTTGTCACCCAGAACTGTTGTAAGGATAAAACGAGGTAATAGGTGTGAAATCATTCTGTAAGGCACAGAGCACTACACAAAAGTGAGGATCCAGCAGACATTTCACCATGTAGAGCTGAACTCTTCTCTGAGAGGTCGCATGCCTGGTCAGTTGGAGTCAGACCAGTGCTGAACTCCATCTCCACTAGGGATATATTAATCAGGGGAGAAACTCCACTCAAAAGAGTTTAAGCAAAAAAGTCAATGAAAGGCAAACTGCAGGAAGGTTGATGTATGGCTAGGCTTTTAGGATGAGAAGAACTGAGTCTTCAAACACAAAGCAGTCTTGGTCCATATGCAGCCTCTATTTTTACCTGTGGTTCCGTTTCACTGGGCTGCTATCATAGCCCAACTTTCTCCCTGAGGCTGAAACAAAATCACTGCAACTCCTAGACCTACTACTTCCTAGCATCATCACTCAAAAGGAATGAGTCTTCTTCTCTGAATTCCATTTCAAAAATTCCAGAGAGAACTTGTGCCGGCTTAGATAACATGCTTGTTCTATGACCCGGCTTGGCTCACATGCCCATTCTATGATTGGTACTTCCACATACTTTGGATAAGGGAAGAGGCTGTTCTTCAACTATATCCTGGAAGGCAAAGTGCTGAAAGAAAAGAAAAATAGATGACCACTGCAGGGATCTAATTAACACTACATCCTGTAAACTGTGTTTATAAGACCAGTATATCTGCACTTTTAGGATGGACCCCCCTCATCCCCACTGGAAGTACATCAGGAAGAGGGTTGACAGTGAATTAGTCGGGGTCCTGGCAGATAACTGATAGTACACTCAGAAGGGGATCTAAGGAGGCTTTAGAGAAAGGACTATTTGCCGAGGTATGAGAAGGGTTAAGAAAAACCAGAAAGGAGTGTGGTGGTGAAGTGTCCAAAGGTTACCACCAATGGGTAGCCATTCATATCTCTCAGCCTGAAAGGGAAAGGCAAGGGGTGGTTGTCTGAACCCACTGAGACGTGTAGCTGTAGGGGACAGCCGGCAGACAGGGGCTGAGGCCTGCATTGCGGAAACCAGTCACTGCCAAATACGGACAAATAGGGAAGGAGTGGGGGGTACAGCAAACTTTCTCTCTTCCCACCTGTGTAGTAGTTCATGCTGGGCTTCTCATTGGCCAGTCCCAACTAGAAATCAGAATTCAAGGGAGATTAGCTTGATGTAATCTTTAGCAGTTAGATTCCCAGGGCACAGAAGAGTGGAGAAGGATGGAGAAGGATCTGGAGGGGTAAATGGAGGCAGCACAAGGGTACAACTGCCCCCTTCGGCTCAAAAGACAAGCCTGGTTAGAGTCCACTCTGTAAAGTGGTAGAGTTTATAAGAATCATGGGATTTGGGGGTTAGAAGGGCCCTTAGGATAATTCATATCAGAATTCACAAACTTGCATGTATCTGGCCTTCAGATGTGCTTTGCATGGCTCATGTAGCTTTAATCTCCAAACCTAAACACAAGCAAACAGTAAACTAAGAGGCTCAAAATTTAACATTAATATGCTTGGGCCAAAGATGTACTTTCCAGTTCCTTCCTTTCCCTCCCTCCCTCCCTCCCTCCCTCCCTTCCTTCCTTCCTTCCTTCCTTCCTTCCTTTCTTCCTTTCTTCCTTCCTTTCCCTCCCTCCCTCCCTCCCTCTCTTTCTTTCTTTCTTTCTTTCTTTCTTTCTTTCTTTCTTTCTTTCAGAAAGAACCTATTCATGTGGTCATTTCTGGAGGCAGAAAAGGCTGGGAACTAGAGTTTCTAGCTGGATATCCACATGCTCAGTGGATCCACATGCACAGTCATCATCATTCTCTGTTGTCCAATACCTACCACTGCATATGTTCACATCTCCCAAAAGTATTTGATTCAAGCACCTGTGATGAGAAAAGTCAAACTTCTTCATTTTGTAGATAAAGAACCTGGGCTGGAAAGGAAAACTGGTTTGCCCATGGCTACACAGCTTTGGTGGGAATTCTGACTGTCTGCACAGATAAAAATAGAAATATATAAATAGGACTGAATAAAAGAGTTGTTTGTCCCCCTAAGATGAGACTTCATGGGTGCTGCCACCTTCACACATGGGAGCAGCTGTCATTTGAAGCAAGGGTCCCCTGAGGATTCTACTTGCTCTATGTGGCCCGAGGAGGTGGAAGTAAAACAATGGAGAAAAGTGATTAGGGTCAGTGCAAGTCAGGGCTTGCAGGGGGGTTTTCAGAATGGCCTGGGCAGCTTCTATGCATCCTGGCTTCCTATTTGTACAGATGGTTAATTAACAGAAGTTGAACCACCCCTTAGGGTGGATAGTGTTGGACCCTGTCCTTGGAGACCTTTCCCTACTCCATGAGTTGAGCTGATGTTAAGTTGAATTGAAATAAGAGGAAAGTGTTGTCTTGGCTTTTCCCCCTGGATTATATTTTATTTGATTCCATTGTTTTTTGGTGGTGTGTGGGTAGGGTGTGGGTCTCGGAATCTCTTTTCTTCCTATCAAGAATCTAGGGCTGAGTCTGTCCTCTCTTTCCCTTTCCCTGTTGCTTTCAGACACTTCCCTCTTCTCTACTTAGACCCATCTCTGCTCCACCCCACATGCATCAGGCTCATTTCCACCTCGATCTAGATCCTCAGCATAGGCTTAGTTAGGACGTAGGTTTGGCTCTAATAACAGAGATCAAATAGCAGGGACTTGATAGGAAGGAGAATTGGAGCTGCTGGGCTGTCTGAGTGGGAAGTTGGCTGTGCTCAACAAAGTCACCGGAACCCCAGTTTCCTGTCTGTCTGTTGTTTCATCATCCCCTGCTGTCTTTGTAAGCAAAAATGACTCTCCTCCACCAGACCCCACGTGGATCCTCGGGAAAGGGGAAGGGCATGTGGAACAAGTGAACTCATTTTAAGAAGTGATCCACAACCACATTCCTCGTCATGTCCTGTTGTTCAGAACTTATTCGTGTGGTCATTTCTGGAGGCAGAAAAGGCTGGGAACTAGAGTTTCTAGCTGGATATCCACATGCTCAGTAAAATTGGAAGAGGAGGGTGGTGTGGGAGGACGTGTTTTAGTAGAAGGAAAAAGGAGTGAATGGATATTGGGAGCCAGGTAGTCCATTTAGGATGTGTTTTCTAAGCAGAATGGCCTCCCTCTGTCCTCTGTGAAGCCAGAGCTCATCATCCTTCAAATACAGTTTAAATCTGCCCCCTCTTGAAGCTTTCCAAGGAGAACCATCCTTAAGAACATATTCAGCATCCTGAGAGAACTGGCTCAATGTGCTGTAGTGAATGATGAGTTGGTTCCAATGCCTCCCCACCACCACCTTCGCTATTGTCCCCAGTTCAGCAAAAGGAAGGAACAACATTACAAGCTAATATTTACTGGGCATCCACCAAGTACCAAGTTCTGTACTATGTTATGAGCATCACTTTGTTTGATCATTGCAATTGCCCTGTGAATTAGGTACTGTTGTCCAGCTGCCAGATGAGGAAACTAATACTCTGTGATGTCACCTTCCCAAAGCTCTGCAGCCACATTCAGAATTTAAACATAAAACTGTCTGGCTCCAAATTTTATTGCTCCTTTCATCACATTGCGACTTTTCTATAAAGAGCTTTGCAATAGGGAAGCTTCACAGAACTGAGACAACTGGGTAAGTCAGCGTTGATACGTTGGTCAGGCTGTTGTTATAAATAAGATAGACAAGGAAAAAAATCTTAGCCATCTTGTCCATTGTGCTAATTTAATTTTCCAGGGGAGTGCATGTTTCTTTGTGAATCAGGCTTCTCTTCCTTGATCTGTTTTAATAAAGTAATACAGAGGGCTTACTTCTCCCCTCTGTTTCCATCCTTCCTTGATCTCTTCCATGATTTTCTCTTGGGGGAAAGAAGCAGATTGAAAACTGTGGTTATATATGTAACCATTAAAATAGATGCTCTGCCTATAAAAATGAACTTGTGCCAGGGTCTAATAAATTCCGTGCTAATATGCCAGCTCCCCAGTCTGCAGGGCAATTGCAATCACTCTTCTGATCAGAGGAGCATAATTCCAAGCCTCCCTATTTGTTAGCTCCTTAACCCAGCACAGCTGAGGACTTAATCTGCATTCAATTTAGCAAACATTCTTGAGTACCACAAGGTGCCTGTTTATGAACTAGGAATTGCAGATTAGAAGTGAAGAAAACATAGGCCTTGCCCTCAGGGAGGTGAGTCCATAGGAGCAGAACAAAACAGGGGAAACAAATAATTGCAGTGCCTGCCATGAGATTTGTGCAATAGATGAAGTGTATTTAAGGTGCTATTGATTTAAAAGAGAGAGGATGTGGGTCCGGCGTGGTGGCTCATGCCTGTAATCCCAGCACTCTAAAAGGCCAAGGCGGGAGGATTGCTTGAGCTCAGGAGTTTGAGACCAGCCTGGGCAAGAGCAAGACCCTGTCTCTGCAAAAGATAGAAAAATTAGCCAGGTGTGGTGTTGCACACCTGTAGTCTCAGCTACTTGGTAGGCTGAGACAAGAGGATCGCTTGAGCCCAGGAGTTTGAGGTTGCTGTGAGCTATGATGATGCCACTGCACTCTAGCTGGGGTGACAGAGTAAGACCCTGTCTCAGAAAAAAAATTTAAAAAAGAGAGGACATGACTCTGAAATGAGGAGGAGTGGTAATGTCTGAGCTGAGGTTTGAAACATAGGAGCTAATCAGATGAAGGAGATAGCATTGTAGGCAGAGGAACAAAGTAGCAAAGACAGGCATGAAATACATCATATGTTCTGGGAACCATAAGCAGATCAAGAACTTTGCAATATGAATTGATCATGTCAATTTAAAGAACTAACTGGAGTGGAGTGAGGGGTTTTAAGCAGGAGGGTGAAGTGATCACATTCATGTTTTAGAAATATCCCTCTTGGACAGTGTCAGGAGGGAGACCTGTTAGAAAGCAGTTATTATGATCAAAGGTGAGGAATGATAAAACGTAAGGTGTGTGATGATCTGGGAAGGGAAGCTAGTGAGTGGATATGGGAAAATAGCTGACAGGTATTGAAGATTTACCATGTTCCAGGCACTGTTCTGTGTTCTTTGATATGGTAACTTATTTTCCTCTGCCAACCCTCCAAAGAGGTTCTTTTTCTATCTCTACTTTACAGATAAGGAAACTTAGGGGTTGAACCTAGCTTGGAATTGGCAGAACTAGGATTTGAGTCCAGTCTGGCCCCAGAGATTTCTCTCTTAAGCACTGAATGGGGATGCTTTAATTTGATTTTCTTATTGAAATATTAGGCTTTCTAAGATTCTCTTTGAAGGGCATGAGATAAGCCATCTGGCGGGGAATCAGTAAGAGGATGAACAGAGCAGAGATGGCATTTCATCTCTGCACCTGACTAGCTCAGTAGCCGTGAGGAAAGCATGATAATCTATAACCTTATCAGTGAAATGGAGATACTCATTCACACTTCAGAGGACTTTTCTGAGAATATAAGGGACAGTGTAAATAAAGGAACTACCCTGTACTCGAAACTTAGAAAGCAGTTCTCAGATACTAGTTTCTTTTTTTTTTTTTTCTCCTCCCATTGGAGGATGCTGGAACTTTTGCACCTCCTATTAAAATTTTTTAAAGAGAGATGAAAATTATTAGACTGCTGGAAATAAATGAACTATAGCTACCTACAAAATATACATGAATCTTGGAAAAATAATGTTGGGTGAGAAAAGAAAATCTCAGAAGACTACATAATGGTGGGATTCCATTTTTATAAAGAACAAAACAAGAAAATCTAAGTATTGTTTAGAGATATGTGCATACATAGTAAATTTTTTTAAATGGTCACTTAATGCAATACTAAGAATGGTGATTGCTGCTGGAGGAGAAGGCAGGGAGACAGGATAAGGGAGAAGCACATAAGGGAGAAGTGGGGGCAATGGTAAGGGAGAAGTGGGGGCAATGGTAAAGTCAATGATAGATTGGTGTTGAGTGCATGGATATTCACATTATTATTAATATTAACTTTTTGTTAATTAACAAAATTGCTACAATTAATTAATTGTATATATTCACATTCAAATAGATAGTAATGAGGAGAAATAGTATCCAGGGAAGTAGATTAGGTTTTAAGCCTGGCTTGCTTCAGGGTCTAAATAAACAAGGACCCAAGCCATGTGTGGTGGTGGCTCATGCCTATAATCCCAGCACTTTGGGAGGGTGAGGCAGGAGGATCACTTGAGGCCAAGAGTTTGAGACCAGCCTAGTAAACATAGTGAGATCTGCATCTCTACAAAAAAATTTTAAAAAAATTAGCAGGGCATGATGGCATGAGGCTGAGGTGGGAGGCTTGCTTGAGCCCAGGAGTTTGAGGCTACAGTGAACTATGATTGCATCCCTGCACTCCAGCCTGAGCAACAGAATGAGACTCTATCTCAAAAAAAAAAAAAAAAAAAAATAAGAAAAGAAAAAAAGAAAGAAAGAAAGAAATAATAAACAAGGACCCAAGGCTCTATTTCTTGGCTCTGATTCCTCTAGGTTAGCAGCTTTGTCAATCTGTACAATGGTGGTTTCCCTGGCAACTTCAGACTCACATTGTTCTAGCACCCCGTCCAGCAAAAGAGAGAGCGTCTACTTCCCCAGTAGCTCAAGTAAAAGACTCAGAAGTGAACCTCATCAGCCCTGATTGGCCTCAGCCCAGGAGCTAAAATCAACCCCCGTGACCAAGGTATGCACTGATGGCCATAGTCTGGGTCATGTGCTGTACGCCTGTGGCCTAGGCCAGAACCTAGACTGAAAGCACGTGGGTTGAGAGCAAGGGCAGGGCTGGCCGCTCCAGGGCCAAGTCAGAATATTGATGCCACACAAAGGGATAGGTGTCAACAGTAAAAACAACAAATGCCCACAGAGCTGTTTAAAATACTTTGTATTTTTATGATTATACAAGCAACACATGTTTACTATAGACATTTTTAAAGGGTAGAAAATTATGAAGACAAAAATAAAAGTCATCAGTAACCTTACAACTCTGAGAAAACCAATGTGAATGCTCAGACATATTTCCTTCCAGTCTTTTCTCTAGGCTTTTTATTGCATTGGTGATTGTATAGTCAATTATACAATCTGTCTTTTTTTCTACTTAACAAGTACATTAGTGTTTTCACAGGCTAAATTCACAGTCTACTACTAAGGAAGTAGTCATGAGAAAAAAATATATGTATATATAAAACATTATTATGACAGTATAGAGCAGGACTTTCTACCCAAACAAAGGTTTCCAGAGATAGGCCTGGGCTCAGTGTCTAAGGAAGTGTAGGATGTGGGCCAGCTTAGTGAAGCAGTGAGAGGCAGAGCTTGTCTAGGCAAAGGGGATCGGGGCAGAGGGAGCAGCCTAAGAATGGACAGAGAGAGATGGAGTTGGAGGGCCTTGCATTCTCTGCAAGAGAATCTAGACTTTTCAGACGGAGGCCGCAGTTTATTCTAGTTTGGGAGAGTGATCTCTGCCCCTGCTCGGACACACTCACTGTCTGAACTGCCTTTCTTGCAGGCCTTCTGTGTGCCTGTCGGTCTTACACATTCTTCAAAGCGCAATAATGTGCTGCCCACCCCGGAGAGCCTCCTTCCCCAAATTCCTACCACCCTCCATGGGCATCGATCTCTCCCTCTTCTGAGGCCTGCCGAGGCCTCGTGTTTCCTGCCATACCTGGTGCGTGGGATGTGAGTCAGACAAATACTTATGAAATTGAACTATGTCAGTGGCTTTCAACCCAAAGAGATTTTTCCCTTTATGGGACATTTGGCAATGTCTAGAACAGTTCTGGTGGTTGTGATTGGTGAAGGAGGTGCTATTGGGCATTTAGTGGGTAGCCCGAGGGACGCTGCTAACTATCCTACAATGCACGGCCCCTGCAGCAAAGGATTATCTGGTCCAGAATGGCAAGGGTGCTGAGGTTGAGAAACCCTGAAATAGGCTGACTGAAACGTTGGGGTCGCTGGGTGGGTAGTCAGCAGCACCCACTTGTGGTCCCGGCTCTGTGGCAATTTGCCTTGGGAGCCTTGGGAAAGTGGGTCTCTGAGTCTCAGGGTTGACATCTCTGAGAAATCTAGTATGAAAATCACACGCTTTGGAGTCAGATGATGCTGGGCTCAAATTTTCACTCAACCCTCTACTCCCTGTAAGGTCCTGGGCAAGTTATTTTTAACACCTCTGTTTCATCGTTTTTTTTTAACAGGGATAATGGTGTCTATTTTGGCAACGTAGGAGGAATTGAGATCCTCTGTATAAACCAAGACCCATAGCACTTGACACACAGCAGATGCTCAATAATTGGCATTGTTGTGACACCACAACCATTAGTATTAATAGAAGAAAGGGCTTGAAAATAGGCTCTTAGGTCTTTTCCAGCTCTAATAATTAAAGCCTCTTGATTATTTGTTTTCTCTGTGCGTAAATGCTGAACGTTGTCGCTTGGCTGGGGTAAGGGTAGTGGCCAGGTGTGTGTATCGTTTGGGGTTCCTGCAGGAAACATGGCACACTCAATGGGAAGACTTGAGGAAAGTTTATTTAAAAGGATTATTAAAAAGGTTTGGGTATGTGAGTGTGATTTAGGGAAACCAATAGGAGATAATGCAGGACTCCTGGGCTAGACCTGCTAGGTCTGCAAGGGTAAGGAGAGGGATGGTGGAAAGAGCCAGGGAGTAAATATCAGACCTTACCCTCTTCCTCCTCTTCCAAACTCCTGCATCTCTTGCTGATGCCTCTCATTGTCTGAATCCAAGAGAAAGCCAGAAGACAAAGAGCCTGTTAATACAATCCTCTGTCAGTTTCCCAAGACACAGGTCCTGGTAGAAAAGGCAGAAAGTGTGGAAGTAAAGGCAAAGAAAATATTAATGGTAGCATGGTCTTAGAGTTTGTGGAATAGCGTGCAGTCTGGGGTTTGAGCACCATGACTTGCTATCAAATGCAACATGCTAATACTTTAGCTCTTTGCAGAGGAGAAAGATGGCCCCACATGCAGCTGTCTGTCCCACCCTGTGTGAATCTTGCTGCCAGACTTAGGGGGAAACACAGTTCCATGGCTATAAAGGCAACTGTGACTTCTTTGAGTACAGGCTGCCTCAAGGAAGAGGACAATAGAGGGAATCTCCATGCTGGGAGGTGGAAAACAGTGGAGGTTGGTTTGGGAGGCAGCTTGATGTCATGGAGCCTTGGTGACCTGGGCCCCAGTTCTGGCTCTGCCACTTGCTGGCTTTGTGATCTCTGGGACTCAGTTTCTTTACCTGTCAATTGAGGTAGTAATTTACAGACCTGTTATGTGGATTAGATATACTTGAAAGAATGTAGTCTAGTACTTGGCATCTTTTGGTGCTCACAAACCAGATTTCATTTATTTAACATTTATCTAATGAGCAGTTGCTGATTTTCAACCACGTGCTGGGCCTTGAAATAAAATCAAATCATGATGACTAAGGTAAGGTCCCTAACTTTAAGGAAATCACAGTCTAGAATAAGAGTTTTTATTCTGGGATTGATAGGTAGGCTTTGGAGATTCCATAAACCAGTGGTCCCCAACCTTTTTGGCACCAGGGACTGGTTTCATGGGAGATAATTTTTCCATGGGGGTGGGGGCAGGGAAGCTCAGGTGGAGCGATAGAGAGTGGCTGTAAATACAAATGAAGCTTCTCTTGCTCCTTTGCTGCTCACCTCCTGCTGTGCAGCCCCCCTCCATGCCTCCCTGCCCTAAAGCCCCCCTCCCCCATTTCTACGTTTCATGGAACACAATTTTTCCATGGATGAGGGAGGGGGAGGGGCAGTGGAACTCTGCAGCCTGTGGGTTGGGGACCGCAGCCGTAAACCCTTTAACATTGGATTCAGAAGTTTGCATATATAATATGGGTATGTATATGCATTTTTCTGGAAGATCTCATTAGATTCTCTATGATAAGAATCATTGAGGGAAAGCTCTTAGAGGAGAATTCCTGAGAGTGAAAGATCATAAACCTATGATTCAGTAGAACAGCTATTAACAACAAAACCCAGTATTAGGCATTCAGAGAAAGCATGATTGGAGAGTGATGCTGTAATTGTCTTTCTGTGGCCTTGCATGGAAGAATTTGGGTGAGAGAATAGAGGTTGTAGGAAGAAGTTATGTTGCAAACAATAACTTTCCAGAGATGTCAGAAAGGCGATTGGAAGAGACTGACCCTTTCAAGATCTTTTACAGGGCATTCTACACTGGAGTAAGTAGCCTCAAAGGCCTCTTTCAATGTTCAGGTTTCAGTGTCTCACCAGGATAGTGTCAAGATGATGGGGACGTGGTGGAGAGAGGGGACGTGTGCATTTGCAGCGGTCTGCGCTTGCCCTGCGTCTTGTGTGAGGGGGCATGATCACATGACTGAGGTGTCGTAACAAGCTGGGGAGTGGACCAGGGCCAGGAGACAGAGGAGACAGAACTGTTTGGAGCACCTTGCCGCACTCACAGGTGTGGGCATGTGGAAAAGCCGTTTCCACCAGCACAAGCAGGTATTATTAGAAACGTACAAGTCAGCTTGGCAGCCTTAACTCTGACCAAGGCTGAGAACCACCATGGAAGCTTCTTTCCTTGGAGGCCCTCTGAGTTCAAAAGACTATAGCCCATGATAAAGTAATATCTTTAAAACATCTTTACCTAAGAAATCCCCCAAAATAAGTGTATTATTAATTCATCAGATATTTATTGAGCACATATATGGCAGACAAAGCATTAGAGATACAGGAATGGGCAAAGGGAGGGATCAAGTTAACATTTATTGGATGAACAGCACTTAATATACATTAAATTGGCATACCAGTCTGGCAAGATGGATGTCATCTTCATTTTACATTTACAAGAAGCAGATTAAGCAACTTGTCCAAGGTTCGAAGCTATTGAGGGTTGAATTTCAGATTTTGATTCAAAAGTGGAATTACTTCAAAGCCTGTACTTTCCTCATTACTTCCACGTCTTTGCCTTTCAGGTGCCCACAGCATCACGTGGGACACACACATCTGCAGAGACACCTGCAGGCCTGTGTTTGGTGCAGTCATGTGGTGGGCGGATGCAGTAAGCACCGAAGAGCCAGCCAGTTCTAGAAGACTTGGCAATATTTGAGCTGAGCTCTGAAGGATGCATAGGATACAGAAAGGATGGAGACCAGGCGGGTAGAACAGGGAGTTTCAGCCCCAAGAAACAGGGCTCCAGGCTACCAGGCAGGACATGTGAAAGACGGTCTTGGTTTGAGGAGAGCTAATGTCAGTGGACTGAGTGTGGGAAATGGCTGTGGGATTTGAGACTCATAGAGTCAGTTGGGAAGAGATTATGAAGAACTTTGAATGCCCTGGCTTTAATATGAGCTTTAATCTGACTCAATAGAAACCACATGGAGGTGGACAGCATTTGTTTGACATGGTCAGTTTATGCTTTCGAGAGAACTACTTCCTAAGCCTTAAAGGAGAGGGGTGGGCAGTGGGGTCCAGTGTTAACTCTGTCTTTCTCCTTCGTCTTCTCAGGCAGGGGCAGGCAGTTCCTAACGGCCTTGTTCTTGCCGCAGCAGAACTCTCACCAGCCCTTTCTCCATTCTGTGTGTCTCCTTGTAAATCAGGAGAAAATGCCTCGGGTCCCAGCATGAGTCTCTTGTTATCATAAATCTCGGGTATGAGTATGGTGGGTGGTGATTTAGGTAATTACATAACATAAAACTGCTCTTGCCTTTCTCACATCTAAAGAATTGTTATCTGTGTGTCTCATTCTGCAATTTATGGCTACTCTGGATGAGGGGGAGGGTTCCCACAGCCACTGCCTATAAATTATGTGCTTTTCCACTGGTGAGTATTCCTGATGGTTAATGACTATTATTTCTATTTCCATAGGCTGTACTCACATATATACAACAAACACGGGCGTGTAGGATGCTGAGGGCCAATTTGTTACGGCTCCTTGCTTAGAGGGCAGGGCCAAGGGGAGGCAGGAGTGGGGTCTGTGTTTCTCCTAACAGGCTCCTTCAGTAGGAGAGTGGCCACTTCTGATGGGACCTCTTTGCCGTGCAGCACACACCAGCCCACTGCAAAGTGGTTCAGCTGTAACTGCTCAAATAACTGCTCAGGTTGATTTTTTACCAAATAATTGAGTGTGCATTTGGGTTTACCCTTGCATTGTACTGTCTGTTGGGTGGTCACACGTCCAGGTGAAGTATGATAGATCATATTCATTAATACAAGAAGATAAAAAGGGATATAAGATCCATTGAACACTCTCTGCCTCACAAACTTATCAACACTTTGATTTGGAAATCAATTTTAACTCTACCTGAAAACTGAATACTATCTTACATAGTGAGTTGTAGTTTCAAATACATCTACCCTATCTCCTCTTTAGATTAAGGGTTTCTCAAGGATTTGGATGTTACTTATTCCTCTTTGAGTGTCTTGAGCTCAGCATAGGACCTGACCCATTGCAGCTGCTCAGTGTTTGTTGAATGACCAACCAATTGATGACAGTATGTCTGGGATGGATGCTAAGTCAGCCTACAGCATGGCATGCAAGGAATGGTGCAACAGTGTGCCTTGACAGGAACATGGGTCCACCCTTCCCTTAAATCAAAGCTGGCGCAGGGGATGCTAGCAGCCAAGAAGCTCCTCTATTACTGGCTATATACTGAACTTTTAGCTAACATCTGTCAACTTTATTTCCCCATCTGTCCAGAAAAAAAAAATTTAAGACATTTGACCTATTTCATTTTACAGATGGAAAAACTGAGGTCTTAAGTTGTTAAGTGGCTTGTCTAGAGTCAAGAGTTATTGTATCACTGAGCTCACTATCCGGTTCTCCAAATTCATTAATACCCTTTTCACTCCCAACATTAGATTTTTAAAAGCAGATAAAAATAATGAAAACAATTGCAAGTGCTTTGCTCTTTATAGTTTCTACCATGTTTACATCCATGATCTCATTTAATCATTATAACAGCTGTTGAAAGTAGGATTGTTATTAATATCTCTTTTTCACATACAAGAAACAGAGGCCCAAAGAACTGATAAAATATTTCTTGCCAAAAAGTGAGATTCTAGAACCTGACTTAACTATTTTGATCTCCATGTTGCTGAGCCACTACTATGTAGATGAAATGACAAATACGAAAGCACCTTGCAAACTGTAGACCATCTCCGGCACCAGGCACTATTATTAATGTGTTATTGCTGTGAGATCCAAATCTACACTTTAGTCCACAACTTGGGAACTCTGCGGTATGTTTTAATTATAGCCACTTGATAATCCCAGGGTCTTGGGGGGAGGTGTCCCATATCATTCCTAGGAGTCCTAAAGGAGGAGATTGCTCCAGGCCGAAGAATATTCCTTGTTATGCTAAACCACAAGCTGCATTTTCCTTCCTTCACCATGACCAGAGGCTCACTGCATTGCTCTCAAACTTCATGTTCACTAAGAGGATGGATGATAAGCATGCGTCAGGCATCTCTGCTAGGGTTTTCCTCCATCATGTGGGGACTCCACAGTGCCTAAACCTATCACTGGAGAAATAAAAAGCTACCATTTCCCTGTTGGAAACTTGGCAGGCAACTGTTTGTGGGGAGTCTCATGCTCTCTACCAAGGGCTTCTGGAATTAGGCGTTGAGGGGACTCTCTCTTTTTATTCTTCATTTGCCTTTGGCTTTAGCAGTAGAGGTGGGGAAAACATTACTGGCGTTAGGACTTGCTACTCAAACAGGGTCCCTGGAGCAGTGGCATTGGTGCTACCTGGGAGGTGACTAGAAGGGCAGAATCTCAGGCTCTACCCTGGACCCACAGACTCAGAATCGGCCTGTTAACAGGATCCCCAGGTGACTCGTTTGCACATTCGGTTTGAGGAGACTTGAGTTCTTATCCCCTAGTCTGCCCTTTGCTGGCTGTGTGACTGTGGACAGAGCACTCACCCTCTCTGCACCTCTGTCACTGCCCTTTCTATAAAGAGGGAAGGTAATGTGCAGACGTGAGAGGTTCTGAGTTTGGTGTCAGGGAGGAGGTTTTCTTACAAATCTACTGCAGCAAATATCAGCAAAAACTACATCTTCCTTAAAATTTCTAAGATCTTTTCTTTTTGGAACAGTGACTCATCCAACAAATTATTTATCGAGTATCAGTATACAGCAGGCATCATGGCCCACAATTCCCTGAAATTTGCTGCCCTGGGCTTCAGAGGGCCTGTCTCCCTCACTGGAACCAAACCCAGAATATCCAAAGTTTGCACAGAGGAACCCCCAGGTGTGGAAGCAGGGAAGGCTAAACACCGAGCCTTTCCAGGAGTTTCACTAACTTCTGCAGTCGTTTTAACATTTGTGCTCATCATCGCTACTACAGGATTGGCCTTCTGTACAAATAGTAGTCATATTCCAACCCTTTATGGTGCTGTGTTAGATTCATATAAGACAGATAGAGTTTCTTAAAATCTATTGGAAAGCTGCTTGTTCATGCAGCTTATTGAGGCCCTTATGTGCTCTCTAGATGCAGCGCCAGGTTGGCAGGACAGAGAAGCGGGGAGAGCACAGGCTTGGCCCCAGACCAGAGCTCAGTGGGAAAGCAGCCCCACTGTTTACTGGATGTATGCTGGAGTGTGTTCCTTGGCTTCATGTGGCCTTACTTTCTGCATCTGTAAAAGGGGATAAAAATGCTTTGTGGAGGATAGCACAAATTCGCTCAAATCCTCAAGGAGCTCACAGCCTAGTTGGGAGACTAGTCTAGGTTTGGGGCAAAGCTACAGACCCTGCCTCCTCCCCACCTGAGTGTTAAGGTTTCCTGGAAGAAGTGACCGCTAGGCTGAAACCCTAAGGACAAGGAAGAGTTGGCTAGGTGAAGGCAAGAGCAGAGAGCAAGGGGGAGGGGGGTAGAAATGAGACTTTTTCTGGAAGAATGAGCAGAATCTCAAAGTTTTGAAGATAAGAGAGAACATGGTGGGTTGAGTTAAGCCAAGTAAAGCTAAATACACATCTGGCCTATCAGGTAGTTCTTAGGGACAGTCACTGCTGTGAACTGAATGTTTGTGCCCTGCCCCCACCAAATTCGTATACTGAAGTCTAATGGTATTTTGAGGTGGCACCTTTGGCAGGTGATTAGGCCATGAGGGTAGAGCCCTCGTGAAGGGGATTAGTGCCTTCATAAGGGGATGAAGAGGCCACAGCACGCTTTCTCTCTCTGCCATGTGAGGATCCAAGAGAAAGCCATCTGTAAACCATCGAGAGGGCCCCCACCAAGAACCTGGCTATGCCGGCACCTTGATCGCAGACTTTGAGCTTCCAGAACTGTGAGAAATATGTGTGTGTGTTGTGTATAAGTCACCCGGTCTATAGTATTCTGTTACAGCAGCTTGAACTGACTAAGGCATTCACCTTATTAGAAATGTGTTTGAATAACGTGGAAAAGTAATGAGAGTAACTGGGGGACATGGAACATATTTAATAACAACTGGTTTGGCTCAGCACTGAGCAAATATAAGGGAAGCAGCTGGTGCAGGAAAAGGGTCCTAGGCCCCCTGCTGAGGCAAATGTTATCCCTGTAGTTGCTAAAGGGGAGGAGATCCTGAGGGAAGGACAGTGGCTTCAGGGTAGCCACTGGAAGCCAGGGGAAAAACTTGGGTCAGTGGCTATTGCCAATGGTATGGAAATATTTCAGTATTAAACGTGATCCTACCAACACATATTGCCTGGAAACCAGTCCTGATTGTAACTGCATTTCACATTCATTGAAAACCCTGTACTGGGCATCGATCAAATGCCATGCACTGCCCTGAGAGTTTGCTCCTGCCCTGTGAGAGTTAGGTGATAATCCAACAGAGAAGACAGATTTGTGAGCAACCTCCCAGCAGCAATGTGATATGTCCAATACTGCAGCACCTTCCATCTCATCACAACTGTGGGAAGTAGGTTTGCAAAGTGTCATTATCCCTGTTGTACAGAAGAAACAGCTAAAGTTCAGAAAGAGTTACACAGTCAGTAAGGGGTAGACCCAAAATGTCTCTAACTCTAAATACAGAGCCTCCTATGAGAAGGAATTTCCATGACAGAAGGACTTGATTACTTCTGCTTAGCTCAAGTCACAGCTAGAGGCTCAGAATGTTCACTGAACATGGCACAGTCAGCTGGCCTCACTGTGAGGACATCCGAGTGGAGCTCATGCCTGCCTATGGGCCACACCATGCACAGGTCCCAAGGATACTGACCAAGATACCCAAGAGACATGCTGGCAGCTAGGACCCTAGTGTCCTCCTTCTCCCGAGAGAGAAGGGTGCAGTGGAAACACATCAGACAAGGGAACTGCAGGGCCTGTGTCATGGCATCAACTCCTCAAGAGACCAGGAAGGAAGGGCCACTGAGAAGCAAGAAAAGGAGATCTGAATCCTCAGCCTGATGACCTGGCTTGGGTACTTCTCCACGTCCAGCATTAGGTTTTGAAGCTGTTGGTTTTCCCAGCTGGGGTTGCTGTTTTGCCCAGAGCACTATAAGTGGTTAGGGATTTCTGAAATCCCCATCTCTGAGTGCTTACCCTTTTCCTGGACTCTCTCCAGACCACCTCCCAATGCCCCCCTCCAGCTCCATCTGTTCTCTGCCTCCTACCTGCACACCCACCTGCCTCCCTTGGTAGCTGGCTTCCCATGGTCACCAAGGTGCTGTAGACATGTATGGCCTATTACAGACATGCAACTCTAGCTTAGCTCCACCTTGTCTCATGAGCATAGTTCTGCTGTTCATCTTCTGGCACAACAGGTGGGATTCTAGCTAAGAGATTGCAGACTGGACTGACTCCGCAGCAATAACTGATCAAATCAATTTCAGGCTACCCCTCACCTCCCATCCCCAGCAAATAGAGACAGGTCAACTAGGAGTAGTCCTGTTGGGCTCCTTCCCTCTGTGGCCATACTCCACTCACATTATCACATAGTCTCAAGATCAGTAATATTTATTTGTTCCTCCTAGAAATATTTACCAAGCACTATCTATGTGCCAGACCCAATTTTAAGCACAGAAGTATGGAGATAAACAAGACAAGCCCTCTGCTCTCCTGAATCGTATACTATAGTCAGGCAGATCTGCAATCAGAAAATAAAAAAAAAAGACTAACTCCTCAAAATATCAAATAATGACCATAAAAAAATAATAGAGGGTAATGGAGTAGAAAATAACTGGGGGGGGGGTTCTAATTAGTGTTAGTAGAAATATTAATAATTTGGGCCAAGACTAAACACAAGAAGGGTCAGCTATGTCCACGTGAAAGTTTAGGGAGAGTGCATCATAGATAGAAGGAGGAGCTGGTGCAAAGGCCCTGAGGTGGGAACGAGCCTGCCTGTGTCACAGAAAAGACAAGAGGCCAGTGTGGCTGGAGCAAAGGGACCCAGCAGCAGAACAGAGGTGTCAGATGAGATTGGGCGGCTCAGCAAGGCCCCAAAGTTGACAGTGTTTTAGGCCTTGTGGAGAGTTTCTATTTAGTTATAAGAGCTCTTGGAAACCACTAATGGGTTCTTACAGGTAGGTGACATGATCAACTTTATATTTTGAAAAATAAAACAGACAGTAGTGAGATGAAGAGGCAGAAGAGGGTTAGGAATGCCAGTTGGGCCCTAAATCACCAGCCCAGGCAAGAACTGATGGTGGCTTGGACTGAGAGAGGCAGAGGAATGGATCGATTCAGAATATAATCTGAGTTAAATGTGGCTGAGGCCTGGCCTCTAGCCGATGATCACAGAAAGAAAATCAATCTGCAAACATGTGAGTTATGGCTGTGTAAGCCTTCTGTTCTCAAGGCTGATTATTTATTTAAGGGCTCCTGTTTTCTTTGGAATAACCCGCCTGTAGGGTTTTATATTTCACAAAGCAGTTGTCTTGGTGATCCCTTACCTATGCGCCCATTTTCTAGCTGAGAAAACCAAGGTTCAGGATGATTGAGTGACTGTCCCAGTGTCACACTTCAGGAAAGACATGAAGCCTGAGATTAAAAGCAGGTCCTCTGATGATTGAGCCCATTCCTTTTCTTTCGACATTTTTCTTTAATGTCATGCCATTGCAGAAATTGAGATCTGCTGTAAGTTTCCTCCTCTCTCTGCTGTTTCCAGCAGCTATGGACGACAGCTCCATCCAGCAGTGAGCTACTAAGAAGCATCTGCCTACAGCAGCTTTTTAAGTAGCCTATTTTTTTTTTTTTTTTTAGTGATGGTGGTCCTGGACTCTAACCCCTCAGCTGCCCTTGGTAATGTTATTAAACCACTTTATAACTCATTTTTCTCATCTGTAAAATGGGAATACTAGTGTCCTCTCCCAGAATCATTATAAATATTAATTTGGCGAATCCAGCATTTGATTGGCATTAAATGCATGCTAATTCTTTTTCTCCTCCTCCTAACACTGGCCCGTAGACATTTATTACCCTAGCGGTAACACTCGTTTTCATTTAATAATCTCAAGTGAAGACAGACACCATTAAACAATTACCATAATAATACTCGACGTTTATTGAACACTAGGTCACGAACTGTGATAAATATTTTACAGTTGTTACTCCAATGCATCTTCACAAAAGCCCCATGAGGTATCTATTAGGATTATTAGCCCCATTGTACAGATAAAGAAAAGAAGGTCCAGCAATATTGCACAATTTACCAGAGGTTACACAGCTAGAAAGATACATCCAGGAGTCCAGTGCAGTCCCTCTGACTCCAGAACAGCTGGCCCTAACCACTGAGCACCCTGCTTTATTTGACAAGACTAGCTGTGCTATTCCAAGTGCCAGGTGTCCTGGCTAATTATCCTCTGTGGCAGGGATTAGTCAGCATCAGGTCTTAAACTGGTGGCAGGAGATGTATATCTCAATTAGGCTTTGAGTTTAACTTCCAGAGAAGGAATAAGAGATTGAGTCTCAGAAGTTGCTAAGTGAATGAAATTGAAACAGCCAGAAATGACTTGCCTTAGGGGAGACAGACTCATTGCTTCCCAGGTCACAGAAATTTTGTTTCCTCTCTCTGGCAGAGTGCTGAGCCAGCAGAAGTCATATCACTGCCTTACAGTTTGCTTATATGGAAACTTTAAAGAATCTTGGAAGTTTGAGCCAAATGCAAAGAGAAGGATCCATGGCAGAATGTCTGCTCTTGCAGAGTGACCCCATGGCATGGTGAGGCGGTACAGTGGCGTGGCCTGAGTGTGAGCCTCGGAGTTAGATAGACATGTGTTCAGAATTTGGCTCCAGCATGTACTTATCTTGGACAAGTCGCATTCTTTATAAAAAATAGCATTTAATACTGAGTCAGCAGAGTTGTAAGAAGATTAAAGTAGATCAAGTTAAGTGCTAGGTGCTTAGCACATAGTGATTGCAGAATACATGCTAGTTCCTGGGGTTAATGCATTTTAAGAGCTTGGAAGAATCCCTGGAACATAAGCATACTAGATCAGTGATACTTATTATTACCTTAGTGCTATCAAATCAGCAGAATACCACTTTTATTTCTCCTAACCCCCTATTTTGCTACACATCTAAAAGTAATACAACTATATATAACTTCCTGAAAAATTCTGTGGCTCATGGATGTTTCATTTAAATTATTTTCAGATAACATTAAGTCTTTTCAAATTTCATTTTCTCACAATGAGATAGCACAACCCATCTATCAAAATGGCTAAAATTTAAGACTGATAGCACAAAATATTAGCAAGGATGAGAACTACTAGTGCTCTCATACATGGTACATGGGAGTGTGAAATAGTAAAACCACTTTGTAAAAGGGCCTATTGGTTTATTATAAAACTGGATATATACCTGTTCTATGACTCAGCAGTTCAACTTGCCATTTACTGAAGAGGAGAAAAAACATACACTGCAAAAGGCTTTTATAAAAATATTCATAGTAGACATGTTCGTTCTAGCCCAAAACTGGAAACAATCCAGGTGTCCATCAATGAAAGAATAGATAAACAAACCGTGCTGTATTTATATGAATGAATACTGCTCAACAATAAAAAAGGAACAAATTATTGATACATGTTATATCACCGATAAATCTCAAAAACATTATGCTGAGTGAAAGAAGTCTTACACAAAGGCTATATACTATATTATTCCATTTATGATGTTTTAGAATAGGCAAAACATTGTAAAAAGAATGGTAACTCCTGTTTTATTACTGGCATGCAACAAGCATGGAAGATGTACTCCATCCTACCAACAAGTAAAAAGCTGAACAAACTGAAAAATCAGCAACTCTTCTTAGATCCATAAAAGAAGTAAAGTCACAGGACAAACCATTTCCACCTAAACTGGTCAGGTGAATGCAGAGGATCACAACTTATCAGAACAGAAATCTTCATGGGAAGCATTGCCACAGTGGGAAAACATGAATTGTAATTGATGAATTGCTGGAGGTTCATTGTGGACAATTCTACAGAGTTATAAACTCTAGGGGGACCCATTCAAAGGGGCCTCCACGCTTTTATGAGTTTTGCCTCTAGGAGCTTGATCTGGTCATTGTAGTAAATATTGGAGAAAAATCTCTTAGAGCTTTTTTTGGGGGAGGGGAAAAGGAGCCATTTTAAAATATGCCAGAGCATTCTGTTTTTAATAAGATCTGCGCTTATGAGAAACTATTTAGCCAAAGCCTGACCAGTAGGGTTTTATCAGAGCCTAGCTAATCTAAGGGAAGGAAAACAGTCAACTCCAGCCCCCTTTAACTTTCTAAATGGAGGAAGCCAGATTCCCAACTGTAGCCCACTCTAGCCCTCCTGTCTCACCTAGGGATGATGGGATTTGGAAGTTGAGAAGCTCCAAAGTCCCTTTTACCCATTGTGAAGTTCACAGTCTCATTTACCCTGGTATCAAGAAAAAAATTACAAGGCATACTAGAAGGCAAAAAACAAAATTTGAAGTGACAAAGCAAGCATCAAACCAGACTCAGATATGACAGGGATGTTGGAAATATTAGATCAGAAATTTAAAATAGCAATGATTAATATGGTAAGGTCTCTAATGGATAAAGGAGACAGCATGCAAGAACAAATGAGCTATAGAAGCAAAGAGATGGAAATCTTAAGAAAGACCCCCCCAAAAATGCTAGAAATAAAAAGCTCTGTGACAGAAATTAAGAATGCTTTTGATGGTCTTAGTAGTAGAGTAAACATGGCTGAGGAAAGAATTTCTGAGCTTAAGGATATCTCAATAGAAACCTTCAAAACTGAAAAGCAAAGACAAAAAAAGACTGAAGAAAAAAACAGCACATAATATTTAAGAACTGATGGAATAACTACAAAAGGTATAACATATGTATAATGAGAATACCTGAAGTATAAGAAAGAGAGAAAGGAGCAGAAGAAATATTTGAAACAATGAAGACTGATAATTTCCCCAAATTAATGTCAAATCCCAAACCACAAATCCAGGAAGTTTAGAGAACACAAAGTAGGGTAAATGCAAAAAAATAAAGTAATAATAGTAATAATCCACAAAAACTCCCCACCTAAAAGAAGCTAGAGGAAAAACACCTTACTTACAGAGGAACAAAGATAAGAATTACATGTGACTTTTTTTCAGTAACCATGCAAGAAAGAATGAAGTGGAGTTAAATATTTAAATTGTTGAGAGGAAAAAACCACCAACTTGGGATTCTGTACACTGTGAAATTATCCTTCAAAAGTGAAGGAAAAATAGACTTTATCAGACAAACAAAAATTGGGGGATTTGTTGCCATTATATATGCCGTGCAAGAAATTCTGTAAAAAGAGGGAAAATGATATAGGTCAGAAACTTGGATACATATAAAGGAAGGAAGAGTATCAGGGAAGGAATAAGTGTAGGTAAAATAAAAACTTTTATTTTCTTATTCTTAACACATAAAAGTTTGTTCAAAGTAAGAATAGCAATAATATATTTGATTTTATACTCACACACATATATAACCTTGTGTATGTTTCTATATGAGTGAAATGGACGACAGTAATGATACAAAAATGTGAGGGAAGAATTAGGATTATTTTGTTATTAAAAGGTACTTGCACTACCTATGAAGTGGTATAGTGTTATTTGAATGTGAACTTGGTGTACTGCCATACCACTTTGAACATGCTTGATCTTGTCTGATCTCAGAAGCTAAGCCAGGTCAGTCAGGTCTAGTTAGTACTTGGATGAGAGACTGCATGGGAATAACAGGTGCTGTAGGAAAGGAAGAAAGAGAGAGAGAGAGAGGAGAGGAGAGGAGAGGGAACTTGGATTATGGTAGTTGTAAATTTATACTGCAAACTGTAGGGTAACTAGTAAAAAAATAAGTATAACTAGTATCCTAAGAGGGAGAAAATAGAATAATATAAAATGCATAATTTGAACTAAAAAAAGCAGAAAAACAATGAAAAACAAAAGTAGAATCAAAGAATAAGGACAAAAATAGAAAACAATAGCTAGTAGATATTAGTGCAACTATATCAATAATCACTTTGAACATCAATGCTCTAAATGCACCAATTAAAAGATAGAGATTGTCATATTGGATCAGCAAACAAGAACCACTATATGTTGCCTACTTTAAATATAAACTCACTTTATATATAAAGACACAATAGATCACAAGTAAGTGGATGGAGAAAAGCAAACCATGCTAACATTAATCAAAGGAAAATGGGATTAGCTATATTAATTTTGGACTTAGCATATTACAGAACAAGGAAAGTTGTCAAGGATAAATAGGGTCATTGCCTAATGATAAAGGGGTCAATTCTTCCAAAAGACAGAAGAGTCTTACATGTGTGTTCCTAACAACAGGATGTCAAAGTACATAAGACAAAAACTGATAGAACTTCAAGGAGAAATAATGCCCTTCTATCAGAAATGGATAGATCCAGCCGGCATAAAATTTGTAAGAACATAGTTGAATTCAACACCACCACTGATCAACTACATATAATTGATATTTATAGACTAATTTATCCAACAACAGCAGAATACACATTTATGTCAAGCTCACATGAAACACTCACCAAGGCAGAAGACATTCTGGGCCATAAAACACACTTTAACAAATTTAAAAGAATAGAAAACATATATTATCTGCTCTCAGAGTACAGTGAAGTTAACCTAGAAATCAATAATAGAAAGATAGCTAAAAAATCCAAAATACATAGAGATTAAATGACACACTTCTAAACAACACATGAGTGAAAGAAAACTCAAGAGAAATTTAAAAATATTTTGAATTAAATGAAATTGAAACACAACTTATCAAAATGTGTCGGTTGCAGTGAAAACAGTGCTTAGAGGGAAATTTGTAGCATTGAATACATATATTAGAAAAGAAGAAAGACCTAAAATCAATAATATAAGCTTCCACTTTAGGGAAATAGAAAGAGAAGAGGAAATTAAATAAAAGTAAGTAGAAAAAAAGAAATAATAAATATTATAGCAGAAATCAATGGACTAGAAAATAGAAAATTAGTAGAGAAAGCCGAACCAAAACTTGTTCTTTGAAAAGATCAATAAGATTGATAAGCCTGTAACCAGGCTAACTAGGAAAAAAAGACAAAGGACACAAATTACTGATATAAGAAATGGAAGAGTGAACATCACTACAGATTCCATGGCATTAAAAAGATGCTAAAGGAATACTGTGAACAACTTTATGCCCACAAACATGATAACCTAGATGGAATGAGAAGCTCCTTGAAAGACACAATCTGCAAAAACCCACACAAGAAGAAATAGTCAATCCAAATAGGCCTATATATATTAAAGTAATTGAATCAATAAGTAACAACCTTCCAGAACAGAAAGCACCAGGACCAGATGGATTCACTGGTGAATTCTACCACTGAAGAAAGAAATTATAAAAATTTCTCTATAATCTTTTTTGGAAGATAGAAACAGAGGAGTATTTCCTAACTTATTTTATGAAGCCAGCATTACCCTAATAACCAAACCAGACAAATATATTACAAGAAAATAGAACTACAGACCAATGTCTCTCCTAAGGATAGATGTAAAAATCCTCAACAAAATATTAGCAAAGTCAACCCAACAATGTATAAAAAGAATAATATACCACAACCAGGTAGGATGTGTCCCAAGTATGCAAGGATGGTTTAACATTTCAAAACCAATTAATGTAATCCATCATATCAGCTGGCTAAAGAAGAAAAATTGTATGATCATGTAAATAAATGAAGAGAAAGCATTTGACAAAATCCACACCCATTAATGATTAAAAACTATCAGTAAGCTAGAAACAGAGAGTAACTACCTCAACTTGGCAGAAATATCTACAAAAAACCTACAGCTAACATCCTACTTAATAGTGAGAAACTAAAAGCCTTCTCACTAAGACAGGAACAAGGTAAAGATATCTCCTCTCACCACTCCTTCTCAATACCATACTAGAAGTCCTGTTTAATGCAATAAGACAAGACCAGACAAGAAAAGATATACTGATTGGGAAAGAGGAAATAACTGTCTTTGTTCGCAGATAATGAAATAATCTATGTAGAAAATTGAAAATAATCAACAAAAAATTCCTGTAGCTATAAGCAATTACAGCAAGATATCAGGATATAAGGTTAATATACAAAAGTCAATTACTTTCCTATATACCAGCAGTGAACAAGTGGAATTTGAAATTTAAAACAGCATATCATTTACATTAGCATCCTCCAAAATAAAATATATACATGATTCATATGAGGAAAACTACAAAACTGATTTAAAAAAGTTAAAGAAGAACTAAGTCAATTGGGAGACATTCCATGTTCATGGATGGAAGACTCAATTTTGTCAAGATGTTAGTTCTTCACAACTTGATATATAGATTTAATGCAATTCCAATCAAGATCCCAGAAAATTATTTTGTGGGTGTCAACAAACTGATTCTAAAATTTATATATAGAGGGAAAAGGCCTAGAATAGCCAACATAGTAATGAAGAAGAACAAAGTTGAAGGACTGACACTTCCTGACCTCCAGACTTACTATAAAGCTACATAAGTCAAGACAGTGTGGTATTGGCAAAATAGAGAAATAGATCAATGGAACAGAATATGCAATCCAGAAAGAGACCCACATAAATATAGTCAACTGATATTTAACATAGGAGAAAAAGGCAATATAATAAAGAACAGATAATCTTTTAACCTTTTAACAAAAGATACTGGAACAACTGGATATCCACGTGCCAAAAAAATGAATCTAAACACAGGCCTTAGACCCTTAACAAAAAATTAACTCAAAATGGGTACAGACCTAAATGTAAAGTGAAAAATTATGAAACTCCTTGCTAAGGTTTGGCCGTTGGTCTCCTCTAAACCACCTGTCGAAATGTGATCCCCAGTGTGGCAAAGTTGGGAGAGGAGGCCTAGTAGGATGTGTTTGGGTCATAGGAATGGATCCCTCATGAATGGCTTCCTGCTGTTCTTGCTGTAGTGAGTTCTCACTCTCGAGAGACTGGATTGGTTCTTGGGGGAATGGATTAGTTCCTGAGAGAGTGGGTTGTTGTAAAGCCAGGATGCCCCACAGGTTTGGTGTGTCTCTTCACATGCCCAGTTCCCCTTAGGTTTTCTTTGCCATGTTTTGATGTAGAACAAATGCCCTTACCAGAAGCTGAGCAGATGCTAACACCATGCTTCTTGTATTAATATAACCTGCAGAACTATGAACTAAATAAACCTCTTTTCTTTATAAATTTCCCAGCCTTAAGTATTCCTTTATAGCAACACAAAGTTAACCAAGACACTCCTAGAAGATAACATAGGAAAAACATAGATGACCTTGAGTTTGGCTATGACTTTTTAGCTATGACACCAAAGGCATGATCTATGAATGAAAGAATTCATGAGTTAGCCTTTACTAAAATTAAAAATTTCTGCTCTGTGAAAAACACTGTCAAAAGAATAAAAAAACCCAAGCCACCAACTGGAAGAAAATATTTGCAAAAGACATATCTATTTATGAAAATAAATATTTTCAAAAGACACATTTGTTATCTAAAAAATATGCAAGAACTCTTAAAACTCAGCAGTAAGAACACAAACAACCCAATTAAAAATGGGCCAAAGACCTTAACATAGATCTCATCAAAGAAGATATACAGATGGCAAATAAGCATATGAAAAGATATGCCACATGATATGTCACAGGGAAATGCAAATCAAAACAACAGAGAGACACAACTACACACCTATTAGAATGGCCAAAATCCAGAACACTGACACAAATTTTCTTAAACAGTTAGTAGCCATCTAAAATGAAGAGATAATTCTAATGATCCTATTGCAAGCCTTTGTCAAATGCTAGAGAGGATGTAGAACAACAGCATTCATTGCTGGTAGGAATGCAAACAGGTACAGCCACTTTGGAAGACAATTTGGTAGTTCCTTACAAAATGAAACATACTCTGAGAATTTGACCCAGCAGTTGTGCTCTGTGGTATTTGCTCAGATGAGTTGAAAACTCACATTCACACAAAAACTTGCATGTGGATGTTTATAGCAACTTTATTCCTAATTGTCAAAACTTGGAAACAACCAATATGTCCTTCAGTATATGAATAGATAAATAAACTGTGGTACAGCCAATACAATGAGCTATTATTCAGTGCTAAAAAATGAGCTATTAAGCCATGAAAAGAAGTGGAAGAAACATAAATGCATATTTCTAAGTGAAAGGAGCCAATCTGAAAAGGCTACATACTGTGTGAGTCCAAATACATGACATTCTGGAAAAGGCAAAACTATGGACACAGTGAAAAGATCAGGGGTTAGGGGTAGACGGGGATGAATATGTGGAGCACAGAGGATTTTTAGGGCAGTGAAACTACTTTATATGAAACTGTAGTGGTCAATACAAGCCATTGTGTATTTATCCAAACTCACAGTTGTCCATCACTAAGAGTGAACCCTAATGGAAACTCTAGCCTGGGTAATAGTGATACATCAATGTAGGTTCATCAGTTGTAATAAATGTACCACACTGGTGGGGGATATTGATAATGGGGTGGCTATGCATGGGTAGGGGCAGAGAGTATACGGGAAATCTCTATAACTTCCTCTCAATTTTGCTGTGAACCTAAAACTGCTCTAAAAAGTAAAGTCTATTCGTAAAATGGAATAGTGGTTGCCTTTGAGGGGATGTGGGTAGAGATTGAATAGGAATGTGCTTGAGAAAACTTTCTGGGGTGATAACAATGTTTCACACCATAATAAGAACCTTGATTATTCTAGTACTATATGTGCATTTGTAAAAACTGAGTGTGAATATTCACATAAAATTTGTGCATTTAATTATGTCTAACTTACCTGAAAAGAATAAAAAACCAGAAACAAACATTGAACTCTAGTTAATGATATTCATGCTGAGGAATTTAGAAGGAAGTGTACAGATATCAGCAATTTAAAATCCATCAAAAATAAGATACTTGAGGGATGGCAATAGAGAATAGATAGACATATGTATAATAAAATAAGAAAAGAAAAAATTGAGTCGTAAGTATATGGGTGTTCATTATATAATTCTTCTGTATATTTGAATGTTTTTAAAATGTTGGAGGAAAAAAAGAGTTCTTTAAATAGTTGCTAGCCTTCTAAACAAGGAGATAATTCTAGTGATCATATTGGAAGCCTAAAAGATATGTACCATTTTAAGGAATGTACTTGTATATTTGTTGTTAGGTTTTAAGTTTGTAAGCCCCAACTTACAAGCCACCTAGGATCAGAAGGCAATATGATTTAGTGAAAGAATTGAATTGACAGTTCACAGTCCTGCATTCTAGTGCTCCTAGAGAAGTTGTTGCCACTGATTTGCTCCTGTCACATGAAGAGGTAACACTAGTAGAGATGGATAGTTCTTTTAAGGCTGATGGTTATGGTTCACTTGCCCATCTATAGAGTCAAAGAGGGAGATGGAGGCTGGACCGCTTACCCCATAGGGCAGCTGTCGTTATTCTCAAATCTCAAACTCCCCTGGAAAGATTGCCACAGAACTACAGGCAGGTGCTGTCGTTACACAAATGAAGAGAGCTAGCTAGTTCTTCATGTGCAAGAAGGAAACTGTCATGTGTGTAGTGCTTCCTATGAGCTTCATTTGATGGTCACAGGTGGTCATGATCAACCTTATGTGACAATGTGACAGATAAGGAGGTTGAAGCTCAGAGAGGTTAATTCACTTGCCCATAGTCATATAACTAGGGAATAACAGAGGTGGGACTTGAATTCAGCCTGCCTGGTTACCAAGCTTGTAACCCACTATCACGTAAGGCTGCTAGGAAGGGAGATGTCTGTCTTATAGGCGATTTAGAATCCAGAATGCATGTTTCCCAAGAGACAATATTAATTATGGAAGGTGATGGAGTATAATTGAAAGTGTGCCTTTATCCCTATACCTTTTTGCAATTTGGAGCTAAGTAGGATTCTGTAAGCTTGCCTGGGAACCTAGCCCCTATGAATGACATTTTCTGAGGAGATTTGGTGTCCCATGGTCTTAGCCCATGATTTACAAACTTTTGAGACAAGTTTACCATGAGTAGAGACCATCTGTGATAGTCATATCTGATGCTTGTGTATGTGGCTTTGCTGTTTGCAAAGTGCCTTCATGTCTGTGTTGTTTGAGCCTCACAGCCATCCTATAAGACTGGAATAACAAGGATAGGGTCATTATCTCCATTTGGTAAATGCCAGGGAGACTGAGAGAGAGGTCCAGAAGTTTGCCCAAGGTCACACAGTTGGCTGGGGACAGAGCCAAGTTGAGAGTCCAGGCCCTCTGACACCTTGTTCAGTGCAGCTCACACCTCACCTGTTCTTTATCCCATTCTGACTCCAGGCCACTAGGTCCAGGCTAATTTGCATGTGAGATCCTGAATTTTTTTGGTAGGTGACCAGTATATAATGTGTAGCTAATGAGATAAAGCCCAATTTCACTTTTGTTACAAAGGAAAAGAAACTCACGAGGGGAGCATAGTAATCGGGCCTTTCTCAGCAGAACTCAGAGAGTTTTATGGGCATCAGGAAACAATCCATCCTCACAATGGACCAGTGTGCCTGGGAACTTACATTGTCCTCGCCATTCTGTAGAGGAGGAAAGAACATTAAGAGATATGTCCCAGGGTCACCAGTACCCAGGCCGTCAATCATGATCTCAGTAGCAGAGCAAGGAATGGAACTGTGACTTTCACGTAACCATCCTTGAGAATATGCTCCAGCTATGACGTCGTCTAATGTATTTTTAAATACCCCAAAGAAGCAGAAATAGACATACCATACAACGGCTTTGAGACTCATCAGCCAGCCCCATGTCCAAGGTCAAAAGGAAATCAAGTCAGGCTCAAGAGAACTCGCAAACCTCTTTATATCAAGCCTTTGCTCATCAGCCTATGAGCATTTGTATTTTTAGTCTCTGCTATAGTATTTTGTGGAATGGCTGCCTCTCCACCACGATCGTATCTTTTTTTAAGAATAGAGAAATATCTTGGGAGAGTGGGGAAGGGCAGTAGGCTGACAGTGGGTAGTCTTGACGTCTAGTCTATCCCACCTTTAACCTACTTTGTGACCTTGGATGAGTCACCTTCCATCTTTGGGCCTCAGTTTACTCCTCTGGAAAATGAAAAAGAATTGGACCAGATGATGTATGCTCATGCTTACCCAGAGAACTTGTAAGCATTTTTCTAGGCTGAAACTGTGAGAGCAAGGACTACGTTCTGTTATTGGTGGCCCCAGTGTCTAGCCCAATTCCTGACACATAAGCATAGCTTGATAAATGTTGAGTGAGTGAATAAAAATGGCACAGCCCCTTTGCTTAGGATGAGCAATGTTACCATAAATTTTGTACGTAGCCTGCATGTATTTCAAGTGTGACCCATTTCATGCTGGAAGCTCTGGTCGTTAATCATCTTAGGGACCTGTCAGAATATAATCACTGGCTTCAAAAGGTTCCCATGACATAGGAGGCCAACACTTTCTCTCTGTTACCCCAGAGGTCTGGACAATGACTGATGTACAAAGTTAGAGAGTGACAGTGGGACTCAACATATACTTTTCTAATGGTGACAAGTGCTTCATAGGTTCATTTTTGAAGTAAGGAGTAAAGATCTTGATAAGAAGCAGGATGACCACAGTTACTAGAAGAAAATCTGGAGTTAATGACCTTGAGTTTCTTTCCAAGCCTGTGATTCGGTATTTATTATCCAGCTTTTTACATGGAAAGTGCACAGATATTCATCTTAGAGGGTGTGGCTTTGATTTCCATTCTGAAACTTACTAGTCATGTGCCTTTAAGTAAATCTAATTTGCTACTATTCATAATAACATTAACAAAACTTATGATGATAATAACTGGCATTTACTGAGGGACTATACATGTCAAGTGCTTTGTTAACTTTCCAATCTTACATTCACTCATTTAATCCATTTCAGTGAGGATCAATTATTAATATCCATTGGATGAGTACACTGATACATAGAAAATGTAAGTAACTCATCCAGGGTCCCCCAGTGAGAAGGTAGCAGAAGGTGGTACTTTTATGTCTATCTGACTCCAAAGTTGGAGTTTTTAATTAGTAAAATTCTGTTCCTTGGTTAATTAGATTATATAATTGAGATTATAATATCTGATCATTCTTATGAAGTAGTTAACACAAATGATATAAGTTTCAAATTGTCTCTTCCATCAGATAGCTCCTTGAGGTGCATGGTTCAGCTGGATATCCTTCAAAGTGGCTGATGCATAAACAGTGCTCATTAACTGTTTGCTTACGTGAATTAATGGGGAGAGTTAATGGGGAGAATTAATGAAGAGTCAAAGTGCTATACAAAGGTTATCTATTTATTTTTTGATGTTTTAAATTTGTATTCAGCCTTAACACATTTTGAACCTGTAAGGTGAGCACAGAAAAAAAGCTGCTTGTTAGTCCAGTGATTTTAATGCCCAAATGTTTGTCTGTTAGGAATGTTTCTTTCTAATTCCTCTCACTTCACTTAGATTGTGTTTGATTTGCATTTGCATGAAATTTGGAGGCTTGTGTTTGCACTTTCTTCATTCCTACTAAAATTATATTCCATGTTCAGGAGGCATTTATTATTAATGCTATTTCTGGTTGAAGTAGAAACCGAAAATATTTAACACTTAACAGCTGAGAAAATCCTCATAAAAACCTTGATGGTTCATGTTTTAGCCCTGTTATAGCCATAACAACATTGAGACTCAGATTCATTCACTGCCCCTCTTCCTTCCTTCCCTCCCTCCCTCCCTCCCTCCCTCCCTGCCTTCCTTCCTTCCTTCCTTCCTTCCTTCAATGTACCTGAAGACAATCATGGGTTCTATCATGTAACAGACGGCACCTCAGACTTTGTCTCTGCCCTAAAGGAATGTTGTGGAGGACAGCTTAGAGTTCAGTGAAGAAGCAATTTTTAACGTCCTAAAGAATGGTTAATTGCCAGTTATAGATCCAGGACTACAATCCTGACTGCTGCCTGATATTCACCACTATTGATGTCCCCAGGTCATGGACACTAAAATGGAGAGGTGTGGATTGCCAACCTGATGCAATCAATTTGGTTGTCCCACCCTTCCCACGAGCTGGCTCCTGGGCATTTGATCACAGGTGGCCGATCTGTTGGACTGTGCACCTCACACTCATCGCTAAGAGACACATTTATTCACTCCATCTTGATTCTCAAGCAAAATCATTCCCCACATCTATTTGTTATCAACAAAAAAATGCCTGTTTCAGCCCTTTATGCAACACTGACAGAAGTCAGCAGACCTCTCTCCTTGTTCTTCCTGTTCCATCTCTTTATGGACAGAAAAGTCATCCTGAAAGCCTCAGGAGGTGGTGGCTTATTTGGCTTAGGGTTTCAGCCTGAGCCCCTGCTCTCTGTCCCCATCCTCTAAATTGCCTTCCCCCTTTCCATTCAGAGAGAGAGAGAGAAAAGAAAGAGGGAGGGAGGGAGGGAGGAAAGAAAGAAAAAGAAAAGGAAAGAGAAGAATAAAAAATAAAAAAAAAAAGAGCTGTAGTCAAAGGTTCAGCATGCAAAGATAAACAGGCTCCTTAACTATAAACTTTTCAAATCTTTTATTATGCTTGTGGCCATCATGTATTTCTACAAGGCGTTATCATGATGGTCATCTCCCAGCTTACCCAGGGAATACTTGTTTCATGGAACAAATAGAAACATCTCACAGAATCGTGGTTCCTGAGGGCAAAGCTACTCCAGACATTATGCTCTCACACAGTGTACTCTATTCAGCTTCCTTTTCAAAATTTTAATTCCTTTCTCCCTCTTGTACAGTGATTCCTAAATTAATTCCTTTCTTCCTCACTCCCTCCCTCCCTTCCTACTTTCCTACCTTTTGTCCTTGCCTCCTTCCTTCCTTCTATACATTCATCCTTGTTTTCTTCCTCTTCCCTTCTTTCATCTCCCTCCCTCCATTTTTCTTTCCCTCCTTTCCTATGTACTTAATGGCAGCCTGCACTGTCTGCCACAGAGACCCATCCCCGAAACTGAGCCTGCAGCTTTGAGGAACTCGGTCAAATGAGGGCAACAGACATGTATGTAATACATGATGTACATTATGTTTGCTGTTAGGATAGAGGGGAATGTGAAGATATAGAGGAAGAATAGGTAAGAAGTGGCCAAGAAGAGGTAATTTTTGAGGTAGATCTTAAGAAACGAGTAGAGAGTATTGATAGAAAATGAGAGGAAGTTCATTTCCATCATGGAACTGAAAAGTGCAAAGTCATGGGTCATAACACAGCATGAAATATTTGGATACTTACGAGGTCGGCTGGAGTATAGAGTTCAGGGTATGGACTGAGTAGTGAAATGGTGACGAAGTGAGAACCAGAGCACTGACCTCATGTTTGCATGTCTGATGCCATGATTAAATCTTTCTCTGTGTTTCATAAACCGAAACCTTTTCTAACTGCCTTTGGTCAACATGAGGAAAGAAGTTATCACCCAATGACACCCTTACATTGGCTGTGAATCCAACTGGTACAGCATTTTCCAACATGTGTTCAGCTGAATACTAGTCTTGTGAAATAAACCATACACACACACAGAGAAACACACACATGCATATACCCACATATACATGCAAATATACACATGCATATACATATACACATATATGTACACACAAATTCTATGGAAAACTACATTTGAAAAATAGACCTAGTGGCACATTAAAAACTCAAAGATAATTTCTTTGCCTTGGACCTCTTTATTTGTTGAGTATGAGCATGAGCATCCTTAATCCAAAAATCCAAAATGCAGTTGCTCTAAAATCTAAAACTTTTTGAGTGCTGACATGACACCACAAGTGGAAAATGTGATGGGTCACAGTCAAAATACAGTCAAAACTCTGTTCTATGTACAAAATTATTAAAAATATTGTGTAAAATTACCTTCAGTCTATGTATATAAGGTGTATATGAAACATAAATGAATTCTGTATTTAGATGCGGGTCCCATCCCCCAAATATTGCATTGTGTAAATGCAAATGCTCCAAAATCTGAAAAAAAAAAAAAAGCCCTTAAAATCCAGAACCCTTCTGGTGCCAAGGATTCTCAAGTTGTGTTAACATCCTATGGAACACACTTTAGGAAAAACTTTCTAACACTTTGAAATACTGAAAATGATGTACCTATTACAACTTCAGAAACCACCAGGCCTGGAAACACTAGGCTGGAAGCTGTTATTACCATTTGAGAATCAGAGAAGTGAAAAGATCTGCTTGATGCCATAGGGTATAATTGAGCAAGAACAAGAGTTCAGGTCTTTTATTTCTGATCTTCTTCTCACTTTAATACACTAATATAGTTTCCAACTAAGGTTAACAGGTATTTATTAGTGAGACCATGTTCCTACCATTGTGCTTTATGCTGAGAATGATATTGAGGTTTGCCTTCTAGTGGAGGCAGATGAAAGTACACAAACAGATGAACAAGCGTTGTCACATGGGGAACATTACCATTGACAAGAATGGGGCAAGACGAGAAAATGAAGTGGAACATGGGTACAATTTTATAATGGTGGGGAAGAAAAGAGTAAGGTGGCATTTAAGGAAGTGAGAGCTCACCGCACAGATCTAAGTGGGACGTCCCTTCCAGGCTGAGGAAAGAGCAAGTGCAGAGGTAAAGCCAAGCTCAAGACACGCCACAGGGCCAGCGTGGCTGCAACAGAAAGAGCGTGAAGAACGAAGTTAGGAGATGGGGCTGGGGGGTGGCTGGAGTCACCACCATGGAGGTTCTCAGCGGCCAGGGTCGGGACCTTTGCTTTGCTGTTGGGTAAGACGGAAAGCTAGTGGGGGGCTTTGAGCAGAGCATGCCCTGATCTGACTTAGGTTTTTAAAAAGTTCAGTCGGCTGCTTTCTCTATGGGGAAGAGGTGACAGGAAGTGAGAAGAGTGGTACAGAGGTCCCTGGGGGTATGGGGACGGCAGTGGTTCAGCCCCAGGTGGTGGCAGCAGAGGTGGCAAGGCGTGAGCTGATCCTGGACCTACAGCAGAAGCACAGCAGGCAGGATTTGTTGGTGATGAGACAGAGGAGGAAGAGGAGATGAGGATGGCTCTGAGGACTGGCCTTGTGCTGAGGGTCGCCATTTACTGAGACTCGGGGAGGGATGTGCTTCTGCCTCCTTGGAACTTAATGTCTCGTTAGGGAGTTGGCATCTTCAGGGCACTTTTATTTCTATTGCTACAACTGGAGCATATCCTCCTGGTAAAAAACAATGAAAATAATACAGAAATGCATACAGTAAAGAGTCAGTTGACTGATTTCCCTCCCAAAGCAAATACTGTTCCAATCTCTTCCGTATTTTTTCTAGATGCAATCTGAGAACATACATATGTGTATAAGTATACATATTATATTCACTTTTCTTTTTTAATATGATGGTCCAGAATATATACTCTGTGCTAATGTATCTTAGAGATTAGTCCATACTAGTATATATAGAAAGACTTCATTTTCCTAATAGTATAACAGCGTATCCATTCTATTGCCATATGACAATGTATTTAATTCATTCCGTACTGAAGGACATTAAGGTTGTTTCCAGTATTTTCAAATCACTAATGATGTGGTGATGAGTGATATATTTGAGCATATGTATTATACACATGTGGAGGTAGATCTGCAGAATAAAATCCTAGAAGTAGAATTTGTGGCTCAAAACAGAGGGGCATGGTGTCCATCAAAAGGGTTGTGCCAATTTACAGCCTCAGTGACAAGGCATAGTAGTACCTGTCAGGGAGAAAGCCTTAATGGTAACAGTGCTACTAATGATAACTTACACACGTGTAGTGCTTCGTATTGTAATTTCCAAAATGCCTTGATATCTGTTATTTTATTTAGCCACTGAAACAAGTAGATATTTTCTATTCTAATTCTGTACACAAGGATGTGGAGACCTGCAGAGATTAATAATTTGTCCAGCTAGTAAATGGTGGAGCTGGGATTTGAACCTAAGTATTCCAGATGCCAAAGCCTCACTCCAAGTCAGCTTTGTCATAAAAGGGCTTTTCCAAGCCCACCCTTAGACTGCTCTCTCTTACAGAGTAGCCTCCCTGTCCCTGGAGCTACTTAAATTAGCTGGATAAGGCCTTGGCAATAATGCCGCTGAGAGCATTATAGCTCCAGAGCGGGGGTTAGACTAAATGACCTCCAAAGTCCCTTTCTGCTCTATAATTCTGTGGACTTAAGCTAGCTCACCTCTATGCTTTAATAGCTGCATCCATTAAATAAAAATAATAGCTCCTGCCCCTGACTACATTGGAATGTCATAAAGGTAAATCAGATAGTATACCTGAAGCACAAAGAGAAACTTAAGAAAAATAAACTCTATAAATTTGTGTTAGGCTGGGGAGGAGGGTGGCTGCTGTGTGTTCAGTTCCCCTGACCTCCCCTGGGCCTTTATTAGGAATAGGTTTCCTAAATGGATGTGTTTTCAATATAATCCAAATACACACACGTGCGTGTGCACCGCTTCTTTAGATTCATGCACATCATGTATAGATTCACAGATTTAAAAAAAATTTAATAAGGCTCCTCCTAATCTGACATCTAGCTTTGTCCCTAAGCTTACCCTAAGCTTAGCCATCACAGCACCTTTGTTCATTATCTCCTGCAAACGCCACAGCAATTCTGCAGCATAAATGAAAATTAGTATTATTTTAGATTGGGGGGACAATCACCAAGGCTCAGAGAGGTGAAATTTCTCTGTTAGGATCACACAGGAAATAGGTGGCAGAGCTGGGATCGGAACCTAGGTTGTCTGATGTAGAGTCTATGTCCTTTCATCTTCCAGGGGTTAGCTCAATGCTCTGGGTTCTGGAAAGTCATCCCTGACTGCCCCGACCTCATGCTGTGTCTGGTGTCCCTTTCATATGCTTCACCAGCACCTGTGTTTACCTGTCCCACGCTGCTGTATATGTCTATATTCAATATAGAAATTTACATTTGTATAAGCTCTCTAAACTGTGGAGCTCCTTGACGGCAAGGATGGTGACTTCTTCATTTCTGCATCCTTAGCCGTTAACACAAGGTATAAGCCACAGTGCTGGATTTGATTGCCTGTGTGTGTCACACGTGTTATGAACGTCTTCTCCTTTAACCCTCCCACCAACAGGAGATTGTTTCATCACGGTTTCCCCGAGGAGGACATTGAGACTCGGGGGCATAGTAACATGTCTAGGGCACACAGTGAATTGAGGAATGCAGGATTCAAACTGAGGTCTGTCTTATTCCAAAGCCTGGGCTCTTGCAAATGTACTCCCTCCCCCCTCCCCCATGTGAATAGCATAGTCTGAAACCCAATTTTTGGTAAATGCTGTGGTTTGGTGCTGTGCACCAAAATTCATGTTGAAATTTGATGCTGGTGTTGCAAGGTGAGGCCTAGTGGGAGGTGTTTGGGTTATGGGGGTGGATCCCTCATGAATGACTTGGTGCGTTTCTCGTGGCAGCGAGTGAACTCTCGCTCTGTCAGGACTGGATTAGTTCCCACAAGAGTGGGTTGTTAGAAAGCCAGGAGGCCCCTCAGGTTTCCCCTCTTCTTCATGTGTGTTCACTTCCACCTTGATCCTCTCTACCCTGTTGTGACACAGCACAAAAGCCCTCACCAGAAGCCAGAGCCATGCCCTTGAACTCCCCAGAACTGTGAGCTAAATAAACCGCTTTTCTTTGTAAATTATCCAGTCTCAGTTATTCCATTATAACAACACAAAATGAACGAAGACAGTAAATAAAGTTTTATTGGATCACAGCTATGCCTAATTGTTTATATGTTGTCTATGGCTGCTTGTTGCTTTTTTTAAGAGCTTACCTGAGATGTAATTTATATAACATACTATTCTCTCATTTAAAATATAAATCAAATTTTTTGGAAAATGATATTCCACCCTCACTGGATGAGAGAAAGGTAGGAGACTGTATTCTTACAGGTGTCTCAAAAGTGCCATAGCAGCAGTGTGAGTGTGGGCTGTGTGAGCAAGGGGGGAAGTGTTGAAAGAGAAGGAAAAGGGTAGGTTCGTTATAGTTAGCTCTTGACTTAGCATTTTACCCTAAAGACTTTAAGGACAACGGCAAATGAGTTCCCAGAAGTATATGGATAACTGATTTTAGAGCACTCCAGGCCTCTTCTCTGTAAAAGAAAATATACCCAAGCAACGTACCTGTTGAGGTACATGCCTCTTTAATGTGTAGCTGGGAAGGCGGGTTGGGGAACAAGGGGAAACAAGGATGCGATGGCCATACTAAAGGGAGGAGGAATGTTAGTGAAGCATGCTGTGGGGCTTCAAAGGAAGCTGTGATTGCAGAAGTCCTCAAAGCCCTTTGCATCCTTCTCTCATTGAACCTTCGTTACAACCGTCTGAGCCAGGTTCATTCTCTGTACTTTATAGATGTGGAGTTTGAATGAATCCTCCTCTTTCAAGATTCATTAGACTCCAAGTCCATATCCTTAAAGTGCAGTTGGCCAACATCATGGTTTTCTTGGCTCCTTTAGGGACACCTCAACCCAAGACCACCCTACACTGCAGAGAAGGGGTGAGGACGTGGAGAATGCCCCGGGCCCTCAGAGCTGGCAGTGGGCCTTGAGGACTTGCTTACTCTTTGGGGAGGAGCGGAACATGGCAGAGGAAAGGAAGAGTGAGGCAGGCACATTTAGAGAGGAGTGTGTAGGCTGGCCCAGCTGGCGGTGGCCATTCCAGGTACAACTGGGAGGCATAGAGCACAGTGGTTAGGGAGGTAGAGATGTGGGCTGTGGAGCCACTCTGCCTGAGTCCCAGTTCTGGTCCTCCCGCTTACTTTCTGTCTAACCTCAGGTAAGTTACTTAACCTGTTTGATCTATCTGTGCCTCAGTTTCTTCATCTGTGAAGTGGGACTCATTATTGTTTTTTCATGGGGTTATTTTGAGAACTAAATGAACTAAGTTTTATAAAGCCCTAAGAATATTGTCTAGTAAGTAGTGAGCACTCAAGACGTGTTGGCTGTTGTTATTACAAGTTTAGAAATATGGCTGGAGCGAGAATATGGAAGGATTTCAATGCCAAGCTGTAACACATCCTCGATTCTGTTGCTCTTAGTTTTTTGAAACTGAAGAAATCTGGGTTTGGGGACGGTTTACCTATGTTAGAATGGATTAAAGTTGTAGGAAAACTGGAGTCAAGAGACCAGTGAAGGGACCGCCGCCAAGTTCTTTATGGAAATCTCACTGTCTGGGGGAGAGGAGGGTTGTCCTCTGCAGACGCACTTGGGCTTCGTCAGTGTCTGTGTAATCGCCTGCTCTGAGGTGGTGGTTTGGCTGTTACGGCCCAGATTCCACTGTCGGGGAGCACTTTTGCTTCTTACTTTATAGGAAATAGGGATAATTTTCTCTCACCTGCCTGGAGAGTGACTGCCTTTATGAAGCACTCAGGAAGAAGGCTGGGGGTCTCTGCACAGCGTTGCCAGCTCAGGAGCTGGCAGCGGCTGAAAGCGTCAACCCCAAGAAGCAGTCCAGCTGACGTGGGCTCTGTTTTAAGAATGTCAAAGGGCTCACCTAAAATTCTTCTCCTTGGAGATAACCCGACAGAGTGCTATCATGCTGTTTCAGGGTAATGGTTGGCTCCAGGCTTGGCTGCAAAGAGAGACACTCCCAAAATGGACTTGTGCTGCACTGGAGATCTTCTCTCTTTCTCCCGTGACAATAATGGTGCAGTCTGCTGGGCATTCGACTCAAGGGGCCCTGAGCTCGTCGGCTGCTGGCTACCTTTTCCCCTCCACGTCACGCACATACCCAAGCCTTTAATAGACCCTACGTGGGCTCTCTCCGACTTCACCTCTCTATCCTGAGCAGGGCTTTGTCTAAATGTGGTGCCCAATAACTTCAAGGGATCAAGTGCTTTCGAGAAATTTTTCTCCTAAGAAGATGAGCTGGGGGGAATTGAAAGCAAGGCTGCCAGCTTTGATGTCTTAAGTATGAAATTTCAATGGCTTACTAGCCGCCAAGCTCTGGTTTTAGTGTAGCTGGGGTAAGATTTAAGAAAATGATCACATCATGTGCCCCGTGGGTGGCAAGTAATGATGGAGAAGCAACTCCAGGAACCCAGAGGGGGAAGGTTGGAGATTCTGACCAAGGATTTTAAGCTGGCCTAGGTAATCCGATAAACATCTTTTTCTTTTTCTCTCTTTTTAAAAGGTAGCTTGATTTGGAATTTTTCTGTTATAAAATACATGCTTATTATCAGAAATACAGAAAATATGGAAAATCAGAAAGAAGAAGGCAATGTAGTAGTTTTGTCATTCCCCAAAGAGAAACATTTTGGTATATTTCCCTCCCATTTTTTTTCTATGATTTTTTTAAAAAATGTTGTTGTATTAGTTCTTTCTTTGCCTTTTACCTTCCTACGTATCTATTAATACTTATCTACTTCGCTAATTTAGTTCTATGGTTGTCCTTGCTTTGGTTAATTTGGTTGATTTGTTTTATTTTTGTCTTCCCCAATTGACACAGTAAGATACACTTTTTTCAAGTCATTGCAAATTTCTGTAATTTGCTTGTTAGACCAGGGATTCTCAAGAGTTGCAGTAAATAAAAATCACCTGGGAGCTTATGGAAATTCTTGGGTGGTGCCTGGAAATCTGCATTTAAGGAATGTTGCAATTTGGCAAATCTGTGACATATGGTTCATGGATCAGACTCTGGGAAACATTTATGTTAATCTAAATATCATGTTTATATTGATCCACTGAGTGGAGTTTTCACAGATTTTATTCATTTCCCTGATTGGATATGTAGGTTATTTATATTTATTAAGTATAAAAAATGCCACAATGAATATTTTTGGTTATCCATTTATTCATTCATTCAACAAATATTTTTTGAGCACCTGCATAAGATAAGGCTTTTTCTAGGTGCTGGAGAGACCAGTGGAGAGACAGACCCAGTTCCTGCTGTTACTGAGCTTTTGCCTAATGGAGAGAAAGACAAACAGAATCACAAAATAAGATTACTGCAAATTGTGATGGATGCTGTGAAGGAAACGTTCAGGCTGTTATGGAGAAGCAAATGATTTAGATTCCGAGGCCAGGAAAACCTCTGTGAGTAGGTGACACATAAGTGAAGCTTGAAGGAAGGAGTTAGCAACATAACTTTTAAGATTTGTAGAAATGGAATTATTGGATTAAAAGGTATTAACTTTTAAAATAACCTTCTTAATCTTCCCTCCCCCTCAGGTTTCAGTATCCATGTTCCAATGTGCAGGATGTATGTAAGTCAGGGTCCAGTTGGGAAAAGACAAACCACATTTGGTATTTCACACAGAGGTGGTTTAATATATGGGATCAGTTATAAAGTAGTTTGAAGGGTTAAAAGAGCAGATGGAAAAGGTTAGGTAAAGCACAGATTAGTAAGTACAGGAAGCAGCCACCACACCTAGGGCTGGGTGAACAGGAAAGCTGTAGTGTTTTTATTTATTTTTATTTCAAAATACTAAGGGGGTACAAATGTTTTTGGTTACTTGGATTACTTTTGTAATACCTCAGTCATGGCTGTAAGTGTGCCCATCACCCTGATAGTGTTCATTGTACCCATTAGGTAGGTTTTCACCCATTCTCTGCTTTCCCTTCCCTCCTGCTTGATCGCCACTGAGTTTTATTAATACTTCACTCTGTGCACTTGTGTGCTCATCAGTTAGTTCCAATTTAATAGCGAGTACATGTGGTGTTTGTTTTTCCATACTTTAGATACTTCACGTAAGATAATGGTCTCCAGTTCCATCCAGATTATTGCAAAAGGCATTAATTCATCGTTTTTTATGGCTGAGTAGTACTTCACAGTATACATATACATATACATATACCACATTTTGTTAATCTACTCACGAATTGATGAGCACTTGGGTTGACTCCACATCTTTGCAGTTGTAAATTGTGCTGCAATAAACATTTTGAATTCAGGTGTCTTTTTGATAAAATGATTTATTTTCCTTTGGGTAGATACTCAGTAGTGGGATTGCCAGATCTAATGGTAAGTCTACTTTTATTTCTTTGAGGAATCTCCACACTGTTTTCCATAGAGGTTGTACTGATTTGCAGTCCCACCAATAGTGTAGAAGCATTCCTTTTTCTCTTCATCCACACTAGCATTTATTGTTTTGGGACTTTTTAATAAAAGCCATTGTAACAGGGGTAAGATGATATCTTATTATAATTTTAATTTGCATTTCCCTAATGATTAGTGATGTTGAGCATTTTTTCATATATTTATTGGCCATTTGTCTATCTTCTATCTTTTGAAAAGCTTCTATTAATGTCTTTTGCCCACTTTTTAATGGGATCGTTTGTTTTCTTGCTGATTTGCATTCGTTGTAGATTCTGGATATTAGTCCTTTATTGGACATACAGTTTGCAAATATTTTCTCCCATTCTGTACATTGTCTATTTGTTCTGTTGATTATTTACTTAGCTCTACAGAAGCTTTTTAATTTAATCAGGTCCCCTTTATTTATTTGTGGTGTTGCCATAATTGCCTTTGGGGTCTCAGCCATAAATTCTTTGCCTATGCTGATATCTAGAAGAGTTTTTCCAACATTTTCCTCAAGAATTCTTATGGTTTCATATCTTAGATTTAAGTCTGTGATCCATCTTGACTTAATTTTCATGAGTGGTGAGAGATATGGATCCTGTTTCTGTTTCAATCTTTTGCATGTAGCTATCCAATTTTCCCAGCACCATTTATTGAGTAGGGCTTCTTTTCCCCAGAGTATATTGTTGTCTGCCTTATCAAAGATCAATTGGCTGTATGTAGATGGTTGTATATCTGGGTTCTCTGTTCTGTTTCATTGATCTATGTCTCTATTTTTGTGCCAATAACATGCTGTTTTGGTTACTATAGCCCTATAGTATAGTTTGAAGTCTGGTAAATATGATGCCTCCATATTTGTTCTTTTCGCTTAAGATTGATTTGGCTATTTGGGCTCTTTTCTAGTTCCAAGTGGAGCATAGAATTATATTTTCTAGATCTATGAAATATGACATTGATATTTTGATGGAGATTGCACTGAATCTGTAAATCACTTTGGGTATATGGAGATTTTAACAAAGTTGATTCTACCAATCCATGAGCATAACATATCTTTCCATTTGTTGGTGTCATCTGCAATTTCTTTCCTCAGCATTTCATAGTTCTCTTTGTAGAGATCATTCACCTCCTTAGTTAAGTATATTCCTAGGTATTTTATTTTCTTGTAGCTATTGTGAATGGTGGTGAGTCTTTGATTTGACTCTCAGCTTGACTGTTATTCATGTTTAAAAATGATACTGATTTATGTACATTGATTATGTAAATTGAGACTTTGCTGAATTTATTTATCAATTCCAGGAGTCTCTTGGTGGAGTATTTGGGGTTTTCTAGATGTAAGATCATATCATCAGCAAAAAGCAATAATTTGACCTCCTCTTTCTTGCTTTGGATATCCTTTATTTCTTTCTCTTACCTGGTTACTCTGGCCAGGACCTCCAGCACTGTGTTGAATAGAAGTGGTAACATTGGGTACCCTGTCTTGTTCCAGTTCTTAGGGGAAATGCTTTAAACTTTTCCCCATTCAGTATGGTGTTGGCTATGGGTTTGTCATATATGGCTTTTGATACCTGAGAAATTCAAAATATAATCTTTAGATACTATAGAAATCTCTACACCCATAAACTAGAAAATGCAGAGGAAATGGAAAAATTCCTGGAAACACACAACCTCCTAAGACTCAATCAGGAAGAAATAGAACTCCTGAACAGACCAATAATGAGCAGCAAGATGGAAGTGGTAATAAAAAAAATCTTCCAACAACAACAAAAATGCACCTGACCAGATGGATTTACAGCCAAATTCTACCAGACCTATAAAGAAGAGCTGGTACTCACACTGAAGACATTATTCTATAACATTGAGAATGATGGACTTTTCCCCAACTCATTCTAAGAAAACAGTATCACCTTGATATCAAAGCCAGGAAAGATATAACAAAAAAAGAAAACTATATACTTGTATCTTTTATGAATATAATTGCAAAAATCCTCCCTCAATAAAATACTAGCAAACTGAATTCAGCAGCACATTAAAAAAATAATCCACCGTGACCAAGTGGGCTTCATCACAGGGATGCAAGGATGGTTCAACATACATAAATCAATAAATGTGATTCATCACATAAACAGAAACAAAAAGAAAGACCATATCATCTCAACAGATGCAGAAAAACATTCAACAAAATCCAGCACCCTTTCAAGATAAAAACTCTCAACAAACTAAACATAGAAGGAACATATCTTAAAATTATAAAAGCTGTGATGTTTTAGAGCACACCAGTACCCTCCTTCTAAGCTGCATTGCTAAGAGGTTGGGGATGACCAGCCCATGCTGGAATCAACAAGAAAGGATTGTGGAGGCTGGTGTTAGGATAAGAGAAAAGGCACTGCATAGCTTGTTCTGTGACCTCTAGGGTGCTGGGCTGTGTGCTGAAATGGCTGAGGAGCACCCCTGGTGTTGAGAACACTTAGCAAATACCTCACAGCTAATGCTGAGGTCTGGCTGGGTGCCACTGAGGTTGGGCTGACTCTGAGACTGGGGAGGGGCTGCTAAGCTCTGGGTCTGGGACGAAGGAGGAAGCTTTGTGCTATAAAAGAGGAAGCTGCCAATTGATGCCGGAGGTCCTAGCTGTCCTCTGCTTCTGGGAGGATGCTGTGAAGAAATCCTGTAACTGGAAGCAGGAATCAAGTTCTCTGTCCCTTCTTCCTGCCTTACAATAAATAGCTTCCCAGATTTCCCTGTCCAAAGAGCCTAAGCAAAAGCCACTAGGCAAGAGAATATGGGTAAAGCATGTTTTGGGGTCCCAAGTAGAGAAGAGCAGAAATGTGACCTGAGAATGAATAGGCAGATGACCAGCACACAGAGAGAGGAGACTTCCTTTCTACATCTGTCTCTGGTCCTCCCCTGCCTTTACATGCTGTGCCTAGGGGAATTAGATCTGCTCAGTGATTATCCATTCCGTGGCTCCTCTAGTCCTCACAAAATTCTTTTTTTTTTTCCTTACTGTCTTTGTACATAAATATAACTCTGAATTATCAAAGTCAACACTCTGTAAATGCTGACTGTGTGGAGGGATGACAGATGGATGGATGACGAGTGAATAAATTGTAGCTGCTCCTGCATATAGCTAAGTATCTCATTCTGTGCTGTATCCCTTCTCTCATTCAAGCCTTTCATCTGCCCCTATAGGTAGGCAGTATCACTTCTGTTTGGCAGTGAGACTGATGCTCAAAAGGTTGAAGTGGTTATGTATATTGCCCATGCCGTAATATTTGTACCCCTATAATGTGCTGAAATAAAAATAAAAAAAAGTTGATAAACCAAAAAGAAAAACAAATAAAAAGGGGTTGAAGTGACTTGCACACCATCACACAATTCCTAAGTTATGTTGAGATGCAAACCTTGGTTTGTTGGCCTTCATACTTGCCTTTAGAAACAACTATAATGTAGGCCAACATTTAAAGGCCAGTCTTGAGTGATCCTTAGAGGCAAGCAGGGAGTGGATTTGTTGAACTTGAGCTTATATTAGAGTATGTTGATAGTAGCCTGGAAGCTAACTGACCTTGGAAGTTCAGTGGAAATGACAGTCTTGCCATTCCAGGCCACAATGTGGGTCCAGGCTCTAGTCTGAAAATCCCCCTCTGACATTTTCCTAACACTTGGCATTTTAGTGTTCTGTTGATTAGAGATCACATACATGCAGCACAAAGTTGACTGTTAAAATGGAAAGTGGGGAAAAAATAGAAAAGAAAGTACACGTTGCCAGAGCAGTGCTGTGGAACGGTTGTTCCCAAGGTATTCATCTCAGTACGTCTAAACACCTATAATTAAACTAGCTTTGGAGCAGTGCCTCTTGGAGAAGGTGGAAGAATCAATTCTGCAGCATTTGGATCTTGTTTTTTGTATACACTGCTCAGCAGTGAAGATGTTCAAAAAGGACCAGATGCTGTAGCTTGAGAATGCAATTACCTACCTATCAGGGTGAATGGATGGTGGTTTGGTCTTGGGAACATCCAAGCTCAGAGGGAAAGAGACAAGTGATGAATATGGTGACCTCTGGTTCTCTGTGTCTGTACCCCAATCTCATTTCCTTGCTGGGTATTTTATTTTTGTACCTCTGATGCAGTGATCACTAAGTTGCTTTGTGTTAAACAGCTAATTAAGGGGAACTCAAGTCAGCTATCCTATTTATGAGCAGGCAGACACTTCGCTCATCTGGAAAAATAAGTTGGGATCAAGCTGCATTTTCAATATAAATATGTGAGGCACGGCTGTCAGACACCAGTGCCAGCCAATGCTGTCTGGTTCACATGAATCACTGAAATGACCAGGACCTTCAGTGTGAGTTGATTGTAGCTAATGTGTGCCATATAATCTCATATGCTCAGGATGTCTTGTGAACCAAACACGCTATCAAGATACAGTTTTAATTAACATTTGCTTTTTCGATAATATACGCAATTTATTTTGGCAGGAGTTCATTGAATGTAAAATCTACATAATTAAGATACTAAACCTGCAATATTTTTTTTCTTTGCAGTATTTTTTCTAAATGGCACAGATTCAGCAACGTTTATTACCCAGTAGATAGCTGCAATAGGCAGTCACAATTTCATAGTTGGTTTTTTTTTTTTAATTGTTTCACTAACCAAAAGCTACAAAGTCATTTTGTTTACTTTTTAGATTCAGGGATATCAGGTCTTTTTCACATAAAAAATAAAACAAAGAAAGCATATTCACGATTCTTCTGTGCAGAAATCTATAAAAATACAGCTTATCTTAGAACTGAATATTATTTTATGAGCTTACTTCACTAGGTTTTTCCCCACAAATGATGGTGTGACTCTGGGACCTGATCAATGGGGAATGGGAACCCGGGAAGAGACCTTAAAGGTCACTAAAGTAATTCTTCACTTTACGAAGAAAGCCACTGCATCTCAGTGTGGAAATGTTACTTACCTAAGGTCATATAACACACTGGAACCACAACTGAGACTAGAATCCACGACCCTTGACTTGTTTTCTACTATTCCAGCTGCTTCTCTTTAAGAAACATCTGCCCTGCCCCCTTAAGGGGCCTCTTCTACCTTCATTGATAATGTTTCCTAAACTTGGAAATGCCTCTGTGTCAAGTAAAATAGGCATGTTTTTGGGGAAAAAAAGAGAAAATAGATCTGGTTCTTAAAACACTTCCTTAAAGGGAAGAGGAGGGTAATGGCTGAATCCCAATTGCTTTGTTCTTTCTGATAATTCTTATAATTGGGTCAGAGGGCTAATGACTTGGCTGCATGTCTCTGAGCCATATGCCTTCATGATTTGCAGCCAGATGAGCGCTGTTCACCGTGGAAGCCCAGGGCCTCAGCTGAGGGAAGCCGCAGCCAGGCCTGAGCTGGGAGCAGGAAGCAGAACGGACCCTAGTTACGAGGCCATATTATAGATCTTCCCGCCACCTCTTCCAATCTGCTTGGTTTCTGAGCTGCCAAGTTCTTCCTAGACAGGCCCTTGACAGGGGCCTTTCCTGAGGACTCTGACTGTGCTTGGAATGTGGTAGGCAGGGATTGCGCCTGTGTCAGTCTCTCCACTCGGATCTGCAGCGAGTGGCTAATTAGTGTCAGTAATTGCTGGAGGAGAGGATAGCTGGCTGCCCATCAGGATGGGGGAGGAGAAGGTGCTAGCTCTCTCCCTCCCTCCCCTTGCTGCTCCCTCCTCTCTGGCGTGTAGCAATAAATCTATATTGGTTAAATCAGCTGTTGGGCTGCTTGTTGAAAAGGACATCAGCGGAGTCCTGTCAGGTTAATGGGTTTAGCTAATGTATGGGCATAAGGCTGAGTAATCCCGATCTGGCATTAGAGCCAAAGGCAAGAGGCTGGAGGTCTCTGAGAGGCATCAGAGCAGGGGACTCAATGATATACTTCTGAGGACCCGGGCCCTGGGCTTCTAGGAGAGAAGTTCCAAGAAATCTGTTTCTTGGGCAACTCTGTTAAACTCTGCATAATGATGTTTCAGTCAATGCGGACTGCATATAGGATGGTGGTCTGATAGATTATCATAGAGCATATATATAATAGGAACCACGTACATGTGGCACTTGATATTGATATTGCAGATCAAGTAGGGGAAATGATTGCTACTCAGTAATGGTGCTGGGACATTTTGGTTTCCATATGAAAAATATATATAAATAAAAATAGATATGCCATCTAGGTTGGTGTAAGTATACTCTATGATGTTTGCACGCTAGAATCATCTAACAGTGCAATTCTCACAACATATCCCAGTCATTCAGTGACACATGACTTTAATCTGTGAGCCACATGCCAACAGATGGTGGGGAGGATTAGAGGGCTCAGACTTCACACCAACGGGGCTCCTGCTCCTGGTACTGGCAACTAATTGCTGTAATCTAGGGCCAGGGATTAACTTCTCTTAGCTTCAGAGTCCTCATCACTACAGTGGAGCTGAGAAAGAGCATCTATTTCATAGGGTAGTTGAGAGGTTTAAATGAGCTAATCCACATACGTTGCTCAGAATAATGCTTAGTATATAATCACTGTACTTAAGTAGGAACACTCATTAAATACTATGAATTAGGTTAAAATAGGTAACTCACCAGGCACCTGGGTACTTGTGTGCTAGTAAATTTCAGTGCAATCTCGTATAGACCCTGGAATATCTTTATAGTCAGCTCAGGAGACCTGATGGTTTCTGATTTCCCCACAGTCAGTTCTCTCTTCACCACCCCTCTTCTGCCTTTTTGGCATGTGAGGAAGATGTGAATGAATTGTGGCCACCACATATCTGTGCTTTGTGCAGGCTCCCCCAGTGTGTACCATGCTTGAGTACACAGCGTGGCCGTACTGACGGTACCGAGAGCCCTGCTTTTGTCCTGATAAAGCACACTAAGACGTACAACAAAGCCTCAATAATTTGGATACAGAATGTCCAATGGTATGGAACAGTTATGCTTTTGCTTTATTGGCATATTATGTAATTATAAAATAATGCTATAGATAAGTGTGTGTGTGTTTTTACCTTCTGTTTCCTGGAGCTAGGCACTTTTTTTGCCTACAGTATTCATTTGCTTAGCAAATATATATATATGTATATTATATTCTTATTTTTATATATGTGTTTGCTAAGAAAATGTGTATTGCCTATGTGCATACACATCTATTCATTTATTCATTCAACAAATATTTGTTGAGCACAAAGAGAAGTGCAGAATTTTAGAATAAGAAGGTACTTAGGCAGCCATTCTATTCAAGGCTCTTAATTTAGAGAAAAGGAACCTGGGATCTTAACAAGGCACCCTCCATCCCCTCCCCCCCACCCAACCCCCAACACCGTCTTCACTTAGACTCCATGGTTCATCAATATAATCCCTCTAATAACAGGCCTCGATAGCTTTACTTTCCCCCTCCATCCTGCTGGGCTGACCAGACCACAATTCTGGGGACCCAAGCTGTCTGTCCCTCTGCCTTCCACAGAGCATGTAGCTGAATGAAGGTCACTGTTGGGCAGTCTGATTGTACTTCATGGCCACAAACTTCCGTCTCAGGGAGTATGGCAGAGTAGTTAAGAGCTAAGTTATATTGCCTGAGTCTTATAGTGATTCTGTCATGTTCTAGCTGTGGGACCGTGGCCAAATTACTTCACCTTTCTGTGCCTCATTGTCCTCAGGGAAAATGAGGATAATAATTTTTATTTCATAAGTTTTTTTGATGATTAAAGCATTCAAAATATATGAGGCATTTAGAGCAGTGCCTGATGCTATATAGGTATTAGTTAATTATTATTAGTTTATTATTCATGGCAACACTCCCTGTTGCTAAACAAACTCTTCTATATACAGAGTGGTTGCTGGGGCTCCAGCCATCCAAGTCACATTCCAGGCAGCAGGAAGAGAATTGTATTTGTTGAGTCAGCTCCTTTAAGGATCCTTTCCAGAAGGTTCTCGCAACTTTTGTTTACAGAACCTGGCTTCATGGACATACTTAGCTGTAAAAGAGACTGAGAAATGAAAGCACTATTCCAAATAGTAAATTATGCCCCAATTCTCAATTGAGATACTCTTACTAAGGAAGAAGGGAGAATGGAATGTTTTTAGGCAATGGCATCACATCCTTATGGCCAATGTAATGGATTCTTCTCAGCCTTCCTGTCATGGAATTGCCCACACATGCTGGTGACTCCAGAATGTGTATCTCTAGCCCAGACTCTTCCCCTGAACTCCAGACTCATAGCTCCTTATTTCCACTTGTGCATCACAGAGCCATGTCAACATCGACATTTCTGAAGTATCACTCTTGATTTCCCACCAAACATGTTTCTCTGCTAGCCCTCCCCTTCTCAGCACATGGACACACTGCCAATCTCCTGGAAGTGAAATATTTAGAAGTTATCCTTGATGCCTCCTTATCCTTTCCAGGGGTCCTCAAACTTTTTAAACGGGGCCAGTTCACTGTCCCTCAGACCGTTGGAGAGTGCGCACTGTGGGCCTGGGACAAGTCGGCTGCTAAGCAGGACAGGCAGCGGCGGCAGCAATACCCAGCGGGCTGGATAAATGTCCTAGGCAGGCGGCATGTGGCCCTCGAACTGTAGTTTGAGGATGTCTGCAACCCATCACTCTATTTGCAACTCCCAAATAATCCTCAGATCTGTCCACCTCTTTCCCTTCAGTGTGCGTTGTTCTAGTGCAAACCAGCAAGATCCCTCACCCTGACTGCTGTGCTTCGCTCCCAGGGAGCCTGCCTGCTTCCACGCCTTCTCCTGTAGTGGAGCAGAGGGGCTTAGTGCAAGGACTCTGGAGCCAGACTCCCTGGGTTCAAATCTTAGCTCCAACACAAACTAGCTATATGACATGGACAAGTTTCTTAATGTCTCTGTGTCTCAGTTTCTCATGTATAAAATGAGCATAATAATGCCTATTTCATATGGATATTGTGAGCCTTAAATGATTTAATATACATAGGCACTCAGAGCAATACCTAGCATATAATAAGCACAATCAATAAATGTTAGCTATTATCATTAGCTATTATTACCATACATTTTTCATGGAGCAGAGTGATCTTTTTAAAACATAAATTAAATCCTATCATTCTTGTGCTTAATACTCTTCAGTGATTTCCCATTTCTGTGTCAGTGAAATCCTAACACATTACCATGGCCAAAGGTCCTATATTTCCTAGTCTTTGCCTGCCCCCACCTCTGCTCATGGCTCTCTACCTGGCATTCACCATCCCTGAGCACACTGGCTTACTTTCAGGTACTTCAACATTCCAAGCTCTTTGCTTCCTTTGAGGCTTTGCCCTTGTTCTTCCCTCTGCCTGGAATGTTCTGCTTTCACTCCAGCTGTTCCAGGGGCTGGTTGCTTCCCTTTCCTTATGTCTCAGTTCAGTTATCTCCCCTCCAAAAGGCCCTCTCTGACCATGTACTTCAAGGAATGCCACTGCACTGGTCACTCTCCTTCTTTATTTTCAATGGTATTTACCACAGTTTTCAGTTATCTTGTTGGTTTATTAGTTTGCTTAATGTACAGGCTTTCTCTCTCTACTGGAATGTGTGAGAACACATACCTTATCTTATATGGTCATGGATCCCAAGACCTAAAACAGGAATGGGACATAGTAGGTGCTTACACACCAGCTGGTGAATGAAAGAGGAAATGACCCTTAAGCAAAGTTTTGAAGAATAAATGGGAATTTTCCAGACACTAAAGAGGAGAGGCAAGTATTTGAGGCAAAAGAAACGGCATTTGCAGTTGCATGCAGACCGGAGACAGTGTGGTGCCTAGCTATTAAAAGTGTGGTCTGGTCCTCAGACCAGCAGCAATGGCCTCACCTAGGAGCTTGTTAGGAATGCAGAGTATCAGGCCCCAGCCCAGATCTGCTGAATCAGCACCTGCATTTTAAGAAAACTCCCAGGTGATTCTTTTGAGAAGCACTGGGGTTGTGTGTCCAGGGAACTGGAAATAACCATCATAGCTAGAGGGTAAAGCACAAAGGGTGATACACTTACTAGGATGTGAGTTCAGTGGCATGTGACAGACCCAAAAGAACAGTGGTTTAAGAACAAGACCAGATTATTTGCATCTCATGCAAAGTCCAAGCTAATATGGCAGCTTTTTGTTTAAGTGTGTCATGGGCCTGGCACATCCTAAGTTGTCTGTAAAGGTGAACTTTCCTCTCTTGTGCTCTGATATTTTTTGAGATTTTGAGCTGCCACTTTGTGCTGGGTTGAAGCAATCATCCCCGAGCTGCATTCCACAATAACCAATGAGCACCTACTACCTACTGGGAGCTGGGGACACAGCGATGAGAGAGATGTGACCCCATTCCTCAAGGAGCTCAGCCTCTGGCATGGAGACAAGCACGGAAATCTGCAATTATGATAGAGTTCCCGATCCTTCCATGTGATTTTTCACATCTCAGGGATGTCAGGAATAAAGGCCAGCAGAGTAAACAGAAGGGGTCAGGAAGTGAGGGCTCATGTAAGGAGGGAGGGAGAGGGCCTTGGAAACTGAATGCTTTCTCCTTCAAGATACTCAGCTGCAGCAACAATAAGAATGACAACAGCAGTGGATTATAACACACCGAATAACACAAAAAGGAATCCACATGTCTAGAGTGATACCAGAAATTGGAAAGGGAGAGGGAAAGCTCTTTGTACAGAAGAAACCAACTAATGTACCGGAAATGACCAGAATTAGAAAACTACTATTTGGTAACCACTGTTAAAATAATTGAATTAGGTAAGTATTATCTATGGATGCTTAAGTCATTGCATTAAAAGTTGTTTGGGAAAAGGAAATTCATATGGTCTCCAATAGCACCCCAAAGATTACTGATTGATTACATAGTAAAAAGGTGATTTTACAAAGAATAAATCTTGTAGACACCAGATGACACATTTAAGGTCACCAATGACAGGGTTAACTGGAATCATGTGACTCAAATTGAGGGTCATTCTGTAAAACAATTGGCTTATGCTATTCAAAAATGTTCATGACATGGGGGGAAAAAAGGAAAAAAAAGACCAGTTTCAGATTAAAAACTAATGAGAAATGATGAGTAAATGCAACACATGGCCCTTGATTGTATTCTAGGTGGGAAAGAAATACTCAAAGGACATTATTTGGATACTTAGGGGCATCTGAATATGGACTGTATGTTACGTAATAGCTCTCTAATGTACCAAGTGAGATCATAATATTGTGGTTATGCAGGAAAATGTCCTTATTCTTATATATGCTAAAGAATTTAAGGGTAAAGGATAATGATATTTCCAAGCTATTCTCAAGTGGTTTCAGAAAATAAGAAAAAGTGTATAGAGAAAGAGGTAAGACAAATGTGGCAAATGTTAATAGTTGGTGAATCTGGGTAAAGAGTATTCAGGTATTCTTTGTGCTGTAATTGCAACTTTCCAATAGAGTTTTTTTTTTGTTTTTTAATAAAAAGAATATTTTACTAGCCCTGGTGGCTGATCCTATACAGAACCAGTTCAGAATACATAATGGGGTCCCCAAATTCACATCCTTCAGGATTTGGCTTAATCTGGCCCATCGTGGGGGTTGGCTCTGAGCAGAAGGGGCAGGAGCGGGGGTTCTGCGGGCTCAGGCTCTGTCTGCACCTTACATCATCTGCCTTCTCTTTGGAGTGTCTGCGCTAACAAGCCACGAATCCAGCGCCTGACAGACCGGGACGCACTGAGGAGAAAAGCCTGCTTTCCTTTTAAGAGCCAAAGCCACCTCCTGTACCTAGGCCCCTGTCTTGCTGGCCGGGGAGGGTGTGAGGAAAGACAGACCAGCAGCAGGTCCTCAGGGTGGGCCGGGGTGCTGGGGTTTCTATTTGCAGGGGAAGGGGGTGTTATCGGTGTGGAGAGGGAGATAGAGAGAGGAGATGAAATTATAATCGTGAGAGTTGAGGAAGAGTGTGTTTCAAAGAACATTTTTAGTCACAGATGGTTGAAGAGAAATGCAGAGAACAGGCCCCAGCCCCTCGTCTCCTGAGCTGATGACGGGAGGGGGAGCTCGCTAATGAACACATTGATTCCCAGCTCCTCAGAACAATAGCAAATGCTTTTTGCAGTTACTAATTGGGAGCCCACAGCAGGTGTGGGGGATGGAAGGCGCTCGTGATGCTAAGTTTATCTTTGGGGGTTAGGCGAGCGTAAAGGGACCTTAAAGAGCGAGGAGGAAGGACGGTAACAGCTCAGCGACAGAGCCGGACGCGCTTGACTCCAGCTCTCGGCCTTGCTGCTGGGCGGCTCACCTCCTTAAGCCTAGTTTTCCTCATTGGTAACAATTAGAATAATAATTTTCACTTCTAGGAATAGTGTGAAAACTAATGAAATGGTTAATGTATTTAAAAAGTACTTTGTAAGCTTTCTAGCACCGTGCATTCTTTGTTTTTCATTAAGAAAAAGATTTATTTAAGAAGTACTTATGAAGCACCTACTGTGTACCAGTCTCTGTGCTAGGTTCAAGGAATAGGACAGTGAACTGGAAAATCTAGTCCCTGCCCCAGTGGAACTAATAATATTAGTAATCTAGCAAGGAAGTTGGGCATTGAGCACACAATTACAGTGCACTGACATGACCCGGCTGCTGTTGGAAGCATAAAACGAACCTGGGAAGTCAGGGAAGACCTCCTGAAGGAAGTAATGTTGTCAGTGAGACCCACCATAAAATAATACTACTGTCCCCACCTCCCCCTACATAGTGGGGTCAGAGACTTAAATGCTGACCCAGCTTGGCCAGATGGACAGGGTCTGAAAAGTTGTGAAGGATGGATTGACTTATATGTCCCTATGAGGAGAGACAAGCCAGTGTGTCCTGGGAATGAGCCCTGCAGTCTTGCTTGCTCAAGTGACCTAGACTTGAGCTGGCTCAGCTGTCAGGGCTGCCAGACCTCTGCCCCGCAAACTCCCCAGGGATTGGCCGGCATCCTAGGACAGGGTATTCCTCATTCTTGTTATGCTGGGAGCCTTATGACAAAGCTCACGTTTTCCCAAAGTGCTCAGGTAATTCCTGCCCATGTCCAAAGAAGGCAGGCAGCAGGGGACTGGGTCTCTCACCTGGATCCACCCAACACCCCACAGTGTGGCCAGTGTGGCCCAGCCCAAGCACATCTTTCTGTGGGTGACTATGTCCATCCCACTGGCCCAGTGCCTACGACGTTCCCTAATAACCATGCCATGGGCCTGTCCCCAAGGGCACTTGTGGTATTTATCCTCACTCCTAACCCAGCATCCCTTTTTATAAAACCACCCTTGAAAAACAGGACTTCTAGAGGCTGACAGATCGTGTTAGGTAGCAAGCACATGTCAGGGAGACGGGAGGTTTGCCGTCAGTTCCACTGGACATGAGTTTCCTGAGCAGCCGCTGAGAGAGAAGCTCGGTGCTGGGCTTGGAACATTCTGAGGTGAACATACCTCTCTGGTCTAGCTGAGGAGCATGGTCACGAAATAACTGCTGTGCGTTATGTAAGGGTTGAAATGCAAGGGAATGAATGTATCATAAGGCTTCTGAAGTTTTTTTTTTTTTTTTTTGCCCAACACTTACTCCTTGGGTGGCTTTGTGCAAAATAGCAAATCCTTGACATTTAATGAACTCTGACTTCCTCCTCAAGTGGTAGTAGAGGTGGTGGTCTGGTCTGTGTGTGTGTGTATGTGGTCTGTGTGTGTGCATGGTCTGTGTGTATGAGTGGTTGGTGTGTGCATGGCCTATGTGTGTGTGTGGTGTGTGTGTGAGTGGTCTGTTTGTGCATGGTCCATGTGTGAGTAGTCTGTGTGTGTGTGGTCTGTGTGTGTGTGGTGTGTGTGTGTGTGGTCTGTATGTGAGTGGTCTGTGTGTACATGGTCCATGTGTGAGTAGTCTGTGTGTGTGTGTGGTCTGGGGGCTAAACATAGCAGCTAGAGATGGAGGAGTGGAATCGAGCAATATCTAAGATATCTTCCACTGCTTTGTCCTTTATTCTGTTAAATCTCTGTCTGCCCTAATTATTTACCAGTCTATAAAATGGGTATAATCACTCCCTGTGTTCTTTAGAGAGAAATTTCCTAAATAGGACAAAATGGGAGAATTTTCTGAGGGCTTCCATATCTGACAATGGAATCAGATCACACAATTTTCATTTTGTCTCCAGGATCCGAAGCAATTCCCATCCCTGTTGGTTTAGAACACATAAACTTCACACATAGATAAAATTATGGAACAGCTTCTATTTCATGAGGACATTTTTTTTATCATGTATGCTCTATTCAAGACTTCACAAAAGAAAGGAATAGAATTTACACATTTGCAAGAAACTGATGGTATTTTTGAATATCTCTCATATGCAGGGAAATCTGGTTAAAAAAATAAAAGTTGAATTTTCCACATATGAAAGAACACATTTGTTGATGATATGGATGAATAAAATCATTAAGTAAGTGTTGTTTAGGTAAAAAAATAAATAAATAAAGGCCGCATCTTTATTCCCAGTCTCTGGCACAAACCAATCCCTACCCCCTCCCCACTCCCACCTTCCCCTAAATGGCAAGGAGTAGGTTGAAGAATAGGTGGGAAAAATTGAGTTTGTTTCCTGAGTTAGTACACACACACACACACACACACACACGCACACACAATGTAGATACATGCCAGGAATATCAAAGATCTGCTGGTTATATGTGCTAGGCACTTTATACGTATTAACTCCTTTAATCACACAACAATTCTATTAGCCTGGTGACTGTGATCGTCCTTTTTTCACAAGTGTGGAAACAGAGAGGCTGAGTAACTTGCCAAGGATCACAAAGCTGAGAAGTGGTGTGCTGGGGTTGGAACCCAGGCAATAGAGCCTGGTGTCTGCAGACTCAACCACAGTATTTGCTGCCTGACATGAGTTTTTTTTTTTGTTGTTGTTTGTTTTTAATGAAGTCCTCTTAATTTAAAGCCTTCTATATTTAATATAAAACCTTCAGCAAAAAGTTGACTATCGTATACATGGAACCTCACTATTATTTCTTACAACTTCATATGGATCTGTAATTATCTCTATAAAAATTTCAACTAAAAAATGTTGACTAGCACCATGCGTATCTGTTAGCAGTACAAGTGAATTAATGTACAAGTGAACTAAAAAGGTATAAAATGACAAACATTAGAGTTAGAATCGCTTTGCAAATGTGAAGAAGAATTACACGGAAGTACTCCAGCTGTTGGTGGTAGTAGGCTCCAAAATGAATGAGTCAAAGTTCCAGTCAAGCTCTGCCTTGGGAAAGCACCTGAACTTGTCTGAGTCTCGGTTTCCTAAATATGTAACATGGGTCAGTGATGCCTGCTTCACTGCGTTGTTAGGAAGAGGCAGGTGGGAAGCCTGTTCATCAGATTCCAAAGTTGCTTGTTCCCTTCCACCCCGTGCCTCCCTGAGGGGAGGGGCAGGAGGTCCCAGCTGCAGAGGAGGGTCTGCTGGGCTCACCTGTCGTACCTGCCAGTTACTCCTTCTGCCCTTTTCTTCTGCCAGTTTCCCTGGAACCCATTCCTTCCTGCAGGGCCGTGTGCTCAGATTGTCACGTCAACTCCACGAGGACTGAAACCTCCGCTCTTTCCAGTTCAACGTGCTTCACTTTCTCCTCCCCAATACACTGGATTTAGAGTCAGAAAACCTCAGTTTAAATCCTGCTTTTTCTAGGTAGCTTCTGACAAGCCACTTCCCTAGCTGGGTCTAAGCTTCCCCACCCATAACAACATGAAGGGATCGCAGTGTCATGTACAAGGTGTCCAAAGCCTCCTTTGAAGTTCTCACGTTCCCTACAAGGAGTGAGAAATGTCTCCTACTCCATCTGTCTTCGTGGAATCCCAGAGCTGCATTCCGTTGCCATTTCCCTCTCCCCTTTAAGACACTAGCCCAGGGGAGGAGAGTGATACAGTCATGAGACTGTAGTGTCTGGGAAAGGCACAGGCTGGGCAGCCTAACCCTAGAATGGATGAGGTTTCTGTCATGAAGGCCTGAAGCAGCCTCGAACCAAGGGAATTGAGAAGATGTGATAATTAGAGGGACTCGGTGTTGCTAAACTGAAAATTTTGTGAAATCAATTGAGAGAAAAATCAATACGGGATTTTTTTTTTCTCCCCCACGATGAAAAGACAAGATTCCCACACAATTAAGAATCGGGCCATGCTTTCCACACTCTGCCTGTCTTGTTCTCTTGTTTCTGTGCCACAACTGCTCATCAGAAATAATTAAACATTCTCCCATGGGCAACAATTACTTGCTTAAAATATTATGAGTAAGGAAAATACATTTATAATTACCTAACCTTTCTGAAGGTGAAAATATATATTATCCTTTGATAGAACAGAGAAAGGAGTTCCCGGATCTGGCAGCTCTGCTGTATCCGATCCCGAGGACACTAATTGCCTTAAGGAAGGGAAAAATACATTTTTACACACCCAGAGCTTCTCTTTCATTTTCTGTAACTTTTAGGAATCAAATCATGGTTCCTCTTTCTTGTTGTTTTTGTAAGTCATTAAATAGGCAGCCTGTAGCTATTAGGATTGCCAGACAGCATCTTTGAATTGCCCCGATGTTAAAATATAATGAGTGTGTCAATGTCTGCCTTCTCTTTGGAGTAGGTTTCATTGTTTGCCACATGCAGACACAAACCATGAGCCCAGTGTTTCATGTTTTTATTAATACTTAGTGCTTGGCATTGAGGCATTTCTACATGCTTTATGTATACTGTCTGATTTAATGGTCCTGATTCCATAAGGAAGGTTCCTATTAACATGCCCATCCTACAGATGGGAGAACTTACAGATGGGAGAACTGAAGCCCAGGGATGTTAAGTAACTTGCCCAGGATCACACAGCTAATAAGTAGTGAAGCTGGGTTTGGCTCAGAGACTATGCCTTTAACCACTGAACGGAAGTAGCTCCCAGATTTCTCTATCAAGTCATTTTGGTCCATTGTTTTTTGTTATCTGGCAAAGAACATATTTCCTATAAAATATTTATCGAAGAGCTGACTATAATCATGTCTTCGTGTTATAGCGTTTTTTGCTATCTTGCTTGGCCCTAATGTTAACTTTCAAGTCTACAAGCATGTAATAGTAATAGTAGCAGTAGTAATAATGCTATTAGTAGCAGTACCACTTAGTGAGTATATACCCCAGGCTAAGCACTGATCTAGGAAGTTCCCTTCCTCCTCTTCCTTCCAATATGTACAATAATGGTGCAGGATAGATAATATCATCCTTGATTTACACATGAAGAAACTAAGGCCGAGAGGGTTAAGTGGCATGACCAAGGCCACAGAGCTAGTAGGCTGTAAGACAGGGGCTTTGAGGCCTGTGCCCATCCCACTTGGCCATTTGTTGCCCACATATTGTGTGCCAGGTGCTGTCCTTGGCTCTGTCAATACTAAGGTCTCATCCCGCCTGCTAGCCAGGAGCTTGGTTGACTCACACCCTCACCAGATTTGGGGATCTGTAGTTGGTATACCTATGTGCATGCTTTCTTCTGAAACATTCCCTCTTGTATTTTAGGAAAACCGAGTTTTGGTAACTCTGCTACAGGCTCTAAAATTATATAAAATTGTATTGAAATTCCACAGATTTTTAAAAGGCAGCAGTAGTGATTTTGTGTTTGCACACATCATTGATAGGTGTAAGAATATTGTCTTGAAACTCAGTTCCTTTCTCTGATTTTGATCCTATTCTTGACTCCATAATGGTAGGCAGTGAAGTTCGGTATTCAGTATTAGCTCAACATCCAAACTAGATGACTGTGCAGGAATCATGCTACGAATACAACAAAATGTATAATGTGGGGGTCTCCCTCTCAATGAATAGTTACTTTTCCTTACTTTGCAAATTTTCTAGAGGCAATAGTATGATGATTAAGGCCACAATTCTGTAGCCAGATTGCTTGGTTTCAAGCCTTAGTTTCAACACTAACTAGCTGTGTGGCCTTGGGCAAATTATTTACCCTTTTTCAGCTTCCTTATATCTATCATATTAGGATGATGAAATCATAGTGCCTACCCCATAGGTGTGTCACGGGGATTGAATGAGTAAATACGCATCGCTGCCTTGGACAACAGGGTTTGGCATACTGGCACTATGGAAGTGTTGGCCATTGTTACTGATAGTCACCTATTGACTTAAATTTTATTTGTATTAATAATTCAAAGAGTTCTTGTTTTTTAAGAAAGAAAACTAGTGCTTCACTATCTACTTTTTTCAGCTTTCAAAGAGCCACTGTGATTTTTAATCTTCCCTTGTCAGGATTATACACAGCCATCATGGTAAAGGTGTGAACACTGCAAGCCCTCCACGGAATTTCATGGGGAGCTGGAGGTCTACATTGCAGCAGTTTCCTAGAATTAGCTCAGACCAGTTTATTTATGTTGTCTTTAAACAGTGTGATGCAAGCAGATTATCTGAACAGGCTGTAAAGTTTTAATTGGTGCAGCTGATAAACCTCTACCCACTCCCACCCCCCACAAGCCCTCGGGTATTTCACACAGTAAAATTAACTCCTGACCAATCCTTTTACTTTTGCTCTTGCCTCTTGCAAACCTTTCTCCACAGGGCAGTAGGAGAGACCTTTTCAAATGCAGATCAGATATGACACTCCTGCTTAAAGCCTTGAGTTTCCTCCTCCTGCATTAAGAATCCAATCTGGACTCTCCTGTGTGAAGTACAAGGCCCACCTCACACTGGCCCCTTTATGTCTTTAAAACATGCCAAGCTCCTTCTAAGACTGGAATGTTACTTTTGTGGGTCCCTCTATCTGGAATATTCTTACCTGGCTATTCATGAAGCTGGCATTTTCTCCTTCTTGTGGGCTCAATGTAAGATATCACATCCTTAGAGAGGCCTTCCCTAACTACCCTATCTAAAATGAGCATATTCCCACCATTCTCTGTTTATTTCCTTGTTAGAGTACTTGCCAATAAGTAATTATTTTATTTCTTTATATTTCTTTATACATTTGATTATTTCTTGCTGGCCTTTCTCACTAGACTCTGTGCCTCCTGGGGGCAGGATCCAGGACTGTCTGTCTTCTCACTGTATCCTGAGTGCCTGGCCCAGAGAATCTGATTAAAAACTACACAGTGCACTAAAGGCTGATTTAGCTGCCTCTGGAGTATCTAGAACCAAACACTCCATTTGATTTTGGCTTCTGCTCTTAATGTCATTTGCAAGTTTACCTGATTTCTCTGTTTCCCCACCCCACCCTACCCTGACCCCCCAGAAAATAAAACCAGTCTCTGAAATAAAACCAGTAAGCAACCGTGCTATTTATTTTATACTTCTTTCAGGCTCCCGAACTGGAGAGGCAAAAATTCCCTTTGGGCCCAGAGTTTTCTATTATGTATCTATCCTTGAAGTACTATATCCACGTGAACACCTTAGGATCTTTTGTGAGAGAGATCTGAGAAGTTGTGAGGGTTAAATAAAGCAGTGATTCTCCGGTGAGGTCCCCAGGCCCACCAGCAGCATCAGTAGCACCTGGGAGCTTGTGAGACATGCATATTTTCAGGTGCCACCCTAGACTCACTGAAGCAGAAACTCTAGGGCTGGGGCCCAGCCACCAGTGTTCCAGCAGGCCGTCTGGGTGGTGCCAATGCTAGCTAAGGTCTGAGAACCACTGAAATAAAGTAATGGTTGCCAGAGAAGACTGGAAAAGTTGCTGAGTTCTATGAATATTTCTGCAGTTTCAACAGTTTAGAAATATGTGACTAACATATGTGTACCAGGAATTGCCCCGGGTACCTGGCACTCCGAGTTAGTCCAGACAGGGTTTCGTTCTCAAGGAATTCGCTGACTAGTGATGAGAGACTAGCAAGTCAAGTCTGTTGCAATGTACTGGTGTACAGGATAGGATAGAAGAAAACAAAAATAGCTCAGGAAGCACAGGAGAAACGCTGTATTAGTTGAGAATCTTTGAGAGTAGCCTAGGGTAAGGGAAAAAAGGGCAGACTTCAGAGACAACATGCCCGAGTTTAAGCCAACCTCCACTTTGTACCAGCTGTGTGACCCTTGATAAGTTGCTTAACCTCTCTGTGCTTCAGTTTTCTAGCTTAAAAATAATACCAATAGCAACCTGCTTCAGAGGGTTGTTGTGCTGGTTAAATGAGTTCATAAATGAAAAGTATTATCTTAGAACAGTGGGTTTTTGTAAGTACTTAATAAGCATTCATTGCTATTATCATTATCATCTGGTGGCAAAGCAAAGGCTATCATCTGTACCTAATTCACTGGGGTGGGGGAATGAGGGGAAGTTAACCAGGGAAGCTCTTCACTGTAGCTGAGAGCAAACCTAAGTTTAGACTTTTGCTACTCAAAGTGCGGTCCCTGGACCAGCAGCATCAGCATCACCTGGGGGCCTGTTAGAAATACAGACTCTCATGCCCCCACCCAAGAGCTATTGAATCAGAACCTATAGTTTAACAAATTCCCCAGGGAATTCCATTATGCAGATTTTTTTTTTTTTTAATTGAGAAGCACTAGGGTAGAATGGTGGTCCTGAGCCCTGTCTACACATACCTGAAGAGGGAATCTACAAGCAAAAGCACTGCGTCATGAGGCAGCACCCCCTGCAGGTCTGTGCTGTGGGACTGTGGCTTTTGACACAGGACATGGTGGGGAGAGATGGGCAGACAAGGCCACGGGGGAGGGGTGAACGCCGTCCACTGGCAGGTTTGAAGCAGGGAAGGCTGGGCTGCAGGCTACAGTCACCTTTTATTGCGAAAGCTCAGCGTGGTGGCCATGTGAGGCTAGAGAGAGGAGGGGCAGGGGCCAGGGAGAAGGGTCCTAAAACCCCAAGAAGAGCTGAGACACAGAGGCAGGGGAGGTAAGAGGAGGAAATGAGTTTGAGGATCATGGGAAAATGGCTCAGGCTAGCAGGACTAAACATAGGAAATCAAGAAGACAGAGTTCAGAGCAGTGCCTGGGGTTTTGAACTTCTATGACTAAGTTTTAAAAAAAAAATCTACTCTTTGTAAGTTATTTTTCATAACCCCTTTCAAGGGTTTCTCTTTGGGTCGGTTTCTCAAAGACTTCCCAGTGGAGAACCTTCTATTCTTACCCACGTAGGTATTGTTTCCTGCCACACAGGCTATGGGAACAAAACGTCCTCTCAGATCCCAGGAGAAGATGATGGTGTTCTTTCATCTTTGTCTAATGTCTCTACCAGTCTGTTCAATTATAGAAAAACTTCAGTTCCCCAAATCCCTTACAGAATGAGTCATTCTGTGCAAGCAAAGTTTTCAGCTGAGGGCTAATTCTTTATGGCAGAAAATTTTAATTTCAGTTATTATGCTGTTTTTGAGGATATATATTAAGGCATTAGTTGAGTACTTTTTTATTTTTAGCAATTGGACCCCTTTTTTAAAATAGAAGTATACGTGGAACCCCAATATATTAAATAGAATAAAGAGCATTGCCTCTATTAACAGAGAGAGAGCCATGCTCCAGCATTTGCCTTTTAAGTTATCCATAATAGGTCCCTAAGACTACCATGCAGATACCTTGGACCTGCTGGACAGTTAAAACCATTCTTTTAAAAATGAACTTACTCTCTACATCACTGACTTCTTAAACAGAAGACTCAAATGTAATTTTTTTATGACTGGGGGCTTGTTATCAATATGATTATTATGATATGATTGAGTTGGTACAAATAACTTCCATGGCAAGTGGCAGAAATCTAACTCTAATGTAAGAGAAATTATGACTTTCTTGGCATGTGTAACTAGGAAGTCTCTAAGTGATGGTTGTGTATCAGGCATGGTGGTATCCGGATGCTAAAATGACTTCATTTGGGTCATTCTCTCTCTTCCTCGACTGATTCTACCTATCTCTGTCTCTAAATATGTCAACATTTCTCCATATTCACACCTGCAAGCTCTAGCCTTACAGCAAATAAGATAATTTTGACAGTTCCAAGGTAAAATCCTTATAGGTCTTGGTCCAAAGGAAATAGAGGCCCTCTTCCTCAGTATCCATATATCAGTTCTTACAGAAGGACTCTTAATTGCCCCGCTTGGGTCACATGCTGACTCCTAAAGCCAAGGGACAGATAAGTCATGGTGATTGACAGTTCCTCTAGAATCCCAAAGGATAGGACAATTCTCTAACTACTATCCAAAAAGGATTCTGTACAGAGCGAAGCAATAGATGTCTACTTACAGTGCCACAGACTCCCTAAAAAAAAAAGTCACTGAATTCATACTGTATGCTAAGCACCGCAGCAGAAACCAAAGACGAAAACACAGAAAAATGCCCAGGGTGGAGCATGCAGGTGCAAGGGCGTACTTGTAAGCCACTGATTAATATAGCCTGATGAGTTGTGACTACAGGAACGCACAAAGTGTTCAGAGAGAAGTGCTCAGTGACTTTGCACCAGAGGAAATCAGGAAAGACTTTACACGGGAGGTAACATTTGATAGTATTTGAGTGGTGGAGAAGGAGAAAGGAGCTCCTTAGGTGGAAAGAATAGAAAATGGAAAAGCATGGAGTTATGAAAGGGGATGGGGTGGGCAGAGGTGAAAAGCTGGGGTCACAGACTTGGCGGCAGAAGTGAATCTCTTCCCTCAGATTACCCACACCCCCCTTCTACGTTATAGTCCCCTCACCATTCCCCTACCAGGAATGGTGTTAACCCCTCAAAGACTGGAGAGATGGTATATAATTGCATAGATGCCGTCCAGCCTCTCGTCCCCAGCCTGCAGACCCGCCCAGCTCCACCTGGGACTCTGATCAGACTCTGATGGGCAGGGCAGCACCTCCACCCCATGCTAGTTACCCCTCACCCCTCCTACCTCCACCATGGCTCCATCCCATTCGTCTTGCTCTCCAGCTCTTCTTTCTTGTGCTCCATTTTTCCTGTTGTTCCTTGCACACTTTTCAGCCTTCTTATGAGAAGAAAGACCACCACTTTAAAAGACCACAGCCAATCAGAACATTCCTCCACTCCAGTGATTTTTTTTTTTTTCTAACCAGGACTACTCTGTGATAACCTGGGAGCTTGTAAAATATTTCCTATGCACAGGCCACACCACAGAGACTGTGACTCATTAGGTCAGGGGTGGAGCCTGAACTTCAGTCATTTGTGACCATCCCCAGGTGACTCCAATATGCAGCCAGTTTGAGAACCGATGCTTCCCTCTGTGTGCAGAGTGCTTCATGCTGACTGGGGCTTTGGAGCCTTCTCAGGGAGGCCTGGCCACGGCTCCCCTGCCTAAAGGTCCTGAGCTGCTTGCAAGCCTGCAGCAGCAGAAGCCTAATCCTTTGATAACCACCAAGACTTCGCTATAGTAAGGTTTAATGACATATTCCCAGGCTTGTTACACTGTTGTCTTGCTCATAAAAATTATGTTTTAGCCTTCTGGATATCTAATTTTGCAAATCAGTGTCAGGTACAGAAAGGATCCTGTCACTTGAGTAGCACATTCAGTAATTTTAAAGGTCAAAGACCCATGTGGAAATTAGCTTTCAGCTATTGAAACACATTGACTTAAACACGCACAACAGAAAATGTGGTCCTATGGCACATTGGCTATTTATGCATCTATAAATTAGCTCATTATATATACTGATAATCAGTATCTCAAGGAACTCACTGATGATCACGGCAGAATGGTATGAAAACACTGAAAGTGCAGAAACTGGTTCCGTTTTAAGGACTTTGCAATAATAGCACTGAATTATAGAGCATCTACTTTATGACAGATGTCATGTTGTAAGTCAGTTTACCTCAAACCCTCACAATAACCCTGAAAAGTAGAAACTCAAGCTTGTAAATGGAAGGGAACTCACCCCGGATAATACAGTTAACAATGCTAGAGCCAGGATTCCATGCCAGATGTTTTGAGCTCAGACATTCCCAACTTTAGACCGCACACTCCTCACCATCAATGACAGTTGTGTGCAGCGAGCTTGCTGCATATGAACGGGCACCTAGGAACAGGGCTACCCGCAGTACAGTATAGGAGGATCTGTCCCCAGAACCCTTGCCCACACTGAGTGTTATTTTCTTTTAAAGAATATTGCTGATTTGACAGATGAAATATAATGGCTCGTGTTAACTTGTATTTTTTTTCCATTTTTTTTGTATTTTTTTTTTGTTGGTTCAGATTAGTTTCCTTTTTGTGCACTGTCTGACTCGAGTGCATGGTATTGGGTAAAAGACAAAGATGGGTTTGTTTCTTTGAATCATTAAGCTGAGGAAGGGGAAAAGAATAATAAGATTTTGAGCGCTGATTTCATATTTATATATGAATCAGTCATCAAGGTAGAGAAGTACAAATGCCTAGTCACCCTCAGCAAAAGATTACAAAGCATGTATTTTTTTTTTTCAGTTGGTCCAAAATTGTGTCTCCCAACTGCTTGGTGTCTGGGAATAAAACTGAAGTCACTAGCAAAATGTCTGTTTTGATATATCGGGAACAAAAAGACCAAAACTAATGACTTCCACTATGGAAGGTGCCCTGGGAAATATGATATAGAATAGTGGAATCGGGGGCTTGTTTACTATGATTCTGTGTATCCATCTGATGGGGAGTATAAATAGGTTTCTTTACACAAAGGGACCCAGGGAATAGTGAATCGGGGAATAATTGACTTGTCTCGGTATGTTTGTGAATGTGCATTTTTATCTGATGGCAAATATGCTGTTGGCCTTTGAGTCAGTCACCCACCATAAAATTTCCTCAGTCTCATATGCACCAAGATAGTGTGCCCATCCCCCCCCAAGAAAACATTTCAAATTAGCATTAATCATCCAATGTCGTGGTTGGGGCCCTACGGTGAAAGCCACCCACTGCAGCTGAATGCCATTCAGCAGGCAAGAAGTGATTTGCAATATAATTTAAATGAAGAGTTGGTTTCTTTTCCCATTTAGAACACACCAGTATGGAAAACTGATTGTCAGACATTCTGGTGATGTGCATCAACTTGGCTATTCACTCAGAAAATGAAGTTTCCTGAGACATCCGCACATTTAATTTATTTTTTTTCCCTATGAAGTTAACTTTGGCTTGTTAAATACAATGACTATCCAAACCACAGAAAAAGCAACACCATTAATTTTAATGCCTGTAATGTAATGGAAGGAGATTATATTCATTTGGGATTTTTCTCCTTTTAATAGAATGTTTATTTGCCCCTCTCCTTATGAATTAATTATTATTTTCCCTCCATAATGCTCTGCTTATATCTGAACAGGCAAACAGTGTGTCTGTTAATGTCTCGAGTTTATGAATTGCTGGTGAATAGCTGGCAAATCTATCATTTTGCAATGTCTATCACTAAAGCATCAATAGCTTTGCAATGCAGTGAGTGACTATGTGGCAGATACGAATGCAACTAGTTCCTTCCAGAACCCTCTCATTTATGCTGATAAAACACTTAGTTTTAGAACAGTGTCTTTTCTATACTTTGACTGGCAGATTTAAGGACTTTTCAATGAATTATATAGTAGTAAGCTAAGAATTGGTGACTTCTCTCATCATTTGGGTGTTTATGTTTAATTCATCTAGTTATTCGGTAGTGTGCTAAGCTCATGTGAGCACCCAGCTTATATCAGTAGTATGCTAAGTATTAGGGATTAATGATTAAGACATGGTCCCCATATTTACGGAGCCCACAGTTCTGAGCAGGAATTGCAACAAGGAATTACAGCACAGGCATAGTGGAATGAGTGGTACAGGAGAACTGGGTATAAAAGGTAACAAGGCATGCAATGGAGAGAGCTTGGCCTGCAAAGGGGACCATCAAGGAAGGCTTTTCAGAGCAGGAGATGCTAGAGCTGGATCTTGGAGACCTTCACCTTGAGTTCTTCCAGTTGATAGTGGAATGATTGGTGAGAACAGGAGAATGTAGTAGTTCAAGTAGAGGAATAACATATGCAAAGTTGTAATGAATGCCTTTTGTTGAACACCTTCTGTATGTTTATTAAATAATAATAATATAAGCTGACATTTTCTAAAGTCACCATTTGCCAAGCACCGTTTCAAATTCTTAGAACTGAAAACTCAAGCTTTACAATGACACTGTGAAGTAGGTATTATGAGCATCTCCTTTTACAAATTAAAACTGATGCCTGGAGAGTTTTGGTAACTTGCAAAATATCACCCAGCTGGTAGGATCAAGGCCAAAAGTGGAACCCATGTTCTTTGAGCCCAAAGCCTACTAGCTTAAATATTATTTTCATGGCGTCTTTGCCCTCTAGAGCCCTTAGTACAGCTGGGCAAATAAGACATGCAATTAGTGACTGCTGTTCATGACTGTGTCTAAGAGGGGATGACGACAGAACCTGAGACTTGTGGAGAGGATTAAATGAGGTAAGTATGCAAAGTGCTTAGAACAGTGCCTGGAACATAGTAAAGAATTTGTTAACTGCTGGTATTATGAGAATTAATGTCTTAAGAGTAGCAGAGTCCAATACTACTTAGTAATTTAGAGTTGGGGGCATTGGCCAAGGAATACTTTGTGGTGTTGTTGGCATTTGATGTAGACCTGGATGGCTCAATGGTAGAATTTCTAGTGATAGGGCTTGGGGATAAGGGGGTTATTTCAGCAAAAAGGAGGAGAATGCAGAAATGAAAATAGACTGGAAAATCCAATTATGTTTAAGAAAAGTGAATAGACTAATTTGATTAGAGCACAGGGACTTTAAAGAGTAGCAGGGAGAGAAAGGTCAAACAGGTAGAAATTGATTACAACTAATGATATTGATTGAGTGATGGGCACTGTTTATATTTTGTATTATTTAATCATCACAGAGTTTTCCTGGAGTTATAGACTTTTTCCTTTTGAAGAAAATGAGGTTTAGAGAAGTTATGTAACTCTCCTAAGGTCACCCAATTAAAGAGTAGTAGAACTTGGGATTGAACTCAGGTCTATATTATTTAAAATGCTATGCTCTTTTGGCCACATCATACTTTCATTTTCATAGCTCTGATCTTTCTAACACATCATCAGTATTTATATAATAATTTTTCTAGTGAAAGGAATAGAAAAAAGTAAGAAAAATGTGTTAACGTGTTCTTCCTAGGGTTTTGCTTATCAATCACGATAGCCCAACATTTCCCCAGTTAATAGCCTGTGTCTACTTCATTAAGATGGAAAGGGCTAGTCTCTCTGTTTAATTTCCTATACACACACACCTCCCTCGGGCTTCCTATTTGTGTGTACCTGTTATAACACATACCATCAATAATATACCATCCCCTGGAATGACAGCTAGTGGTTAAGAGTTTGGGCTTTGAAGAAGGACTGACAGGTGCCAAAGCTAGAATTTTGGCTCTGTTCTTCATAGCTATGGTCACAAACAAGTTTCCTAAATTCTCTGTGTTTCTTTTTCCTTATCTGTTTAATGACATTAATAATAGTGCCTACATTAGTGGGTTGCTATTAGGAATAAATGGATTGATACATAAAAAGACTAAAATCTGTGTTTAAAATGCTATGATCCTTCATTAAATATTAGCATTATTATTGTCATTATTATGGCTTATATCTCATGTCTCTCCAAATAAAGATCTGTGATCAGCTCTGTGGATGAGTGTCTTAGTCCATTTGTGTTGCTATAAAGGAATAACTGAGTCTGGGTGATTTATAAAGAAAAGAGGTTTATTTGTCTCACTGTTCTGCAGCATGGTGCCAATATCTGCTTCTGAGGGGGGCCTCCGGCTACTTCCACTCATGATGGAAGGGGAAAGGGAGCCCACACCTGCAGAGATCATATCATGAATGAGAAAGCAAGAGAAAGAAGGGAGGGCTGGGTCACACTCTTTTTAACAACCAGCTGTCATGGAACTCATAGAGCAAGAACTCACTCATTACTGCAGGATGGCACCAAGTCATCCCTGAGCGATCTGCCTCCATGACCCTAGTTGTTCCCATTAGGCTCCACCTCAAATATTAGGGATCAAAGTTCAATATAAGTTTTTGGAGACAAACATCCAAACTATAGCAGTGAAGGTATGGAAAAGTTGTGCTTTCATACATTGCTGAGAACAATATAAAATTATATATCCTTTGAGTATGGTACTTCAACAATATCAAAATTTAAAATATCCATTTTCTTTACCTAATAATTTCACTTCAGTGCATTTATCCTACAGTTAGATTCATATAAGTGAAAAAATGTATAATTCTTACCCTTTGACTTTTAGCCTGTATATGTATAATAGTCCACATTTTAAAAATAAAGATTAAGGAATGCTTTGTACTTTCTCAGCTTCCCATAATCTGGTACATGCTAGAAATAGAGACCCTGACAAATACCCTTTTGCTTAGCCCAGCATAACTCCCTTGGATCTCTGGGGGTCATGCCCACCTACCTGCACCCTACACACGTTAGAATGATATGCTTCAGCCTGAACCACTCGCTTCACTGCAAACCCCTTTGTGATGACCAGCTTTGTATTTTATCTTCCTTTCTCCTTTGGTGTGCTTTCAAAATTGACATACTTTTTTCATTGCAGCTATTTCCTTGGCTTCTCTCGATGACGATTTCTGACTCGTGGCCCTGGCAATATTTGGAAAACATTATCCGATTTCTTCGATCCAGACCCCAGGCCCCCCCTTTCCCCAGCATCACCCCCAGACAGCCTGAACACATTGACTGACTCATCTTCTAGGACATTCGTGAGTAAAATGTTTGACTCTTTTATGAAAATAGCTCAAATCATCCTCTCCCACCACCCTGCCCTCCACTTTTGAGCATGATGTTTCCCTCAAAAACTGTTCCAATTCTCTTCCTTTCTGGAACTAACTGCCTATCTCATAGTTAATGCTCGAAGGTTCATTATTTGTTTAATCACTGACTTATTCAATGAGGTAGTAGCCAGCAGAGTCTGAGAACTGAAAGGCACATGCCTTTGTTCTCCTCTTGTGTGGTTCCATTCAGGGTTACTTGTCTCTGACTTAGATTGGAGACTAAATGGATTAGAATAAAACCAATTTAAGGGAAAAAAGCAATGTTCACAGAAACAGAAATAGAGAGTCCTGCTATCTTGGCTGCCTAAGATCTGCAAGCCTCACCAAGGAATTTAAAAAGTAATGTTTCTTATCATAAGTGACAGAAATATGCTGCTTTCTGCATCAATAGATATGAAGATTAAAAGGTCTGACCATATTAAACAATTTTGCACAGCACCAGGCACTCTGGGCTGTGCTCTCTGCCTTATTAGCCTTCATCTTGTGGCTATTTCAGGCCCAATTTAAGAATACAATGCAGTCTGGCTTTGCAAATTGACATCCTTTAATTTAAACTGTCTTGTGGGAGAATTAAGAAATTATGGAACAATTATTCGCCCTCACTTGAAAGCTGGATGACATCCTGAGATTCTTGTACATTAGCCATTTGAATTGATTAAGTCACATAATTGAATTACACCTTTGCCCCCATAATATCTTCTGGCAAGTATGTTGGTGTTTCGTGTTGGGAAATGCTTCCATAAAAATATAGCAGGGGTTGGCATTAGTGATTGACCTGGGTGTCAAAGAAAACCTCAGAGCAGTGTGGGCTGGCACTTTGAGATTATGTGTGGGAGGTTGATCAGCAGAGCAAGTGTTCCATTTGGAGTTGCAATGGAAGTCCACAGATCAAAACTGTATGCATCCTTCCCTAGTCTCTCTTTGCCTTGTCCTTGAACATTCAGATTCAGCATCTGGCGTTCCTTCTCTGAGCTTTTTCTAACATCCCCCATGAACAAAAATGCTGTGTTTGGTGTACTTTCCTTTGACCTGCATGGTTTTCCAGATATGCTTCCATCATAATAGCTACCACAGTGCTGACAAGTCCTTTTCACCAGGAGATGAGGTTGAGCTGGAAACCAGGTCCAAATCACCTGGGATAGTAGTGGTGCTCCATATGTGTCTGCTGAGTGAGGTTTCATTTGGAAGCTTCAGTGGTTTAGTCTCTTTTATAGCATTGGATGGAGGAAGGTAGAATCTATTAGTAATTTTTCAAGAATCATTCTTAAGTAGGAATTTTTTTCACTACTTGTGGCATTAGATGATTTCATCAAGGATTTATTAAATACCAACTCCATTGGTTTAACAACACCTAATAGGCACCTATTATATACAAAAGATAGGCTAAGGTACAGAGGGGGAAAAATAGCCAAAACATATTTCCTTTTCTTTAGAGGAGCTCAAAATCCAGTGTGGGGGTTGGAGAGGTCTGTGCAAGAAATAGCTCTGGTGACTGAACAAACAGGGAGGAAGCTGTTAAGTGGTCTGGGACCATGAGAAGGGGCAACAGTCTATTCCAGGCGTCCTCAAACTATGGCCCACGGGCCACATGCGGGTGTTTTTGCCCGTTTGTTTTTTTACTTCAAAATAAGATATGTGCAGTGTGCACAGTAATTTGGTCATAGTTTTTTTTTAAACTATACTCTGGCCCTCCAATGGTCTGAGGGACAGTGAACTGGCCCCCTGTTTAAAAAGTTTGAGGACCTCTTGTCTATTCCATTGCATTCCTCTCTGAAGTTTGTCCTGCCTTGGTCTGCCCTCCTTGGCACCCCCTCCCATATGGTCCATTATGGCCCATATGGCCCAGCAGAGAAGAAAACTCTTAGACTAATGTTCTGTGGTCAGGCTGGCTATGCACCTTTGATTTGAAAACTCCTGCAAAGGAGAGAGGTTTTAAAGCACTGCTTCCCCACTCCCACCCCCGCCCTGACTTCCAACTCTCTGCCACACTGTGCAGCATTCTGGCTCTTTCCATTCTTTCTCTATTCTGTGTGGCACAAGAATCTCTCTAAAAGCTCTTTACGTTTTTCTTTACCTTTATCAAAGAACACTCTTGGAGCTTTAAAACCCAACCACAGCTATCTTCCTGAATATTTCTGTGTGGAAGGGATTAATCAAGTCTGTCAAACATTGAGCTGTAAAACCTTTAATATTTCTAAAAGGTTTAAAGCCAGCATATTTATCACACGCATCATTGAGAACAATCTTTCTTTTTATAAAAAAAATTAAATGCTCACTGTAAAATATTGTGGTGATGAGCACAGTGAGTGAAAGGCTCGTACAGGGGGCCCAATTGTGATATTGGAACGGAGATGCTGGTTAAATCTTTCTCCAGTGTCACCCTGCTAGAAGCCACCCATCATCTCCCACACATCTATTTATATGAGTGTTTTATATTGTGAAGTCCTAGAATCTTGATGCTCAAAGGGAAAGGGAAGTAGGAGAAAGGGACTATTTTTTGTTGAATGCCTGCTATGTGTCAGGTATTGTGTCTGCATGCTTGAAGTGGGTTGTCACATTTTAATTTTCAAAACAATCCTTAATAGTAGGTACTCTCGTAGCTGATTTATAGACAAGGAAATGAAGATTCAAAAAGTAAAGCAATTTTCTCAAAACTGCATAAATATTCATTTGCAAATCTGGGACTTGACCCTAAGCCTGTCTAATTCTTTCATTCTGTTTATGCGGTAAGCGTCTAGCAAATGCCTAGCACAAGGTAGGCCCCTGCTAAAGAGTTGCCAAAGTCATTAATGATTGTTAGCCTCGGGGTTTCTGGGGATGTTTATTGGAAGATTGTTATTCTACAGACAGGGAGTGAAGATAGTCGGGCATGATTCCGACAATCTGGGACGCGTGTTTTAAGATGTTTAATCCAGTGGTAGTGATGGTACTGCTTAGGGCAGGGAGAGATTCATTTGGGGCTTTTTATTAATACAAACACTGTATTTCATTATTTATAAAGTGCTTTCTTATGCACAATCTGATTTAATCTACTCAACAGCCTAGTAAAATTAAAATCGGCATTACTGCCATTTTACAGATGGGGAAACTGAGGCCCAAAGATATGATAAGTCTTGCCCAGGTCATTCAGCAAGAGGCATTCTTCTGGTTCCAAACCACAATCTTTCCACTAATATTTTTAAATTATTTCATTTTTATTCCTAAGGATTCAAAAACTAAAAAAAGGGGTTTTTTTTCTCATTTTGAAATTTTGTTGATGTGAAAGATACGATTTCAAAAAAGTACTTTAATAGTTGTTTTGATACTGAATTTCAATTTAATACATTGATGTGAAGTCTTTCACAAACATTCTTTTAAAATATCTAAGAGTGTTATATGGTACTTTGTAAGTACCCATATATAGTATTTTTTTAGATTTATTAAGGTATATTTGAAAAATAAAATAATAAAACTTTGAAGACTGAAAGGGCCTTAGACACGCATGATTCTTGTTTTCTGAATTTGACAACTGAGTTCTAGACATTGAAAGTGGCGTAACAGAGTCCCAGGTAACAGTCCTGTGATAATAGAGAGGAAAGTCCCATTCATTTGGGTGGGAATGGGTAGTATAAAACCAGAAAGGCTTTGCTGAGCAGGTGGCTCTTGATGATGTCCCACAAGGAGGAGAAGGATTTTAATAGGTGAGAAGATTCAACAAGTGATGCTAGAATAGAAAAAAGGAACAACGGTGTAGGAAAATGACAATGTGGTCGTCCCATGGGCGGGGCCCCTTCAAGGAAGCCCAAGTTTGTTGTTTCAATATAATTAGTTGTGTAATTGCATCCCCAGACTGCCTCCGTGGTGCTGCACACACATGTAATTAACCCCCCCACCCCCGCCAGGCAGGCAGTGTCTTCTACATGCCTCCACTTCATGCCTCTAACTTTGTATCAGAGCAAGCAACCTAAACAGAGGTCCTGAGAGTGGAAAGATTTGCAGCTCCAAACTCACCTTTTCTATGAGCATACCTCTCTGTGTTTACCACATATATTGGGAGTAAAAAAAGATAGAAGACTTAAAAGGAGGAACAGCTCTCTCTTCCTAGGTTACTTTGAAGACTACAGGCCCATTTCTGGAAGTCTTGGGTGGGCGAGATGTTTCCCCAGTTTACATTTAGCAAACTGTAATTAACGTCAACAGGAAAAGAGAAATGACTGTGTTGGGAAACTCCACTTTTTATTTATTTTTTATTTTTTACACAACAGCCTTTGTCTGGAAGGGCTGTTCCCTAGCATTGGGCTTTTCTTATGGGGAGGCCGTGTACAGATGCCCTATTTGGTTGAAATAGGCCTGTTTCTGGGGCTGAAGCTCTTAACTGCAGTAGGGGACCGAAGGCAATTGATGGTCATATTCGGATGGCAGAGTGGGTCCTGCTTAAGTGTCAGTCAATTGAGATCACAAGGCTCTTACAAAGTTTCCTTCATTCGGGAAACACATATGAGCCCACACCCACTTAAGCCCTACTGTGTGCTGAACACCAGGCTAGAGCCTGGGAGTGACAGATGACCACACGCCTCTGTGAAAGGGCATCATACTGGTCAACAGCAGATGAAGGGCTGGATACACACAGAGTCAGCTGAGGCTTTTTGGGTTGGGGACCAGTGAGTAAATCAAACACTGGCTGTTAGTTAGAATGAGTAACGCTAACCACCTTAACCAACAATCCCTCCCAACCTAAGATTTAACACAATGAAACTATATTATGATACTTAATGAAATCTTTCAGGGAACCAGGTTTTTTATATCTTATCTGTGTCACCATCATCTTCAACATGTGATCTCTAAGGTCTCCGAAGATGGGAAAGAGAGAGGAAAAATATCACACTTGGGATATTTCTAGGGGCCATTTCTGGAAATGGCAGACAGCCCTTCACACATAGTCGGTTGCCAGAATTCATTCATATGGCCAAACTACTTAATTGTTAGGGGACTGAAAAATGTAACTTAGCTATCTGCCCAGGACAAAAATGGCTTAGTCAAAGAGATATCTGCATTCCTATGTTAATTGCAGCGATATTCACAATACTAAAGAAATAAAATCAACCCAGGTATCCCATCAACAGATGAATGGATAAAGAAAATGTGGTATATATACATAATGGAATACTATCCACCCATAGAAAAGAACAAAATCCTGCCATTTGTGGCAACATGGATGAACCTGAAGGATGTTATGTTGAGTGAAATAAACCAGGCACAGAAAGATAAATAGCAAATGTTCTCACTCATATGTGGAAGCTAAACAAGTTGATCTCATAGAAGTAAAGAGTAGCATTGTGGTTACTAGAGGTTGGGGAGGGTAGAGTGAAGAAGGAATAATGAGAAGTTAACTAACATACAAAATTACAGCTAGATAGGAGGAATTAGTTCTAGTATTCTGCAACACTCTAGAGTGACTATAGCTAACAATAATTTATTATATAATTTCAAATAGAAGAGGGGATTTCGAATGTTCCCAACACAGATAAATAATAAAGGTTTGAGGCAAGGGATATACTGTTACCCTGATTTGATCATTACATATTGCATACATGTATCAAATATCACTCTGTGCCCCATAAATATGTACAATTATTATGTGTCAAAAATAATTTTTAAAAAATGAAACAGGCATAGTCTTGTCTTAACATGTTCCCTTAAACTCAGTTTCTATTCAAACAAATGCAAGATCATATATAAGATTGCCCTTTACTACCACTTTGAGGAGCCCTTCCAGGAAAAAATGTACTTTTAGTATGTAGAATGCAACTCTATTGGTGAAAATTTAATGCAAATTATCCGAGTCTGAAATGACTTCATAATTTTTGACTTCATGGTTTCTCTTCTGGTGTTCTATCCTAAAAAGAGAAATAACAAAGATTTGTGAATAAACAAATTTATTTCCAGATTACTTGCAATTTTGAAAAGAGGCAAACAACTTGAATTTCCAAAAATGAGAAAAAGGTTTCATTGAAGTTTTTCGCACTTAAACAATGCAGTCATTAAATAAAACATATTTCTAAAGAATTTTTAGGTTTTTAATGACATATGAACACAAAGGTAGGCTTCAGAACTTTATATACAACACATGATTCCAATTTTGTTGCAAGCATATGTTTAGGTGTATAGTCACAAACATCTGAAAAAGATGAAAGATAGTGCAGTAAGATATTAAGAGTGAACTTCTCTGCATATCAAGATAAGAAAAGGAAATTACTCTGTTTGCAACTTAGAGACTCCCCCAAATTCTAGGCTGGTCTCTGATTTATGCTGCCAAGAAGCCTGTGGCTGATTATGCTGGGTGCCCCATAAATTAATGAGAGCTGGGCTTAGCAGTGACAACGCTCTCCGAGTCTGTGGAGCGGAAAATGCAACACTAATACATATGTTTCAGAAATGTCCGTTTGTCTATATGTTTGGAGGAGAAAGTGCTGATGAGGATCAATTTCATATTGACTTTAGATTTTTCATTTGACCCAGAGCTCTTTTTATTAAGTGATGCACTTGAGAACATTTCATCCCAGGCCAACTTGAAGAATTCCCTTTAGAATATGGCAACCTGGATAGAATTTGAAATGTAATTCATTTATTTATTCTTTTATTTATCTTTTAATAATTATTTAATGAGCACCTGCTATGTGCTCAATTCTGGAAACGATGCTAGACTATGAGCAAGACACAATCTGCCCTCAAGGAATCTAAAATCTGATGAGCCAGACAGACACATCAATAAACAATCCTGGCCCAGAGTCATATGTTTTGTTAGCAGGAGGTACAGGGTGTATAGAAGCAAAGAGGAGGGACTCATGGAAGGTATCCAGGTACTTGGGAAGTACTTAGCTCTTGTTGAATGAATTAATGAGATGATCTTTGAGCTGAGTTTTAAAGCAAGGTAGAAACTGGTTAAACTGAAAATGAGCTGTTTCCTCATTTGGGGTCAAGGAAACAGTATATGCAAAGACAAGAAGGTGTGACGTTTTAAATATAACCCCTGTGTGAGAGGAGACAGGAGGTAGGGCTCCAGGTAGTCAAGAACCAGACCTAAGGACCTTGGGCATTAAGCTACCACCTACCTGTGCCAATAGACATACTTATAGAAGGCAGAGTGGACCCAAGGGGCCTGGCACCTTTTCAGTGGGCCAGGTCTAACCACAGAATGGATGGCTCATTTGGATGAGTTATTTTCTGTGCTTACATGGAGATTAAATAGGTAGTTACACATGAGCTGCCTCCAATGGACACTTTACTGAAGAGGTAATTCAGTAGAACCAAAGCACCTGCTCTGAGAAAGACCTGCTTTCAAATCCTGTTTTGCTATGTTCTCCTTCCTAAACTAAACAGTGGGTGTTTCTAGAAGCTTGGATCTTCCTGCTTGCTACAAAGCTTGCTGCTCTATCTTTAGTTTTGACTGAATGTGGGGCAACATGTGAAACCTTCCTTTATTTACTGCCTTCCTGCACTTTTCTCAGCTAGTATTTCCCACGTTCTTAGTGACTGTATGTTTGTTTGTTAGTGGTGCTGTTTTGTTTTGTTTTAACCTTGTTTGAACCCCCAAGCCAGCCCGATAAAAACATGACCATCACTCTTCTGAGAGTCTACCCCTGGGATGCGGTCCCTGGGCTTTGACTCACAGGTTAGAAATCTTGTCATGCTCCTTTGAACTTGACTCAATGACTGCAGTGGCCTGGCTGATTTATGGCTGTTTCTTCCTCTGTTTGATCTTAGCAAACAGACAGTTGTGATGTAGCGGCTTCATTCTACTCACCTGCTGGCACCTTCATGTTTGCTCTAATAGCTTGTTAACTGCTCTGAGGACAGGCACTGCCCTTCCTGGCTATGTCTAGAGTGGTCTCTATGGCAACCACATCACATCGGGGACCATGCTCATTCTTCAAGGCTTTCCTTCTCCATTTTTCTCTGGTGGCTTCTGGGTAACCTGTAATGGTTGGAACCCGGCCTCAGCCTGCCAGGAAGCCACTTCTGATTTAAAGCCTTGCAAAGGAACTTAACAAGACACACTGCTTTCTTCTGGCCTCGTTGCTTATTCTGTGTTGCGCTTGGTCCAGGCCTGCAGGGAGCTGTCATCCCTCCTTTATCATCTCTCTTTTTGGCGTTCCCCAGGTATTGCTCTCAGTCTCTCAGAAAGCTTTGAAATGGTTTCTCCAGATCTCCCTGCTCATTAATACCTTGCAACACTCCCTCCTGAATCCTGGCATTCAATATGTTCTTTGCTTTCCTCATCTCCCTTTGTTTAGTCATTCATGCATCTCTTCAGAAGTGACTCCCAAGTGCTCTGGTCTTCATCTGGACCAAAGAGATTTGTGTCAAAGAGACTCATGCAGACTGCTCAGATATAATACACGAAGAAAGAACCAATTTATGTATGATAGGACTGCAGTATCTGCAGATGGCATTCAGGGCCCAACAGTAATACTATTAATAATAGCAAACATGTATGTAGAGCTTATTGTGATAAGCACTGTACATCTTTACAATAATCCTATAAGGTAAGTATGCTTATTGTCCTCATTTTACAGATGAGGACACAGAGAGTTCAGGAGCTTGCCCTGGACCCCCAGTTATTAAATGGCAGAGCTAGGACTTGAACTCTGGTTCCATTATTCATGATCTTCAACATTCTACTATATACTGGGCAGTGACATTGTTCTCTGTGCATTTGTTCCCACTGCTAGTGATGGCCCATTTCTGCAAGGCTAAATTGTACCCATGTACAATGCCAAGATTAAATGTCACCTACTTTGTGAAATCACCCATCTCCCTCCACATTCAAGATATGAGTTCATTTCTGCATTCAGAAAACATCAAAGGATAGTGACTATAGCCCCATTCATTCATCCATTCAAGTACAAGATTTTATCAAATACCTCCAGTGTTACTGTGTTAACTGCTACGGCTATAATGGTGACCAAAGAGTGAGTAGACGGTACCCTCACCCTACTCATTTTTGGAAAAAGGAAAATAAACCAAAACATAGAGATAGATAGAGATAGCTTTATACATACACATATCTATAAACTATCTATGTCTATATATTTATATATCTTGGTGTTTAACTATTGATTTATTGGTCAATTAGGGGTTTTTTTCTAGTCAATTCCTCCTACCTGCTTATATGATAAAGCTCACCTCCTTAGCCTGACAATTAAGACCTTTCATGATCTGGCCTCAGATTCCTTTACAGGCTTATTTCCCACCAGTTTTTGCTCTCTGTTCTCTAACCACCCACCCTAGACCTAGTCTCCCAGAGAATGTTTCCTCATTGGAAACCATCCAGGCATGATCACACCACCATGCTCAGCCTTTTTTTCTTCCTCAAGATCCCTTGTCAAACTTCACATTTCACATTTCTCCTTGCCCAAACCCTTTCCAAGCATCAAGGCCATGTTCAAGCACTCTGTGGCACTCCCAAGCCATCCTTTAACCCATACTCCTGTCGGCAAGGAATCAATCTTTCCTTCCTCTGGACTCCAACAACACTGACCACACCTCGCTGTTGCAGCGTCTCCAACTCAAAGCCTAGCTGTCCTGATGAACATGTTTGTTCTCCCGATGGGGACTGCAGATCCCTTGAAGGTGAGGAAGAGGCCTCTTTCTTGCTGCATTCAAAGAACCTGGCACACTCCCTAGTATGTAGTAGTCTTAGTTTATTTGGGCTGCTGTAACAAAATACCCAAATTGGATAGCGTGTAAACAACAGACATTTATTTCTCACAGTTTTGGAGGCTGGGAAGTCCAAGATCAAGGCTCTGGCAGATTTGGTATCTGGTGAGGGCCCGCTTCCTTATCTATAGAAGGTGCCTTCTCATTGTGTCCTCACACGGCAAAAGGGGCAAGGAGTCTCTCTGGGCCCTCTTTTATAAGGGCACTAATCCCATTCATGAGAGCTCTGCCCTCATGAGCTAATAACCTCCCAAAGGCCCCACCCCCTAATACCATCACATTGGGGTTTAGGTTTCAACATATAAATTTTGGAGAGACATAAACATTCATACCCTAGCAGTACTAGACTTCTATTATCATTATGTAACTATTAATAATGATAATTGCTTTTAAACTATCTGATTGCCATCTGCATCTGGCATTGTGCTAAGAATTTAACTTGTTTTATTTCATTTTTTCATCTCAAGAATCTTATTATATAGATGCTATTATTAACTCCATTTTACAGATAAGGAAGTTAATGCTTAGAGAGTGTACGATACCTGCTCTAGGTCACATTTTCTTAAATAGCAGAGCCTGATTTCATCCCACGCTGACTAGCTCTAAGTGATGTGAGAGCAGATTCTGCTTGCTCTTTGCTCACTGTTGTAGTCACAGAGCCCAGCACAGCAGGCTGAAAACATTTGATAAAATCCTGTGAAATGGATGCACGAATGCACTGGAACCACTACACTTCAACGTTTGCTAAACAGGTGAATTTACATCTTGAACATGGGGGATGGAAGGGAATCTAGGAGTGCTTTCATTCCTATACTGTAGTCATATTCGTACACGTGCATACACAAACATTTATGTAACCTTATTTCTGCACATGGAAAAGGAAACTAGGGATGGATTCTACAAAATTCTGATAAAATGACCACTGGCTGCACCCTGTATGTACATTTTTAAATTTTGTAGAAGTTGCCTTTAGGTTTAGGTGAACTTCCTGGCAAACCTATAAAAAAAGTCTTTAGATGTTTGTAGGCCAGAAGGTTAGACCTTAGAGTCAATAAAACCTGTTTGAATTCCAGCCTTGTCAGGACCTCTGTGTGACTTTGAGAAAAACATTTAACCCTTCTTAAGTTCAGCATGGTGATTAATGTGTGGGTTCTAGAACCAGGTGGCCTGGTTTAAATAATCCAGATCTAAGCTTACCAGCTGTGTGATCTTGGAAAAGACAATTGATTTCTCTGTGCGTCAGTTTGCCCATTTGTAAGTCAATTCTTTTGTCATCATAGGATCACCCTTTTACAGATGAGAAGACTGAGACTTAGGAATGTGTGGTTTGTCCAATTGTCAACGTTGGGGTACAAACTAGAATGCTTTTATCTCTTAGTCCACTGCTTTTTTTTCTTTCTCCATTCATCCAGATTATAGTGAACTTTATCCAAGTAAATTACTCATTTAGCACAGTTATTGAGTATGTGCTATGTGCCTGACGGCACCTGGGACTAGCCTCTGTCTCATGCTCAGTTATTTTGCTCTTACTATGTACTCTGCATATATTTTTTTAAGACAGAGTCTCACTCTGTTGCCTAGGCTGAGATGCAGTGGTGTGATCATAGCTCACTGCAACCTTAATTCCTGGGCTCAAGCAATCCTCCTGCCTTAGTCTCCCAAGTAGCTGGGACTCTAGGTACCATGCCTGGCTATTTCTTTTATTTTTTGTAAACATGGGTTCTCACTGTATTTTCCAGGCTCATCTCAAACTCTTGGGCTCAATGATTCCTCCACTTTGGCCTCCCAAAACACTGAGATTACAGGTGTGAGCCACCATGCCCAGCCTGTGCTATGCATTTTTATATGCATAATATAGATTCCTTTTCACTACACCCATGTGAGTTAAAGAATCTTATACATATTCCAGATGATAAAACTGAGCTCAGGGAGGTTAAGTGAATTTCCCAAAATCCTACAGTTGGAAAGTGCTAGACCTGAGATCCAAACACAAATCTGTGTAGTGACTGAGGCCACGGTCTTTCCATAATATCACGTCACAATGCTTACTCCATCTTTCTCCAATAAAATGGCCTTTCAGCTGCACTCCAGCCATCCCCCCATTACTCTGGACCCAGAACTCTATCGAGGTCCAAGTGCAGAGCCTGGAATGAAGCTGAAGGTGTGTCAGCACCCACAGGCAGGGCCAGAATTTTCTACAGCAAACACCTACACATACACGTAGGTCTAGGCTAACATTTACTGAGGGGACTGACATTTAATGTATGCCTCCTGTAGGCACCTGGCCTTGGGCATGCCATTTACATATAGTATTATATTTCATCCTCATATAAAACCTGCAAGGTAGGTACTATTGCCCCATTTCACAGAGGAGGAAACGGAGGCTCAAAGAGGGGTAAGTACCTTTCTAAAAGTCATCCAGCCTCCGTGACTCCAACACACTTTCCAGTCCCCCAGGCAGCCTCAGAGAGGGTCTGAACCCCACAGAACACAGTCTGGGAAGGCTTCATCAAAAAGATGCAGCCCAAGTTGCACCTTGGAAAACTTACCGTACAGCTAAAATAACTGTACTGGGAGCCAGCGAGCATGTTATGGTAGTTATGATTAGGTTTCCATGTACTGCTCAAATCAGATGTGTAAATATAATCAAAAACATTTCTCTTTGCAGCACAGACCTCCAGCAGATTCTACCCAGCATCCTAGTTCTGAGAAAAGATAATAAATTAGCTCTAATTAGCTTTCCCACATGCTGAAGCAAGTTTCTCTTGTCACCACTTTGCAAACAGGAGAGAGGGAGGCTCCACCGGCTTCTGCTGAGGACAGTGGTGTGTGGCAGTATGGTGGGTGCGGGCCTGGCCAGCACGTGCCTTTCAGTTCCCTGTTGTCTTGTGTGACTGTGGACGGCCATTCTTACCCTCTAGGCTTCATCTCCCTGTATAAAATGGAGGGGCTCAGACTAGCTTCCTTCTCCTCTCACACAGGAAGAGTCCCTCACTCGACTGCCCTGGAGAATTTCCCAGCTTAAAGCATCAACCTCATCTGTGCATAATTTAGAGTTATTGAGTATTTTCTGTTTATCAGGCACTGACCCTGATAGTGGGGATACAAAGATAAGTAAGAACTGGTTCCGGTCTTTAGGGAACTCCCATTGTAATGAGAGAATAATAATAACAGCTGCTCATCCCTATGTGCCAGCAACTTGGCCATGCCCATCCGGTACGTTGTCTCATTTAATCCCTGCAGGAGACCTTTGAGATAGTATTGTTAGCTGCATTTTATAGATGGGGAAATACTCTCAGAGAGGGAGGATACGACCCTTCCCCACAGTTCCATTGCTAGTGAATGATGGAACCATAATTCCAATTCAGAGCCTGATCTCTTAACTACTAGATTATATTATCTTGCCCAGAAAGTGTTGAATAATAGAAAAGAAAGAGACAGCAGGTCATAGGGAATCCATAGGATGGTGACATGTGTTCCGTCTGGGTGATCAGGGATGGCTGGGCTGGGATGGTGTCTGACAGAATCTTGAAGGAAAAAAATCTTGAAGGCTTTTAATACAATGATATGGAGGGGGAAGGACATTTTAAATGGAAGAGTCAAGACATAGAGGTAGGAAAGGAAGATGCTGGGCATGGGTAAGAGAGTATGCTGTGTAAAGGGAGCCTAGCAGAACATGAGCCTGGGCTCTATGCTACATTCATTCAAGTGGCAAATAGCTGTGGAGAGCCTGCTATGTGCCAGGTACAGCGATAGCCTCTGGGCATAGCCCAGAGAAAGCCCACAGCCTCGAGGAACTCAATACTCTACTGCAGTGGTTCTCAAACAAAGACAATTCTGCCCCCAGATGACATTTGGCAATGTCTAGAGGTAGTTTGGGTGTGACCACTGAGGTGGTACTACTGCAGAAGATCCTACGATACACAGGACAGCTCCCACAATACAGAATTATCTGGCCTAAAATGTTAATAGCCTCAGTGCAGTGACAAGCCGGGCCAGCTGATGGGGAATCCTACAAGCCAGGCTGAAGAATCCACCCAGGCCTTTTCCAGAGCAGGTGGCCTCCGACAACTAAAGCAGAAGAAATGACAACAGTGAAACCTTTCCATTGCAAGTGACCTCCCAGCACAAAAGAAATCAGTCTAGTTGCTTGAGCTCTTTCATTACAGGCCTGGGATGACCTGAAAATGCTCTTCTACCACCTCTGCCTCGGAACCACGCAGGGCTTATGAGAATGTACAGTTCACCAAAAGGGAATGTCAGATGGCTTCTTCCTTCATCAAATTAAGTAACTAGTGTCTCTGCAGAAACTCTGCGCAGTTGAGGAATTTATTGCAAATTACCTAATCACTTGGTTCTCCCATGAAAAAGATATAGACTAAACCATGGCTAACACTCTTCACCCTGAACATTTCAATGTACAGCAGCTGGGCTGGAGTCTCTTTATTAAGTTAAGCAATATTTACTGGACCTAGCTTGCGAGTGTCCATGTGGTGGAGCTTAAATGCCTTTTAAAATGAAAGTCCACTTTTCATGATTATCTCAAGCACAGCCGGTTCTATTCTGCTTTTCTAATGCTAGTTAAGAGAAGGACAGGGATTTAGTTGTGGCTGTGAGGAACCTTCAGATGCCAGTCCAAGAAAGAAAAGGTAACGACCAGTGCAATCCAAGGTGGCTTCCCAGAATGGGCACTCACTGGCTTTGTAATCTTGCATGCTTGTTTGGACACCACCTCTGTCCTTAGCTGTGTGTGCAACCTTGGGCAAGCCATTCACTTAACCTCTCTGAACCTCAGTCTCTTTATCTAGAAAAAGGGAGGGTCCTAGGATTGTTATTAGAATTAATTGTAGAGAAGAAATGGGCATAAAGCACCACACCTGGCCCAGAGCAAGAACTCAGTGAATCGTAGCTGATGATGTTGGGTCATTTTCACACCCAGAACTAGCTGCAGGGATGTGAGGTGTGGCCAAAAAAAATAAATAAATAATAAAATGAGGGCTATGCTATTGTGGTTTAGTTACTTTTCTTATCTAATAAGGAAAGGAAAGAAGAGAGGGGGAATTCCTTGTGGACTAGAAGCTTCTTAGCAATTCATGCAGTTCAGGTGAAGTCTCTGGGTCCAGGCAGAGGCTGGCAAGTAAGCTCTCTGACAGACCGAAGAATAGGAGGAAAAATCAATTAAAAGGGCCTTTCAGGGAATGAGGGGTGACAAATGCCCAGGGTGAGTCCCGAGGGGAGACCTGTATTTCCATAACAGGCGAGGCCTGTCCCTTTAACCCATCGGCACCAGGAGTTGGAGTTTTCCGGGGTAAAGTCCATTACTGGCAGTGGGTGTGCTGCACGTGATTAATGACCCTGGTTATGGGCCGGTTAGCAACAGAGAGCTCCATCCATCTCACTTCATGGAAGCATCACATACCATTTATTGTCTGCAGCCAGGATGTGTTCCTTTGCAATTAGGTAAATGCCTTCTTCCTGAGTAGGCATGGCCACTCCTGCACTGGTGCCCCCATGTCTCTGTTGGACACCTAATAGGAGGCAAAGGCTGGAAGAGCCCAAGAGGTAACAGACAGTGACCATGCCAGCGCTATTTCACAACCTGCTCTCACCTGCTCTCAGCTACTTCCTTTCAAGGGGACATGCAGCCCAGGGAGCTCCTACATATTATGGCTTTAAAATCCATCTGAGGGAAAGAAGGAAAGGCACAGCATGTTAAACAAATTCTTGTACTCATTTTCTGCTGTAAAAAGAAGTCTTCCAAAAGAATTTTTTAAAAATAATGCCTATCATGTATGGAGTGCTTCCTCTGTGCAGGCAGTGTGCTACCCTCGTAAGAGCTCTGTAAGAAGTGCCCTCTGTCATCTGCATGTTACAGTCAGGGAAACTGGAGTAGAGAGAGGAGAAGTAACTTGCCCTGGGTTAGACAGCTGGAAAGTGGCCATGCTGTGTAACCCGGAGTCCTGCGGGAGAGCTGTGCTCCTCACTGCGGCGCGGTACTGCAAATCTGTCTCCTTCAGAGAGGAAGGTGATCAGTGCAGAACCAGTGACAAACTACAGATACAAGTTTCTGTAAGGAAGCACAAGAGGAAAAGGAAAGCATTAGTTTATCCCACAGTTATTTATTAAATTCCTACTATGGCCAGGCATTGTGCTAAGTTCTGTGCATGTTAATGGTGAATAAAAAATAGTCCTGGAGCTCTCCTCCCACCAATGAAGAGGAATGATAATAGTAACAACAACGCCGGCTACTAGTTATGGTTTATTGCACACCTATTACTATACTAAGTATCTTACATACATGATCGTGTTTAATCTCCACCATAATTGATAAAGAATAAGTTATAATGATCCATATTTTATAAATGAAGAAATGGTAGTAAAGAAAGTTTGTTCCCTCCCCCCCCCAAATTAATGTATTAAAATCCTCTGCTCTCATGACTGGGATCAGTGCTCCTCTAAAAGAGGCTGCAGAGAGGTAGCTAGCCTCCACCATGTGAGGACACAGCTGGAAGGCACCATCTCTGAACCAGAACGTGGGCCATTGTCAGGCACTGAATCTGCTGGCACCTTGACCTTGGCAATCCCAGTCTCCAGAAGTGTGAAAAAATAAAATTCTGTTGTTTATACACCAGCCAGTCTATGGTATTTAACATTTTGTTATGGCAGCTCATAGGAACTAAGACAGTTTAAATAACCTGGCCAAGTTTGTGTGGTCAGTAGGTAGTGCACCTGTGCTTTGAATCTACACAGTCTGACTCTGGCCTGTGCTTTTAAAATCCTGAACAAGTAATTACAAGTGAGATTTCCTGAGAGCTTGGTGGGGAGCAGATGGGAGTGGTGAGGGGATGATGTGCATTTAGAGCAGGAGGAACTAGCACAGCCTAGGGGCTAAGGGTGAGGAGAAGAATGAATGAAAGAGAAACACATGAAGACAGGCCTGAGGGAGGACAGGAAGGGAGAGTTTGTCCCAGTGGCCCAGTGATTCTGAAGAGCCCACCAAGTTTCAGATATATAGAGGCCAGGGTAGCTGGAGTGTTGCAGTCAAGGAGAATGGCATGATGCAAACCTGGGTGTATGGGTCAGTGTCCAACTTATATAGGGCCCAGTAGGCTGTGCTAAAGATTTTTGAATTTCGCTATATGGACCCTAAGCAAGAGAAGAAAGAACTATGTTAGAGATAGCTAGTTAGCCACCAAAAATCTGTGGTCTTCCTTTTATTATGTGGGGTTGTCCCTGGTGGGGAGGGAAGCTGCCTAAACAGGGACTACCTTTTCTGGGTCCCTGTCTCCTTGCTTCTCAGATATGTGCACGTTATTATTTCTCACCGAGGACTGTGAATGGAAGTGACTTGTATCATTCCCAGGCTGGGCTTTTGAAGAGGCAGGTACACCTTCTCCAGGTTCTTTCTACATTTCCACTTCCTAGAAGGAGCCGTCTGTGAGCAGAGACATCTGTGATGGCAGAGCCACACGGTAGAAGGAGCCTGCCTGGATCCCTGAATCACCATGTGGCACACACCTCCATGTGGATGGGATTCTTTGTGAACAAGAAATAAATCTTCACAAGGTTAAGCCACTGACTGAGACTCAAATGCTGAGTCTTGTTTGTTACAGTGGGTAGCATTAGGATGACTAATTAGGGGGACTTGATTGGTATTTTAAAGGGATTCCTCTCACACGGTGTGACGGAGATGAGTGAGAGGGATTCAGGAAGACCCACGGTCCAGGCAAGAAGTGATGGTTGCTCAGAGCATTCCTAAGATTCAGAGAGCTGTGTGCTCCACTGCAAGGCTTCTTTATGTCTTCCATTCTGATGGCACATTGAACAGAGGGAGTGACTTGAAAAAATGTCAAATTCAACCTTTCTAGAGCAGTTTCAATTAGTTTATCTTTATGTAGTACTTTCATGGTTTGCAAAGCATTGTTTCATTAGAAATAAACAAAGAGGGAATTATGTACAGTGCAGATAACTATGATGTTAAATAACTCACCCCAAATCCCACTGCTGGGGTCTTCACAAACCCATGCTCCCTGACTTGCCTGGTGCTCATGCTCAGGATCAGAGATCAAACAGATCTGGTGGGCCTTAGACCCTTCCTCAGCTAATTATTAGCTGTAGTTTTTGGCACCTGACACAGTTTATATCAGTTTCCTCAGCTGTAAAGTGACAATAACACTAGCACTCATCTCATGGGGTTGTTCTAAGGATTAAAGGTCTTAGTCAAGATTATGGTGCATCGAGAAGACTCAAAAGAGGAGAAAGTTATTATGTTATTGTTATCACTATGTGATTATGGAAAGATTTATTTTAGACTCCCACCATTCCCCCCATTTCTCATTGAAAGCCGATATACTTTTTTCTCCAGAAGGGAGTCTTCTTATCCAGGGTCTCCATGGCTCACACATGGCTCCTTCAGTTTCCTACTCAAATTGCTCCTCAGTCTTGCTTCGCAGACTACCCAATCCCAAATAGGCCCTTGCACTGCCAGCCCCTCCCAAGCCTACTTTCCTTTCTCTTCCCAGCACACATCACCTCCTGACATTACAGAGCTTTCGTGTATGTATTAATGTCCCATCTCATTCCACTAGAATGGGAGCTCCGTGACAGCAGAGGTTTTATCTCTCGTCCACAGCTGTATCTCTGCCATCTAGAATAGTGTGTGGCATAGAAGGAGCCTAATACACATTTGATGAATGAATGGAGGAATAAATGATGATTTTATCGCATGCGTGCTATATTCCAGGCCCTAGCTTTACTTCAGATCTTACTCTTTCTTTTTCTTCTGTAGTGTCCTAGTGGACCATTTATCAATCCAAAGCCCATGTACAGATTTTATTCTTTTTCCCCTCTTTAAATGCTACCCCTCACACAGGATCTCTACTTCCTAATAAGCTTCCATAAAACGTCTGTGCCTGAGACAAGGGGTCTGTAGCCTTCCCAGAATGGGTGATGGGCCCCGGCTTCAGTGTCCAGCAGTTCTCTGTGGCATCCGTCCCCAACGCTGTAGAGCACACACCTCCACACCACCCAAGTTGTCAAAGCCTACAGACTGGAATCATGGCTGAAAAACTTAGCTGGACCACAGAGCCATCTTGGTATATGATCATGTGACATGTTTCCACCAAGATTTTTAAGTTTTATTGCAGTATATTTGATGTATAATAAACTGTACATATTTAAAGTATTAATATATGATTTGATGAGTTTAGATCTAGGTATACACTTGTGAAACCACAATTAAGATAATAAATGTTTTCATTATACCCCAAAGTTTTCTTATACTCCTTTACGATGTAATCCCTCTGGCACATCTCCCCATATTCCCCCAACACACACACACACCATACCCAAGCAACCACTAGTTTATTTTCTTCCATTCTAGTTAGTTTTTCATTTGGCAGCAATTTATATAAATGAAATCATATAAAATCTTTGCGTTCTTTCTCTCAATATAGTTATTATGAGATGCATTCATGTTGTCAAGTGTATCAATAGTTTGTTCCTTTTTGTTGCTGATTAGTATTCCATTGTGTGGATGCACCTCAATGAGTTTATCCACTAACCTGTTGGACACTTTGGAGGTTTCTAGTTTTTAGCCACTACAAATAAGGCAGGTATGAACGTTTATGTGCAAGTCTTTGTGTGGACATTTGTTTTCATTTTGCCTGGTTAAATATTAATACCTAGAAGTGGGATTGCTGGGTTGTACGTATATGTTTAACTTTTTTTAAGAAATTGCTAAACTCGTTTCCAAAGTGGATGTAGCATTTTATATTCCTTCCAGCAGTATATGAAAGTCCCAGTTGTTCCTTTTTCTTGCCAACACATGGTTAGTCTGATTAATTTTTTAGTCAGTCTAGTAGTTTTTAGTGGTATCTCTTTGTGCTTTTAGCATGCAACTCCCTAATAATGAATGGTTTTCAGCATCTTTGCATGTGTTTGTTGTCTTTATCTCTTCTTTAATAGAAAACCCATCATTATAAGATTATCTTATTTTTGAATCATAAGAATTTCTGAAGATATTTTATATAATCTACATACAAGTTCTTTGTCAGATAAATCTTTTGCAAATATTTTCTTCCATTCTGTGCCTTTCCTTGTCAATTTCCTTTCCAAGCTCCCTGAGTAGGGCAGTTTGATTGCATCCCCCCTCCATATTCCTAGAAACTAGAACACCACAATTTTAAACATTGAAAATGTTATGTAAATTTCAGTTCAATGAATTGGACAAGATCTAACTTTAAATACTTCATAGTGACTTTGTTTTCTCCACTTACCAATCTGCAAAATCAAGATATTATCTATTTCATGAGGTTGTTGCCAGAATGAATAATAGTGAATAAATATCTAGACCCATGCTTAGCATATAGTAAGAATTCAGTAAGTATTAGCATCATTTTATTCTGTGGTCCTAGGGAGGAGAAATGGGACCAAAGGGTACAAATCTTAGGGATGCAGATTGTTTGAATTTAGCGAATTATTTTCCAGTGTTGCCCAATAAATGAAATGTAATAGGCTTCCATATAAGTTGCTGAGCTCCCCACCATTGGCAGCATTTAAGTAGAGAGAAATTAATTTGATCAGGTTCTAGAAGAGGTTGTTGCTCCTTGAGAGGAACACTGTACTTCTCATGTCTCTTCTGTTCCCAGAAAAAACTGAATCCCTGATAAGAGATAATAATAACAAAACAACAGCATGTTGTTATATATAAAATATAAAATAGTTTATAAAATACATTTTCTAATATATAATACATATATACTATTGTATATTATATGTAATACTAGTAAGTTATTAAGGATATACTGCTGTGCTAACTACTTGAGAAGTATGTATTAACATTGTTTAATCATTATAACAAATCCCTAATATAAGAGTGAATGTTATCTATATTTGACAGATGAGAAAAATGAGTTCAGGTTGTTACACAGCTTGCCCAATAGCACACAGCTTGGAGGAATGGAGTCTTGAATGTAAGTCTTGCAATGGACTCAATGTTTCTGTCCTTGCAAAATTCCTGCATCGACACCTTAGTGCCAATGTGCTGGTATTAGGAGGCAGGGCCTTGGGAGGTGATTTGGTCATCAGGGTGGAGCCCTCATGAATGGGATTAGTGTCCTTTTAAGAAGAGGCCAGAGAGCTAGCTGGCAGTCTGTAACCTGGAAGAGGGTCCTCATGAGAACTTGACCATGCTGGCACCCTGACCTTGAACTTCTAGCCTCCTGAACTGTGAGAAATAAATGTCTGTTGTTTATTAGCCACACAGTCTATGGTACTTTGTTATAGCAAGTAACAAAGTACCCTAGACTAAGACGAGGCTTGTCCATGTTAAGTCCATGCTTGCAGCCCAGGCACCTCACTTCCTCACAGGCTGCGGGCCAGTGCTGCTGAACACTGGCCAGACACCTTATGTCTCCACACTCCTGCCCTCTGCTGCAGCACGTCTCTGAGTCTGCGGGAAGTATTTAGGTCTTGGTCCACAGCAGCAGAATTCCACTTCTTTTGGCCCATGAAGTGGCCAAAGCCCAGGGCAGCCATGCTTGAGGTCGGCTACCCGAATTGCCCTCCACCCGGCACCATCAGCCGGATCTCAGCTTCCCGAGGAAATGACATTCACCACCTCCAGTTGGAACAGGTCTTTCCCAGGCTTCTCCTTCTGGCATATGGAGTGTTTATTTGTTTTGGAAGTCCTCAGAAGTGGCAGCTCTCCCATCACACAGCAGCATGAAATGTCCCCATTTGGTGCCTGTCCATCTAGCACACAATATTTATGCTGTCATCGCAAAGCTGTTGGACCCTTAGATCCTAATCATCCAAAGACACTTTTGTGGCTCCTGAAAAAACTAGGCCTGCTCTTCTGCAAGCAAGCGTCTGCCTCACTGCCATCCTGATTACCAGCTCCTGTTGGCAAGAGAACCACGGTGATATGCTCCTGCTTGTGCCATACAGATGTGGTTGCCTAGCAACCAGCAGGGGCCACCGGGATTCATCCTTGTCTTCAAACACTGTGGAATTCCTAAGCGCCTTGGGTGCAGTAGAGAAGAGAAGTGCGCCATGAGAATCCTTGAGAAAATGGCTTTGCAGTCAAGAGCTCCCTTGGGCAATCCTGACTCTCCGTGACTACTATGACCCTGGGCCAGTTACATAACTCTCAGGGCCTCAGTTTCCTAACCTAGAAAGTGGAGAACAAAAATAGTACCTAATTCATACAAATGTCACAAATATTATATGTAATGGAAACAATAAAGTATAGGGGACGATATTCTATATTAAGTAGATATTCAACAAGCATTATTTCCCTTCAGAGTATATTTATATTTTCTATGCTACATTTGAAAAAGACACAGATTTAAGCATCTGAAGGACCAGGATCTCATTACCCCCACCTTGCTTTAGTAAATCCATGTGTCCTTAAGAAAGTCTCTTAACCTCTCATTTATCTTCCTCACCTGAACTATGGGGGAAATAATAAGTTTTGTTCTGGAGCCCGCTTGAAATTAGGGTTATGAAAAAGCTCTGGAAATCAGAATACAAATGCAAGAGGCAACCTAAACATATTGCTGAGTTGAGAGGAGCGTAGCAGCACTGGGAGGTTTACTAGAGGTCTTCGTCCAGTAATAGCTTTCCTTTATCCAGGCGCAGTCCTGGTGTTCAAACTGGTGCAAAAGATATTTGAAATCATGTTGAAGTCCACCTATCTACCGCCTTTATTTATTTATTTTTTTACTTTAATTTCTCTGTTTGTTTCAGGAAAGGTGTTCCACCTCTAATGCCAAGAAAGTCTATTACCGGGGCAGATGAAAAAGTTTCAGGGGAGGTAGTTAAACGAATTAGTTTGGAGAAACTAAGAGCAGAATGACCCAAAGTATGAACATGAATTAAGTAGCATTGTGCAAAGTTCTTAGATTTTGAAGTGAGGTAAATATAGGTTCAAGTCCTCCTGATCTACCACTTTCTACCTCTGAGGACTTGCAAAGCCTCCGTCTCCTCATCTGTAAAATGGATGTAATACAACTTATTTTGCAAGGAAGTTGTTGAAAGGATGAGGGTCAATGAATATAAAGTGCCTATGAAGGTGTCTGGCAAGTAGAATATTCACAATATAGGATATATGTTAAATAAAATAGTAATAATAGCAATAATATGTAGCAGGAGGAAAGCAGAGTCCCAGTTGGAGGAATGGTTCCAAACATTTGGTCTAAGCAGCACATATGAACCACTAATAAGATATAAATGCATGAGATCAAGAGGCAGAGTGATGACAAATACGTCAGTAGGCAGGCTGATGGATACAAAGAATTTGGGCCAAAAAATAAGTCTGAGTTTTAGATCCCCAGCTGAAAGGTATAGAGCAGGACGTCTTGGCCACTAGGGAAGTTCTGTCCTCATGCCTTTGCTTTTACAGGCCAGCACTTGTTTCTTCAGGACTCAAATGACAACCCCCTGCAGAAGTGCCTGATGGAAAATAGGTTGTTAGCAGGAGGGGAGGCTGGGATGCTCCGGGCACAGCATTCTGGCCAATGACACGTCTGCGTTCCGCACTTGGACTCGCAACTCTTGAATGTCAGGCAGTGGGATTTCCCTTAAGAGTTGCCCATGTGATTAAGTACCCCTCAGGTTAGTGGAGTGAACTGTTTTCCCAACTTGAGTTTCTTCTTAATCAGGTAAAATCTCAGCACATCTAAGATGCCTTTTGGCCATTGTCTCACTGACTTCTTACCTCAGGGAGCCCAATTTGAAGGAGTTGCTGGAAGCAAAAAGAGAGAGATTGAAATAAATTCAGTCAGAGTCAGTCGTCAGCCAGACCTTTGGCAGGTGGAGTTTCCCAGCTTCCTGACCGCCGGGTGGCACAGCTAGACCCTGAGAAGCACCTGGCTTCACGGAGGTTAGAACCGACAGGAGATAGAGATCTGGTTCTGTTATTAACATCCATGAGAGTGGCTTTCTTATGTTAAATCTGAGTGCTAATTATCATCTATTCATATCACAGAATCCAGGGAAATCTCGGAGCAGACTAAGACCAACACTGCACGTGGGTGCCTTACTTTGCAATAGCTGGGTCAAAGGAAAGTGGCGTAGAATTCATCTGTATAAACACTTGTCCCTTCCATGCTATTAAGGTAGGAAAGGTGTTGAATTCATGATGATAATGGATATTTTGTACCCTATCAGTAAACCTAGGGCATGTTATTTTATCACATTGAGCCATAATTTTCCAATAGTTTAAATAAGGAGGTAAAGCTTCCCTTAGACTCTAAACAAAATACACTTCCAAGTGAAATACTTATCAAGCAGACTTGAATGGGTGAGCCAGTGATAGATCTTTACATTTTCACAAAAGCTGCCCAGGTTCAACTTCCAAGTAATGCTGTATGTTTCAGTTGGTCTGCTTGGTTTTTGAAAGGTAACATGATTAAGAATTAATAGACTAGGATCTTGATCTGGTTCTGTCACTAATTTGCTGTGTGTCAGTGGGTAAGGCACCTCCCCTCTCTGTGCCTCAGGGTTTTTTTATTGGTAAAATAAGGACCTTGAGCCAGATAACTTCTAAGTCTTTTTCTGCATTAGCATTCTATAATTCCATATTAATATAATTGCAATAATTTTTAAATACTTATATCTTGACTATGATATTAACTGTATCACATCTTAAACATTTCTCCGTAAAGCCCAAGTCTGACCTCTAGTCTCACCTGGTGCACAGCTAGCACTTAGTAAATGGTGGGCGGGGGAATGAATAACTCCTGCTTAGTGCCATCTTTTATTTTCCACTTGCTTTCACTTTCTAGCTGTGTGACCATTGACACATTGCTTAATGTCGACAGCTCAGATTCATCATCTATAAAATGGAGATAATGGTAGAACCTGCATCATAGAGTTGTTGTAAGGACAAAAATGAGTTGTTATATGTGAAATACTTAAAACAGTACCTGGCACACAGACTTGGACCTGAGCGAGGACTGGCCTGGGAGTCCGCAGCAGAGAGTTGGTATCCACAGCCATGGGACTGGCAGAGCCTCCTAGAGCGTACGTATAGCTGGAGACGAGAAAAAGTTAGAGCATTGCCTCACAAGAATCTGAAGAGCAAATAAGATCATGCCCAATTTATAGATTAAGAAAGGAGACCTCAGAGAGCAAGATGCTTGTTTTCTATTAGAGCATTTACCAGGAGTGCTACAATCCTTTTACCAATCTGCCTCCATGAGATAAGGAGCTATTCAATGACAACAAGCATGCTATACACAGCTTATCTCTAGTGTCTAGCACTTGTCAATAAAAGTAGTTACTGTACATATAAAAAGTTTACCTATAAAAAGTGATTACCTCTAACAGAAGGGTCTCAATGGGGATAAGTTCAACAGATGAAATCAATGGTCAGCACCTAGAACAGAAGTGCTGGCACGCAGAAGACGCTCAGTTAATACACTTCCACTAACCGGATGAACACTGCAACGATGATTGTGACTTATGCAGATATTTGTTGGGAGTCCCACTCCGCTGAAACCCAAGCATCTTTACAAACTGTTCATTGGTATTACTAGTGTTATCTCTTAGAAATGAGAGAAAGCAAGGAAGGACCTTTTTTGAGCCAAAGGAAGATGTCGGCAAGAGTACAGAAGACATGATACGCTTGAAAGTAAAGTAACTATGTGTTACTGCGGTTTGAAATGATTTAAGAGAAACAAAAAAAGGCAGGTGAGCATTATAAGACAAGGAAAAACTCATTTCCCAAAATGCTGAAAAAAGATATTAGGTTTGATTCTTGATTTGGCTAAAGAGGGTTAACCCAAAAGTAAAAGGAAGTAACATCTGAATGACTAAACGACATCGGCAGCTGGAGAAGTGTTCTGAGGACAGTGTGGATCTATGAGGAACAGTAGAGTAAGCAGTGGTAGTGGTGACGGTGATGAGGAGGAGGATGGTGATAATGGTCTTTGTAATTATTCTCTACCCTTCTCTTTCTTTCACACTTCATATTCATCTGACAGCAAATCTTGCCAACTCTACCTTCAGAATATCTCCTGATTCTTCCCTCTTCACGTCCCCTCCACTCTAAACCAAGCCAGCCTCTTGCCTCCCAGGACCATTGCAACAGCCTCCTGGGTCCCTGCTCGTCCACCCTTGCCAACCTGCAGCCGGCTCTCTACAGAGCAGCCAGAGTGATCATTTCAAACTGAAGTCAGATCACGTCCCTCCCCTTCCCAGACTTCCTTGCGGTCTCCATGTCATGCTCAGGATGCAAAGTTGTGTAAAGACCCACAGGACCTGGCCTCCACCTACCACTTTTCTCCTTGTTCACTCTGAGCTACTGATTTCCTTAGTCATCCTAAAATGTGCCACCTACGATGTGAAGACCTGTTGCCTCGTCCTCCATCACTTTGCCCCCAGGTATCTGCGTGGCCCTGCCTTCGTTCCACTGAATCTCCGCACCTGTGTCCCTTTCTCTGAAACCTCTTTCCTGACAGCCCTGCCTGAAGTGGCACCGTCATCATGTTCCACAAAGCCACCACTTTAGTACCCTTCTTAACGTCTGTCTTTGCCAGGCATTTTAATAGCTGTTTATTTATTTATGAAATGACCCTCAACTAGAACGTCAGCTCCGTGAGGGCAGGGATGTTGTCAGCCTTGTTCATTTCTATGTCCCCAGGAGGCTATGGCATATGGTAGGCACTCAACAAATGTATTTTGAATGAGCAAATGAATGAATGAACATTAAATAAAAGTATAAATTTAAAACACAAAGCTTTAAGCTTCAAGTTGGGACAATTGGTTACTTCTTCCTACTGCCTCACTTTCCCCTCCCCTTACCCACTTAGCAACCCCCGGCCCTGGTCCTCCTGAGGGTGTTACACACTCAAAGGTGTCCTCGCAGCCTTCTTTCTGTCCCCTGAGAAATTAATCGAAGTCCAGCCTCCTGGTATTCTTCTTCTCAGGTTCATTCATTCTAAAATACACTGCTCCTCTGTTTCAGCAAGGCCGGGGTATTTATTTTTCTGAGTTAAAATAAAGAAAGCACGAAAGAAAAGAAAACAAGGACAGAAAATGTATTGACCATTACAATTTTTTTTTTCCTAGCTCGCTATGGGCTATTGGATAAATAGCACCCCTGATGACACTTTTTTCTTTAATTAATTTATTTTTATTTCAGCATATTATGGAGGTACAAATTTTAAGGTTACGTATAATGACCATTACATTTTATAATGAGTTGATAAATTGTTGGTTTTTCTTTCATTACTTCTTGTCTTTGGAGATTTGTATCCAGTGCTTTAGCATAATTAACTCACATGAACAATTCACAGAGAAGGGCCATTTTCAGGGTCTCCTTGTTTTAAACTCCCTGTCTCTGGCATCATGATCACCCCAGCCAAACCTTCCCCAGATTTCCCAACACATTCATCTTCTGCTCTCATCCATTAATGGAGCTCAGCACATTCACTCGTGTGCCAAATTTAGTCTGCATTTTAGAGACTGAGAAGCAACCAGGCCACCAGCTTGCAAACATCTGACTGTTCCCAAGCGTGGTGGAAAGATAAGGGCATTGGCAGTGGAGACTTGGGTTCAAATCCAGGCTTATCATGTTTATGATCTTGGACAAATCATTTACTGTCTGGGACCCTCTGTTTCATCATCTGTAAATGATCCTCCTCAGGGTTGTTATGAAGATTAGAATAAAGAATCATTCAAAAAAATGTGTTGCTCTGAGTGAATTAACAAATGCAAGTCTCACCTTTTTCCCATGTTGAGCTTTTCCTCTGACAGTGGTGACATTCATACTCCCCCCTTCTTTTTTTTTTTTTTTTGGCAGAAAGGGCTATAGGACCTTATAGACACCCCACAGTGGCATACTGTATAAGAATTAGTTACTCAGTTCACAGAAGTGTCAGAGTCTTAAAGTCTTAGAAGTTCCAGTATCACTGGAACTTTTTTTAACTTGAAAACTGTTTCAAAAGAAGTATTTTGGAGAACGAGTGTAGTATTTGGAGCACAGTAGGCATTTAATATTAATATTTACATATGCATTGAATGATGAATGGATAAATAAAATGAAATGTGTAATACAAGCAAAAGCAGAGCTGCTATGGTGAAAACAGATGTGGAGGTCTTAGAAGTCTGTGTGCTGGGCCCTCTCTCATCCCAGGGAATAACCTTTGAAATATGACCACCAGAACTTTCTAGCTTCTTACAACACAGTTTGGATACCATTCATTAATATGGCCTATTATGCCGTTCTCTCTGCAGATACATCTTCTACAGCATTTCTGATGAGATAATTATCTTGTTGCTTCGTGGGGAGGGTAATGGTAAAGGGAACGACTCATTCTAGTCGTGGGGATTTGGAATTTTAAGAAATTCTTCTTACTGAGACAAAATCTACACCTTGAAGTTTCTACCCATTGGTGTGGTTCATTGATCTCATTGATCCATTCATTCTTTCATCCATTCATTCACTTTAAACACATATCCAGCATCCATTCTGTGTGCTGCCTGATGCTTCACTCTGGAACTTACAGAGGGCCTTTCTTTTTTCTTTTTAAAGTTTTTCTTCTTAATGTGTCACATTCGATGAAGATCAAAGTAGATTTTTACTGAAGGTTTTCTTGAACAAAGGGAGAATCACAGCATGCAATATGCAGCAAGAACTTCTTAAGATATGCTTTCCAGATATTTAGCTTCATGATCCTATTCAATACATCAGCAACTCAGCTAACCACCTCCTGCTGTTAGCCGCCTGGTCTCTACCTTTCTCCCTCCCTCACTCATTCCCCTCCCAAATGTCTTTTTTTTTCTAGGTAGCCCCAAACCCTGTCCTATGTATTTTGATCTAGGCCTTTTCTAGGCTTCTGCTTAATGCATCATCCTAACCATACAAAATTTCCTACTGGTGGCCTGCCCTTCTAAGAATGTATGGGAAGAAAGAGATTATAATTGATTATATGCTATTCTTTAACCTGATTTGACAAATAGATTATAATTAATTATACTTTATTTTTTTTACCCTATTTAACATAAAGGAATAAGATGTGGTCCCAGCCCTCAAATAGTTAATTATCACACTAAAAATAGTGTAATAAGTATTAAGATTCACTCATTTAACAAATATTTATTGAGCATATACTACATGTCAGCCACTGTTCTCGGTGCTAGGGATGATACAATGAACAAAATAGACAACGTTCCCTACCCTCATAAAGCTTGCATGCTGTAGGAGGGAGATGGACTGATAATAAATAAATAGATAAAAACCTAAGTGGCTCATATGAAAATAAATGTAATGGAGAAAAATAAAGTAGGGACAGGAGCAGGGGTAGGTCACCCTATTGCCCACAAGGCGGTGTGGTGATTAAAATCTGGGGTTGAGAGGGAGGGTCTGGATTTCAGGGCTTATTTGTGTATGTGTGTGACATTCTTCCTGATGGCCTCAAGAGGGCAGTGGTGAGGTGCTGCGTGATGGAGGGGGAGAAGTGGGGTGCACAGGTGGGCCGTATCTGTTCTCCTGCCCTTGGTGTCATGGGCATTCACCAGGGACTGTCCTCTCTGGATGCCACAGGGCTCCTGGAATTCCTCCTGAGTTTTACCAGTGAAGGGAAGCAGGAAATACAAGGAGATGTGGCAATATGGATGGGTATTTGGAGCGAAGGAGAAACTTTGTATTTTTATGCTTAGGTTCGATGAAGAATGGAGACTCATGTAGAAATGTGATGGGACAGAAAGGGTCTGACCTAATGGAAATAGAGCTGTGGGGAACCCAGCAAGGCCCTGCTGCTCAGTCTTCCTGGCCTCTCTGAGTGGCCCTCCTTTCCTCTGGGTGTGGGGCAGGCCACCTCTCACATGAGAAGGAAGGAGGTCAGAGACTGACCCTGCTAGGTTTTATGGCTTGCTTTGGGAAAGAGATTCTAATCTCTATGACCCACCTCCAGGGAAAGGCGAGCAGGAGACAGGGCCGAGAGAAGCTCCAAAAGACCTTGTTTCTGAGGCCCTCCCAGTCTCCTTCAGTTCAAAGTGCTCAGCATGGCAAGGCATCATACTTTGGGGTACCATGTTCTGAACCCCACAGGAGCATGGAGGTGGGAGGAGGCAATTAGGTAGGGGACAGCATAGGAGTTAGCCATTGTGGGTGGGAGCAAAATGCCTTCTGATGGCCAGAGTGAGCAGGAGCCTAGGGCGCAAAGTGAAGTCAAGAAATCCAACTGGAGAATAGTAGGCTGATCTCTTAGAGGAACTTGAATACCACACTCTGATTGGAGCTGTCAGATCACCAGTACTGGGGAACATCCGAAACCAGAGAATTAAATACCAGAACTTCAGAAAGGCTCTTCTGGTATCTGTGTTTTATAGGCAAAAAAAACTCATTGGGAGAAAAGAAATGCTTCAGCCAAGAGCAAGGGCAGAGGGTAGTAGGGAAGGAAAGGTGGACGCCGGTATACATCCAAGTAATTCAGATCCTTCTCTGCTCGACAGCCCTGCAGCTGCTCCGAGACTACTCTCAGATGGCCTGGGTGGGATCTTCTCTCCACCAGACAAAACATTCCAGTTGCTAGGGTCACTCCACCTTGGAGGAGTGCACTAGTATTGGGGCTGTCACTGCTGGTTGCGTCCTTTGTCTCCTTGTCCTGTTGTTGCCGCATGCAGAAATCGATGTCAGAGTGAACAGGTGTTGCTAATGGTACTAGAGGATAGGAGAACCAGGAAACAACAATTTCAAGGCCAAAATAATAACATTTTAATTGGAAATCTACTGCGAAGAGACTAACCTATGTAGATATATGCAAATCCTATGCAAATACACATGTGGTCTTTCCAACTATTGTCAGAACCTCGATTTGACCCATGGGAATTCTTAATGGTAGATGCTAGCTTTCAGCTGAGGCTGAGGGCTGTTGATGAACAATTCTAGGTTTTACCTGTGTTTAAACCATAATTAAGAAATATATTGATGGCAACCTGAACTTAATTAGCTTAATTGAATGTTGGAATTGATTGGGTCTTGAGAGAGCCCGGTCTCTGAAGCTAAACCTTGGGGAGCTTGCAGGGGGTGGAAGGAAAACCGAACTTTAAAGCACCTAGCAGAAATGAAAAGGAAGGGGCAAGGAGCCACTGGGAGCTTTATTAAAGGGGAAAGATTCTTATCAGGAGTTGAAAGAGGAATGCTTAAATTTCAAGTCACGCACAGCCAGTCTAGGTCAGACCACTCAGTCAAATGGGAAAAAAATGATGTTGGGAAGCGAGATTGTGTGAGATAGAGGGGGAAGCAGGCATCCAAGTGTGGGAGTACATCACACTGAATGCTCCGTGGCACCGGACTATGGGTCCAGCCCAGTACTTGCAGGCCAGGCCATGGGGCTCCATCCAAAGTCCTCAGGTCACGCTACAGAACCTGGGGAAGGGCCACGGAGCCTAATGGGTATGAACACAGGATTTTAGTTATGATGTGTGTTTTCTTCTCTCTCATTTATTAAGAACTCATTATGTAAGCTATCAAGTTATATTTTTATAATAAATGGTTTAATTTTCTCATTTAAAAAAACAACCACATTATCTGGAGTTAAGCAATCCTGAGATTAAATCCCACCTCTGCCCCTTCTGAAGGTGTGACCGTGGGCAAATTGCTTTGCATCTCTGAGCCTCAGTTTCCTTATTGGGAATGGTACAGATGAAATCCAGTCTGATGGTGGAAAGGCACTCAGCCACCTTGGCACTGATTAATCCCTACCTCATGCTCATGTGACCTCCTGGGATTTGTAAGTGGTCGTGCTGAGCTGCAAACCACAGGGCCTGGTTCCAAGCCTATGTTCTTTCCATCCAATGTTTTCTGCCCTAATCCTCTCTGCCCCGCTTCTCCCCTTCTCTTCAGAGCAATTCCTAGTTACCCACTGTCTACACTTCCTCCCCTCCCACTCTCTTGTTGGTGGAGTCTTTCCCACTCACCAGCCCTCGCCTGTGTCAACAGAAACCTTGTAGCTGCTCAGTCCAACATCAGTTTTGCTGTCTGTGTCTCACTTTCTTGGCACTATTGATGCTCATTTCTTTATAAAATCTCTCCCTTCCACACCTACAATGATGGAATGACGATAAAGAATAAACTAGGACATAATATATTTATGTTTTCCATTTTGTTTTTGTAATTAGGTATACATGCATACATACACATCTTTATATGCAGCTAGGAAAAAGAAATTGCTAGAAGGAAAAAAGCCAAAATCCTACCAGATGTTAATTCTGGGCATTGATAAGGTTTTTCAAACTGTCCACAGAGGATATATTATTTTTAATTATGAAAAATAAACATGATTTTAAAATCCTGCATGTACTGGCCTAGGAAGTCAATAACCTGATTCTCAACCCTGCTCCTTAACTGCCTGTGCCCTGTCCCTTGGGAGGACCATTTCTTCTCCTTCATGAGTGAGAATGTTTCTCAAGTTTTCCTTGCCACCTGCATCCTGAGACTCTGTGAGTCTTCCTTCAATGGCCAGATCCTATTGGATCTGAAACTCTGAAGGACTGGGGAGCCTTTGTGAGATGGTGGCCTCTGATTTTGCTTTCTTTTGTTGGATTTCTCACTGCCTGACTTGCATTTTTATTTACAAGGGTATGGCATTACTGTGAGCAGTGAGGAGAGAGACTGGCAGAGCCAGCCAGAGACCAAGAGAGGCAGGCGGAGACAGGGGGGAAGATGGGGTGATACAGGTGAGGACCTCACACCTGACTTATGCACTCCCTGGCCCTGCTGGGGCTTCTGCTGTTATTTTGTTAACATTCCTGGGAACATGGTGCTCTAGGACTAGTATTTCAGAGAATGAACACCTCTGAGAAATACAAATTCCTCTGTCTCAAGCATCTTATTCCAAGTTTTAGCTACGTGAGATGCACATTTTCAAGAGAACAGCAGCTCACATTGAGAATGTTGCAGAAACAGAAGCCTTGTTGCTAAAGGATTCAAAAATTCCCTTGAGATAATGTCTACCTTTCCATTTCTGAAGATCTTCAGAAATGACTTCCAATCTTGATGTAGCATTTTCTTCCTTCAGTGTGAGGAAAGCATCCTGGCATTCCTGGGATCTCCAGTCCCTGTTAGTATCTACCCTTATCAGCACCCCCTTCGAAAAATGGGATCGTGTCACTGCTCCCCACGTGCAAACACACACCCACCACCACCCTGCCATGATCAACACATGCAGCCTCAGATTCAGCTCAAGACTAACCTGGATTTGGGACAGTTCAGAACCAACTGAGAAGGTTCCCTCAGCCATTGGTTCTTTTCTTACTGGTCTGGCTTGGACACACCTAATCACTTCTGCATTGATGCATGTGTTCAAGTCATTGCCTTTGGTAACTCACGTGGTATAATAGCCGCTTCTGTCTGGCCTAGACCTCTTCCTAACACCACCAGCCCTGCTCCCAACCTCACAAGGCTGCAACTCAGTAGGAGCAAGTGATCTATCAAGATGTCCATGTGGTTATTTCCTCTGAACTACTAATGAGGGAGGTATCTACCTGTGTAGTCCAGGATACATCCCACTTAGTCATAATAATTCTTTAAATAAAGGACGAAATAGATTTTAAAATGTTTGACTTAGAATTGTAGTATCACATTCCTGTGATTGCTTTATGTTGCATGTCTGCATGCATGTGCACACATATGCTATCTTGGTCAGGTTTTGGTGTCATTAACATCTAGATTTACTATAATGTGTTCAGATCCCATAGACTGTACCTTTTCTCCATTCTGGATTTCATTTGGCGTTTTATTTGTAGCCTTGCCTATGACCCCTTTGGTTGGTCAGAGTACTAGTTTGCTTTAGAAGGATATGCATTCTTTCTCTGAGCCTGTTTAACATATTAGTCAAAAAGGCAAACTCTGGGCGTCCTTGCCTCAATTTAGAACCAGGCTTAACCTTGTCCTGGCAGTGCAGCTGTGTTATAATCTCAGGGGAATCAGTTAGCCTCCTTGTGCTCCATTTTTCTTATTTTTAATATAGGGATAATAATTTCCCACCTCATAATATCCTGGCTCCAACATTAAATGAGATAATAGTACAAGTAAATCTTTAACACAGTGCCTGGATCATAGTAAGCACTCAATTAAGTTAGCTTATGGCAGTTTTTAAGAGATGTATGTGTAATTTGTTAATGATAGTATTCTATTTTTGTTTTGTTGTTTGTTAAAGTCAATATCAAGAAGGTTATTTCTATCACTATCTCCTTATATTTCTAAGAGTTTTTGCTTTATATGTTTTCCCATTAAGTAGCATTGCATCTCTATTGCTTCTTTGTAAAGTATATCTTTTATCAATATAAAATAACCCTTCTTTGTCTCACATAATGCTTTTACTCTGAACTCTACTTTGAAATGTTGCCAATCGCTGCTTTCGTTGTGCTTGTTTTGTGAGCTTGATAAATATTTGCCTAGCTTCCCCCACCCAGACTTTTTCTTTCTTGTTTTGTTTTCCCATTTGTCTTTTACAAGCAGCATATGGTTGAATTTCACTTTTAACCCAATCTGAAAGACTTTACCTTTCATTAGGGGAACTTAAACCATTTATATTTACTGTCATAACTGATATGTTTGATCTTATTTCTGTCTTTTGGTTTTATGCTGCCTCTTCTTTATGCTTTCTGGGGCTTCCTTTGTTTTCTTTCTTTCTTTTTTTTCCCTATATGGTCTATCTTATCTTTGTAGGTTTTTTATTCTTCTATTGATTTAAAAGCTGAATATCTGTTTTTAGCCAGTACTGGGTAAACCTAAAAAAAAATGATCCCTGAGCTCCTCTAGTGACAGAAATGTAATGGTGTAATGGTGGGTGGGCAGCCAGGCCACTGAGCGTGGAAGTCAATAAAAGCAGTCTTAAACCTCAGAAGACTAGTGATGGCTGTTCCCCGAGCCACCTTATCACAGCTGTACAAAGCTCAAGCTCCGTTGCTCTGTGTCACATTCCCGTGCTTCCTTCGCGTGACCCAGCCTGCCTGTCTTGACCCACCTCCTGCAAGACTAAGCTGAGTACTATGTCATGCTACCAACCATCTCCCAAACCAGACAGATTCCTAAGTATCCACACACCTTGGCTCAGACTGTTTCTTCTTTGCCTGGAAAAACCCTTCAAGACCTAATGTACTCTGCGTGTGTCTCTGTGTGTGTGTGTGTTGCCTTTTCCTTCTCCCACACCACTGTTCCATGGATAGATTTATACAGCAGAATTCATTGGACAAACCTACCTGACTTTGAGTTCCTGCTCTGTTACTTATAGCTCTAGATGCCCTAGAAAAGATTTTTGACGTGGAACCAAAGTTTTCTCATTTGTACGATGGGAATACTAATGTTATATCTCCCTCAGCGTAAGGACTGAATGAGATAATGAGATAAACATGGGAAGAGCTTAGCAGAGTACATGGCACAGAGTAGGTATTCGATATACTTTTAATAAATGAACAAAGGAGGCAAGGAATACAGGAGGGAGGAGAGGAAGGATTGATTTTTTAATCAATGCATAATGCATTTTTAAAAAAATCAAGTTATGAGATGACTTGCTTTAGAAAGACTAACGCTGATGTTTCTGGCCACCAAAACCAGCTCATTTTCAGTAACCCTCCCCCACACTCCCCTTGTCTCTGGGGCAGAGTGGCAGTCATGTGGTCCACAAAGCATTGCATGTGAGACAGCATCTTCATTTATATTGGCCTGCCTTGCAAAGGCCCACAGGCCTAGGGCAAATTTATTAAAGTGGAGTCTATTTATTCAATTTATTAAACAGGAATATTTGAAGGGTTTTCATTTAGAAGAACGAGTTGATTTATTCTGTTTGGCTTTAGATGGCAGGGCTAAGTCCAATGGGTAAAAGTTATAGGAAGGCAGATTTTAGCTCAGCCTAAGGTATATCAAAAGGTTTGTTGAAAGAGGATTCATTCATTTATTCATTTGACATGTATTCATCAATTGGTGTCAGAGAAGAGAAAACTACATTTTATATAGCTTTTGCTCTGCCCGGGACACTGTAGTAGGCTCTCTCACACATTTTAATACCATATATTTCTCTTCACTATATAAAGAGGCATATTCTCCCCTTATACAGATATCAAAAACTGAGGCTCAAAGAGGTTGTCACTTGCCCAAGATGAACAATAGCATATGATTGAGTCTGGCTTAAAAGTCAAATCTCTCTATTTTCTGGAGAATTAATTCTCTTTCCACTTGACTGTACCACCTGCCAAAACAGATAAAGAATCACATCTGTAAGACCACCAGAAATTGGATGCATGACTGAAAAATCCATCAGCCCACCTTTTCCCCATTATTCTTTCTTTTACCTTCCCCCTGTCTATCCATCCCCGCCAACCCCTAAACCAGCCGCAACATGCAGCATAAAATTAGACACTTCACAGTTGAATCATCAGATTGTGAATGTTGTCAGTCCACCTCTCCAAATCATTGCTCATCACAGGGGCACTTCCTCCATCATACAGCTTCCCATGCAAGTGGTTTCTTCATTTGGATTTAACTTGGAGGTACCCTAGTGGCCACCACGAATGAGACCTGAAAGAGAAGAGCAGATCTTTCCTGCTGATATCTGTGGGAGGGTGTACCAGCCAGGGCCCAGTCAGGAAGCTGAGTTAGCCTCAGATGGTTCAGGGAAGACACTTACAGAGGCAGCCAAGGCTATCAATAGTAGGAAGCTATTGCCACTTCCAGTGTTACCTGAGCAGGTGAGAGTCTGAGCTGTGGGGGAGGGGCAGCAGTCCTGGATGGGCTCAGCTGCTGCAGAGGCAGTGCTAAAGCAGAGAGGGGGAGGGGAAGAGAGACCCACCCACTCTCTCTTCTTGTCCCTTGACCGCCACCAGAGCTTCCCCTTGGCAGAACCCAGCCAGGAACCAGAGAGCAAAGAAGCCCCCATGAAGCTGTCCATAGAGGCCAGCTGGGGCCATAGAGCAGGGCAGAGAAGGGGCCAAACAGAAAATAACCAATTCACAAGGGGAGATTGAACAAGTGATCTGGTGGGCAGAATTGAGAGGGAAAGCCTGTGTTGAATCACCATGGTGGAGCTTCTTCCAGCTTCTCTGGGCCCAGCTTTTGGGAAGGAAGGGGTTAGAAAATTCTGTAATGATTTCTCCTTAAGGCAGCTGCCATTCACACTGCAGCCCCTGCCAAATGCCATGCTGGTTTCAATATGTCTGAGTCTCTTGAAGGAATTCTCCTGGCTGCTAAGATTCATATTCATGCATGCACGTAGATCCATTATATTCCATACTTTACTCTAAATGCTAATAATATAAAGAGGAAAAAGACAGTACCGCTGTCTTTTAGCCCACCTCTATATATGACGGGAACCATACAAGAATCAGTTAGTTTGATGTGTTAGGTGTAAAATAAAAGTATGAATGCTGGTCTGTGGGATCTCAGGTAAAGTGAATAACCCTCCCTGAGAGAAGAAAGAGATGTTTGGGTCTTAAAGGATGAGGAGTTTTATAGCAGCAGGAGAGGTCAGGACCATTCCTGGAAGATGGCATGGCCAATGCCAGGTTACATAAGATTGAAGAGAGATGATGTGTTCAAGCTAGAACATAGTTGTGGCCGGACATCAGTCTCGGGTTATATAATGGGTTACAGGGCTAGAGAGCTTCCTTAGTGAGTCAAACCTGGGCAGACTCTTGCTTCTTCCTATACACCAAGTCATAAGGAAATACTTCCAAAAAAAGTCAGGCATTGCGGGTCCTGCCTGTTCCCTCCCACAGCCTTCTAAGAGAAAGCAGAAGGGAAATGTATACAGAGTTTTTCTGGAAATTTCCAACATAGAGTATATGCCTGCCTTTAGGTAATTTTAAATTGATAAATCTGGGAATGCTTCCTGGAAGAGACAAATTCTGACCTAATGCCTAAGGATAGAAGGCAGGAAACCAGCAATTTTTGAGTCTCTACTATGTTCCAGCTAATACAGTGTGTGTCTTTTATATATTATTTCACGTAGTCTCATGGTAACCCCATGAGGTGTGTATTATTAACCCCATTTTGCAGGTAGGAAACTGAAGCTCAGAAAAGTGACTTGTCCAAGATCACCCAACTAGATATTAACCAAAGCAGAATTCAAACTCTGCTGGACATGAATCCAAAACCTATATTCTTGTCATTGTGCTATGTTTGCCTCCAAAGGACAATGGAAAAGACACACAGTTACTGTAGAAGGATCAGGCAGAAGGTGACTTTTCTTCTGCAAATGGATGCTTTCCACACAGCAAGGATGTGGGGAGGACTTAGTGAGGTAAGATACACATGGTCCCTGACTTACAATGGTTCAATTTATGATTTTTTTGACTTTATGATGGTAGAAAAGCAGTACATATTCAGTGGAAACTGGACTTTGCATTTTGAATTTTAATCTTTCCCCAGGCTAGCAATATGACACTATCTTGATGTTGGGTGGCAGCAGCAAACCACAGCTCCCAGTGAGCCACCTAATTACAAGGACAACCAACCAATACTGTGCTCTATGGTATTCAATCAAGATATTCAATACTTTATTATAAAATAGGCTTTATGTTAGATGCTTTTGCCCAATTGTAGGCTAATGAAAGTGTTCTGAGCACATTTAAAGTAGGCTAGGCCTCACTACGATGTTCCATAGGTTAGATGTGTTAAATGTGTTTTTGACTTATGATATTTTCAACTCATGATGGGTTCATTTGGACATAGCCCCATCATAAGTCCGGGAGCATCTCCGTACCCTCTTGTTTCACATTTCTATGCCTTTGCATATGCTGGTCCCACAGTCTGGAATATACTCTCTCCCATCCCCACAACTGCCCATAGCTCGTGTTGGTCATGCTGTTCCTACACATTTCTAGATTTAACTCAGTTATTCCTTCTGCTCAGAGGCCTTGCACTAGTGACATAGTATTGGATGCAGGTTGATTGCCTCTCCCTGCAGAGGCTGAGCTCCCTCCCAACTCTCCCATGTGCTTGTGCTTGTGCTTCAGCACCCTCCACAAAATGGGTCTTGTTGAATAAATAAATGCCGATCTGAGAAAGCCCACAGGATAACAGGAGCTTCATAAATTCAGTTTCTGTTTTCTTTCTGCTCTTTCTGGTAGCAGCAGGCATGTTGAATAAAGACTCAAAGGCAAACAAGAAAACAATTATTTACCTGAAATTAGCACCTTCCAGGAAGTTTCGTGACATGAAAGGCTGCCTCCATGCCTGTCTCCTACTGAAAGAGTTGAGCACTATGACCCTGTGCTTTTTCCAGGCTGACCCTCCCCAGCAGCATCCAGCTCCCCTTAACCTTACACGGAGAATCTGGGGCCCTACCTCCCCCCGGGGGCTGCATCTTACCTGGTAAAATGTAAAGGCTCTCCTGCTCACAGGGCAGAGGCAGGGGTAGCTGATGGATTGACAAGAGCAGAGTAGCACACAAAGTAACAGTAAAACAGAATGATAATGCATTTCCTAATGGCCTCCTTCACAGCTGTGTACACTGATTTAATCTTTGCAAAGCACTCTATTGTTTATGAGGCCTTTGGGTACAATTTTATGCCTGACTGAAGAGGTTGCTAATAGCTGCCATATTTGTGTTTAAGGACCTGCAAAGGATTAAACGAAGTATTTTAGAGCAATGAGCCATAATAAACTAATAATATATTGCAAATAATGAATGTTTTTTAGCCAATAATTGACTACAAATCTGGTGAACTTTAAATCACAAAAAAAATACTAATTATAAATACAGTTGTTCTATGTATCCTTTAATGGGAATGGAAATTCAGAGAAGGATAGGAGATCTGGGTCATTTCAGGTCATTGAGGATGGTGACATGGACAATGAACTCTTCCTCTGGCATTAGGGCTGAGAACTGTCAAAGTCATTTAATGAAATGCCCGGTTTCATTTCCATCTTATAGGGATGGAGCAGGAATCTGAGGCCTAAGCCATCTACTTAGATGAGTGGGTTTTTTACCTATTTATTGTCTAGGCCTAGAGTGTCTAATGCTTGGTTTGCATTTAGGGGAATTGCTAGAGAAACCTCCCCCCCCCAAGAGGATCTTGGAAACAAGAGCTGGGTCTTAAGAAAAGAAATTCATGTTTATCTAAGTCTGCAATGAGCCATTATGTCTCAGACGAGAAACCGAGACAGAGAGATGAAGTATTTTGCCTGAAGTGGCATTGTTGGCAAAAGGCAAAGCCACAGAGCCAACTATGGAACCCCAAGGCCCATGTTTTATAATAATAGATCTTATTATATCTCTTTTATGAACATTTTATAGGACACAGAAGAGGGATTCTTTCCTTCCAACACTTTGGAAGAATATATTTTTGCATTTTCTATATCTTTCAATCATGCCAGCTATTTTTTTCTGTTCTCATAGGTAATACATACTCATTATCTAGATTTTAGAATATACTTTTAAAAACTCAAGATGTAAATTAAAATTACCCATAATTCTACCATCCAAATAAATCACTCCCAACTTTGTGTTATATTTTCTTTAAGAATTTTCTTCCATGTAAATGTTAACAGCATATTGGGATTACATTTTATGACTTTTCAGTACCCCAATTTTTAAAAAACAGCATTATTTGATGTCATTAAATATTCTCTGAAAAATGTTATTTTATAATTAATTGCATGATATTCCGTGGTGCATAGCCCTTGTTGATGAATATTTAGGCTTTTCCAAATTGTTTTCTTATAATAAAAATTCAATAAATATTGAATCTAACACAGTACATGACATATATTTAATAATATACATTCTATGTATTTGATGAATGAGGAAATTAATTTCTGCTTGCATCTCTGATCATTACTTTTGAACAAATTTCCAAAAGTAAAAGTTACTGGATGAAGTTACCTAATTATGCCAGACTCTTCATATATATTCCTAAATTGCATTGAAAATGAACAAGAGTAATTTGTAGTATATGATAGATATTCATAAATTCTGGAACCTGGTTTTTGTTTTAATTTATTTATTTTTTTGGTAAAGCATAAGTTAGTTAACTAATATATTAGTACTTACCTTCCTTACTGTCACAAATTAAATGAGACACAGTTACCAAGACTCATTCCTGAGAAATTCACTATTTAGTGAAATAATAATAATTCTAACATTTATTGAGTATTTACCATATACTGTTTACTATTCCAAGCACTTTACAAATATTCATACTTTTAATCTCTCAATAATGCCATGAGGCAGACACTGAAACTGCACGACATCCGCTAAGTTGCCCAGAGTCAAATAGTGATGGGGACACTCTCACACTTGGTAGGCACAGGTGTGAATCACACAATCAGATAAAGGATCAATTACAATAGAGTGTGGCATGTGTTATGAATGAAAAATGTGAACAAATCAAAAGAACAAAGAGTACTCTGTCTGAATTGTTCAAGGAAAGAGTAACCGGAGAATTTTAAAGGATACATGGGAGTGTGCCAGGAAGACAAAACGGAAGAGAGCAGCAGGCAAGGAGAACAGCAAATACCAAACACAGATCGTAGAAAGCAGCCAGGAGGTGGGGCAGGCACAGGGATAAGGCAGCCAAGGCTGTCCAAGGAGCTACAGTGATAGAAGAAGAGGATAGTTCAGAGTCCCGACTCTGAAGTCACAGTGCCTTTGTTCAAACCCAACTCTTGTAGTCATTAGCTGTTTAATGTTTACTTCATGTGACAAGATGCATAGAGGCTTAGCAGAGTGCCTGTCATAGACACTCAGTAAACATTCACTGGTGGTGGTGGTGATGGAGGTGATTGTAGAGGTAGTGAGGGGTGGGGGTGGCAGAGGTAATGGAGATGGTGGAAGTCATGGTAGTAGACAAGACTGCTCAGGTGTTAAATGCAGGAAGGATGAATGGAGCGTGTATGTATGGGGGACACCATGGCCAGAGATGAAGCTAGACTAATGGTCAGATATCAAGCCAATGGGGACTCGGTGTACCATCTTAATATGTTGAGCCATTTTCCTGGAGGCAGTGGCAGGGGAGGGCTGGGGAGGGTTCCAAGCAGGAAAGTGATATGATCTAATTTGTAATGGGGGAAATATTTTAGGACGGGAATCCCTCAAATCCCGCCACTTAGGCATCCACCCACTTTGCATATGTATATGGTCAGATCTGATTTGGGGCAAAGAATAACCATGTTTCAGACCAAAGGAACACAACCTGGAAATTACCTGGAAAGGTCAATCAGAATGGTGAGAGGATGGGAAAACATGGCATAGGGTAGAAACATTAGTCAACTGGAGATGTTTCACTTACAAAAAGGAGATCTAGGGATACTTTAATAAATAATCAATGAAAATCACTTAGCATGGTGTCCATAGTAGCAACCACTGAATGGTTTTAAGGATAGTAAAGTGGCACAATTAGATTTATTTTCTGAAAGATCCTTTTTGTTACTGCCTGGAGAATGGATCTTGGGGAGAGGAGTAGCAAAAATAGAAGAGAGAGACACCTATTATGAGACTACTGTTTTAGTCCAGGAGAGAAAGATTGCTAGTTTGCATAGAATAGTGACAGTGCAAATGGATTGAAAAACATGCAGAAGGTAGATCTGGGTTTTGTGATGGATTAGAAAGGAGCAGAGAAGGAGAGGAGGGGGCCAGGTATTATTCCTGGGTTTCTGGCTTCAGCAGCTGGATGGATGAAGATGCGTTTTCTGAGATGGCAACACTGAGGGGAGAGTGTATTTTGGAGGCTGTGTGAAGCATTCAGTTTGTTGAGTGAATGATGAGACTTTATGCCACAGATCAGGGCATATTTCTGGCTTTTCATTTTTAGTGGGGAGATGGGAAGGATCTGAGGAGGAAGGTGTGGAAGGCTCTGAAATAGGAAAAAAGACAAGATCTCTGTTAGCTATTATGTGTGGCAATAACCCTTGCTGTGTTTATTGCCCATTTAATAGAGTGTACATTACAACCCACGGTGATAATCGAGAGATGGGGATGCGGGATGAGAGGCGGAGATACCATAGGTGGGAAATTTATTTCACTGCAAAAAGGTTCACATTTATGAAAATGGATTCTGAATGAGTCTCAGCCCCTGCCTCCCTCCGTCTCTCCTGCTCTCATCCCCAAAGAGTGAGCACAAAAACTTTTGAGCCAGAGCATTTGGAGGCACAAAGCCATTCTGAAAAGAGGGGCTGTACCATAGGGGAGAGAGGGATAGGGTAAGGAGTGACTTACTCAAGGAATTCTAGAGTCAATTACTTTGCTTGAAGGGGAATGACAGGCTAGCTATGGAAAATCACCTTCGTTGCCATTTTCCTGGAATGTGCATGGACACGGGAACCTTCAGACCAAAGGTCAAGACCCTTCTTTGCCAAGATTAACTATGTTAACTATATTACATTTTGATGAATTTCATCACCTTTCTAGCCTCAGTTTGCTCATCTGTAAAATAGGGATTATAGTAATGTCTTCACAGAGTTGTAATGAATAAATGAGAAAACATTCATTAGATACCAAATGCAGTGATGGTTATGTAATAAATATTAGTTCTTTCCTCTTTTTGCTCTGCACTCTTTTCTTTCCATACCTTATGGAGTCTGACTTATGCATGAAGCATGAATGCCCTTGAGTTGGGTTTTAAGGCAGCCTCATGACGGTGAGGAGACCTCATATCTGGAGTCATTGATCCTCCACTTTCCTCGAGGGCTCGACCTAAATGGGTAGAGTGCCTGTGTTAGCACAGGGTCAGGGGGGCTACCCATGAATGTCCTGGGGCTTTGATGGCCTAGGCAGCCCTCCCTACGTATTCTCAGGAGCCTGGCTGCATTCAGGTGTCTTTTGGAAACAGCAACATCTGGTGGCTGCCTGAGCAGTAACCCGGCTGCAGGCTTCAGGGGAAGCAAATGACAACATCTGTGTTTCTCCAGGAAAACAGCAGGGCTATTAAAATAGCTCTTAGGCACGATCTATCACTGCACTGTCTCTCTTGTTTGCACAGGCTGTAACTGGAGAAGTGAGAGTCTGAAGACATAGCCTGATGTATTGATGGAGAACTCAAAGGGAAATCCGGAGACTTGGGTTCATGTCCAAGCTGTGTCAACCTTGGCCAAGTCAGTTGGACTCTCTGGCCTTTGTGTCCTGGTCTTAAAGTTCCCAGAGGCATTCTGTGCTTTGTAATGACAATTACTGCTTGAAAATAGGCTGTATTCATGACAGAGGGCTTCTTTGTTATAGGACACTGGAAAAACTGTTCAATTTCTCTATGACTTAGTTTCCTTATCTGAAAGCAGGGATGATGATAGCTACCATAAAGGGTGGTTATGAAGATAGTCTGTGATGCTGACTGCAAAGTCCTAGACATGTTTCCTGGCTTATAGCAAGCACTCAGCAAATGCCAGATGACTTTCCGCCTCTAGATCATAACGTTGCCTGATGTGAGTGCTGAATCATAGAGCCACTGCTGTTTAGTCAGAACATACAATCTAAAACCATGTTGACAATTATCATCATCAAGCATAATATGTCTATTATTCCCACCCTGCCCACTCAGCACATTAGTTTCTCATAGGTGCTTTTCTGCACGTGCTGGTCCATCAGCCAAAGAATGCCCCTCCTTCATCATTCTTCAAGACTGAGCATTACAAATGTCCTCCTTCATGAAACATTCAGCCCTCTGTAAAAAGAACTGATGACTCATTCAGTGAAATCAAACCCAGATCTCTCAAGTTTAACAAAGGATGGGGACCATCAACTTGAGAAGGAGGAACTGAGTTATCCTGTTCCCTGAAATACACTATAGTTGTCCATATGGGAGCATGGGGCTGGCCTCAGCCCTGGCAGACCCACTTGGCCTCTCTCTTTCCTCTGCCCCTGGTATCTGTTAACACTTCGAACCATAGCTTGTATCGTATTTTATATATATATTTTTAAAACCATATATATAGTTATTTATAGTTATATATATATAAAACTGTGTGTGTATATATTAATGCATATGTACATACATTATAATGTGTATATATATATAGTCCCTCTATAGACTAAAATGTTTGAGAAGGCAACCATAGCTGCTGAATTTCTTTGTACCTTTGTGTAAATAACCTAGTGCCTGGCACATAGTGGGTACTAATGGATGCTTGGAGAATGAATGAAATATGTTTCTAATTCCATAGTAATTATTCATGGAGTATCTACTGTGTTCAAGGAAGCAGTCAATGTGAACTTTCTCCTTATATTATTTAGCGTATGCATATTTTAGTTTCCAAATGAAGCTAATTGATTCCTTCTAGTGAAATGGTGGGAATGTGGGCAGCAAAATTTATATTTCCTGAAAGCTCCATCTTGTACCTCAAACTGGCATTCCTTGCCTCGGTGTGATATTGTGGACAAAACTATGTGAATTTACTACAATCTAAAATCACTGCATTACTATTACAGTGCTTATTATTATATTTGCAGTTGTTTAATGCTACTTTATATTTCCACATTTTGTATTCTAATGCATTAGACTGCAAAAGAGTCCAATTCATCTTCTTCTGTTTGGGATTTTAAATAGGTTAATAGGATGCAAATACAAGCCACGTTTTTGCATTCTGTTACAAATATTGTACACAGATATTGCTATGCTATTTGGGTGAAATGTAATGAAATGTAATTTAATATGATACTTTCAAGCACATTAGATTTTTCTTGAGGGTTTTATGGCCGTGGTCCTAAACTGTGTTAAACCATAGCTAAAACAAGTCTGAACAAAATGAGTTTCTTTCCTCGTTTTACTGGCCTTTCCTAGTTTGATGACTTTTTGTCATCCATGCCAAATGATGTTTTGGGTTTCATGTGGTTAGGCAAAGCTAGAAATGAGTTCGAAAATATTCCACTCTCCTCATGAGAATATATTGCTATTTCCATGTTTAGCCTGCTCCTCAATTCACCAACTATTTTATTTATTTATTAATTCACCAAACTCACTCACTCATTCATTTATTTATTCAACTCTACGTCTTGCTCTATGCTCCTGGCATTAATCTTTCAGTCTCCCCACATTTCCCTGAGGCTGTGTGGTCCTGGGCGACAGGCTGAACTGGAGTGGGGACAGTGCCTGGCTCTGAGAAGGGGCTGAATATATAAAAACGGAAAGAAGGTTTGTGAGTTTTCCCTTTTCTAAAGTGAAAATTCCTTTATTATAGGAATTAAAAAATGTCTTTGAAGTACTTGATACTGTATAAGACATGCAACTCTCAACGTTCATAGAAAAAAAATGTATAATGAACCTATTTCCAAATCTATAAAATAAGAACTAACCCCCCACTCTACAGTTTTGTTCTCGGAATTAAATAATATGCCAATAGCACTTAGAAGAGTGCCTGGCATACAGTAAGTGTTTAATCTGTTCTCTTTTCTAAAGAAAGATAGGAGGATTCCCCACTCATAATAGACAACAGCAGGAACCAGGCAAACTCACTGGAGGCAGATTTATAAATTCCTGACTTATGCATATCCTGGAGAAAGGACTGGGAGCACAGGAATTTTCTTCAATCCCTGGGAGTCCTTCCCAGGCGCCCCTGTTTCCCTTTTGCCTTACACAGCAAAGCTTCCCTCTCCACAGCCTGGGCTGGCATCACTGTAGGCTCATATATGTTAGGCTCATATATGTGATGGGGAAGGAAAAGGAGAAGACAGTCTTCAGAAGCACTTTGTCACTCTGTCTCAAGCCCACAGTAGCTCCCTAAGGCCAGTTTTGGCTGGACCCCAGCCCATCTGTTGCCTCTATCCCCACACACTTCCTGCCCTACAAAAATGTCTGCCCCTAAGCACAGTTCCCCAGTTCCCTTGGAAATATAGACAAATCTACTCCAGGCCTTTGAGTAGCCAGAGATTCAGGAGAGAACAAATGGAAAGACTGCAGCTACTTTGGCTCCATATTTTCCCTTTTTGTCCCTCCATAAATTGAGTCCTCTCCATTAACTGCACATCTGCATTTCTGTGGGCAAGCTGCAGTTATTCAGTGACAGTATGCCCTGATTTCCACCATGGAAGATCAAGGCTGGCTGAGATGATGCAGGCATGGCCATCCTCTGTCAGCAAAGCAAGAAAGAAGCATCTGACTTAAAATCACACAGGAATGTGAGGCACAGGTTTTGACTATTCTCTCAGGTCATTCAAAATGCTGGACCAACATCTACCCCACAAAAGGTCTCCAGACATTCCTGAAGATCCCTCTGTCCAGATATCTCAAGAGAGTTCCATTTATGGCTCTCACAACTGTCCTTGTGACAAGAATGGCTATCCAGTGATGTGATTGTCACTTCTTTCCCTTTGATTTTTTCATGTATTTGCCCAGGTTTTAAAGCTTGGGAGAGAGAGAAGAAGGACCTCCCAAAGTCCTATTCTTCTGTTTCCCACCCTTCCTTTGTCCAGTTAACTTGACTTGTCCTTCAGACATCAGCTCAAATGTAATGTCTCAAGGAAGCCTCTGTGATACTTCTGTCTAAGTTAGACAAGCCTGCCATGGCCCGGCTTGGCTCTTTGTACATTTCTTTGTACCTCAAATCACAGTTGATTTTATACATACATATGCATGTATATATGATTTAATTATTATATACCCATCCTATTTTGTGATAAATGTGTGTCTTCTCCACTAGAATATAAGTTTTATATAAGGAAGAGTCATGTCTATGTGTTAACCTTTGCCTCCCCAGCACAAAGCACACAGAAAGTTTGTGATGAGTAAATACTCATTGAATGAATGATTGGAAAAGTGAAAGAAATATGGACTATTTGGTTTGGTTAATATTTAGGAATTTTTTCATGGCTTGTGAATGAGGCAATGATTTAGGGGTACCTAAGACCCATGCATTCCCACTGATTCACTTGAAGGACTCAACAGGATTCAGCATCTCAACATATAGTCACACTCATGGCTAGGATTTATTGCAGAAGTATAGCAAAGATATATGGCTAGATCAATAAGGGAAAAATGTAAGTGTAATCTGGTGGAATCCATGTTCAGGCTTTGTATTCTCTCTCTCACCCAGGAGGGATGACACAGAGTGCACGCTACCCCCAGCAGCAAAAATACAGCAACATTTATACGATGTTTCTGGCCCATGGAAGCCCATTTGGGAGTTAGTGCCCAAAGTTTTTATTAGGGGCTGGTCACATACAAACTCTCTGTCTAGCAACTACTAACATTCCAGACTCACAGAAAGAAAGGAGGTATTCAACATAAACTGCATTGTTTGCATAAACAGTCTAGGTATAATGAATCATTCTTAGCAGTTAGGGACCATTTAAAGAGCCCAGGTCCCAGACATCAGCCAATTACTAGTCTTATAAGCAGGCCCTTCAAAAGGTGGCAGCCTTATACCTGTATGTTAATTCTTTCCTGAACAAGAGGCTAGATATTAATTTTTTCATGTGTGTAAGGAGACATACATGCTCATATACATTTATACATACTACTCAATAGCCAAATGAGAGATGCTGTTCAGGGAAGTAGATAAGGAGGCCAACTTTGGGATCAAACTGCCTGGGCTTAAATCATAGCTCTACCACTTGCTGTATTGCCTTGGACGTGTTTCATAACCTATCTGTGCTCTTTACTCATATGTAAAAATGGGGAAAGTATAGGCCTACCTCATGGTATTGTTGCAAAGATTGAAAGAGATCAAGAATTCCTTCAGCAGTGCTTGATAGATAGTAAGTACACATTAACTGATGAATGGTGGTCATCATTATCTTTATCATTATTATTCTGGGGATTCCAGATGTCTGATGGTCTTTCTTCGTTCAGTGCATGTAAGCTGAGTGAATGAATCCATAAGTGACAGGGCACCTGGGTTCTAATGCTGTGTCTGCCAGTCACAGAATAATCCCTGGTCTTAGTTTCCTCATCTTCACAATGAAGAGGGCAGTCCTTGTCTGGCCAGTTCTCACTGCAGAGCAGGAGAGAGTGCAGAGTATTATGAGGAAGCATTTGGCTTTGGAGTCAGATACAACTGAGCAAGCATTAGTCTCTCTGCATCTCAGCCTCCCAACCTGTAACGTAAGAATGTCGACATGTGATCATACTTCTTAAGCGTTGCCTGTTGTTATTATCAGCACTGCAGTTATGCTCACATGAGATAATGGATGTAAGAATGTTCTGTATTTATACATGTCAGGGATTATATTATTATCAGACAAAACAATTTTGGGCTATAATCATTGTTCTTTCTTTCTTCATTTCTTCCTTTCTTTATTTTTGAGATAGGGTCACACTCTATTGCCTGGGCTACAGTGCAGTGGTGTCATCATAGCTCACTGTAACCTCAAACTCCTGGGCTCAAGCGATCCTCTTACTTCAGCCTCCCAAATAACTAGGACTACAGGTGCATGCCACCACGCTCAACTAATTTTTCTATTTTTTGTAGAGATGAGGTCTTGCTATGTTACTCAGGCTTGTCTTGAACTCCTGGCCTCAAGTGATCCCCTGCCTCCACCTCCCAAAGTGCAAGGATTACAAGTGTGAGCCACCACACCTGGCCAGTTGTTGTATTTTAAAGAAACCCTACTGAGAACTTACAAATCTTTGGCTGGGGTGGGAATCTCTGAGTGGAAGGGGGCAGGCTGAGCAAAGAGGTGACAGAAAAAGAGAGTTGGGCCCCACTAGACTATGAGTTCTCCAGCCCTAGAGACTGTCTTTTCATATTGGGTCCCTGGCATCTAGCACCATGCCTGTTACCTGGAGAGAAGCTCTCAGTAAATATTTGTTAGATGAAGAAATGAATCCTATCAACTGGAAGTATTATTAATCGTAAGAAAATCATTTATTGAATGCCTACTATCTACCAAGCATTGTAGGCATTAACTCTCTACAGTATAGTTGCAATCATACGAAGTAGGCATTATTCTTCTCATCTTATGCAGATGAGAAAACTGAGGCTCTGTGAGATGAAAGAAAGTAAATGAGGGACGGAAACAGAATCAAAGCTTAGTTCTGTGAGGCTCCAAAGCCACAATATACTTTCGACCACCATCCCTACAATTGTTTTATTGCTTTTATACTTCATTTTTCTTAGTTGAGCTTCTTAAATTTTTAATAAAATTGCTAGTCCATAATCAAACACTGTCTCATAATTCACTTTTAAGTTTTTCATAATGTACTTTGGCAAGAGAAAAGCAAGCCTCAACACAGACGTTGTAAGTGACTCTCTTGTCTGTCATTTAAGACTATAACCCAAACAAGGTTAGCATTTGAGGGGAGGGGTTCAGAAAAAATTAAACAGTTATTAAATTATCCAAAAGAGTTCTCCATGAGGCTTCCTTAATATGTGTTCTAAAGTGATACATTAACTGAAATAAAATGTTTGAATTGAGAAGCCATTTATTAAAAGGGAATTTCAGGAAACCAAAATGCTTTTTATCATATTTTCACCAGAGCTGCCTATTAAATGAAAGTTATATATTCTTTGGTGATATTGAAACCCCTGGTTTGTCATCTTTTCCTCCCAGCCTTTTTTCTAACAGTGCAAAAACATAATTTACAACTTCTGACATAATTGGAAAGCTAATTAGTTTTCCTCAGATTTTACCTGCTCAGATTTTAACCACTATTTTCTCAGCGTTCCCCCTTTTCCCCTGATTGTCACTTATGTCAAAAGAATAATACGTTTTTCTCTTTGTCTATCCTTGCTGTCAATTGAAATCTAAGACTTGATACATTAGCCAAGTCAATCCCTGCACACATACACTGCTGCATCCATTGTTCTTGTCTTCCTTTTTCTCTTTGACTTGATTTCAATACTTCAACGAACAGGCTTTTGTTGAGCATATAATATGTGCTGTCACTGGAACAGGGGAGGGGGCAGAACACAAAGAAGACAAAGTGAAGGCTACTCTCAGTCCCTAAGATTGCTGCGGCAGGAGGCAGAGTGGGAGGTAAGATAGAAATGCATCAGAATAAAAACTATATGGTGATATAACAAAACTCAATGAGATGGATGTCATTATTATCCCCATCCTAAATAGTAAGAAAAAGGCTCAGAAAGTTTAATTGCCCAAGATCACAGAATGGCTAAGTAGTAAAGCTGGACTTCAAGCACAGGTATGTGGACTGCAATGTAAGAGTTGAACCACTGTTTGAGTTCTCCTAGGCACAGACACTCACCTATTTTATTGACTTCTTCCTGACCATTGGGCCTGAGTCAATTTTCTATAGTAGCAGACCCCATGAACGATGGCTAGAATCAGCCTTCATTCTGATATGTGTTTGATGTCCTGTAGGAAAAGAGCAGGTTATGAAGAGAAAACAGGCATAAATGTTAAAAAAAAATGAGAATCAAAAACTGAATCTGGCCTTTGGCAGCATTAATTTTTCTCCCAGTAACTTATCTAAGATTTAGCTCGTCTTATATTAAACAATAAGGAGTTACCATAGCAACCTCATTGCCATGTAATAACACTTACATCCTTCCCAACCGTAAAATCAAAGCCAGAGAGGCAAATAGAAACCATCAAATTACCAAATAACCATCTTCTCCATCTCTTTTTCCTTTGTAGAATGATTATTGATTACTTGCTTTATTGTAGGTCAGTGACACTATTACTAATTTTTTTCCCTTCCCCATGTCTCTTGCCTTCTTGGTGAATGAGGAGGGACATGAGAGGAGCACTCAGCAAGTGCCTCCAGTCCTCAGAGTGGCAGAGCACCTCTTATTCCAGGAGGACAAAGCTTGAGTCAGTGCCATCTCCTGCCAGCTGCTGCCAGCATTGCTCCGGGGGCATTTATATCTCTTGCTGGCTGCAGAATGCTTGATTAACCCTATGTACTTGCTACATCTGCTCTGACGCCTGCTTGCTGCATCTCTTCACCTTCTGGCAGGAATTTGCCATCCATGTTGGAGCCCTGGGCAGCAGCGTCTGCGGCAGATGTTCCATCCGTGGTGCACAGAGTGGGGCAACTTGCCGCCCCTCCCCACTGTCTCTTTGTACCTGCTGCTGCTTTCTCCCTTTCTCCCTCTTGGCTATTTCCAAGTTTTCCTGCAAGATTAGGTCAGGTATTACCTCCATCAAGAAACTTTCCCTGATGTTCTCAGCTTGGACAAGGTACCCCTCTCTCCTCTGACATTCTACAGTTTCTGTTTATTCTTTTTCTCCAGAATTACTCATACTACGTTGCAAGGATGTATGTACTCTTGCTCTGCCCACCAGTAAGTGTGAACCATTGGGGAAAACTATCGATTATATACATTGCACCTCCTAGCATGCCAAGCACACAGTAGGAACTCAATAAATATCAAACACCCTACTTCCTTGACAGTGGACCTTACGAAGCTGTTTATTGGCACCAATCTACGGACAGTTAATCAGACTGACTCGTTCCTCATTTTCTTCATCTGAGGTTTTTACATGTGAATAAAAGTAGATGGACTGAGAAGCAAGTTTGGTTTATCTGCTCTATCGCTAGCAAACCACTTCTTTTTAATTTCATGCATCGATGAAATGATACGGCATGCCTGTTACAGTGCGACAGCTTGCTACCTTGTATAACTCAACATGCTGATGCAGCTGGGCGTGCAAAATTATTCCAAGAGGGAATCAGACCCAGGAAATCAGAAATGGTACCAAGTTTCCCAAGATGGTGTTTCTTTACCCTTTCCTCATGACCTCACCTACTCGGGGGACCCGACCTGAACAACATTTATACTTTAACTCAACGGATGGCAATTATGTTTTTAATAGACATCAGGTTGTAGGAGCACAATGCCTAACAAGAAAACTTTGTTTTGCTTGGGACCATACAGTCCCTTTTTCAGTCAACAAATATTCATTAAGGACCTCAATAATGGTTTGTAGAGTGAATGAGTGAAGAGTAAAGCGTCTCTCTGCCCTACAGTCTAAATTCTGCCCTGCTACCAGCCAGATCTGTTATTCTAAAACCCACTTAAGTCACCCTCCTCCCCGGCTTAAACACTTGTGATGATATTTCATCCTTTACAGAATAAAGTCAAGAGGTCTGCACTCAGTGAGGCATCAAATGCTTTGACAATCTGCCTTCAATTCTCACTATCACCCCGCCTCCCTTCCTCCGCACAGTTCTGCCTCCTCTGATGACCTCATGTATTCGTTCTCTCCACGCGATACGCAGTAACTCTCCTGAAAGGTCATATTCTTGAATATGAGGATGTACAAAATAAGTTCCTGTTGAACATCCAAAATCTGCTATCTCAGGCTGAATGACCATCTTTAAAGGTGGTAGAAATGTCAGGGTTTCCCTCCTGAGCAAGCCGGGGGCCCTAAACTCTGGCTCAGCCTGAGTTTCCCGGGAGCCAGAGCTTTGTTTCAGAGTGAGAATAAGCTTGACTATCTAAGCATAGAATTAGAAGGATCTGGAATGAATCTGGGCCAACCCCTTCATGTTACTTCTGAGAACGTTGAGACCCAGAACATGAAGTGATTTGCCTGAGATCACGGCATTCAATGACTCTGTGAGCACTAAAACCCAGTCCAGGCCTTTTCCAAGTTTATCCGGTTGATACCCAACTCCTTCATGGAAGGCACCCCTCCCCCAAGGCTGCTCATGAGCACAGTTTGGGGTCATTCGTGTTCTTCTCCAGGCAGGTCACCTGTCAGCTTCTTCTCTCAGATGTGAGGCTGTGAATCTGTCCCAGAAACTCTCGTGCTCCTCTGTCCAGCTGCTGCTGCAGTCTCTGAAGCCGACAAAGCAAACTCTGCTGGCTGGTGCTGTGGATGCATGCCGTAAATAGTAGCTGCAGGCAATGAGTGACTGACACAGGGAATAAATATTTGTTTTCTCTGAGAGGTTACAATGTGGTGTTGCTTAAGAGGCATATCCCACTGTTGACTTTAGGCAAAATTGCTGCTGAATATCTGACATATATCAGTCTCTGTACATGTTATTGGGGAGGTCAAATATAAATCCTGTGCTGACAACATCTGTGTTGTGTTACACCCAGTCTGTAATGAAGCTCTCAGGCTCTCCTCTAAACTTATTCTGAGCTAACATGTCTGGGATGCTCTCTCTCTCTACACCACACCCTGGAACAGCAATTAGTCACATTTAAAAAGCAATCACTCATGGTCACCTGTCCCTGGAACAAAAACATAGCACTTCAGTGTTCTAGGCAAATTCCTGTCCCTTGTCCTATATTTTGATCACTAGGTTTTACATTTCCATAGCATGAAATTGAATGCCTGTCCTGGTAGGCACTAGAGGGTGGGCCAATGCTGCAGACTCCAGAACCGAACCACCAAGCTTCAGAGCCCAGCGTGGCCACTACTGGCTGTGTGATCTTTGACAAGTGGCTTAAGCTTTCTGCCTTCAGTTTTCTCTATAGCATGAAAATCATAATAAAATCCACCACGTGGGGTGGTTGTGTGGATTAAATAAATTGATGTAGAGTAAATGCTTAGACCTGTGCTGGCAACTTAGCAAGTAGCATATGTATATTAGCTATCATCATCATCACCATTATTTTTACTATTATTATCCTTCTCAATAGACAGTCACCAACTGGCTAAACAGCATGGTGTGGTAGAAAGAACGTGGGCTTTGTAATCAGACAGGCATAAGTTCAAATCCTAGCTTTGAACTTTGAACCAATTTTGCTAGGTGCTAGCCGGTAAGGCCTTAGGCAATTCACTTGACCTCTTTGAGCCTCTGCTTCCTCCTCCATGAAGTGGAGTCAGCATTTCCTACCTCAGTGTCACTAGATGTATTAGTTGATATAAGCCTTATGTGGTGCCCAGAGCATGGGGCCCCCAAATGGCAGCTACTTTCCTTTATCCCAAGGCCAGTTTCCTTCTACACATCAATCCCTGGTGATTCATCTACCCAACAATTACGATGAATTTAGTACTACGCACCAGGCACTCTGGTGAGTGATGGAGATATAAAAATGAATTATGTCCTCAGACCTCATGGGGCTCATGGTTTCATCCAGATTCTGTTCAATTCTCTATTTCTTTTCTAGAAGTGTAAACTTTGTTCTCCTGTCTTCCACATATGCATAGGCTTCTCCTCCTTCTCCAGAAGTCCCCTACTCACTTCTGCATGAAGAATCTCACATTTACTTCATGGGGTCCATGTGCTGTCTTCCCCGCTCCCCTTCTCTGAGTCCTGCATTTCCACTCACTACCTTTTCTCCAATTCAGGTTTAGAATCTCCTCCACTTGATTAAAACATTGTGATTCTTCTTCTTTTTTTTCTCTTTTAAAATTTTTCTAACATCATTTTCTTCATCCTATCTAGGAAGTCTAAGAGTTCTTTCTCTTCTCTTGGGAGCTCTCTATCTCAACACATCCAAAGCCTACCTATTCTTCAAGATCTGGCTTGAAAAGAAGAATGTAAAGTGTCCCATTAATAGTTTTTTTGTACTGATTACATGTTGAAATGATAATGATTTAGATATATTGGGATAAATAAAATATACTATTAAAATTATTTTCCTCTTTTTCTTTTTTACTTTTTTAACATGGCTGCTAGAAAATATAAACTCACTTATGTGGCTCACATCGTATTTCTGTTGGATGGTGCTGATCTAGAGTAATATGAGCAACCTTCTTAAGTCAGAACTTGAATGATAAAATACCCTTTTGAGAATGACTAAACTTTTAGCCTGTTCCTAGGACAATATTAAATTTTTTATCTCTACTTGCATGTAAGTACCTCATGAGTAGGGTGACCATATGTCTCAATTTGCCTGGGAGAGTCCCAGTTTATGCCTGTCATCTAGGTGTAAGTTATTAGTAGTGACCCTTTTTACTATTAAGAGGCCTGGTTCAAATGATAAACTACATGGACACCCTACTTATGAAAGATACATCTGGACCTCTTGGGTTACTCTGCAGAGCCTTCTCTCAAGAGAACCAGTGACACCCGTAATCAGTATGGCCATGACAGGGGACTCTGTCCTAGCCAGACAGACCCTCTTCTCTGTGGTCCTCATTGCTATCCTCCCTGCCCCATCAATATTCCCCTTGGCAAAAAGAGACGCTTCCTACTTGGGATGTCAACTAAACATAGTCTTCCATCACTGATTACCATGGACACATAACACTTCCTTTCTAAAACTATGAAATATTTTCTGGCAAAAAAAAAAAATCTAGGTTGAATTCACAAGCCTTTTCCTTTAATTAGCTCATGTCCAGTTTGGGGTAGACTGTATGTGCAAACTACGAAAGTGGTCAGACACACACTCCACTCATTGTTGGTCATTCCCCTTTCCAGTTCAGCTACCTGAATGAAGCCTGGGGCCCAGTAGGCTGGTGATGGGGACAAGATATAGCCCTTGCTGAACCTCTGCTGCTTCATCTCTCAAGTGGATTCGAGGATAACCTCTACCTCACAGAAACTGAAAATTTAGTAAGATCATAGTTATTCATTAAGTCCGTATCCAAGTACCATGCATCTTGCAGAGGCTCAGTTAATACTTTTTCTATTGCCCTTTCCTAAATGTGAATCTACTCTCTAAAACAGAGGAAGTGGATGACATATGATTTTTATTTTTTTATCTTATTATAGAAAGGCTTCTGATCTTTTCCTTGGCTCTTGGTGTGAAGTAGCCTCGACCTCATTAGAGTCCTCTGCATCTAACTGTGGGGTACATTCTATATTATATCAAGTGAGGAAAGTCTTGCTTAAATATTCTCTTAGTCAACATGCTACTCATAAGCTCCCCCTTCTTTCCAAAAGAGATACATCCCTCAAAGATCTATGACAGCTAGAGGTAAGCTTGATAACCCAGGAGAGCCGCCTAAGGAATCTGTCCCTTTTGGTCATCTATGTCTTTCAAATGGTCATGAAAGTTTTATTCAAACCTGTAGCGGGAAAGGGAGAAATTCCACTCTAATGCATAACCTGCTACTACGATCGTAGCTGTGACAAATGGACAACTGATGGTTTAGATTCTGCCAATTACAGAGCTGCTCATTGCTTCTGCTTTTGATAAACATCAGTCATTAAAGGGTTGGAGAAGCTGTGTTTCCCAGTCATTTGGGGAAGGGTGTTTTTCTGTTTGTTTTTTTTAATTTCCTCCATCCCTTCCTTCTTGAGTATACCTTCTGGCATCAGCCATACGTGCTGGCTGCATCATTAGGTGCTGAAATTTCACATCTTAATTCTGTGTGAGAGGTTTTCTCTGGAGGCAATGGTGCATCTGTGGAAAAAGAACTTGAGTGTACAATGCAGGTGATATGTTAGAGGATGTTGATGGCATATTTAAGGAAACAGCTGTCCAGAAACTTTTTTTTTTTTTTTTTTTTTGTGGGTAGGAGAGAGAAGAGAAAGAGCTGGCTTGGTTTGGTTGTCCAGAGTCTAACACGGAATACATTAGCTTGGCTTAGCCATTTGCTAAGGAAAAGCTATAAAGTACTTAACTCAAGCAGGAAAGAACAAGGATTTAGGATGTGAGATAATTTGCTGAACTTATATTCTCTTTATATCTGGGAGGCTCATAAGCTATCAAGCAATATCACCAATTTCCACTTTCTTTTGGATACCTCTTAATATTATTTAATATTCTTTTTGACAGAAAAGGGACTACACCACTATGAAATTATGGTTTAATTTTTTAATGTAATTCCTTGTGAAACAAAAAGATTTCTGTGTTCAGTAGCTAGATACATGTATGGCAAATAGGGGAGAGGCAAACTGTGTAACATCAGGACCAGTTTCTATAGCAACAAAAATGTCAGCCATCCTTTTGGCTGATCCTATTAATCTGGAGTAGAAGCAATGATACTGACGCATTCGAAATGTATTTAAACCAGAAGGTGAAAATATAACCCAGCTGTAGCTTTTAAATAGAGGTAGTGTTAGGCACCAACGTGACGGACTTTGAAATAGATATGATGTAAAGGAACGTGAGGAATTCTCCAATGCAGCCCCTGGATTTTACTTATTTATTTTTAAAGTGATTAAGCTTTTTGCCAGAAGTTATTTCAAATATTCTTGGATCCCACTATAAAAAAGAAGGGAAGGGAGAAGTTTCAGTTAGCTTCTGTTATTCACAGGCAGGGCTGTCTTTTCAACAGTGTTGGCTCAGAGGAAATACTTGCAATTAATTGTTTTGAAGACAGTGAAATGTGTAACTTTGAGAAGCTACTGGCATTTGTGCAACTTCCCAACAAGGAACCACTGGGTGTCTGAGAGAAGAAATCTGGTCTTTGACCACAGGATGTGGTTGTGGTTTCTGCGACAGCCAGGGCCAGTGTGAAGCCTGTGAACAGTTACTGTTAATAGAGGTAATTGTCTTACCCCTGTGCACTTCGCACAGCTGTTCTGAGGACCAAATGAGATGATGGATGTGGAAATACTTTGAAAGAAGCCTAAAGTGCTCTAGGGATATAAAGAATTATTATTATTATTATTATTATTAAGGAACTGCCAAAGAAATACTCTTTGCCAAATAGCACCAGTTGCAGACAGAGTTTAGGAGGTGAGTTATAAATTCTGAAATCTGGGTCAGCGGTTTCAGTTTTTTCTCCTAGGGAGACCTTAAAGCTATTATTCTGTGCTATTCCCCTTTGGTGCCTCTTTTTGCTTTCGGATTATTTAAATGGATAAATATTTTCCCACTTTTCAAAACAGCATGACAGTCCCCAGTATATTTTGCTGTGGGAGCACAAAATGAATGGGGATGCAGATGCGTGTCATTATGATAAAACACCATCTTTTCATCTTTATCTTAGAATTTCAGACTCCTCAGGAAAGATGACCGCCTCTCGTTATGGAAAATGAATTTGCCAGCAGAGAAAGATATCTCTTAACTTGTTCTTGGTTCTTCCCATTTCCAAAAGCATAAAGGAAAATTAGCTCTGGTTACTATTCTTAGTTTATTGATATTAAAACTGTTTCTATTTTCCCCACCCACTCCTCAAATCTCTAAAAATGACTGTGTAACAACAGAAGAGAATGGAGACAGAAACCGGCAAGAAAAATTAAAAGAGCACATACTGTTTAATTAACCATAATATCTTCTGTAAAGGAATAGAAATCTGATTTTAGAAATGAGTAGCAAAAGGTCTGGATTTCTATCCCTGTCTGGATGCACTTTCTTACATTTCAGAAATAATTAACACTCTTGAAGCAAAGGAGATGCTTTCAACTGTGCCTTGAAATAAAATGTTGTTTTTGCACAAACTGCAGCTGGGGATATGTAGCTGTCACCTTCAAGCCCTGCTTCATGACTGATGATCTGGGAGGTTCCCCAAATCTCAGACTTTGTCTACATCCATCAGCCAAACAGTCAAATATGTATACAGCACCCTGCCAGGCTCACGGGGTATGAGAGGGAGGGGAAGGAGAATGTAGTCATTAGAATTTTTAAAAAAATATTTACCAAATTTCAGGCACTGAGCTGCTATTTTTCTATTAGTTCATTAAATTAAAATAAAATGAATTTCATAGACTTGTAGAATCCAAGAGGCTAGCTGATTAAGTTAGCTAAATTTCTGTTTCTCTTTCAGCACTCAGCTCTTCTGTGAAGGTTTCCTAATTGCTCCACTAACCTCCCAAAGCCCTCTTTGTAAAAAAAAATATATATATAAATATATATTATACATATATATTATATTTTATATATAAATATATATTATACATATATATTATATTTTATATATAAATATATTATATCTTATGTATTATACATCTATTTTATATAATATATTATATATAAATATTTATTATAAATGTATATGTGTATATATAAAATGTAGTGATGAGGGTTGATTTAGTAGTCAGACATGGGTTCAAGTTTAAGCTCTATCACATACTAGCTGGGTGACTGGGCAACATCCATGAGCTTCCGTTTTAACTACTATAAGAGGAAGAGAAACACATCTCAACACATAGGGTTCCACAAGGATTAAATAAGAAAATATATGTAAGGTACTTAGCTGAATGGGTAACATATACTAAGAATCCAGTAAATATTAGCAATTACAATTATTATCAATATTATATAGTATTTTGACCCAGCCATTTATTCAGTTTCTAAAACAAAGAAACATGTTTTCCAACCAAGTGACAGGTACAATAAATATCTTCACGTCTCTGATGATGATCCTATCCTAGGGAGGCCCGAGAGGTGGTGAAATGTTTAGGGATATGGGGTGTCATAAATATGGTGACACTCGGTGGTGTCATGGGCTCAGCAGTGAAGGAAGGATCGTGCATGTATGTGGCACACATTTATTTGTGTTTTAAAACAGCATTTTTACATCTTACCCAATCCTTCTGATACTTGTGTTTCCAAGTGCCTTGGTCCATGAGTCCTGACCATTACCGTAGCGCTCCTCGTACGCTGTGACATTGTTCAGCTCTCTTTCCCTAACCCTTAGCCTGTGGCCAGTGGAAAGCAGGAATTGTACATGGTTATTTTTCAACTTATTCATCTAAATATCAAATAATATTCCAGAGAAGTTAGGAAGTCAGCATTTGTTGAATGGATAAATGGACAAAGAAATGAAAAAAAATGAATAAAAGTACTTACTTATAAAAGGTCTAAGAAAGCACTGGAGCTTCCCCATACCATGTGAAAATGACTAAATATTACTGCCTGTATCCTTTGAATTGGCCAGCTTGCAGACAAATAGACCATTAGACCTTTTAGACTGTGAGCTCTGTCCTTAAGTAAAGAGTGACATTTTCCTGGGCTTGAGCAGAGCACAGATTAGACGCTCTGAGAGGGTGTGAAGGGAGGATCTCTCAAATTACACCAGTCATATCGGGGATGAGAAACAGGCACCACTGCAGCTCTAGCCCTCATTTCTAGTCCACACGCTCAAATCAATAATCTGAAGTGGGGCTGCCAGAAGAGGAGCCAGCACATCAAGTGTTGCCTGAGGAGCCCTCCACCCTGGGCTGCCAAGAAGTGTGACCTGCTTCCTCAACCTTGGCAGCCTGAGCTGGGAGCCCGAGGCAGCTCCTCCTAAAATGCCAGAGCAGAAAATCTCTTCCAGAGCTGCAGTGGGAGGGGGCTGGAGAGGTGAGGATGCTCGTGATGTCTGACCCTTCATGGGCAGCTGATCAGAGCCTGGTCCAACCGGACATCTAAAGCAATCAGAAGAATGTTTTTAGCATGATCTATTTTCATTCCAAAACCATCCCCTTCCCTTTACACGCCTGGTCCAGAAATCTCCACATCCCAACCCTCTTCCCTTGGAATGACCTATCCCAATGCCACACCCCCTCCAATCTTTTCTTTCTGCCAATTACAATAAGAAGTATAATAATCATGGTAACTACATGTTTATTTAATATCTATCATGTGCCTAACACAATTTAAGTGCTTTACCTATTATTGTTTATTTAATCTTCCCCACAAAGTAAGGACACAAAGTGGAATACGTGATCACTAGAGATAAACCAAGGTGTGAAAGCACAGAGTATCTGCATAATGAATTAGCCTATGAGAGTTGGGTCAGAAAAGGTATAGTAGAATTTATGAGAGAATTTAGTCTTGAGGGATAAGGAAGAGAATGAGACAGGGACATGCCAATGCACAAGGGTATAGATGTGTAAAGGACACTTTGGTTCACTGTTGGTGGTTAGCACAGTACCTGGTAGATAACAGGCACTTGGTAAACCTAGGTTGAAATGAATTGAATACCATAATTGTGTAGCCATTGCAAATCTTGCAAAATAGAACAATAGGCCAGAGGTAGGAGGGATAACCTGGTATCAGTCATTTTCAGAAGAAAGTGGGTGAGTGATGAAGCTTTCTATAAAAGCAAGAGCAAATTTTATGACTGCAACTCACAGATTTCTCATAATAATGAATTCTCCATTAAACGTCCTCCTAATCCACACTGGCTGATAGGTGAACCCCTGAAACAGAAAGTTCCCAGCATGAACTATGAGAGCAACAACATATCAGAGGAGATGAATGCAGTGAGACATCAGAAATTTCAGGAGTCAAAAGGAAGATGGGACCGTTTTCCTGGACTCTGTTTGAAAGCCAGATAACAAATGAGGGCCCCAGCTATGTGTTGTCAAATTTTCTATCCATGTTAGTCACAGTGTCAGTCACTGATAACTAGCCAGCTTTGAAGAAAGAACGTAACAACTCGATGAAGGAGTTGGGGTGCTCCTGAGGCAGCACCTCACTAGAATCCATGGTGTCTGAATGGCATAGCTGGGTGGAACTTTAGAGATCAGTCTAATGAACTCTTAAGGTAGAAGCCACATACAGAATCCACTGCTGGTTTAAGTCTTCATCATTTGGCAGACAAGGACATCTCATTGTGGCTCTCCCAAAGCACACAACTATATGGAAAGCATTGGGTTGAGTCCAATACCCTCATTTTGCCAAGAAGGGAAACAGAGGCATCGAGCAAGGAAATGACTCCCTCAGTATCCAGGTGGCCAATGGCAAGTCTGAGCCCAGACAAGGGTCCAAAAATCTTAACTCTGTTTGTTCATCCACTGATAATGGTCTTTTGTTCAAGAAATATTTATTGAGCAGCTACTATGTAAAGGACATTGCCAGCCTGGAGGATATATTGAAAGATGATCATGTTCCTGTTCTTAAGATGTTTGGGGACAATTACAAAAACAATTTTAGTTCAGTATGAAAAGTGCAAAATTAGAAGAATGTACATATTATGGTTTACCCAGACATCACAAAATCAGCAGTTTCAGGGGCAGGTAAAATGAGTGAAAGATGCTGAGAATAAGCCGTGGTGGCAGTTGAAGGAACTGGAATATGCATATCTTATGAGCAAATTCAATTTTTTTTAATTGAAAGCAGTGCAGGCAAAACAAGACACATTTATGACCTGTGAACATCTAGTTTGCTTCCCTGGGCACTCCCCTTTACATTTTACAAAGCTCTTTCATATACCAAAGCTTTAATTGACAGTAACAAATGCATTTAGCATCTTAATCCAGTACATACATACATATACATGAAGAAAAATTTTATAAAACCGTACTTACTACGTGTGAGCTACTCTCCATTTCATTCCAGGCCAATCCATTCTATTTTATTCCACTCCAATTCCACTTTGTTTTAAAAAATAGGACTTTTAATCCACTAAACTGATTTCCAGACCCACTAATGGTTCCTACACCACAGCTTGAAAACCACTGCAACCATATATGAGCCTCAAACAACGCTGTGAGCTGAATAGTGCTTGCTCTTCCCATCTTACGCCTGAGAAAATCGTCTCTGGGGAGCTGAGTGATTTGCCCACCCTGATGCAATGAGTGAGTGGCATGCCCAGATTGGGGCTATAACTTTCTGGTGCTCAGACCATGGGATTCTTTCAGGAAACCTCATTGCCTTCTCAGACTAGAGAAGGCAGGAGGATCGCTTGAGCCCAGGAGCTCAAGATCAGTTTGGCAATGGCGAGACCCCATCTCTATAAAAATTTTAGAAAAAATGTAGATGGGTATGGTAGCATGCACCTGTAGTCCCAGCTACTCAGAAGGCTGAGGCAGGAGGATCGCTTGAGCCCAGGAGTTGGAGGCTGCAGTGAGCTATGATGACACCATTGTATTTTAGCCCAGGTGACAGAGAGAGACCCTATCTCAAAACAAACGTATAAATAAATAAATAAAGATGGGAACAGATTAAAATACAAACTTGATAGCTCATACATGCTCTCTGCTGTGCCCTGTGTGCAGTTTGAGAAATCCCAGCAAGCTATTTTTCTGATGTTTTCATGCCATTTCCTGACCCTGAGAGAGTAGCAAATGAATATATATTTTTTAGAAATTTCAGGCAGTTTGCCATCATGGTGCTGGCTGAGGGAGGCTTCTAGAGCCTGTATGTAAACCCTGCTGCCGCTGTTTTCCTGCAAGTTTAATAAGGCCAAGGCCATAATTGTAAATATTTTAAAACTTGATGTGTGGCCGGATGGATTCATTAGAGACTATATCTGTACTTAGGTTCATATTTTCCAGTTCAGCGCTGGAAATGTCACACGAGAAGACACACGGGGTTCAGGATCAGATCTGCATCTAAATGCCAAAGGTAAAACATTCATTTGTGTCCTCGCCTCCAATTTTTCTAACAGTTCTTCTTATTTAGCCTTGCCCAGCCTAAGACGGGAGCCTGATGAAAAAATAATAGATATAAATTGTGCTTTAGTCATCGGCTGTTTATCTTAAGAAGAGAAACTTGTTTCCAGGCTGCCTGATAATCGGACATCCAAAAAGTTCACTAAGAAAGTGAGAGGATGGGACAGCACAGAGTGAAAAGAGACCAAAATGTTTATTTTCTTTCATTAGACAATGGGAAGAGCATGCTGGTCCTTTCATTTTTCTAAGTTGTGGGCTTCATTGTTTATTGAGCATGACATCTATTACCTAAACAGTCTATGAATTATCTATGAATTGTTACGGCTTAGACACAATAAATTCCCATAAAGACGGTGGAGAGCTGCCATGGATCAGGCCCATGGAAAGAAACTGGTGTCTTATCTTCAGTTATTCAATTATTTTTCCATCGTTGCATTCAATAAATATTTGTTGAGCACCTGGCTTCTAGCAGCTCCTACAGAGCATGCTCACTTTAGCCAAAGCATCAGCTCTGTCTGAAAGTCTCCTAAGAACTAAACCTGAGTTAGGCTTCTCCCTTCTGTCTTCCCATGGGTTAGTGCAATAAAAGCACTTGCCACATTGTGGGGTAATTGCTAGATTTACACATCTACTTGTTCCTTTGCTGTGAGCTCCTTGAAGACAGGGACTATATCTTAATTTGCCTTTGTGTCCCAACACAATGCACGATGCTTACCACCTAGAAGACTCTCGATGTTTGAGATATTTGAGAATATGATGATGAATGAGTCTTTGCTTAGGAGTGGGACACATATCCCAATTAGGACCTAGCCTTGCAATCCAAAGATATCCAGGTACCCTATAATGCTCCTTATGAATTTGTCATCATTTTGCTATTCCTTTAGTTATGAAAAGTAAAGAAGGGCTTCCTTGTTATGTCATATTTCATTTGACAATAATACTTTTCTATGTGTACTCTCTCATTGCTATCTCAAGTGCTTCCCTATCAGACTTCTACATTATATATGCATGCGAGCATGACTTTGTGTAGAGTATGTAACATTACATACACATGGATATGTATGTATGTGTGTATGCACACACCAACACTTATGTGATATGATCCTTTAAATGACTAAACTGAAGACTGAGTTTTATATATGTGGTGGTAGTATAGACAGCACACCAGATAGGAGTTAAAACAGTTTATGTAGGCTCACTCAGGGTGTGACCAATGGTGAAGCCCACATCCTTTCTGAGCCTCTGTTTCTTTGTCTGTAAAACTGGGGTTGTGAGAGCTGCCATGCCGCCCCCTAAGGAGTCAGTATGAGTCTCAGGTGAACTAGGCAGTGGGAAACCCTTTGCTGATTGAGTCAATGTGCAGGATTTGAAAATACCAAGTGAGTCTTGTTTATGACAAGACCGTGTTTAACAATGCCATTTACTGTTTGAGAACGTGAATGAGAAAAAACATTTTCAGAGGTTCCTGGCACCAGGCTGTGGTTTTGAGAGCGGTGCTGGCACTGCTGTTCCTTTTTCCTTATAGTGCTGCATGTGTTCCCACCTACTCGGCAGCTGCAGAACCCACTTGTCAAATTCCTTGGTGTCTGTTCCCTTTCTTGCCATGCCCTCTCCCTGCAGCCCTCTCTTTCCCCTCCCCCATTGTAGGCACGCATTCACATGTCCTCACTCAAGGGAAACATATACATCTGTTTTTTGTGCTCATTTCTAAGTGATCTGTAACCTCTGAGTGGGCTATAGTGATCTGTCTCTGAGTGCCCCTCCTTTTTGCAAGGAAACCTAGGGTGTGTGCATTTCTAGGGACTAAGCAGCTGAGAGGGACACTTCTTGCAAGGTGTTCCCAGGAGAAAGACCATGCACTCGTCCCTTTGGAATACACGAGTCTTTAGTTTATGCAGGAAATTTGCCTTTTTAAACTGGCACTTTCACAATGAGGCACCTTCCCATTCCATCAAAAAACAAAAACCAGAGCAAAATACTTTTGCCATTCAGAAGAAGAAATCTTGTTTCCTAAATTTAACCAAGAGAAGTGTAGACTTCAGAGGTTAGGCAGGGACAAATATTATTCTTATTATGGTAACATAAGACTCTTTAAATATGTATTTCTGCCTGAAGCCCCTCAGTGACCCCCTACTGACCATCATACAAAGGCTAAGCTCCTTACTATGCCCCGCACAACCCTCCGTGGTCTATCCCTGCTCTGTGTCTAGCCTTGTCAATACTCACACCCACATGGCTTGGGTTACCTAGAGCACCCATTTTTCTCTCTATCCACTAATTGTATTCATTCTTTTCAACTCATATTCATTGAGCATATCTTATGGGCTGGAAGATTGCGTGGGGCATGAAGGTCAGAGTGGGGACAAGATTGTGCTCACGGTAGCAAAGACTTTGAGGTAAGCTGAAGAATGGCTCTTGAAGATAGTCAGGTTCTCATCCTCCAGACCTGTGAATGTTACCTTAGATGGCAAAAGGAACTTTGCAGATGTGATTAAGTTAAGGATCTTGAAATGGGGAGATTATCCTGGATGAGTAGGTGAACCCTAAGTGCAGTGTCCTAGAAATGGGAAACAGAGAGAGATTCGATGATAGACGTGGAGAAGGCAGTGTGACCACAGAAGCAGAGATTGATGTCACGTGGCCAGAACCAAGGAATTCTGGCAGTCACCAGAAGCTGGAAGAGGTGAAGAAAGGATTGTCTCTGAGATTCCAGAAAGAAATAGTCCTACTGACACCTCGATTTTAGCTCTGTAAGACACATTTCAGACCTCTGGGCTACAAGACTGTAAGAGAATAAATTTCGGTTGCTTTAACCCATTAAATTGTAGTAATTTATTAGAGCAACAATTGAAAACTAATAGAAATCTGAAAGTCTAGTTCTAAGCAGCCAATTACCATTCAGTATGGTAAGTGCTACTTCTAAGGACATATAGGATTTTGGGGAGACACAAAGCACTTATCCTGGAATTAGGATATCAGGGAAGCCTTCTTGGAGGGAGTGACATCTCAGCTGCAACATGACAGCTGAGCATGAGTTGTTAATCAAATGAGGGAGGTAAGGCCAGGTCAGATGGTTGCAGGCAGAGCAAACTGCATGTACAGAGTGTACTCTGCCACTTCACACCTTTATGCCTCTCACCTGCTACTTTTCCCTTTTCCTTCCCACCCTCCCAACCTACTCCCACACAAATACACACACACATACACAATTATTTCACAAATGCACACTTCCTAATTTGTCCACTTGGCAAATTTCTATTAATTATTCAAGATTGCACCAATGTCCCCTCTATAGGAAAGTCTTGTCCCTCCCCCGCCATCCCCATACTATGCTCCTTTGCCTCCCTGGCAGAGCTCATCAATAGGCAATGGGCTGTCTTCTCCTAAGGAGCTCCCATTCTTGTTGATATAAGCTCTGGATCATAGAAGTGATGTGTTGGAAGATTACTTGAGCAGAATCAAGTGCCAGCCTCAGCTACTGTCTTTCTCTCCCCCTCCGCCTTGGAAATCTAAAAGGCCCAAATGTGGGAGGGAAAGCTTCAGCAGAGAGAATCTTTTCCCAGTAGCAACTGGGTTGGAAACTCACTGGGAAAGGTTTTATGGTTCCCAGCAAATCCCTTTGGGCTGGTGAGTAAGGATCCTTGATATATATATTGTCCAAAAGGAAATTTGGAAACCCCTAATGAACCCTTTCTGATTAGCTGGTTCTTCCAGGTCAGGTGGCCTTTTGGTCTTGGTTGCTGTTAGGATGCTTTGAGATTCTTCAAGTAGGAGAGGCACAGTGAGAGACACAGGTGTGCGGGTTGTATTTGACATCTACGTGTAAGAAGTCAAGTTAATTATCTCTTTTTCCTTTCTTTCTTCTACCTAGAATGAAAGAAAACAACTGTGTGATCACAGAATTCTTTTTTCTCATTTTTCAGCTAGTTGCTATGGTGTCATGTAGGGAAGATCCATCTGCAACTCTTAGTGTTTTGTATCAGAAGGTGACTGTCAGTCCTCAATTAATTATTCATGTTTTCATTAGGAGCAATAATGAGAAACAGTTGAAATGACAGGTTCCTAAGATGACTGGGAACCCTAAAATATTCATTTATTCTTTGGCTAGAAAACATTTGGAAGGTAGTAGGAGCACTAACTTTGAAATGAGAAAGATCTCAGTTCAAATCTCAACCACTTAATAGCTATATTTAGTGTAACATTAACTATTAGAGACTCAGTTTTCTCATCCATAAAATGGGGATAATGATACCTACCTCTTGTGAATGCCTAAGGGTTATAGATAGTGACAATAAAGGACTTAACACAGAGCTTGATACAATACTTGGCTCATAGTAGCTGTTTAATAAATAGTACTTATTAGTGATAGGAAAGTTATAATGGACATAGTGCTATTCTGATTGGTTTGACTTAACTCATAGTTAACCATCCTGCTGATTTTGAATGATGCCTTTCTACTCTTGGGTAGGGAACCTTTGGGATATTTGGAGATACAATTGCCAATCTACAAACGGACAGGTATCTGTATGTAGAATGTATTCATCATAGTTACTAAATTCGAGAGCATTAAATTGCATTTATTAAATGTATTAAATGCTCCTCTGTTCATAGGTTCACATTTTCAAAGGAGCTTCTATGATTCTACTTAGCCAAAAAAAAAAAATATCTGTGAAATAGCTTCTATCCTTGAGAACACTGTGTTCCATTACATTCATTGGAAAACAGAGGTTACACTTTCTCAAGTTCACACAAGCAGAGTAGCAATCTGACTCGCAGGCAACTGACTTCAGCGAAGAATAAACGACATGGAAACCTGCTCATGTTACATGATGTGGCATAAGTGATTCTGTGACTTCTTTGTCCCTAAATAATTGGAGTAGAGTCAAATGAGATAATGCATGTGAAAGCATTTTGCAAACTAAAGTTTTCATTATAATGGATCATTATTATTCTAATTACTACTAATATGAAGAACCCAATATAGCACGGACCAATTATCAAAATAAGAGTATTTCTGAAGTTGTGAACATTTGGTACTTAGTTTTATACTGTTTGCTTTGTTCTCTAATAGTTTCATGTATTTTCAACTTACCCCTCTACCCCAAGTAAATTGTAAGTATTTCAAAATTATTTACTGAATGCCTACCATGTGCCAGGCATAGAGATAGGTAATGTACCAATGAGTGAATGAGAGACTTTTCCTACTCTTGGTAAGCTTTCTCTCTGGTAGAGGAAATTATCAAAGGAGAGCTGACTGGAATACAGGGTTCTGGGTGCTCTGACAAACTCAGGGGTTCTCAGAGAACAGGATGAACTAGAGCTAGAGCTCAAAGGATGAAGTCATAGTTAACCAGTGGAAAAATGACAGGAGTTCCCTGTAAGGAGAGAAAAGAGCAAATGGAAATGCTTGGCGGGGGGAGAGGGGCGGTTAAGGGAGGATATGAGAGAGAGAAAGAGAAAAAGAGAGAGAGAGAGAACATAATACAGTTGACCTTCAAACAACATGGAAGTTAGGGGTGCCAACACCCTGCACAATTGAAAATCCACATATAACTTTTGACTCCCCCAAAACTTAACTACTAATAGCCTGCTGCTGACCCGACACCTTACTGATAACAAAGTCGATTAACACATATTTTCTATGTTATATGTATTATATACTGTATTCTAACAATAAAGTAAGTTGGAGAAAAGAAAAATGTTATTAAGGAAATCATAAGGAAGAGAAAATATATCGACTATTCATTAAGTGGAAGTGAACCATCATAAAGGTCTTCATCCTCATTATCTTCACATTGAATAGGCTGAGGAGGAAGAGGAGGGATTGGTTCTGCTGTCTTGTAGGAGTGGAAGAGGTGGAAGGTGAGACTGGAGAGGTAGGCACATTTGATATAACTTTTATTGAAAGAAATCCATGTCTAAGTGGACCCACACAATTTGAATCTGTGTTGTTCAAGGGCCAACTGTACATTCGTGGGACTACAATAATTTAGTGTGGCAGACAGGATATGTGGAGGCAGTGTTTGGGATGAAGCTGGAGATTCAGTTATCTGTTGCTACATAACAAGCTGCCCCAAACCACAACAACAAAAAGATATTTAGTTGCCCATGATTCTTCAATTTGGTCAGGGCTCTGGGGTAAAGTTTGTCCCCACTCCAAGTGGTATTGGCCCAGGCTCCATGGTCACATAGCATCACTTCTGCCACATTCTATTGGTGAAGCCAAGTTATAGGGCTCTCCCAGGTTTAAAGGGAAATAAGTTCTACCTGAAGCAGAGTAAGTGTACAGAGCTGGAGAAACTTGTGAGTTGGTATGATTTCAAACAGTCTACCCCACAGGTGTAAGTATGGCATGCCATAGGAGAGCTTGGCTTCATCTAGAAGTATGTGGTCAACCACTAAAGGATTTTTTTACTAGGGGAAAAAAAGAGGTTATATACTTTTAGAAACTGACTCCTCAAGGCAACTTGGAGAATGGATGGGTGAAGGTGGGGCCAGCAGCAGACTGGCCAGTTGAGAGCTGATGCCATGGTCTGGGGAGTCAGGAGAGCCTAAATAATGGCAGTCAGAATGGCAGAGGAGAGAAAGGAGCAATTCATTCATTCATTTACTCATTCAGCAAACCTTTATTGAGTTACTACTGTATGCAGGTGTGCTAAAAATTTAGCAGTAGGCAAAACAAAATATCTGTTCTGTTGGAGCTTACACTGTAGTGCGGGAAAGAGAAAAGTAAATGAGATAAGTATGTAGAACATATTTTAAAGAATAAAAGTAATGGAGAGAAAGGAGGTAGGCCATGCTAGGGAATACATGCTAGTTTTTGGTAAAGGGCCCAAAGAATGGTTTATGGAATAAAGAGCTAAAGGATATAGGGAAATATGCCATGTACCTGCTGGGGGAAGAATATTCCAGGTAGTAGGAAGGCCAGGCACAAAGGTCTTATATTAGTGTCATATAGCTGCTGTAACAAAGTGCTACCAACTGGGCAGCTTAAGCCACAGAAATTTAATGTCTCACAGTTCTGGAGGCCAGAAGTCTGAGATGAAGGTGTCAGTCAGGTTGGTTTCTTCTGAGGGTGGTGAGGAAATTCAGAATGCAGGCGTCTCCCCTAGCTTCTAGTGGTGTGCTGTCAGTCATTGGCATTCCTTGGCTTGGAAACACCAAGAATAACCCCAATCTCCTTCTTCATCTTCACATGGCGTACTCCCTTGTTTGCATGTCACTGTGTCCAGATGTCCCCTTTTTATAAGGACACCAGTCTTATTGGATTAGGTCCCACCCTAATGACTTCATTTTAGCTTGCTCGCCTATTTAATGACCCTATCTCCAAATATGGTCACATTTTGAGCTACTGGGGTTAGGACTCCAATATAACATTTTGGAGGAACACAATTCAACCCATAATGGGCCCCAAAGCACAAGTCATCCTGCAGGGGAACTGAAAGGAGGTCATGTGATCGAGGGAGATGGAGCAAAGGAAAGAACGCTGGGAGATGAGTTCCAAGAACTAATGGGGCCCAGAACAGGTAGGGCCTTCAGGTTATAGGAAGAAGGGCAGCTTTTCCTCTGTGAAATAGGAAATGGGAGGTGCTAGGTAGACCAGAGCAACAACAGCAGAGTTGGTGAGAAATGGTCAGATTCTGGGTATAAAGATTAGCTGATGAAACAGATCAGGGATGAGGCATCAAGGATGATTCAAGTTTCAGGGCCTGAGCAATGGAAAGATGGAGTTGTCATAAATTCCAGGATGAAGGGAATACATCAAGAGCTCAGCTATGGACATGTTAAGTTTGAGATGCCCATTGGATATCCACATGGAGATGTCAGGTACACAGGTGGATATGCAAATCTGTATTTCCAGATAGTCCAGACTGGAGATATAAATTTGAAAGTCATCAGTACATGAATGATATTTAAAGACACACAACACAAAGGTGTCTTTAGTGGAAAATTACTTTCTCTGAATTGTTATACAAAATAAGGATCATAACCCCTTCCTGACAACATTATAGTGGGAATCACCTGAAAATAACCTGGGGAAGAGTAAGGAAAACTGCCAAGTAGGAACCAAATACAAATGATTACTCTAAAGGGCTCTCAATAAATGTTCAGTGTATGGGTTGAATTTTAAAATAGTAGAAGTTTGATGATTACCCTCTGATTTTTTGTCTCTGGTTGCTCTCTCCTAGTGGCTGGGTCTCCTTTCCAGGCACCTTGAAATATTTCTATATTTCTGAAAGAAAGCCCACGCCTCTCTCCACTGGATACAGCAGCCACATAATCCTTGCCTACCCATGGTTCAGAGGGTTTCAGAGAAAGTCCGTAGCAGCAGGTAGAGGGTTAATCCTGCCCCAGCAGGGATGTGCCAACCAGGAGCCATTCTAAATCTCAGTACCACATGCTGCCTCAGGGATCATCATGTACTAAAGCCCAAGATAAAAAGGCCTGACAAAGATTATTGACGGTTTACCTTTTAATGAGCAGCTTGGATTGATTCTGTTTCCCTCTGGGATGGCTTTCTCTGTCCTTCCTCCACCGAGAGGCGGTAGGGAACAACAACAACCAAAAATACAAATCTCCCACTTGAATAATTGCAAGGATCTGCTTTCTAGCAAATAAAGTTTCCATGGGTGAAAGATGGCTCACAGCTTTAAAAATATATATTTGGAATTGTTATGATTATCATGATTATTATTAAGTGCGACCAGTACACTGAATATTTTCAAAGAGGCTGGTTGCCTCTAATTGGATATTCCTTGCAGTTTCCCTCTGGGTAGGTCAGCAGTGTTAACTCTTAATCATCCAAGGCAATTAAATGCACATCGTTCTAACCTATGCACCAAAGGCTGCTGAATTGTTAATATAGTTATAATGGTGGAGCCAGATATAAGGGTGCTATTTAGGAGGAAGAGACTGGCAGCCAGTTATGTGAACTCTCACACAGTTGTTTTGGAGAGGAAAGTCATATATCTGCACTTGGTAATGGGCAAAAGTTCTGGAGATATCGAACCCCATGCACATCCTAGTGTGCTTGCTACTCTCTGGACCTATCATAATTTCTCCCTTCCCAGGGGACCAGAACTCCATCTGGACCACTGGGTTATTTTCTGAGCTTTGAATAAGGCCTTCAGGTCATCCTTTGCGTAGATAGGATGATTCCTAGAAATGACTTTTAGTAGGAAGAACCAAAGAGGAAACTAAGGAAGTTTGAGATAATCTTTTGAACAAGTTTAATATATTGAGATCCCAAGAAAAGAATTAAATTCCATACTGGCTTTACCATCCACCCTACCTTAACTCTCACACCATCCTTGATTTGTATCCCTGCACTCCTATTGCTGATCCATTGTAGAAATGGAATGGGATATGTCTGTAATATGTGTTTCCTGTAATACACAGTATGACCTCAAGCTGACTAGGAAAGTGACTTCAGATGTCTTATTAGAACCCACACGAAAAATATATTTTACATTATGACTCAGTACATTACATATAACCAAATCAAAGAAAAGTTTCACATAACACTAATCACCTTTTTTAGAAAAAAAGTTGGCCATGACAATTAACTTGGTGATTTATCATGCATAGTTGGAAAAACACTGAGCTAGAAAAAGAAACAATGAGGTCTCTGCCTCACAGTCCAACTTCTCCCTCTGTCCAAGCCTGCTTTTTCTCCTTCCTTTTCGGTGTTGATCTCTGTTTAAAATATCATAGCCCGACTGTGTCTCTGCATCTTCCTCCAGGGAACCCAATCTGTGACAGAAAACATACTGACAGTACAGTGGGCTTATAGAGAGTCCTGTTGTAGCAGCAGAGACATCTCCCTGTTTGTCTTTCTACCAAAAGGACAGTAACAGAGTGAGTAACAGCCTCACTCCCCTCTCCTGTCTATTTTCCCATTGTTAGACTCAAGGCAGAGAAAGTTCTCAGAGTTGGGGACTCCTCCTTCGTCATGGGCATGACACAGTGAATGTTCAAATACTGGCTTTTGGACTCTTTTTGCACCACGGCTTGCTTTCAGCTGGAACTCAGACTTCCCAGCAATGTTCAAGAGCAATTTAAGAAACTTACTCCAATCATGATCTGAGCCAGAAGGGTGTGTACTACAAGCATTTCCACCTGCAACTGGTATGAAATGCTCTTGAAATATTTCCTGGACCTCCTTCTCCTCTTCCCTTTTGGGATGAGGACTTTTCCATCCCTGGGCGATGCAGTTGCTCGGTTGTGCTTAGCACAGAGGTTTCAGCATAGGTAAAGGGAAGGATGTCAACATCAATGATTTTATCCCATTTTGTTCTCTAAAATTATATTCCAAAGATGTGTCTTTTCTATTTTTTTCATGGCACTAAATGGCATTTCAGAAGATCAGTTTGTGAAGGGGAAAGGATGAAGACAAGGGGAGATTCTGTGGCTCCCCCTTCTCCCAGCCTCTCCCCAGTTCAACCCGGCATCTCCATTTTTGCTTTCTTTGCGCGGCTGTGGCTCACCCATTCTGTCCTCTCACAAATGAGAAGCTGAAGGTCTAGATATGACAAGCACCTCAACCAGGGTCTCTGAACAAATCCATGTCAGAGCCAGGAATAAATGCAGGTCTTCTTGTTCTCTACGCTCCTCATAACCTGGTGTGATTTTTCTTTATAGATTTACCATTGGAAAATGGCAGCATGTTCAAACACAAAGGAGTAGAAGGTGGGGAGGAATGCTGCTACATCTTGTGGATAGAGGGGTTGCGTTTTGATTACAAGTGTGGGATTTCCTGATCCTATTTAAAATCATATGCTAGCATCACCACTTTATCGCTAAGAATATGATTTATTTTCCTTTGGACTTTTAGCACCAATTTCAAGCTTGGTGTAGAATAGATTCTCAGTAAATGCTTGTCTATGGATGAATAAATGAATTTTTAAAAATCCTTAATACCAGCAGCGCAGAGCTAGGGCAGCCACATTCATTGTCCTGCTTTAAGGGTAGCTCTTGTCTCAGCAGATGCCTGATGTTTTAAGTGGGCAGCAGGGAAAGATCCAAATTACACTGCTAACAGGTCACTGGATCTGATGAAAGGGTGTTGGGTGGGGGTGAGCATTAGATGTAGGTTGCCATTAATGCAAGTAATCATGCGATGTGATGTATTTCTTCCTGAGACTGTAGCTTAAATCCCAATTACCTTCTGGTGACAAATGAACTCACCAAGTAATTCATTTTGACTGTTGGAGCTCCCACCTTCTGTGTTACCCTCGCATGGGGAAGGTGTATGACAAATTTCCAGATTTAATTTTAGTGCTTGGGAGCCCAAGTGGCACAATTACCACATCAAGAGTGATGGCAGAATATTAACATGAGGAGTTCATGTGAAGCTGAGTTTTAACTAAGGATTCTCAACCTCATACTCTTGCAAGCAATGTGGAGCTCCAACTGGTCCCAGGCACCTAGACCTTGGGAGTTTTTCTCCTCTAGCTTCATTCTGATCCCTCCCATGCAAAAGGACTCTGAGTCCTGCTAACGGTATCTCCAGCATATTTCTTGAATTCCTCACTTTTTCCCATTCCTCACCATCTCTCACGTTGACTATCAAGAGCAGTATGCATAGAGATTAAGGGCACTGATCCTATGGTCCATTGATAAGAGCTCAAATCATGCCTCTGTCTTGCCCTTCCTGTGTACGTTGGCCAAGTTGCTTGGATGCTGCTATAGGATTGTCCTGAGTATTAACATGATTATACAAATAATCATGGCAGATAGTAAATGCACAATTGATTATAGCTTTTATATTAGCATTAGCACCCTAATCTGGCTCCTGTTCAATGACCTTGTAATCCAGGAATCTGCAAACATTTTCTGAAAAGGACCAGATAGTAAATATGTAGGTTTTGTGGCCCCCACAGTTTCTGTTGCAACTACTCAATTCTGCCATGGTAGCAAAAGCAGCTATAGACAATAAGTACACAAATGAATGTGGCTATGTTCCAGTGAAGTTTGATTTAGGAACTCTGAAATTTGAATTTCATATAATTTTCATGTGTCATGAAAAATTATTCTTTTGATTTATTTTACCACTCAAAAATGTAAAAACCACTCTTAACTTGCATACGGTACAAAGACAGATGGCCAGCCAGATTTGCTCTAGGGCTGTAGTTTGCTGATTCTGGTTCTGATCTATTGCCACCTCTACAGCCAGTCTAATCTTTCTGAAAGATCCTTCAGATCCTGTTTTTTTCCTCTTTTCAAAACGTTCAATGACTCTATATTGCCTAAAATCGAAACGAATCAGTCCAGCATAGAAAGCACTTTGAGGTCCTGGCCTTGGCGACTTCTGTATCGCAACCTCCCAATCTTCCATCTCCAAACATGGTCTTTCCAGGTTTTTATGTCACATTCCTAAAACGTTATATTCTTGTCATAAGTGTATGAACTTAATCCATTTATCTGGGATAGAAAGAGGTGAAGGGCAACCAAAGGCTTTCAGAAGGGGCTGTTATAGCAGCCCAGCTTCTCCAGGACAAAGGAGTCCATTCACACCTGTGAGGTCTGAAGATGCTGAGGAAATTCTTCCTGAATTGCTCTAATAACTACTCTCCCTAACTTGTTGCCACGTACCAAATGTCCATTCATTAAATATCATTTCATCCTCACAAAGACGTCATGATGAAAATGTATAACCATTTTGCAGCCCAGGAAATTCATTCACAGAGAGGTTATGTAACTGGCCCAAGGTCATACAGCTAGTAGGTGTAACAGTAGAGCCAGGACTTGAATTCAGGTGTTGGGAATCAATCAGGAAACTCATCTTCTTAACCATTACATTGTACTATCTTCTTGATTATTTTCTTTCATGACAGCTGGTGACCTTCTGAGAGGAGCTTCTTCAACTGACAAAAATAAACGTTCCATTATGTGCAAGAATGTGTATAGGCATATGTAATACTTTCCCCCTAAGTTAAATTTCCCCTTTCTGTCAAACCCAATGATAACAGAAGGAACACAAGATACCTTATTTACAATTGCAAAACCATACTGTTCCCTAATCTACACAGACAGTCTTGAAAGTGAGCCCAGACCTGGAAGAAATGCTGCTTTGAATGTGTACTAATCCACAGTGAAGGACTTATCATATTAAAACATTTCCCATCTCCCTGCATTATCATCACCAGAGGACACGTTTTAGGCAGAAAGGGAGAAGCTGCTAAAATGAATTAGTTGCCTCGTTTTCCAGCAGAGAGAGGTGAGACCGCATGAATGTAATGTTCCATGACGTGAAATGGCCAACCTCCTTTAACAAGACTAATTCGAGCTGAATCGGCATGGTGGTGGGGGAGGTGTGCTGCACCTCTCTCCTCTGGACCTTGAGACTTCTGAGAAGAGCTCCGTGGCAGAGCGTGCATGGAAGACAAATGCTCGAGGCTGTCTGTCTTTGGCTGCCTGACCCCTGTCAAAGCAAGGAGCCAGATGCAGCAGAACGTTGTCCATAGACGAGAAGTCATATACCTTCCTTCCACACTCAGGTTTGCCCTTGACTCACTCGGCGATTTTGAACAAGTCACTTCAACGCTCTGCTTTGTGTCTGGGGCATAACCAACCTTCCATCCTCACATTTCCACTGTGTTTTCAGACACAGCAGCACTACAGTATAGTGGTTAAGAGCTTGAAAAGTGAAGGCAAGCCATTGTGTTTGGGTATTGCATCTGTCACTCATTACTGAGTGATGTGGGGCCAGCTATTTAGCTTCCTAATGCCTCGGTTTCCTCGTCTGCAAAGTGGGCATGATAATAGCAGTGCCTTCCTCACAGGGTGTTGCAAGGATTTGGTGACCTAATCTCCATAAAGCTTTGGCCACACTTCTAGCGCGTGCTAAGCACATAATAAATGATGGTTGTAATTGTCACAGTCTTCTCTGAGACTAATTAGACAGTAATAACTGACATTTGTATGGCTCATTATAATTTTCTATATAAATCAATCACATTTAATCTTCATGAAAACCCCAAGCAATATAAAGAAAGGTATGTTTACTCCTGATTCAGATAAGAAATTTAAGAACCAGAGCGGTTAAGTAACCAATCCAAGGTTATATAAATTGTTATTGTAGGTTATTGACTGAACAAAGCACTCTTTTCTGTGTTCTTTCCACAATCTGTAAACTGTAACCTCTTTTCTACATATAAAGAATGATTACTATCACTGAAGAATCAGGAATCTCTGACTTCCCACATGTTCTGGTGATGTAGGTCTTCCCATATTTGCTGTTATATTAAATTAAAAATACTTTGAGGCTTCCACTGAAGATAAGGCTAATGTTCTAAGCGGCCAAGATATCCCTCTGTTTTAACCAAGATTAGATTAAACGTGTTGAGGACAATTGTGAAGAGAAATAGGGGAAGAATTATTAATCTCTTGATTTGCAAAGCAGGATTATATGGCAAGACAATAGGTTTGTAAACCAGATTATTATCTTCAGGGAGAAATTCCCAAGTGCCTGTCTTCTCCCCCTTAACCCATCTGGGGCTGAGCCTTAGGGACCCATTTCTTAGCATATGATAGGAAAGGTCAGGAGTAGCTACTCCTTGGTAGGAGGATCTATTATGCAATTCAGGAGAAATAAAGAAAAAGCCTCTTTTCTAACCCTGAGAGTTGTTTGGAAAGAAGAGAGAAAGAAACAAGGCAGGCAGATGTGTTCAGATATTTGCCTGCCCAAGCCAAAGCCAGAAGCCGTAATGGATAAACATAAGTCATATCAACAGCACAGCGTTCTTACCCCCATTTATTCCCTAGGACTGAAGACAGAGAAAACCTTTTGGGCTACCCCCCATGAGCCCGCAGTGGGGCACAGTACCATCAGTTGGACAGATGCAGAAGGGGAAGCCCGTGTCCAGACCACTGAGCCCGCAGGCAGAGAACATAACAGGCTAGAGGAGGGATGACTGACCAGCAGGCGGGGTGCAGCATTGGACAGAGACCCACTGCAGACCAAGCTGTGGGAGAGACCAGACCATGACTCATGCCAACCACAGGGAGAGGAGGGCAGCAGAACCAAGCAGTCAAGGATCATGGCCCCAGAGACCAAAATGGTAGAGGCTTCAATGCCCAAAGGCCCAGCTCCCTGTTGCTCTCGGGAGCGCATCTCAGCTGCAGCCTTCCCCCAGATGCATCCGGACACTATATTAAGGCAGGAGCCCGGGAAGAGAGAGACCATCCAAGAAATGGAACGTTATTATTTTTTAAATCAGAGACACTGAGCACCACCCAAAAAAGCTTATATGATAGAACTGGAATGAACATAAAATTAATTGAACATTTAGTTTTGCTTAGATTTTATTTTCCCTGCCAACTATCATATGAGAGTTTGAGAGGGAGCCCAGATTAGACTTAGAAAAAAAAATTACATTTTATCTACACACATGAATTCTAAAGTGAGTTAAATTTACCACAAGCATGCATATATAGATATATGTAGATATATAGATATATAATACCTTATTTTATATAGCTCATTATAGTTTTAAAAGCACTTTATATATTAATGACATTTGATTCTTAGAATATCATTGTGACGTTGCCAGGGTGTGAGTTATTTTTCCCATTACACTGACTAAGAAACTGAGGGCAAATTATTTCTCCAGGATTACAGTTTTAAGTGATTGAAAGGATTGGACTTAAATTTATCTTCTAAATCTGAAACTAGTATTTCCCCCACTATATCATATTGTTGAGATGCATGTGTATGTTATATATATCTAAGCATTATGTTTCAGGGTTGGTTATATTTTGAAGAATATAAGTAAAAGAAAATGTCATTCAGACTATATATAAAGGGAAAAGTCATTCAGAAATGTTTTTCTAGGACTCTACAATACCCTGAATCCTAAAAATGAGGAAAATATAGAAGAAATTTAAAATAATCACACTTCTTTGGTACTTGAGATCTTCCTATGACCTGTCTTCTACCTGTATATCCATTTCTATGCTCCTTTGTCTAGAAATCTCCTCTCCTCAAAGATGTTTCCCCTGTCACCCAGGAGATTTCTTTAATCCAGCATTTTCTAAACCATGTTTTGCAAAACACTCATTCCTTGGGATGTAAATAGACATAACAAGGAAAAAGAGTTCTAATGGTCAAGTAAATCTGGAAAACACTGAGTTAAACATGTTAAATAGATGTCTTTACCAACAAATTTTTCAGATGCTTTGATGTGATAAAGTAGGTTTATGAATCCTAGAGGGAGATAAAATGTATTGCATTTCCCATCTTATTTAACCATGAACCATTTCTGTCAGTAGTATCTGTAGTATTTGTGTTCTTTAAAGCACATGTTAACACCAGCCCCTTAATCAATAACTGATGGATGGGAGAGAGTTTGGGCTATGACATGGGTCATTCCATTGACCATTAAGGTTGATTCAGCTGAGTGGATGGATGGATGGTTACATCCTGGTGCTACATGCTCCAGCGAACACTATCATCTTCCCATGAGGACCTTTATTAGGGGAAGTAACTGTGGTCCCCTAAGATCCTGATTCCTGCGTGAGCAATTCTTGCCATAATTCAGACATCTATAGCCATCAGTCATGCTGGGAGGAAACTAGGTCTAAATGAGAAGAGTTCTATGGAACCTAGTTTCATTCATTAAAGCTACAAATAGTTTTGAACACCTACCAGGAGCCAGACATTGTGCTTTGTGCTAGCAATATAGTCACTGTTCTCCAAATCCTCACAATCTAGGGGGTGGGGGATTAAGAAACAACATGTGGAGAGACTAGAATGATAAACCAGTGTGGTATTATATAAGAGACCTATGCTTAGGTGCAAGGGAGGCATAGAGCAAGTAGTACCTTGGTCTGCCCAAATGGGTCAGGGAAGGCTTTAGAGAGGAAGTAGTACCAAGACTGGGTCTTATAGAATGAGTACTATTTTTACCTGGTGAAAATAAAGGGCATCCCAAGAGGAGAGAAGAGCAGTTACTAAAGTAGAGACCTCTGAAAGAACGTGGCACTATCAGAAAACAAAGAGTTGTACAATGTGGGTGAAATTCAGGCACTAAGAGATAAAATGGAGTACATAATGCCAGAGAGACAGACAGAAGCCACATTGTGATGAGCCTTATGTCCATGCCAAGGAGTTTGGACTTCACCATGTCAGCAATGAGGATCTGTCTACTATTTTCCTAGGCAGTTCTGACTCTCCTCCTTCTCCACTGATGTGGACAAAAAGTTGGACAGTGTAGGAGCAACCAGCAACGCAAATCATAGTTTCCTGGGGGTGAGAGAAACTAGGATCCAACCAGTTCAAGGGAACCCATCTTGCATTTGGAACACAGTAGCAGGATTCTTCCAGGCCAAAGGTAAAATCTGTGGTTCAAGGAGGATCCTTCACTGTGGGGCAATATCAGTGGGGCATCGGGATCTCAAGCACAGTGGCCTAAAGTTAGGCCATGTCCCACTTCTATCAAGGCATCAGAAACTGATCAGGGCACCAAGACAGATGCTGCACTCCATTAACTGAACAAACACTCTACAAATTCAGAAATAGGCTGCTGGTCATGGGATGCTAAGGGGATGCCCTTAGCGTGAAAAAAATGATTCCAAAAGCCACCTCCTTGTGGGCTTGAACCCTCTTACTAAAAGCCTAATGATTTATAACCATTATCTCATTTAATCCTCATAGCAGCTGCTGAACGTGGTTTTGCTATCCTTGCCTTACAGAAAAGGAAGGTCAGCCTTTGAGACATAGTGAAACTTGCCCACATATACACTGGGAGTTAGTATTCAAGCCAGAACTTAAACCCTGGTCTGCCTCACTCTGAAGTCTGATACAGCTCAACCACCATGCCATGCTGGCTTCCTGTTCTAACTCCCTGCCTCTCTGCAGCCTTGGTCAATGTTGGCTGAAGTATGAACTGGGACTCCCTTGAAGTTCCTCAGTGCCAGCAACACATCAGGATTGGAGCAAATCATGGCTCACTGTATCTACTGACTTTGTCACTCAAGGGCCACTTGTCTCTTCTTCATGATCTTCTGTTCACTTCCATGTGAAATGTCATCGGGATTAAGATTCCTATGACACCTTCATCTGAAGAGTTCAACACATCATCAAAAAATCATCTTATTAATCCCCAGCCATTAATTTGAGGCAGTAGTCATTCCTAATCTAGTCCCTCAATTCCAGGTACCCAAGGTAAGGGGACTAATTTACAAGGTCATAGGGAAAATTATTCATCACTCTGGGAACTTCAAGATCCCCAGCTAGGAAGAATATCGTGTTCATTTATTTTCTCTGCCTACTTGAAGCTGTGCACTCTGTTCTATACCTTGGGGCTTTAGCCTAGTTATTATGTTTGAATTACTAAAATTGCTTAATGAATCCGTTAGCAAATTCTGACCAAATACTACTCAGTTCAGATTGTGGGCCTAACACCAACTTTATATAACATCCTTCCCCACCTGGAGCCTTAGGTTCCTCATCTACATGAGGAGATAAGTTTTGTGATCTTTAGAATCCTTTTCAATGGTGTGATTCATACCCATTTATAGATGATGAGATCGAAAATCATAAGGTTAATGATTCAGCTAGTAAATTTCAGAACTATAATTCTATCAAATTTGCAAGGTGTTATTCTCAAAGAAATCAATTATTTAAGGATATTTATTGGGCACCTGTTACATGCCAGGCCCTGTGCTGTGCTCTGGGGTCCATAAGTAAAAAGAAACCATCCCTGCTGAACAGACAGGTGTTGATATATTACCGGAGACAGACACAAAACAAAATTCCAACGTGATATGAGAGGAGTTATAGGGAAAGAATGAATGAGGTTTCAGAAGAGCAGAGAGCTGAGCCCAGCATGTCTAAGAAAGCTTAATACAAAGGAGACACCTCAGCTGGAAAGGAAGAATTGACTCATAAATTGATGGAATTGACCAATAACTAGTTACTCTTTGGGAGCTTTTATAAAGAGACATTCTGAATTTACTTAACTGCTTTTGGAATCTTAAAAAAAGAAACTTAGCAAATAGAGTCTTAGGTTCTGCCCAATGGAAAAAGAGCTGTAAAGAGATCATATAAAAGGACATATAGAAAGAGGAGGTCCTCAAAGATGCAGGGACATACACCTGAAATGCCTGCCTGCATCTATCACTAAATGTGGCTAGCACAAAATAAACAAATGTGTCTAACAAGAACAAGGGGAAATAAAAAGGGAAAGCATTGAAAATAACAGGAACTGGCACATTGTTCAAGCTATCCAAAAAGCCTGGTGAGGTTAGAGTGATTTTAAGAGACAAACCCAAATTGATAAGGGAATGTCAAGAAGAGAATAATGAGGAAGAGGACAGTAATGACGTGGATAAACAACCTGTTTTTCAAGTCCACACTCAATAAGTCCTCAACAGAAGGGTTGGGAGGGCCTCAGAGGCATGCCCGGTGATTTATGGGCAAGGAAAAGAAGACATTCCTTTAAAAAATTAAGTCTTTGCCTCAGTGAGTGTTAACAGAAGAGACTGGGCAATGAATGCTGGAAGTGAGCATAAATCCCCTTCTAGAGGAGAGAGAGTAGCACTTGGAGGAAATAAAGGTGAATGCCGACAAGACGAAGTTGATTAAGGAGCAGGCGTGCTCAGAGATGGAGCGAGTGATGGATTGGCACGTCTCGAAAGGCACATTCCAAGTTGGATGATGTCTGAGCATCTCTGGACTATCAGTGGGGAGGAAAAGGTGAGAGGATTGGGAGCCCAGGTCTCCTGCACACAATGAGCTGTCTTGCTTTTGGATGTGCAGGAGATGGGGAATTGGTATTTGTTTAAAACAAATTACCTGCTGGGTACTGGGCTTTTACATAGCTCCTCTCTTTGATTTCTCATCTTCCTCTGCAAGGTAAGTGTTGTCATCAGAAGACTGAGGGTTAGAGAGGTTAAATAACCTGTCCAAGCTCACATGGTAAGTAGCAGATCCAGGATTTGGACTCCAGTCTGTCTGATTATAAAATCTATATGTGCTTTTCATGTCATTCTAATGAAATAGTCATATCCTTGTACATTTTTGTAATGGATATGCCAAGCCTAGTGACTGGTAGGAGATCAAATAATGGTAGCTAGTAAAACTGGGAGTAGGACTTGAAGAGGGAGGAGGAGGAGGATCTGTGTATAAAATGATCACAATACTTATCGCAGAGAGCTGTTGTGAGAAACGAGGTGATATACGTCAGGTTTCCTCATAGGGCCTGGGTCACAGCGGGAATCCCAAACTGAGGGGCCCTTCCTTAGTACCAGACACCTCGTGTCATATTTCTCTGTAAGTTTTCTATATGTTTGAACTTCTCTAATAGGTCATAATTAATCTATATTTCTCACTGAATTTTACATATAAAAGATTCCAGTGGGTTTATTGAATGTAGGCAAGGGCAAATGAATGCAGATTGGGACCATATAGTATAAAAATGTCACATTTCCCTTTGCAATTGCTATTGTCATTAAGGGTATTTTCTTAATAACTAATAGCACATCCACTGTGTGTTAAATACACATGTATGTATGAATGCACACACGTGTGAGCATGTGTGTATGTGTGTGTGGTAGTGTACTGGGTGCTTAATATACATATATAACCAGTTTATTGAGAAATCCAAACTCAGTGATGCATAAACCTGATTATTTTCCCCATTCGCTGCTTACAACATGATTGTAAAATCTCCTTTTCTTGTTCCTTAATGATATCTTGGGCAGAATCCATAATCTTTCCATCATTTTCTGGTATTCAATGTTCATCCAGTATACAACTCCAATCTCATCTTGGATTTCACATCTGGGCTGGCCAGAGTTATGACTTAGGGATGGTAGGAGAAAGTTGCCTTGGGCTGGTTCTGGAGTATTTCTACCTGCCTTTCCAATGCTCACCTCCTCTGATGCTGGGGGATGTAGGGCAATTGGGCAGGAGGACAAATATCACCTTCCTACCAGCCCATAAGAATTGTCCCCCCCTCTTGGCTGGTCGTCGCTGCCTCTGGGGCTAACCTTCTCACTGTCTGTAGGCACTTCCTGTTAGGCCTATGTGCAAATGCTGACCTCTGGTAGGATACACACGTGGGGTTCTTGAGAGGGACCCATGTGGTAGACTCAGCACTGCTTGGCTCTGGCAGCTCACACACTAGCAGGCCACACCAAAGATTCTTGCTGGTGAGAACCCTTGCCTGACAAGAAACCCTCTGGGTCAGCAGTCAAGACAGCTCAAGCTTCTCTGACTTTCTGTGAACTTTGACCCACAGGAAATCACTCATCCCTGCTACATCAAACCATGGGAGTAAGTAAGAGCTGTGTCTGAATGTTTGTGTCCACCCAAAATGCATATGTTGAATCCCTACTTCCCAATGTGATAGTGTTTGGGGCTGGGGCCTTTGAGAGGTGATTAGGTCATGAGGGTGCAGCTGCCATGATAGGTTAGTGCTCTCCTAGGAAGAGACACCAGGGAGCCAGCTTCCCCTTTCTTCGATCCCTGCCATGTGAGAACACAGCAAGAAGACGGACATCTACAGACCAGGAAGAGGATCCTCACCAGAACCCAACCATGCTGGCACCCTGACTTGGGACTTCCAGCCTCTAAAACCATGAGAAATAAATTTCCATTGTTGGAACCACCCAGTCTGCGCTATTCTATTACAGCAGCCTGAGCTGACCAAGACGGGCTGATTCAGGGCCGTGCCCTTTCTCTTCCTACCACCTCTCCCCCACTCCCTTCTGCTGCTTCTCACACAGGCCCAAGAAGCAGCTCAGCCAGTCTGCTGTATAAATAGTTACCTGAACAGAGAAGATCTGGACTTCTCCCTTGCGTGCACCCCAGTCTCTCTGAGGAATCTTCCTGCCACCTCTTCTTCTTTGCTTTGGGCACAAGTGGTGGTTTATGGAAGTGAAGGAAAAGCCTCTGCATTAAGCCTTCTTCCTTTACAAGGCCCCCAGTATCCTCTTCCTCAGCACTCTCCTCCAAGATTTTTGTTTTGTTTGTTCTAACAAGCATGCCCATCCCCCAGACAGTGTGCACCGCATCCATTAGGTGTGAATTTACCCATCCACCTCCCCTGCCACCTGCCCAACACACCATGAATGTTACTTCCGATATGTGCACATTAGTGTTTATCTATTAGTACCAATTTAATGGTGAGTACATGTGGCGTTTTGTTTCTCTTTTCTTGTGATACTTAAGAGAATAGGCTCCAGCTCCATCTGGGATAATACAGTAAGTAGTTCACCATTTTTTATAGCTGAGTAATACTTCATGTAGTACATATACCACATTTTATCAATCCACTCACGTATGGATGGACACTTGGGTTGTTTCCACATCTTTGCAATTGTGAATTGTGCTGCTATAAACATTGGAGTGATCCATTTTGAATTAATTTTTGTGTATGATGTGAGGTTGTTGTCATTTTTTCCTTTGCATATGAGCATCTAATTGTCCCAGTACCATTTGAAAGATCAGTATTTCTCCACTAAACTGCCATAGTAATTTGTAAAAAAATCAGTTGAGTATGTATGTGCAGGTCTATCTTGGACACTATTCCGTTCTGTTGATGTATTTGTCTAATTCTATGGCAATGCCATACGGTCTTCACTGTCTTGATTATTATAGTTTCATAGTAAGTCTTGAAATCAAATACCATAAATTCATCAACTTTGTTCTTTTTCAAAATTGTTTTACCTGTATTAAGTATTTAAATTTGTATATAAATGTTATAATTAGCCTATCAATTTCTTTTAAAAAATGTCTACTAAGATTTTCATTGGGATTGTATTGAAACTATAGACTAATTTGGGGATAATTGGTATGTTAATATATTGAGTTTTCTAATCTATGAATATATTTTTTCTTTCCATTTAAGTCTTTTATAAATTCTCTCATTGATTTTCTTATGAAAGCCACACACAAATTTGCATTATTTTTGTTAGATTTATCCCTAAGTATTTTGTTTTTTTAATGCTATTATGGAGGATTAGCTTGTTAAAGAAAACAGTAATGGTATTTTATTCATAGAATTTTCCCCAGAATCCATCCATGTTCCACAGTTGTTAAGGTGGGGGCTTTGCTATCAGTCAGAGCTATCTCTAAACTCTAGCACCACCAGAATGGGAAGCAGCACTGCATAGTTTTTCAGAGCACAGATTCTAGAGTCAGGGTGTCTGGGTTTGAAGCCTTGCTCAACCACTTACTAGTTTATAACCCAAGATTCTCCAGAGTTCACTTTCTTTATCTGTTAAATGGTCATAATAATAATAATAGCTGCCAATAATACCTATCTCATAGAGTTGTTCAAAGGATCCAATGAACAGTGTCAAGCAATGTCAAGCACATAGAAATAACTCAAACCTGTTAGCTTTTATTATTTCCTACTAGTTTTGCAACCTTGGGCAAGCCAATTTTGATAAGCCCCCACCTCCACATTCATAAATTAGGAATAATTAATAAGATTATGTTGATGATCAAATTAAAATGAAGATTCAAAACAGTGCACAATGCCTGGCATATAGTAAGCCCTTATTGATGTTAGCTATTCATAGTATCTATATTGGTATATTGATTAGCATATACAAGCATACCTTGGCGATATTGTGGGTCTAGTTTAAGACCACCACAATAAACTGAATGTCACAATAAAGCAAGTCACATGAATTTTTTGGCTTCCCAGTGCAAATAAAAGTTATGTTTACACTATATTATAGTCTAGGAAGTGTGCAATAGCATTATGTCTTTAAAAAGTACATACCTGAATTAAAAACACTTTATTCCTAAAAAGTGCTAATGATCATGTTAGCCTTCAGTGACTTATAATTTTTTTTCTGGTGGAGGGTCTTGTCTCAATGTTGATGGCTGCTGACCCATCAGGGTGGTGGTTGCTGAAGTTTGGGGTGGCTGTGGCAATTTCTTAAAATGAGACGGCAATGAAGTTTACTGCATGGATTGACCCTTCCTTTTACAAAAGATTTCTCTGTGGCATGTAATGCTGCTTCATGGTATTTTACCCACAATGGAACTAATTTCAAAATTGAAATCAATTCTCTCAAACCCTGCCACTGCTTTTATCAACTAACTTTATGTAACATTCTAAATCCTTTGTTTGCATTTCAACAGTGTTCACAGCATCTTCACCAGGAGTAGATTCCATCTCAAGAAACCACTTTCTTTGCTCATCCATAAGAAGGACCTCTGCATCTGTTAAAGTTTCATCATGAGATTGCAGCAATTCAGTCACATCTTCAGGCTCCACTTCTAATTCTAGCTCTTTTGCTGTTTCTACCACATCTGCAGTTACTGCCTCCTCTGAAGTCTTGAATCCCTCAAAGTCATCCATGAGGGTTGGAATCAATTTCATCAAACTCCTGTTAATATTGATAATTTGACCTCCTCCCATGAATCATGAATATTCTTTATGGCATCTGGAATGGTAAATCCTTTCCAGAAGATTTTCATGTTACTTTGCCCAGATCCATCATAGGAATCACCATCTATGGCAGCTATAGCCCTAGGACATGTATATCTTAAATAATAAGACTTGAAAGCTGAAATGACTCATTGACCCATAGGCTGCAGAACAGATGTTGTGTTAGCAGACATGAAGACAACATTAATCTTGTGCATCTCCATTAGAGCTCTTGGATGACTAGATACATTGTCAACAAACAGTCGTATTTTGAGATGAATCTTTTTTTCTAGCAGATCTCAACTGTAGGCTTAAAATATTCAGTAAACCATTCTGTCAACAGATGTGCTGTCATCCAGGCTTTGTTGTTCTGTTTCTAGAATACAGACAGAGTAGATTTAGTGTAATTCTAAAGGGCCCTAGGATTTTTAGAATGGTAAATGAGCAATGGCTTCAACTTAAAGTCACCAGCTGCATTAGCCCCTAACAAGAGAGTCAGCCTATCCTTTGAACCTTTAAAATCAGGCATTGATTTTTCCTCTCTAGCTACGAGTCCTAAATGGCATCTTCTTCTAACATAAGGCAGTTCCATCTACACTGAAAATCTGTTGTTTAGTATAGCCACCTTCATCAATGATCTTAGATAGATCTTCTGGATAACCTGCTGTGACTTCTACATCAGCACTTACTGCTTCACCTTGAACTTTTATGTTATGGAGATGGCTTTTTTCCTTAAACCTCATGCACCAACCCTCTGCTAGCTTCAAACTTTTCTTCTGAAGCTTCCTTGCCTCTCTCAGCCTTCATAGAGTTAAAGAATTAGGGCCTTGCTCTGGATTAGGCTTTGGCTTAAAGGAATGTTGTAGCTGGTTTGATCTTCTATCCAGACCACTAAAACTGTCTCTGTATCACCAATAAGGCTCTTTCACTTTTTCAACATTCATGCATTCCCTGGAATAGCACTTTTAATTTCTTTTAGGAACTTTTCTTAATTCACAACTTGGCTAACTGTTTGGCACAAGAGGCCTAGTTTTGAGCCTATCTCAGTTTTCAACATGCCTACCTCACTAAGCTTAATCATTTCTAGCTTTTGATTTAAAGTGAGAGGTGAATGAGTCTTCCTTTTACTTGAAGACTTAGAGGCCATTGTAGGGTTATTAATTGGCCTAATTTCAGTATTGTTGTGTCTCAGAAAATAGGAAGGCCCAAGGAGGAGATAGATGTGGATATGGCCAGTTTAAGGAGTTGTCAGAAAACACACAACACTATTGATTAAGTTTGCTGCCTTATCTTGGCATTGGTTCTTGGCATCCCCAAACACTTATAACATTATAGTAACATCAAAGATCATTGATTACAGGTCACTTTAACAGATATAACAATAATTAGAAGGTTTTAAATATGATGAGAATTACCATTGATGACACAAAGACATGAAGTGAGCACATGCTATTGGAAAAATGGCACCACTAGACTTGCCTGACACAGGGTTGCAGCAAATCTTCAATTAAAAAAAACGCAGTATCTGCAAAGTGCAATAAAGCGAAGTGCAATAAAATGAGGTGTGCCTTATTGCTATTAAGCAAATGATTATTTTAAAAATAAAATACCCACTGAACAATGAATACTAGCCTTACAGAAAAACCTGTAGGGAAAATTCAATAGTTATAGAAGTGGTTGCTACATTATTTATTAATAGGTGATGCACAAACCGACTTTTTGAAATCTGGCTGTTTTTAACCATTCATGCTAAATGGCTTTTTGTGGTTGTCCAGAATATTCCCTGCCTCCCTATGTTGTTTCTAAACACCATTGCAGATTGTGATGTTCAAGCTACAAACTAAAGTCAATCTGTTTATTGTAATGACTTCCAGTTACATATACCCAATTACTACTGTCATTAAGAAAGCAGTAGCTGTCGATATTGAGTAGCAATGTGACATTAGGTGTTCAATGTGTGTAGCTTCAAACCATGACCTAGGAAAAACTTAAAAGCACCCAAGATAGTACCTTTTATTTTTAATTCTTGTCCTATTTCCTATTAAACAAAACAAAACAAAAAAACTTTGCCAACTTACGAATGTTGAGCAAGAGACTGACAGGAGGTTCTTGAATTTACAAGTACTAATTAAGCATTTTGGGTTATAGCATGATATTGGCATAGATGGTAACATAATCTCTAGGGAAATTAGCCAGTTTAATTCCACAAACGTTTATTAAGTGTGTTTGCACAGATCTAGCCACTTTACATAGTATGGGAAATCACAACTCAGTGAGGTTTAACAGGAAATGATAGATCACGACTTAAGCCACAGATTTGAATGTCAAGCTATGTTGTGAGACTTACAAAGCTGCGCATCTTTGGCTAAGTCATTTGCCCTCTGTTTTCATGTTCTTCATCTGTAAAACATGGCACCAGTGCAAGGAGGTTGACTAGAACATGATGATCCTGATTTTATTATCTAATTTTAAGATCTATTCTCTGCCTTTAAGCTTGTTGCATTCTAATTGGAAGAAAAGTAGCCTACCTGGAAAAGGTACATAATTATCCTAAGTGTTATTTGAGTAGGAGTTGGATTAATAAATTCAAGGTGGTAAAATTGTACATTATTAGAAATATGAATTAAATTAACATTGCAGACTGTTTTCTCATCTGTAAAACAGGTTAATTATATTATAATTGCTTTGCAGTGTGCAAAATTAATGAGTTAATGTTTTTCAAACTTCTAGAATGTTAAAAATATATTGAAAGTTAGTGGCTTGCCCTTTTGGACTTAGCATCTACTTAAACCTCCCAAGATTTTGTGTTTTGACATAATAAGGAAAACTGTGCCTTGAAGACATTTGGATCATAAATCTGCCCCAGAGGGTAAAGATCTAAATAAGTTTAGTGTCGTCAAGGGAACAAATTATCTATTATTTTTAATATAAACAATTTAACCAGCACCAAACCACACACTGTACCTTTGCTTTTTCTTTCTCAGTTGTTTTAACCAGATGCAGAGATCCAGCTTGATACCTGTTCCATAGGGGGATCTGTTAAAAAGTTTTGGAATCGTTTTGACCTGTGTTTAAATCTCATCTCTTCTATTTACACAACCGTGTGATTTAGGTAAATGCTTATTTTCTGTGAGCTTCAGTTTCTCCATCTGTAAAATGGAAGTGATTCCACTTTATAGGTTTGTCTTGTGAGGTTTAGGAGATCAAGTAGGTAAAGTCTTTAGCAGAATGCCAGGAATAAAAGAGGTGTCTGTGGATAATAGCTATTGTTAGGTTTAGTTCCGACCCTTGTGAAGTAGAGGCAGGGTTTATGAGAGTTGTTCTCTTGTCATATGTCATTTCACTGGCTATCATATTAGATTCTTTAAGTAACTTAAATAGAAGTAGCCTAAATGAAACACCTTTTTTTGATTCCAACAATAGGAGAATGATTATATCCATATGATAGGAAATTATTCAGCTGTAATAATAATCCAATACTATGGGATCGTGTTATAAAGCAAATTGAAAAAATAATTAGGCAGCAAAAATCTATATATAGTATGAGCCCAAATATGTAACATATGCATAGAACAAAAAATTGGGAAAAACAATGTAAAAGATTTAAATTGGGTGATAGTAGAAATATGGTGTTTTTTTTCTTTTTGTATTTTTTGAAATATGGAGCAATTTTTATATCATTCAAAATATGTTTTTTTCCTATTTTCCACTTTTCAAAATTATGTGTTTTTAACACAATGAACATATATTAAACATCTTACAAGATAGAAGACTACATTTATTTGAACATGTAGAAAAGAAATCTGTAGATATCAATTTTTGAAGAAGTTTCAAGCCTAGTGAAGAATTCCTAAGACAAGACCCCTCTCTGACAGGGCCATGCTACTTAACAATAAGTTTTAATTTGACAAATATTTATCAAATTCTCTCATCATCTATTTCAATTACTTTTCTTGTTTTTTCACTTTTGTCTTCTGCTTGGCATAACTTTGTATTCAATTTAAATGCTTATGCTATGTACAGTGAAGAACAGCACACCAGATCAACATGTTAAAAATGTATGAGGAATATAACTGGCCCATGATTGACATAGTGTGCATATATTTTTTAAATTTGAGATATGGAGACTCCAAATGTTCAGAATCCTTGTGTCTCCAGTTTTTATTTTCATATTAGGATATTCCGTTTGGAGCCGTGGGATCCCACCATGACCTCCAGAGAAGAATCTAGCTGTGCCCACCCCTCCAGCCCAAAATCCATTTATTTAAGTATGACTGTTTCTTATTTAACTTAAAGCATCATTGTCCTATCTCAGAATCAGTCATAGGTAAGCAAGGTGGGGAGATCAGACTGTGAAGTAAGAAAAACAGAAAATGGCTTTGGTGGTCTCAGCCCTCTCTTCTTGCTGGGGAATGGTGCACAGTCTAGTTTCCATAGATAAACTCAAGAGGGAAGATGTGATGGGGAAACTCTTATGGATAAAAAGTTTTCAAATTTAGCATCGGTTTTCAACCCACTGAAGATTTTCCTTTTCTCTGCTTTGTAATGGTAAAGAGACAGCCACAGCTACTTGGCATATGTCTGGCTTCCCAAGAAGATTTTGAGATGCAGACAGTCAGAGAATATCTTATCTATTTCTGTTCCCCACAACATATGGCATATCATATCTACTCAATAAATATTGGTGAAATTCAATTTACATTTTACCAACAGGCCTTTAAAATCATAGCACTGTTAGGAATTTTCATACAGGGGATGGAATGATTTTGAAAATCCAGAAATCATATTTTATCATCACTCTTTTGCTTACAAAACAAAACAAACAAACAAAAAAAAAGCAAAAATATCTCTGCAATGGCCCTTTCCATGGCACTTAACCCTTGACTTTGGCCTCTGAGGCTTGTGATAATTGGTCCCTGACTGCCTCTCTAAGTTTATCTTGTACCAGTGAAGCCATCTTTCATTTTGCTCCAGGCATGTTGCCTTTCAGCTTCTATAATAAACATGCTCATTCTCACCTCAGAGCTTTTGCAGCTGCGGATCCCTATGCATGGAATGCTTTTCTGCTCTCTCTTTGTATTCCTGGTTTCTTGTTCAGGTCTTAATCAATTGTTACCTCCTCAGAGAGAACTTTCCTGATGACCTATATAAATGTGGTCTCCTCAGTTACTGTCTGATCACATCACTGTTTTATTTTCTTCATAAAATTTTTCATTATCCGAAATATTTTCTTTTTTGTTCTCACTAGAAGGTAGACTCAAGGAAGGCAGGGCTTTCTTGAGCATTACACTGGTTTTTCATCCCCTATTGAATATTGGAGGGAGGAAGGAAGGAAGAACAGACAGACGAATGATGAAAGGAAGGGTAAGAAAGAAAGAAGGAAAGCAGTAAAGAAGGAATTTTATATCAGACAGCCCTTACAACTATCCAGTGCGGTAAGATCCATAATCCTAATTTTATGGACAGGTAAACTGAGGTAAGAAGAAATCATTTATCTATGTAGTGATCACAAGTTGTGAATGGAATAACTAGGGTTATAAATAGAATCTTCTATTCCAACTGTGTTAAAGTAACTGTTACCAGACTTACCTTTGCACTATAAACAACTATAAAACTGGGGAAAATATATGAAATAACTGATTTTAGACATTGAACAATAGGCAGCTCAGGAATGTGATTGCTGAGAAAAAGGAAATAAATGAGGGAAAACTCCACTTACTCTTGCTTTCTGCCTAGAGGTACTTTCTGGACTATAGCAGAGGGAGTGGGAGATGAAGAAGAGCATAGCAAACTCAAGAGCTGAAGAGATGATGATCAAAGTTCATGAAACTGATGAATCTGGAAGTACCAGGGCATAATTCCAGAGGAGAGGTTGGTATATGGAGAACAAGCTCCAAAAATATACATATGGGTACCCTTAAGATGGTTGCTGAATAGTAACCTATGAATGCTCAGGGCAAAGCCCAACTCAGCTGAGCAAGAATGACTAGGGAGCTCTAAGCTGAACAATTCCAGAGCTCAAAAAGGAGTTTGAATTCTGAACAGCAAGAGTAGATAAATTTCAGTGAACACCCAAAAATGTATTAGATACCCAAGAAGGGTCATGTCTTAGTGATTGAGTTAAACTAACCCAAAAGTAAAGGCTGCTCTAGACCTGCCATAACAAAGCTTAAAAACATGCCTTGAAATGATCAAGCTGATTCAGCGAAAACAAACTTCAACACCATTTGAAGGAAGACAATAAAATCTAGGAAGTCAATAACTAAACATTTACAGTGGCCAGCATCCAAAAAAAAAAAAAAAATATATATATATATACATATATACACATATATGAGACATGTGAAAAAGCAGAAAAATGTGACCTCTAATTAGAAAAAATAGTCAGTAAATAGTTAAAGACCCATAAATGGCGCAGACAATGGAATTAGTAAACAAAGAATTAAAATAGATATTATAAATATGTTCATGGATTTAAAGAAAACCTTGAACATTAAGAGGACAAAAATTAAGTATAAGAATAAAAGAATCAAGTAAACTTCTAGAGCTGAAAAGTATAATATCTGAAATGTATAATTCACTAGAAAGCTTTAACAGTAGATTAAACACTGCAAGAAAAAAAATAAGGAAATTTGGAGACATAGCAATAGAAATGATCTAAAATAAAGCACAAAAGAAAAAAAAAAGAGCTAAAAAAATTCTCAGTGACATTGGGGCAGTATTCTGTGATTTAACATATATGTAATTAGAATCTCAGAAGGAGAGAGAGCCAAAAAATTACTTGCATAATGGCTGAAAACATTTCATATTTGACTATAAACTCATATATTAAAGAAACTAAATAAAACTCAAGCAGGATAAACAAAAATAAAACCATGCCAGCAAACATCACCATCAAATTTTTGAAAACCAATGATAAAATGAATATCTTAAAAGAAGCTCAAGCAAAGGATGCATTAAATACAGAGGAATACAAATAAGAAGTTTCACTGATTTTTCATCAGAAATAATGAAATTTAGAACATAATGGAACATCTTTAGCATGTTTAAAAAGAAAAAAAAATTATTATCAACCTAGAACTCCATATCCAATGAAAACATCCTTAAAAACTTGAGAAAATATTGAGAATTTTTTTCAGAAAAATAGAAGCTGAGAGAATTTGTTGCCAGCAGAACTGAATATAAGTAGTATTAAATAAGTTTTTCAGAAAAGAGTCTAAAGTCAGTTAACTTTATTAACTTTCCACCTTAAGAAGTTATTTTAAAAAGAGCAAATTAAACTCAAAATAAGTGAAAGAAAAATATAATGAAGACTACAGCAGAAATCAGTGAGGTAGAAGCCAGAGAAACAATAAAGAAAATCAATTAAACCAAAACCTAGTTCTTGGACAAGGTCAATTAAACTTTAATAAGAAGCTAACCTAATCAAGAAAAAAGAGAGAGAAAAGCATAAAATCCAATATTAATGAGAAAGGAGGAGGCATCACTATAGATACTACAGATGTCAGTGTTAATAAAGCAATATTATGAACAATATCATGCCAATTAGATGCATAGGAAAATTTCCTGCAATACAAAAATTAACAAAATCGATAGAAGAAATGGACAACTTGAATAGCCACTATATATTAAAGATATTAAATTTATAATAATAAACCTTCCTCCAGAGAAAACTTCAGAGACAGATGGCCTCGCTAGCAAATTCTATCAAACATTTGAGGAAAATAATACCACTCTTACTCAAAATCACACAGAATTTAGATGAAGCCAGCATTTGCTGATAACAATAACTAAAGAGAGCAATACATTATGGCCAGGTGTGCTTTATAGCCAGAACACAAGGTTGGCTTACCATTTGAAAATTAACCAATGTGATTCACGATACAATTTTAATAAAAAAGAAAGGCTGTACAATCATCACTATAGATGCAAAAGAAACATTTGACAAAATTCAATACTCATTCATAACAAAACCTCTCAGAAAACTAGGAAGAGAAAGAAACATACTCAAGCTGATGTTATAAAAGGCATCTATGAAAAGCCACAGCTAATATCTTACTTAGAAAGCTGGACACTTTTTTCATACGATCAGGATCACTTTCACCACTTCTATTCAACATTGTACTGACAGTTCCAGTCAGTAAAATAAAGCAAGAACAAAAGGCATAGAGACTAGAGGGAAAGAAGTAAATCTGTCCATGTTCACAGATGTAGAAAATCTTAACCAATCTACAAAATAGCTACTAGAATTAAGAGGTGAATTTAGCAAGATTTCAGGATACAAATTCAGGATACAAAAACAAATTGTATTTTCACATGTTGGCAATAAACAATACAACATATTTTTTAAATACCATAGAAATAAATTTAACTATAAAAGTGTCAGACCTATATGATGAAAAATTACAAAACATTGCTGAGAAAAATTTTAAGACTCAAATAAATGGAAAGATTTCCCATGATGCTGGATTAGAAAACTCAATATTTTAATGATACCCATTCTCCCCAGATTGACTCATTGATTCAATGCAATTCCAATTAAAATCACAACAGGCCTCACATCCAATTTAAAAGCCTATTCTAAAATTTATATGAAAATGCAAAGGACCTAGGACAGCCAAAATGATTTTGGAAAAGATGAACAAAATTGAATAACTGATAACACCTTATTTCAAGACTTACTATAAAACTACAGTAATCAACACAGAATAGTATTGATGTAAGCATATCATTAAATGGAACAAGACAGAGATTCCACACATATATGATCAGTTGCTGAAACATGTTAATGGGAGACTGTCTTTTTACCAAATGGTGGTGGAATAACTGGATATTCATATGGACAGAAAAATACCAGGTCCTTATCTCACATGGTACACTGAAATCTCTTGAAATGGATAATATACTCAACCATACAGGCTGAAGCTATAAAACTCCTAGAAGAAAACATATAAGCAAACATTCATAACCTTTAAGTAGATAAATATTTCTTAGGACACATAGATCATAAAACGTAAAATAAGAAATAGATAAGTTTTACTTCACTAGAATTTTGTTCTTGAAAGACAGACCTGGGTAAGCAAATGAAAGACAAACCAAACACTGGGAAAAATATTCACAGAGTGTATATCAAACAAATAACTGGCATCCAAAATTTGTATGTATATCCCTGTGACTGCATGTAACTCAATAACAAGATACTTTTAAAATGGGTAAAATATTAGTACATTTACCTCACCAAAGAAGATATATGATTGGTAGCCAATCAGAACATGGAAAGATACTATATTACTTTCCTAGGGCTTCTATAACTAAGTACTCCAAACAGAGTGGCTTAAAACAACAGAAATTTATTGTCACATGGGTCTTCATTCTAGAAGTCTGAAATCAGGGTGTCAGTGGGGTCATGATTCTTCTGAAGGGTCTAGAAAAGGGTCTGTTCCACGACTCTCTCCTAGCTTCTTGCAGTTGTTGGCAGTCCTTGATGCTTCTAGGCTTGTACACTCATTACTTCAATTTCTGCCTCCATCTTCACATGGCATTCTCCTTTATGTGTGTGCCTGTGTGTCTCTACATGAGCTTCTCCTAAGGACACCAGTCATGGGGTTTAGGGCCCACTGTAATCCAGTTTGAGCTCATCTTAACTTGATTACACCTGCAAAGATTCTATTTCCAAATAAGATCACCTGCATAGGTACTGGGAGTTAGGACTTCAACATGTCTCTTATGGGGACACAATTCAACCCACAGCAGATTCCCAAAATCATCAGGAAATTGCAAATTAAAGCCACAGTGAGAATGCCTACCAGAATGGCTAAAAATAAAAACAAACAAACCCCACACAAATCTAACCATAATAAGTGTTGACAACAACATAGAACAAATAGAGTTTTCATACATTGTTGGTGGGAGTGTAAAATGGTACAATCACTTTGAAAAGCAGCCAATTTCTTATAAAGTTAAATATAATATCACCCTATGACCCAGAAATTCTATCCCTAGATATTTACCTGAAAGAAATGAAAACATATATCCATGCATAGAGCTGCATATGACTGTTCATAGCAGCTCTATTCACAATAACCTAAGCCTGGAAGCAACCCCAGTGTCCCATAGCAAATGTCTGAGTGGCTTAGCCCATTTTGTGCCACTATAACAAATACCTGAAACTGCTTTTATAATGAACAGAAATTTATTTCTCACAGTTCTGGTGGCTAGGAGGGCCATGACCTTGGTGTCAGCATCTGATGAGGGCCATATTGCTGTCATCCTATCGTGGAAGGTGGAAGGATGGAGAGAGAGTAGGAGAAAGACAGGGGAGAGCGAGAGTGAAAGAGGGGGCTGAACTCATCCTTTCTAAGGAACCCACTCCCATAATACTGGTCTTAATCCATTCATGAGGGTGCATCCCTGATGATCTAATCACTTCTTTTAGGTCCCACCTCTTAACACTGTTGCATCAGGGACTAAGTTTTCAACACATGCTCTTTGGGGGACACATTCAAACCACAGCAACAATGAACAGATAAACAAATTGTGGTAAATCCATACAAGGGGATAGCAGCGATAAAAAGAAATAAACTATTGATATAAGCAATGACTTGGATGAATCTGAAAATTAATATGGTGAGTGTAAGAAGTCAGAGGCCAAACATTACCTACAGTGTGTATGTACATTACATTTATATGAATTTCTAGAATACAGAAAACAAATCTATAATGACAGAAACCAGATCATTATAAATGGAGCTAGGAGTTGGAGTGGGGAGACTCACTGGAAAACATCATAAAGAAACTTTTGGCAGTGACGGAAATATTCTATACATTGATCACGGTGGTAGTTACACAGGTGTACGCATTTGCCAAAATGTAATGATGAATCTACTTAAAATAGGTTCGTTTTGTATCATATAAATTATGCAGCAATAAAGTTGATTTTTAAAGTACAACCATCTGTTATTGGAGTGAAACTCCTCTGGGATAACTACTCTTTTCTAACTCACGCTTAGGCCAGGCAGTTATAAGAACTAAATAAGGCAACACCCACTAACATCCTGTGCTCCACCCTGCCACAAATAGCTGATCACAGCACTTTCCTGTTAGGGAAATTTTAAGGCTTATGATATAGTGTTAATATTTATATTTATATTTGTTCAGTGATTGCTAACTATTCTATTTTACAGATGTCGGCCAATTATACCATTTTCTGAATTTTGCTGGCCTTGTAGCTTTTATGAATTACAAATTCCTGTAATAATATAAACTTGATTTTGGTATAATGGAAAGATGCAATAGGCTTTCGTGCTAATAAGTCTGTGGTTTAAATTCTGACTCTGCCATTTACCAGCTGTGTGACATTCATTCTTTCATTTAAAAATATTTTAATATTTTTTAATATTATCATATCAGGCAATTATGATATATCAGATATTTCCCCAGGCATAGGGGTTGTGCGTGAAAGTCCCTGACCTCAGGGAGTTTACAATCCCATGCTTCAACTTACTTCCACTCTCCAAGCTTTGGGGTCTTGCTATCTGTAAAATAAGGTTGTACTACCATCTTCATAGGTAGTGGGGATTAAATGAGATCGTGAAGCAGTCTGCTCAGTATGATTAGACAGTGAAATAAGGGTGTCCCTCCTGCTGCACCTGTCTGCCTCCAACTCCCTTACTACTCTCTCCTGTCTCATCCTATCCTTTCTTTTTTTCCTTGTTATGAATATGATATATCTTTGTTTTTTTCTTTTATTTCATTATATTATGGGGGTACAGATATTGTTAGGGT
>VBSM01000529.1:40769727-40784648 GCA_008086735.1 Cheirogaleus medius | reverse complement strand
CCCCCCCCCCCCGCTGTGCTAGAGCTTCAAGCGTTTCTAATCCCCTGTTGGTGCACGTCACACCCATTATGTAAGTATACCTTCTCTGGTCGTGCATTTTATTTCAGTCCCCTTCTATACTACAGCAATATACTCTAAATGGCAATATTTTCTCAGCTAAAAAAGGTATTTGCTTTTCCAAATGAATTCATTTCATTCTTTTCCCACTGAAACTATTTTATTATGAAGCTCACATTGGATGGCATTTAAAAAACAGTTCCTGGACTGATTTTTCAGTTATCCTTAATGAATTGAAGTATGATACTCCTTAACAGTAACTCTTGATGTTTGAATAGCATTTTACCATTACAAAGGCTTTTTGTATCTATTACCTAATTTAATCATCTCAACTATCCTGTGAGGTCAGTGGAGGGATTATCATATCTACTGTACGATTTGGTATGCCAAGGCTTTCCTAGGTTAAAAAGATATTTAAATCAGAGATGGAATTTGATACCGCTTTTCCTGACCTCAATGCAGTATACTTTTCCTTTGTTTATGTATTTTGCCAAATTTACTGAGTGCTGATTGTATACTGGGCATATACAATGCAATGCCCTTAAGAAGCTCTTCTTCTCTGGGGAAGTCAGACCTGATTATAGAGCAGTGACTATAATACACGGTGAGATATAAATGACAAGGGACACACAATTATATGGGGGACAATTGTCACAGAGCAACAAAGGATCAGCCTTGGCACATAGGAGAAAGGGAACTGTGATGTGCCGTGGAGCAGAGTATTGAGGCTAGTTATGATTTTTCCATATAAATGAGGAAGGGAAAGGCCTTGCAAAAACACCCCAAAACAAGAACCCCTTGAGTTTATGTTTCATCTCTACTCTTATCAGCACTGGGTTATTCTTCACTTTGGCAAAAAAGAAAAAAAAATATTCATAAAGTCCCACCCACCAATAGGGCATGTTTCCCATGGCTATTTCTTGGCCCTGGGCCCTGCTTTGGCTGGAGATGCCTGTATAGGGAGGGAGTGGGGGATGGAGTTTGTGTTTATTAGTATGTAGTTCTTGAAACTGGCCACCAGTGAAAAATCAAATCTCCTTGGAATATTCTTAAGCTTCCTACATGTTTGATTAGTTTTTCCCAGTAGGGAATGAAATAAAGAAGTAGCTGGAGAGAAAGAGATCTTGCTCTCTGCATGGTCCAAGACTAGCTCATGGTATAATATTGATCTTCACAAGACACAGGAAAGGTGAGAATTATTCCACGTGTTTAAAGGAAAGGCTACTGGCTGTTGATCTTTGTAGTAGGTGAGGGCAGAGGAGGACAGGGGAATCTGAGGTCTCTTTTTGGCCGTCCCACAGTCCTTTGACATTCTTTTGTCTCAATTTCCCTCTCCACAAAAGAAGATACAGTATGCTTACATAAGGTTCTTCCATTCATTCATGTTCCTAACAGCCCGCAGAGCACGTGCTATGTAGTAGGCACTCCCCTAGGTGTCGAGGATGTAAGGATATAAGAAAGAGTAGGGTTCAAGGAAGATATGGCTCCCTGTGGGGGTTCCTGCTGATAAGGGGCTGGGCAGACATGGGGCTTTGGGTGGGTGAAGGGCACGTGAGCCCAGATGCTGGGGCCAGGTAATCCTGGAGGAAGCCGCAGGGGATTGTGTGGGGAAGCAGGAAAGGGAGAAGCCTGGTTGATGGTGTGGCCAAGGAGCAATTCTGGTGGAGAAGAGAAATGCCTAATGAAGAGCTCCTAAATTATGTTGGTGTGATATATAAGCCCTCTTTCTTCAAAGGCCTCTATAAAATATTAAGTAAAATCTATATTGCTCATTAATATGTGGCAGAGTAGATTCTCTTTGGAAATGAAGAGAAGCGCTTAGCCCTGCGGTAGGGTTTGTGTGCAGCTCAAGAGGCCAGACACAGGAAGAAAGAAGCCAATATGGAACTTAAAAAATACATGTGTTCATAACACATATATACCTGTATATCTAACAAACTCACTATGTGTGTATGTATAATATCACTATATGTATAGGTGTATGCACGCACATGTATAGGAAGATCCCTCTAAAGAAAAAAGCTTCTTGAGAAACAAAAAAAGAGTATTAATTAGACAATATATACTTAGTGTAATAACATGAGCTAACACTTACTATGTACTAGGTATTTTTCTAAGTATCTTAAATATATGTCTTCTTTAATCTTTACAGCAATTTCATGAGATAGGTAGTAACATTATCACCATTTTGTAGAGGAGGAATCTGAGACACAGAGAAGTCAGGTTACTTGCATAAGGACACACAGTGAGTAAGAAATAGAGCTGGGATTTGATCCCAGGAATCCTGGATCTACCACCTTGACTTTTACCCACCATATCCTATTATGTAAGATATGATATGATTCATTTTTAATATTTTTGGAAGGAATTGGATCCTTCTGGGAACATAGAGGATTGATTTCAGAGCAGACAAATGTAGGGAATGGAGGCTTCTTCTCTGCATGGTGACTTTAAATGCACTGCTCCCTGAATTTGGTTGCAGATCTTGGACAAGATTTGCTAATTTTATTCTTTCATTCAATAAATATTTCCTGAGTAGCCACTGTATGCCAGATGCCATTCGAGGTTTTGGAGAAAGAACAGTGAACCCAATAGGCAAAATCCCAGCTATTGTGGAGTTTGCGTTCTAGCAGGGAAGACCATAGAAGTGTCAATTGATGGTTTGTCCAATTATGAAAGCTGCTGTAGAGATAAGAGATACAATAGTGAACATACATAGGAAAGAAGGCAGCTGCTATGTCATCCCGAGTGGCCACGGGAAGCCTTAATGATAAGATGACATTTGAGCAGTATGACAATAAGAAATACATATTTGGTCTTTGTCCTTGTTCCTCACACAGAACTCCTAAAACCCTGAAATTTCCTGAGTGATAGGGGTGAGAGGAACATCTTTTGTTATTTATAACATGCCCCTTTCAACCATACATGAGTTTCTGTTAATGAGGTGACTCTTGCTGGGTCCCTAGATAGCTTCAAGATGGAGACTGGTTGCCACAGGAACCACTGTGTGACTAGAGGTTTGGAACTTTCAGCACACCCTCCCACCTCTGGGGAGGACTGAGGGGATTGAGATTGAGTTAATAATCAATGACCAATGATTTAATCAATCATGTCTACCTAATGAATCCTCCATAAAAACAAATGACAGAGTTTGGAGAGCTTTGGGGCTGGTGAACACATTGACATGCTGAAAGGCTAGCGTGCCCAGAAAGGGCATGGAAGCTTCCCACCCCTCCTCCCATGCCTTGCCCTATGCATCGCTTCCATTTGGCTGTCCCTAAGTTGCATACTGGTAACAGTAAATAAAGTGCTTTCCTGAGTTCTATGAGTCCTTCTAGCAAATTATTGAATTTGTGAAGGGGGTAGTGGGAACTCTTGCTTTGTATCCAAGTTGGACAACTTGTGAGTGGCTTGTGGACCCAATACTTGCGACTGGCATCTGAGGTGAGGGGCAGTCTTCGGAAACTGAGCTCCCAAACCTGTGGAGTCTGATGCTAACTCCAGGTTCCTTTAGAATTAAATTGTAGGACACCCAGTTGGTATCTGAAGAGCTAGAGAATTGGTTGGTGTGAAGAAAACATCCACACATTTGGTGCAGAAGGGTTGTAAATAAAAACCGCTCACGGACATATAGGAATAACATTTATTGGGTAGCGGGCAGGTGGGAGGGGGGAGGAGGGGATGGGTATATATAAACACAATGAGTGAGATGTGCAAGGTTTGGGGGATGGTCATGCTTGAAGCTCTGACTCGAGGGGGGAGGGGGGCCATGGGCAATATACGTAACCTTAATATTTGTACCCCCATAATATGCTGAAATAAAAATAAATAAATAAATAAATAAAAAACTGCTCAAGCAGAGACCTCAAGAAAGTGAAGGCACCAGGAGGCAGGTGTTTGGAAGAAGAACTTTGCAGTCATAGGAATGGTTCCCAAATCCTGGTCCATAGACCAGGCATAGGGATGGCAAGTGGGAAGATCTTGAGGTGCAATTGTGCTTGGCGTGTTTGAGGAACAGAAGGGACCAGTGTGTCTGGAGGAGGAGGTTGGGCTAGAAACAGAGTGGTAAAATAGGAGATGAGAGTTAGTGGAGACCTTGGTATTTACTCTGAGATAAAAAGAAATCATGGGAAAGGTCTGGGCACAGGAATTGTGGAATGATTTTTTTCTACCTTATGTTTTTTTAAAAAATTACTCTGGCTGCCGGTGAAAAATCAACTCTAGAGAGACAAGGGTGGAAAGGATTTTCAGGGGAGGAAATCAGGTAACTATTATAGTAATCCAGGCAAGAGGTGATGGTGGTAGTGTTAGAGGTGGTGAAAAGTGGTTAGATTATATTTTGAAGGTAGAGGTGACCCAATTTGAGAGTTGTCACACTATAAATGATATTTAAGCCATAAAGCTGGTCCAGATCACCCATAGATTGAGTCTTGGTAGAGGAGAAAAAGAATGTTCTCATATAGAGACCTGAGAACCTCCAATGTTTAGAGGTTGGAGAAAATGGGAGGAACCAACAAATGAGACTCAGAAGAAGTAGTCTGGGAGGGGAGGAAAACCAAGAGAGTGGTGTCCTGGAAGTCTAGGGAAGAATGTGCTTTACTGATGACAGCAGGCTGTGCTGCATGGTGCCGACAGTCGAGTAAGGACTGAGAACTGACCATTGGATTAAGTAACATGGAGCTCATTGGTGACCTTGACAAATGCTACTTTGTATGGTGGAGAGAACGAAAGCGTGACTAGAGCAGGTGTTAGAAAAAACCAAGTCACCCCTGGATGTGCTGTCACATGAGGCCATCATCGGCATGGAAATGGAATCTGCTTTCACACTCCTCAGAGGCCTGAGTCTCGTCCTTACAACACCAAAGCTCAAAGTCCCACGGCTTTAGAAGCAGCAAATAAGAAAGCAAAACCTTTGAACTCGGGAATAGTATTAAAATTATCATCTAGAGTTTGAAATGTTGGAGTCGCAGATCTTGCTTCAGGAAATACAATGGACCAGTTGCTGGGTTTACTGTGGTCCTCTGCCTACAATGACAGCTAAACAATATCCTTTATATATTTACCCAGGGAATATATCCCCACAGCCTCCCTTTACAACAGATCATGGTGTGCTTAAAAGTTTCTACTCTTTGGGAAAAAAAATTCTATCTCTTGCTGATCAAAATTTCTTCTTCACAGTTCATGGTTCCCTTCATTTGCCACATAGCATTCTCTGAACAACTGGTGCGGTGCTGTAAACCCTGGGAAAGGACACTGGAGAACTGAATTCCAGTCCCTGCTCAGTTATTTGTCACGCAAAATTAATTATATCATGATATTCCTGTGTACCTCAGTAGTTATATCTAGTTTGGCTAAATAACTTCTAAATTCCATTCTAAATCTCACATTTTCCGATTCTTTCTAAAACATAGTTTCTCAAGTTTCTAATTTATCTCAGCCTTCCTTCTTCATGCTCACAGATTTCCCCCTTGAAAGAAGAATCAAGAATATTTTATAACAATCTTCTGTTACTTTTAGTCCCTATAAAGTGTGGAGAACAAAACTCAATCTTGATGTCTCAAAAACTCAGGACTGTGAAATCAGCCAGGAACAGAAAGTTAAATACTGCGTGTTCTCACTCATGTGAAAGCTAAAAAGAAGTTGATCTTGTAGACATAAAAAGTAGAACAGAGGATATTAGAGTCCTCCAAGGGTTAGGGGAAGGGAGGGAAAGGAAGAGATTTGTTAAAGGATACAAAATTACAGCTAGATAGGAAGAATAAGTTCTAGTGTTCTATACCACTGCAGGATGACTATAGTTAATAATAACATATAGTTTCAAAAATCTAGAAGGAAGGTATTGAATGCTCTCAATGCAAAGAAATGATAAATAGTTGAGATAATGAACATGCTAATTACCCTGCTCTGATCACTATATATTATACATATCAAAACACCACTCTGTACCCCATAAATATGTAAAATTATTATGTGTCAATTTAAAAATAAAATTTAAAAAAATGAAAACCAAAAACACACTCAGGTCTGACAGAGACCTGGATTCCTGGCTCCTCTGGAACTAGAACTGTCACTTTCCAGTGATCTGGGACTGGTTGAGTCCCTTGAGTTCTTAGTGTGGGAGTCAGTGAAGTCCCAGGTATCTATGGCTGGCTTTGCACCCATGGTCAAGGTAACTGGCCTCTTTGTGCTTTGACTTCTCCTGTGAAAGAAGACAGTCTTTGGAACTTACCTGAGTGTGGCTACTATGACCTACCTATCTACTTACCTGGTAAGCTATTTGTAGTTATCAGGCAATATCCACTCAATTAGATTTTGATATACAAAAATGGCCAGGGAGGGTCTCTTAACTCAGGACTTTATGGAAACAACAAAGAAGTTACATGCTATCAAGAATGAAGACTCTCCTAAAATTGTCTATGACTCTGCAGCTCTGATCCTGAAATCAACTCCTGACTACCCCTCACTTTGACTCTGTGATCAGGAGAATCCTTTCTGTGTTGGTGTGGCCTGCGTCTCTCCGCCAGGTCCTGCTTGCGGCCTCCCTTATCCTCATGCCGCTCCTTTCCAGTGTGTGCTCTGGAACTGGTTGCATCCCCTGGCAGTGATTGCTTCCTCTTGGTGCTGGAACCAGTTAAATCCCAGCCTTTGCTTAGGCCGATATTTAAAATGTACTACATCTTACCATTGCATTGCTGAACAGGCTTGACTCCCTACAGTGCAGTCTGCAAACTTGTTGGCAATAGCCTGCCCTCTTCCTACACCCTGCATTCTGTACTCTCTGTTGCACGCTTCTAAAATAAAGAGGCATTTTAAATTTCTTTTGGGAAGATAGTTCTTTTTTTTTATTTCAGCATATTATGGGGGTACAGATGTTTAGGTTACATATATTGCTCTTGCCCCACCCAAGTCAGAGCTTCAAGCATGTCCATCCCCCAGACAGTGTGCACCACACCCATTACATGTGTATATACCCATCCCCGCCTCCCTCCTCCCATCTGCCCAACACCCCATGAATGTTACTACTATATGTGCACTTAAGTGTTGGTCAGTTAATACCAATTTGCTGGTGAGTACATGTGGTGCTTGTTTTTCCATTCTTGGGCTACTTCACTTAGTAGAATGGGTTCCAGCTCTATCCAGGATAATACAAGAGGTGCTAGATCACCATTGTTTTTTGTGGCTGAGTAGAACTCCATGATATGCATATACCACATTTTATTAATCCACTCATGTATTGATGGGCACTTGGGTTGTTTCCACATCTTTGCGATTGTGAATCATGTTGCTATAAACATTCAAGTGCAGGTGTCTTTTTTATAGAATGTCTTCTTTTCCTTTGAGTAGATGCCCAGTAATGGGATTGCTGGATCAAATGGTACTTCTAGTTGTAGCTCTTTGAGGCATCTCTGTATTAATTTTTGGAAGGATAATTCAATCACTCAATCCCACTTGGAGTTCCCACAATGAATAGAGGTAATAGATTCTGTAATACATCCTGTGCGATGTCATTCATCATTTCTTTTGCTTATTTGGCAGTGGGGAGGGAGGAGTGGAGTGGATGACAGTGCCCGCTTGCACCATTTCTGTCATCTATCTCCTCCACTACAGTGTGAACCCCACAGGGAGGGATGGTGCCTTTTACCTCAGCATGTCTGAGGCCAAGGTCAGGGCCTGGATCACCTGAAGGGCATAGTCAGTATCGGTTGCAGTGAATGGTTGCTTTGAATCCACCATCCTTGCCTTGGGGTGTAGTACAGGGTATCACAGCACAGTGGAATCCGTGATAAAGGACTTCTCTCAGGGTCCTGGTCTTCTCCCAGGCCAGCATCTGGGATATTCCAGAGAAGGCTGTGGTTTCCCAAAGATTTGCAGACTGAGTGGGAATTTCCAGTCAGAGAACAGTGGTTCCCAAATCCTGGTCCATAGACCAGCAATGGTCACTAGTCCTCACTGATATAAAACAAAAATGGACAATGTAGTGATTTTTAAAATAAAGCTAAATTTATGTTTTTAATCTGAGTTTATGGCTCTCCTGCATTTTTTTCATGTCTAACTGCACTGAAATAGCCTTCTTTTAGAAATTATGGTGAAGATAAATGGCAAATGTTTTTCTTAATGCTCCTATTGAGGGGAAAACATTGTTACCTTACATTGCCTCCCAGTTTAGTTTAGCTTCGTTTTGACATTTTCCTGCCACATGTAATCTTTCTAAGGAGCAGTGTTATAACAGTGCCTTATAATGAGACACGGACCATTCTGAGAATCTGAACTGAAGTTTTAGACCCTTTCTCCAGAGAAACCTATATACGTACATACACATAAATTTTTATAGGTAATTTTGGAAGGTTCACAGGCCTCTTTAAGATCAGCCATGGACTTTGTAAGGGTCCACAAACCCGGGTTAGGAATTCCTGGATCAGAGGAGTCAATAGCCTTATGTTGAGAAAATGCATTTTTTATTCATTTGTTTATTAATGAAATAGTGAATGTAAATAAAAGTTTCCCATTACTACCTTTGGGGAGCATTAAAAGTCCAGGGAACCCAGGCTAGACATCAGAGATTTAATAGATATCTTGCAAGTGCAAATGGCCCTCTGTCTAAGGCAGCCCGTGCCCAGCATTTGCGCCAGTGTTCCCCGGGCATGGTGTATGCAGGAACCACTCTTCCCTTCGGCGTGTTTTGCTGAGCATATGCTGTGACCCATTATCGCCGACAGGGCTCTGCATCTCCCCAGCTGTCTGGAGGAGGCTTTTTGAAGGCATCTCGGCCATCTGTTAGTGTTTCCTGTTCTCAAGGGTGCTTTGATGCCATGAGGAGATGTGACATGACATTTGAAATCTGGGCCCACGTGTCACAATGCCAAGGGCAGGGACAGCCCTGCGTAGATTGACTCTGGTCCCTTGTGTAGGGATGAACATGTCAATCAAATACATCCAGCTGGGCAGTTATACTGGCAGCTGGGCGGCTCACATTTAGAGGGGAGGGGGCCAATGAAAGGTCTTAGAGACCTTCAGAAGAGGACAATGCCCATTGCTGCTCATCTTCCTCTGGGAAAGCCTTGGGGTAGAAGTAGAGACTGCAGCTGGAGCAATGCAATTGGCAGCAATCATAGGACCTCTGAACCATAAAGATCATCAAATCCAGAATTTCTCAAACTTCAGTTATTCAAGCCCCACAATCATGATTTTTTGCTATCTGCATGCTACTGATAATTTACTTTATATTTTCTTTAAATACTTGCTGTGAATACAGTATACTCCAAAAAATGAAAACAAAACAATCTTTTCAAATTTCAGCTAAACATTCTGGCCTTCAGAAGGCTCTGACCCTGGGGTTTGCTAGTTCTTTGTCAAAATGCAGAATCAGTAAGGGCTAGAGCCTTATTAAAGGCACTAACTCAAACTTCCTCCTGGATGCGCTGGAAATACCAATGGCATATTCGAACATCTTTATGTGCTTAATATTAGTTAATGTCATATCCAAGAATTCACTAAGTTTCACGTGCCACCTAAATCATTTTGTGTACTACTGGAGGGGTGTACCTCGCATTATAGAACACTTGGATCTGATCCAAGCTCCTTATTGAAGAAGTGAGGAAGCCTAGAGAATGGGAAACATTTGTCTATCGTAACTATGGTCCTATATCCCCTGCCTGATATTCATGCCATTTGCTAAATAATTTTATAGCTTCTCCTACTGGAAGCAGATCATAAGTTCCTCCACCTTAACTTTGGCATCTGCTTTGTGACTTACTTTGGCCAATAGGATGCTAGCAGATGTGGCACAGGCAGAGTCTTCAACTTTGTTTGCTTTCTTGCATTTTATCACCACCATGAGGAGGACATGCATGGCCAGCCTGTTGGTCTAAGGAGGATGAGCGACATGTTGAGCAGACCTGGATCCAGTTTGCAAAAAGATTCAGTATTGCTCAGAGATCCAGCATGCTCACTTCCCTTTTTGGTTCAGTATGGGGAGAGCCATGCGCACGTGTGTGTGTGTGTGTGTGTGTGTGAGAGAGAGAGAGAGAGAGACAGACAGACAGATACAGAAGTTGAAAGAGAAAGAGATGTTGAATAGAAGAAGGAAAGGGAAGGGAAGATAGAGAAGAGAAGGGAAGATAAGGTGTGGGGAGGAGAGAGGAGGAGAAGAGAGGGAAAGAGGAGGAGGAGAGGAAGAGGGGGAAAGGGAGAGAAAAATATCCATGTTCTTAAGGACGTGGGCCATATCTCATTCATCTTCTGTATTCCCAAAGGTTAGCACAGGCTTTAAAAAATGGTGGTGATGAATAAATGCTTTACCTTTTACTTGAAAGCTTTCTAAATTCAGGAATTATTTACTGAGAACTCTGTTATATGCATAGGACTGAGCTAAATATACTTGAGGATACAAAATAAGTCATTTCTCGGCTGCAGGATATTATCACATATTTGGATGGCAAGGCTACACCAGCATAATGTGGCTAAGCAACAATTCGAAACTGTATTGTTCCTAGATGCAAGATCATATAGTCTAGAAACAAGGATAATTAGACTTTTTCTTTTCCAATTTAGTGCCCTTTATTTCTTTCTCTTCACTGATTGCTCTAGCTAGAACTTCAGTACTATGTTGAATAACAGTGGTGTAAATGGGCATCTCTGTCTTGTTCCAGATCTTAGAGGGAAGGTTTTCAGGTTTTTCCCATTCAGTATGATACTAGCTGTCGGCCTGTCATATATAGCTTTTATTATGCTGAGGTAAGTTCCTTCTATACCCATTTTTTGAGAGTTTTTGTCATGAAGGGATGTTGAATTTTATTGAATGCCTTTTCAGCATCAATTGAAATAATCATATGTTTTTTGTCCTTTGTTCTATTGACATGATGTGTCACATTTATTAATTTATGTATGTTGAAACATCCTTGTATCCGAGGATCAATCCCACTTGATCATAATAAACAATCTTTTTAATATGTTGTTGAATTTGGTTTGCTATAATAGTATTTTGTTGAGGACTTTTGCATCTATGTTTATCAGAGATGTTGGCTTATAGTATTCTTTTGTTGTGTTTTTGTCTGGTTTATCAGGCTGATACAGGCCTTGTAGAATGAGTTTGGGCATATCCCTTTTTTCCTTGATTTTTTGTTATAATTTAAGTAGGATTGGTATTAGTTCTTTGAATGCTTGGTAGAATTCAACAGTGAAGCCATCGGGTCCTGGGCTTTTCTTTGATGGGAGACTTTTTATTACTGCTTCTATCTTGTCACTTTGTTATTGGTTTATCCAGATTTTGGATTTCTTATTGGTTCAATTTTGATAGGTTGTATGTGTTTAGAAATTTATCCATTTCTTCTAGGTTTTCCAACTTATTAGCATATAGTTGCTAATTGTAGTCTCTAATGATTCTTTGAATTTCTGCAGCATCAGCTATAATGTCTCCATTTCCATCTCTGATTTTATTTATTTGAGTCTCTCTTTTTTTCTTAGTTAGTCTGGCTAGAGGTGTGCCCATTTTGTTTATCTTTTCAAAAAAACAACTTTTTGTTTTATTGATCTTTTGTACTTTTTTGTGTGTTTCAATTTCATTTACTTCTACTCTGATCATTATTATTTCTTTTCACCTCCTAATTTTGGGTTTAAATTGTTCTTGTTTTTCTAATTCTTTGAGACTCCACAATAAAACTATTAGAATTGATAAAAAGAAAATCCAGTTAAGTTTCTGGATACAAAATAAATATACAAAAATCAGTAGCATTTCTGTATACCAACAGTAAACAATCTGAGAAAGAAACTAAGAAAGTAATCCCATTTACAATAGCTACAAATAAAATACCTAGAAATAAATTTAACCAAAGAAGTGAAATATCTCTATAATGAAAGCTATAATATATGGATGAAAAAAAATTGAAGAGTACACAAAAAAATGGAAAGATATTCCATGCTCATGGATTGGAAGAATTAGTATTGTTAGAATGTCCACACTACCTAAAGCAATCTACAGATTCAATTCAATCCCCATCAAAATAGCAATGACATTCTTCATAGAAATAGAAAAATAATCCTAAAATTTATATGGAACCACAAAAGACCCAGAATAGCTGAAGCCATCCTAAGTAAAAAGAACAAAACTGTAGAATCACATTATCTGATTGAAATTATACTACAGAACTGTAGTAACCAAAACAGCATGTTAGTGGCATAAAAACTGATACATAGATCAGTGGAACAGAATAGATAACCCAGAAATAAATCCACACATATATAGTGAACTTATCTTTGACAAAAGTGCCAAGAACATATAGTGGGGAAAGGACAGTCCCTTCAATAAATGGTGCTCAGAAAACTGGATATCCATATGCAAAAGAATTAAACTAGATCTTTATCTCTCACCATATATAAAAATCAAATAAAAATGGATAAAAGATTTAAATCTAAGACCTGAAACTATGAAACTACTAAAAGAAAACATTGGGGAAATGCTTTAGGACATTGGTGTGGGCAAGGACTTCTTGAGTAATACCCCCAAAGCACAGACAACTAAGCAAAATTGGACAAATGGGATCACATCAAGATAAAAAGCTTTTGTACAGCAAAGAAAATAATCGACAAAGTGAAGAGACAACCCACAGAATGGGAGAAAATACTTGCAAGCTGCCCATCTGACAAGGGATTAATAACAAGAATATATAAGGAGCTCCAACAACTCAATAAGAAAAAAGTCAATCTGGTTAAAAAATGGGCAGAGGATCTGAATAGACATTTCACAAAAGAAGACATACAAATGGCCAATAGGTATATGAAGAAATGCTTAACATCATTAGTCATCAGAGAAATGCAAATCAAAACTACAGTGAGATATCATCTCACCCCAGTTAAAATGGCTTTTATCAAAAAGACAAACAATAATGATTTCTGGGAAAGATTTGGAGAAAGGGAAACCCTTATACACTATTGGTGGGAATGTAAATTAGTGCAACCACTATGGAGAACAGTATGTAGGTCCCTCAAAAAACTAAAAATAGAGCTACCATATGACCCAGCAATCCCACTGCTGGGTATATATACAAAGGAGGGAAATTCAGAATATTGAATAGATATTTGCACTCCCATGTTCATTGCAGCACTATGCACAATAGCCAAGATTTGGAATTAACTGAATGTTCATCAACAAATGAATAAATAAATAAATTGTAGTACATATACACAGTGGAATATTATATAGCCACAAAAAAGAATGAAATCTTGCCATTTGCAACAACATGGATGGACCTGGAGAACATTATGTTAAGTGAAATAGGCCAAGCATAAAAAGGCAAAGCTAGCATGTTTCACTCATATGTGGAAGGTAAATGCTAAAAACAACTGATCTCATGGAGGCAGAGAATAGAATGATGATTTCCAGAGGCTGAGAAGGGTAGTGGGGAGCAGGGGTTAGGGGGATAAAGTGGGGATGGTTAATGGGCATAAAAATATAGTTAGATAGAATAAACAATATTTGATAGCACAACAAAGTATAATGAACAATAAGTCAGAGTATAGGTTAAAATAACTAAAAGAATGGGATTGGAATGTTCCTAAAACAAACAAAAAAATGATAAAAATGCCTGAGGTGATGAGTACCCTGATTACCCTGATTTGATTAATTCACATTATATGATTGTATCAAAACATCACATGTACCCTATAAGGATATACCACTATTACGTATCCATAATAATTAAAAATAAAAACCTATATCATTCCTGCGTACAAGTCACCAGCACAGAAACAATATAGCTTGTTCCTAAAATATGACAGCATTCCTTCTGCCAAGCCTCGATTGCGCTGCTCCCTCAGGCTAGGATGTAATCCTTCAACACCCCATGGAATTTAAGTTCTCCACAAATCTGAGTTTCTTTTCTTCCTTTCCTTTTCTTTTACCTACAGACATTTCTATTCCTGTCCTTTTTTGTTGTGCTCTCAGCTGCTGTTCCGGAATATACATAGGCACCTGTGTACATTTACTTCAACGAGTTATCTTCCCTCCAGTTGTTCCAAAACCCAGGAACCATCCTTCACGTCCCTCCCTCTGTGCTTGAGTCCTGTGCAATCTGCCTGTAATTTACATGCTGAGTCCACTTTGTTCCATCTCCTCTACCACCACCACGATCAACGTCCCTGTCATGTCTCACCTATTCTAGCTCCTAACTGCTTTCTTAGCATCACCTTTGCCCAGTCTATTCCCCAAAGAGCAGTTGGAATAATCTTGTATAATGCTAATCTGGTTATTGAACTCCTCTGCTAAAAACCACTCCAGTGGCATCCCATTATAATTAGAGAAAACAAAACAGACAATGCAGACTCATTACCGTGGCTTATACATAATATTCTGCATGGTGTGAGCACTGTACAAGTCTATTTTGCAGATGAAACTGAGGAGATTCCACAGTAAGTAAGTGGGAACAACTTCAAGGCTATCATTCTTCCTGCCAAAATAATCATAACCACCATCATAATTACCATTTATTGAGTGTATACTATAATAGTCACATAATTAAGTTCTTTACACATATTAACTTTGCTAATCTTTTCAACAATTCTATGAATTAGATACTCTCATAATCCCAGTTTTGCAAATGAGGAAACTGAGGTACAGGATGTTTAAACAATTTCCCCAAGGCCACACAGCTTGAAAATGACAAAACCAGGCTCAGAACCCAGGCAGTATGGCTCCCTTTACCATTATTGGGCCACAAAATGACCCATGGAATTGACAAAAGAAAAAAACATATGATCAAACTACCACCTGCTTCTCCATAACTATCATTTTCCTGGCTAGGTGTCTGTGGGGTGAGAGTTGAGGCAGGCCCGTGAGGAGATCAGCTGCTTCTCCCCACGGAGCCAAGTCC
>VBSM01000529.1:40726759-40769627 GCA_008086735.1 Cheirogaleus medius | reverse complement strand
GGCAGCAGCCGTACCCCAACTCTCCCCGTGTCCGGGACAGCTTCCGACAATTTTCCAGGATGGCATGGAGGTATTTTTAGCTTTGAAGTTTTGATTGTGAATGTCTATGGCCTATTAAAAAATGCCAATGCAGCCTTGAAATATGACAAATGATGACAAAAGCTGATGAACATGATGAATCCACTGGACTTCATATATCATCTGTCCTTTAGCTTTCTGAACACCTCATCTGTGATTCTGGGCACCTTGGAACCAGAATCAGTATTCAGCATATGTCCCTACACGGTTATATAAAAATAATAATAATCTTTCTCTGCTGTTGCCCTTGCAGGAGAGATTTTCTTAACTCCACCTTCACTACTGAGAAGCCCCAGTCAGGCTCTTTGGAGTGGCAATAAACATCATAGGGTTTGGAGAAAACCGGATTTTAAGTCTTAATAATAGTGTGATTTTGTACAAGTTCCTTATCCTCACTAAGTCTCAGTCTCTTCTGGTGTCCAGTGGGAATGATGGTTCTGGCATCACAGGGCAGTTGTAATTGTTAAGAGTAGCTAGTGCTAGTAACTTAACTGTAATGGTTTAAGCCCTTATCATGTGCCAGGTACATCACCTTTGTTATTCCATTTAATTTAACTCTATAAAGTAGGAATCATTATCCCCATTTACAGATAAAGAAACTGAGGTTCAGAGGGGTAAAATAACTTGCCTATTATGGGTTGAATTGCCCCCCTACCCACAAAGTTACATTAAAGTCCTAATCTTCAGAATGTGGCCTCATCGGGAAATGAGGTCTTCACAGAAGCAATGAAGTTAAAATGAGGTCACTAGGGTGGGCCCTAATGTGATATGACTGCTATCCTTTTAAAAAGGGAAAATTTAGACACAGAGACAGACACACAGCCGGAAGACGATGCGAGGACACACAGGGAAAAGACAGCCACGTGACCAGAGTGAGTCTGCAAGACAAGGCATGCCAAGGATTGCCGGCAAACACCAGAAGCTCCAAGCAGCAAGGGAGGACTCTCCCTTAGGGCCTTCAGAGAGAAGATGGCCCTACCCACAGACTTCTAGCCTAGAAAACTGTGAGACCATAACTTTCTGTTGTTTTAAGCCACCCAGTTTTCAGTACCTTATTGCAGCAGCCCTAGAAAACTCATACATTGCCTAAAGTCCCACTGTTAATAAGTAGTAACACCAGGATTTGGTTCCTGGTCCTTCTGACTTTTGCCCTTGCCTATTTCTTCCATCTCGGATATCTTGCCACTCCCCACCCCAACTTTCTTATTTATTCTCTAGGCACACTAACCTGCCCTTACTTTCTTTCTCAAGTGAGCAATCACCTCTTTGAGGATCCTACATCTTTCTTCCCCAAACCCTTAAATCTTACATATGCCTTCATGGTGCTTTTCTTTATCATAATATTTATCAAACTTTTTATTAATTGCACATTGAGTTGTCTATGTGCCTCACTATACTACAAGACAAGAATGAGGCCAAGACCTTGACTTTGATTATGTTTGTATCCCAGCACCCAGCCCAGTGTTGGTGTACAGCCAGCCCTCAATAAGTACTTGCTGAATAGATAAGAGAAATTGGGAGATGACCCAGTTCTTAGGCAAGCATTGTGCATTCTCCTTAGGAAACATTCATTTCTGAAACCCCACTGCCATTTTACAGGTTAGGTGCAATTTGTAGCAAGTACAGGGATGACCAATATATTCTTTCTGAAGTTTCTTTGTTCTTTCCCACATGATGAGGCTTCCTGGATCCTACCTTGTTGAACAAATCTGAAGTATCTGTTCCTAATTGCTTTAAGTAAGGCCTGTGTAATCTAATCACTAATCAGACATTTGCATTTAAGAAAGAAAAAATGACTAATTAACAGAATCTGGCACCGCCACTATTAAGGATCAGAGCATGGTGGGGTTTGGAGAGTCTCTGGGCCTGAACTGGATTTATCATTCCTGGATGTGTATAAGTACCAAATCCAAACCTAACAAGAAGGAGGCATTCTGACTGGCAATGAATGAGCAGGCAGTTGATACATAAATCCTGGGAACCTGTCCCTCCTGTATATTGTCAGTAGGAAAATATGCTGAAAGTTTAAAGTTTAACTTTTAGAAATACAAACTGAAGCTCATGAACCATTTGTGAAAATGACACAAGAGTAACAGAGTGGTTAAAGTTTGAAAAAATAGAAAATTTTGTTCATATGGGATGGACAAATTTTGGCCTTGAATATACCATGTGCTCAATAAATTCTTGTTAAATGAATTGCCCCTGTCAGACATTTATAGAAATAAAAAAATATATGTATATATTAGATATATATATATGTATGTGTATATATACATACACACACACCTTTATTGAAAAGCATAAAGGAAAACCTGAATCAATAGGGAGTATAATATCTTACTCCTAATGGATAGGACTACTGTGTGTTACAAAGATGCCTCTTTTCCCCCAAGTTAATCTATAGATTCAAAGCTATTCCAATCAAAATCCCAACAAGGCTTTTTAGGGAAATTGACAAGCTGAGCCTAAAATTCACGTGGAAGAGTAAAAGGCCAAGAATAGCCAAAGATTTTTGGGAGAGGAAGAGATGAAAAAGAAAGAAAACTGACTTACTCTACTAGATAACAAGATTTACTCTGATGCTATAGGTAATTTTGAAAAATCATTTTTGTTTTATTTGTTTGTTTGCTTAATTGTTTGCAAACTCGTTGTTTAGGGAACTGAGTTTTAGCAAACTTGCCTAGAGTCATCCTTCACTGAGGGATTGATTCTAATGAAAAGTGAAGACATGCAGCGTGAATTTGCCATCTTGGAGCTCAGCTTTGACCTGTGAACTGGAGCTCAGGGAAGAAGAAAGAGCAGGAAGGAGCCCTGGAGTCAGATGCCCCAAGGCTGAGCCCCAGCTATGCCCTCATTTGCTATGAGACCTTGGGTCAGTGGCTGAACTTCCCTGAGTTTGAATTTTTTAATCTGTAAAATTCAATTAAATAAAACATAATTGGAAAAATTCATTGTTGAGCTGTATTCGGCTGCTTTTAAAAATCTATGTCTTCAAAGCAGAAATAGCTTCCTGTAAAGTAGGCGTTGCAAACTCAAATGTCTGCAGGAGCCAGGCAGATAATGCCCATGTGTGTAGTGGCTGCATAGAAGATGGTGGGGAGGGGGGATTGTGACAAACTATGAGAGAGCATAAAACAGGGCTGTGGCTGAATCCACGCCCATATCCCTAGTTGGCAATTTCAGTTCAGAAGCAAAGAACCTGTTATGGAAGTAAGAAGAAGGTCAGAGAGGAGCCCCCATTCTAACTCTGCCTTAGACAGTGGTGTGAACCAGGGCAAGTTATTTCACTCTCTGGGCTTCATTTTCCAACCTTTAAAATGGAAAAATTAGATTCTCTAAGGGATTGTAGCTCCATGACTCTAAAATACCTTTCTGTAATTCCAATTTGTGGACACACTTGTCAGTCTTGCTTCTAGAACTGGAAGACTCTGTCATTTACTAATGTGCCACTTGAGAATGTCCCAGAACTTCACTGCACTTAGGTTTCCACCACTAAAATATGAAGGAGTAATTCTATCATCTTCACGGAGTTAGGGTGGTAAGTAATAATTAGCTATAAAATGTTTTGTATCAATAAATGGGGCAACAATAGAAAGAGATGTGGATAAACAAAATAGAAAGGGGTGTAGGTAAACAGTCTACTGTGTCACAGAGACCTAATACTTACATTATTTGAAAATTCATTTTTCTTGGTATATACGCCCTGCTATTCTCATTTTACAGATGAGAAAATAGATTTCAAAATGTTCAATAATTTGCCCAAGAAGTCAGAGAGCTACTAAATAGTGGCTCCAGGAATAGAAATCTTTTCCTCCCAATGTCAAGGCCCAGGCACTTGTTTCCCTGTGCGTTGCCTCCTCAGATGGGCCAGACAAGTTCCCACCAAGTTCAGGGTCATGTCCAAAGAGATCCACTGAGGTCAAGGGCAGCAGGCACATTTCCAAGCACCCATCAGGCAGGGCTTAGATTCCTGTAAATGAGGCAGTCAACCATGTTTGTGCAAAGAAACATCGAGGGCTTTCTCTAGGCCTGCTGTGTTAAATGTCATGTTGGGGGTGGGCAGCCCAAGACCTACAGTTCCTGGGCATGGACAGGAGAAGGCCAGAGACCCCAGGTAAACTCATTCCTGACTCGAGCAGAGCATAGCTGCTGAAAGGGATCACCTCTCATTCTCTTTATGAAACCAACATGCTGTTCCAGCCCCGGGGAACACAGGTCAGCAACTTCATGAATTACCCTTTTGCTTGTAATCCAGTTGCAGTGGTGAAATATTATGTTGCCTAGGGCAGGGCTATTCCTGGCTCTTAGTTGTTTAAATTACCAAGTTTCTTGTTTGGAAGGAAGGAAGATTTATTGAATGCCTACCAGGTGTCAGGCATGAGGCCATTCACGTTGCACTGATGACTTTATTTAACCCTTACGGTAACTGTATACATTAGATTCTGTTACTTCAGTTTATCAGATGTTGAAAGGGAGGCTCAGATAGGATAAATAAACTTGCCAGAAGCCACGGTTTAGCAAGTGCTGGAGGATTGAATTGGAATCTCTGGCTCTCCAACTTCGAAACCTTTTCCACAACACCAGTCCGCCCACCGGTGTGACACTGGTAACAGATAGTTCTGTAAAATCAAAATAGATTTGCATTTATTGATGATCCTTAATGGAAGAAGACTTCTAGCCCAGCCAATAGAAAGCTTATTTGTTTTGTAAACAGAGAATGATCCATTCATTTGCTAATGCTCCATCCCAGCTTCACCCTGTGCCAAGTCTGCCTTTAATCTGTTATATAACATGAAAGCAAGGATGTCCCCACACCCCGTGCCTTCAAATATCCCATTTGGGACCTTACAGGAATGGGGCTTCCTTTGTCTCAACATCAAAACCCGGTTGATATCTTGACAGGTGGATGTATGTGTTGAAAAACATAAATAAGTACAGAAAATCAAACCCCTTGGGTTGCCCAATTGTCCCATTTGCCAAGAAAAAGAAAGTGAGGAAGTCTGAAATTGACAGTGTTTACCAGAAATAATATGAGCGGAGGACTCGGTCTTCTATTTGATTGTGGGTTTGAATCCGCACCTGGACTCTGAGAGTCTCCCTTTGTAAGCGATTGCCACTGCTGGGGGAATTGGCAGTGTGACCAGGCCGAGGCAAGGCATAAAATGATTAGGTCCAAGACTTCATTGCGAAGCCTCTTCCTCTGAGATTTAGAAACCATCTCTCTTTCAGTCTCTTAATGTTTCCTGAACACCGTGAATTTCTCCAGGGGGCTTTACGGCCAGAACTGATCGCATTCAATTCTCCAGGGAGGAAACAGGCAGGTCTGTCTTATTTATTTATTTATTAAGGAGAGAACAGAAATGGAGAAGAAAGTCCCCTTGTCTTTATGGTGGTGGTGGAGGAAGGCTAGGAAACCTGAGCGTGCTTGCCCTCAGCCTGAATCTCTTCTCCGCTGAACCTACCTGCCCCTGCCTGATAGCTGCCCACACCCTGCCTGCAGGGTTCCTCCTCATCCTCTCCCTCCCATGCTTTTCTTCCCCCTCTTCCTCTTTTCCTTCTCCTTCTCCCTTGCCTCTTCCCTCCTCACCTTAACCTTTTGCAGTAGCTTTCAAGCCTTTGACCTTGTCAGCCTCTTCTAGTTAAAAGTTGCCAAGTCTCACCAAAGGTGTTGCAGCTGAAAGCTGATTTATTGTAAATACTGGAACCAGAGAGCCACCAGGACTGAGGGTGGTAGCTGACAGGGAGCATCCCCCTCCTCCCACTGCAGCCCCCCTTCCAGACGCACCAATGTCTCAGAGCCCGCCTGCTCCCTCGACCTTAGACTTCTTCATGGTCCTGCCTCCTCCTCACCTTTCTCTCCCTGCATCCTGCCCCTTTCAGCCCCTGCTCCTGACTCTATCATGCCCTTATAGTTCCTAATTCAGAACCTGCTTGCCACAGACCACTCAGAGGCCCTCTCTCCTTCCTCCCCTTCCCTCCCCTCCCAGTGGGCCACCTCCCGGGTAGCTGGTCTGACCTGCCTTTGGCTTGGTCACCGTGGGATCAGGTGTTCACCACTATCTGATCAGCTGGCACTGAGCAGTAAGCCTCAGTCAGACACCTACAGTTGTGCCTTAAGGGGCAGCTTGCAGGAAGCAGTATCTCCCAGGAGGAGCCATGAGTGGGACAAGAAGAATAATCAAAAGGCTGAGAGGAGTCCTAGAGTCCAGAGATTCCTGACACCAGTAAGTGAGAGGAGTTTGTGTGGCTCAGCTGCACCAGTGATGAAATCAGATATCATCGAGTTTCAGTGTCAGGCCAGGCACTGTAGATACAAAGGTAAAGGGATATAACCTTTGCCTCCAAGGAGCCCACAGGGGCAGGAGAGGCAAGTTGAGGATCTCTGCAGCTCAGTAAACACAGAACATTTGCCTCTAAGGCATCTTAGAGATGGAGTCCAACCCCTTCTCTTTCCCAGGTTGAGAGAAGCCCAGAGAGGTTAACAGACTTGCCTGGGGTCCCATCAGTAGCTACAGATAAAGATTTCATTTCAACTGCTAGTTATTAAATATATAATGTGTACTAGAGATTGAGCTAGATGATTTCACATTTATTATTTCATTGAACCCTTATTATAATAGTGTGAGATAGGCTTTATCCAGAGGAGAGATACAAATTTCAGAAAGGTTCCTTGACTCACCCAAAATCACATAGGTAGGTAGGAGAAAAATGAAAGGTCTGTGATCAGTGTTGCAAACAAAGGCAGTGTTAGAAATGGTAAGCATAGCATTAAAATACCTGTAAGAAAAGCATCTAAGCTCACCAATGGGGTGCTTCCCTTCTCCTTGGAAGAACAGATACTGAGTGGTTAGACATGAAGCAAGAAGGAGGCCATTTTTGAGGGCCCGTATATGAAAAAAATGTGATCGAAACACAAAAAGGAGGGTGGAGATGGCATCGTCAAGGTGATCAACACTAAAGATGTGTTAATTTAGGACTTATGAATATCCTGGGGAAAGATCCATTTTACAGGTGAGTAGGATGATTTAGGAACAAGGGAGAGGAAGAATCAGGTGGGGCCTTGACTGCAGGTGTGGCAGGGCCTGCTCGCTGCACCAGTGAGACATTCTGCCCTTGCTTCTCATACCCTGAAAGCCCTCTGCTTGACCAAAGAGCTATTTGAAATATCACACACATATTGATTTTTCCACCAGGGTGGATTTGCAATGTTTCCTGAAACAAAAGCATCCAGACCAAAATGAGTACTGAGCTATTAGCATCTGCACAATAGGAAGTTCTTCTGGGCACCTGAGCAGAACCCAAAGGCAGGATAGTTAAGTCTTTGATTGTGGTACCCCAAGTCCTCTTATTGGCCTTGGATTTTTTTTAACCTCCCTTCTCCATCCTTGTCCCATTTCCTTCTTCCTTCCCTTCCTCTGTTCTACTTCCTCCCATCCTTCTCCATTTTGTGCCATATGTTTTTATAGCATAGCGTATAGAGTCGGGGGGGGGGTCATGACTCAAATTACTACCTGGGTTAAGTGACACTAAAATGAGGATGTGACGCTGTAGAGAGTGGAGAGAACTGTGGACAATTGGAGAGCATGTGCCTGAGCTCTGGGGAGAAGTGGCTACTCAGTTCCCCCTGACTGTCACCATGCTTGACATGGACCTGGTGTTGCCAAGGCCTTTGACTTTTCAAAAGAACCTGGAAATCTAGACTTGTCTTTCATGAAATACCATGATTTTTCAATGTTATCAATTTATTCAATTCTTTTTCAAATTATTACCAGCTAATAATGATTCATAAGCCACCAGCTTCTGACCACTAGTCTTCAGTAAGAAACATAGTTGAAATCCTGGCTTCACTGCCTCTAGCTGTGTGAATCTGAGCATGTCTCCTAACCTCTCTGTGCCTTAATTTCATTGACTACCAAGTAGTATATAAGATGGCATATCAAGTACCAAACTCACTGTCTTGCCCAGAGGAGATGCACTATCAGTAATAATTCCCTCCCCTCACTTCTACTCTATCCCATAGGGTGACCCATGGTGTTTTAGTCATGTATACATCTGATTCCAGAGAAGAATATTCAGTCTATAACAAGACCAATGACTTCTGCATTAGCCTGAGTTCCTCCTGCAAATGATGGAATCACAAGTGCTCACAGTGTCTTCTCACCCTGCTTTGTTGAAAGCCATTTCCCCAAAATGCATTTTACGTGGGCAATGAGTCTCTATTCATGCACAATTTCACACGAAAAGATTTGCCCTTTTCATCGTACGCATGGCTTGAATCGGCCAGCCTGCGTGAAAATATTTCCATTCATTAGCATGCCAAATGATGTCACTGGCCTGGAACAGGGGTGGATATTGCCATAGACTCAAAGAATCCTAACACTCTAAGGATTCTCAGCAGAGGCCATCTAGTCTAACCTTCTACCCAATGGTCCTTTAAATGCAGCTTAAAACCTCTCCCTAAGGTGGTGGGGGTTCACTATTGTGGGAAGCTGCCCTGACCACTCAAGTTATTTGAAGTGTCTCCTTGTACTGAATTTAAATCTGAATTTCAGTAACTTCTGCCCACTTGGTTCAGATCTACTTTCTAGCAATACTGAGAATGAATTTAGTGACAGTACTATATAATATCCTATTAAATAATCATAATAGAACTTATATAACACATGTGTCAAAAATGTTCTAGATTTTCAACATATATTTACTTATTTAACATGCATGAAAACTTTCTAAGGCAGGTAATAATAGTATTCTCATTTGAAGAATGAGGGTACTTGAGGCACGGAACAATGAAGTGACATGCCCAAGGTCTCACGTTCCCAACTGGGAGAGGCAGAAAGAAGCCCAGGCAGTCTGGCCTCAGAGTCCATGGGTGTGAGGCCTGCAATATCCTGCATCTCCATGACAGGGCACCTGCACCAAGGTCTAGTGCTGGGACCAAGGTCTTTAGTGGCACGCAGAGCCAGATTTACATCGTGACTCTTCCTTGTGGAGCAAACTTGGGTAAGCTACTGCATATCCCAGACTTTTAAATGAGGGTCATGCCACTTCTCAGGAGTCTGGGGAGTGAAATCTCTGTACGTTGTCTATAGCAGTGCCGGGCAAGTAGTTGGCACTTAATAGATTTTTGTGGAGTCAATGGCATTTATCAAGACTCCAGATTTCTTCACCCACCAGGTCCTTCCTCTTTCCTTCCATGACAGACTTTCCAAGAGCCCTCTTTAACTTCCTGCTCAGTCTTCCATGGACACTGTCCATTTCTTTGCTGTCCCTTTAAGCCTGAAACTTATTTCAGTGCTATTCTGCCTAGTTCAGAATACAATGGTATTCTCATGAATATAACACTCTGTTCCCATCATTGCAGCCCAAGACTAGGCTGATAGACTTCTCTGTCAAGTATCTATTCTGTTCTAAATACTGCATTAGTAACTGAAGATGAATATATGAATTAAGAAGAAAGTTTTACCCTAAGGACCCCTCAAGGTACAAAGTTATGGAAGGGGTACAGAGGGGACAGGAAGGAGGGAGGACAACCCTACTCTATCAAGGGTAGGGTGAGAGCATAAAACATTTTTAAGTGAGGAAGGGGAGGGGAAGATGGGAAGAATATGTATGGTTTAAAACCTTGGGAGAACCTAAATGTCAAAAACCAAACCTTAAAATCATTAAACTCATGAGAGAATATCTAAATGCTCTTAAATGGGGCATAGATGAATTCATAAATATGACAAAAAAGCATAACATATAAATTATAAGAATGGTAAATTTACTGCTTCAAAATTTGAAATGGATGTATAACAAAAAAAAACACAAAAAGCTAGTGTATAACAAAAGATATTGGTTATGAGGTCACCCACTAAAAGATACTTTCATCACATATAATAAAAGACAAGTATTCAGAACATACAGAGAAATACTAAGTAAGTAAAAGACAAAAAAATATACAGTTGGCCTTTGTACCCGCAGTTCCACATCTGTGGATTCAACCAAACACAGATCAAAAATATTTGGAAAAAAATTAAAAATAACAATAAAAAATAATACAAATAAAAAACCAATTCTGTATAAGTATTTTCATAGCGTTTACATTGTATTGGTATTATAAGTATTCTAGAGATGAGTTAAGGTATATAGGAGGGAGGAAGTATGTAAGTTGTATACAAAGACTATGCTATTTTATAGAAGCAACTTGAGCATCTGCAGATTTTGGTATCTGGGGGGGGGGTCCTGAAACCAATCTCCTGCAAATACTGAGGGACAACTGTATAGAAAAATGAGTAAAGGAAACTTACAGGTAATTCACATAGGAGAAATCTTAATGGCCTACTAAACATATACTCAACCATCTTAATCTGGGGAATTCAAAAAGAAATAATAATGAGAAATATAATGTTTTCATCAGAGTAGGAAACATTTAAAGATATGACAAGATCAAGTGTTGGTGAAGAAAGAAAGAAAGAAAGAAGAAAGAAAGAAAGAAAGAAAGAAAGAAAGAAAGAAAGAAAGAAAGAAAGAAAGAGTAATGATCATATACAGAGAAATATGTGAAGAAATATACATTGATAATTACCTGCAGAGAACAATTTGGCTCTATGAGTTTATGCATTCCTATGACCAGGTAATTCTGATATATATATATATATATATATACACACACACACACACACACGCACACAGCCCCCCCACATATATATGTATGTGTACATATACATACATATATATATACATACATATATATACATACATATACACACACACATTCTGGAGAATATTATGGACATGCACACTAACAGACATGGACCAAATATTTGATTGCAGTCCTATTTATTTAAAAAATATGTAAACCATCCATATCTCCATCAATTGGGAAAAGGATGACTAAAGTATTTATATAATGAGACAGTTATAAAGAATAAACTAATGGTGAGATCTGTAACATAATTTAATAATCATATGTAGTGCATGTACAGTATAATTCCATTCATGAAAATCTTTTTTAAATAGCATACAAAGATAAAACAATGCCATATGTTGTACATACATAAAATGTGTAAAAAATAGACTGTTAAAGATATACACTTAATTCATGAAGTAATTGCCACTAGAGAGGGAACAAGAAATGGGACTGGTGGCCGGGCACAGTGGCTCACACCTGTAATCCCAGTACTCTGGGAGGCCAAGGTGGGAGGATCTCTTGAGGCCAGGAGTTCAAGACTAGCCTGGGGAACATAGTGAGACCCATATCTACAAAAAGCCTAAAAATGAAAATTAGCCATGTATGGTGGCACATGCCTATAGTACCAGATACCCGAGAGGCTGAGGCAGGAGGATCACTTGAGCCAGGATTTGGAGACTGCAGTGAGCTATAATTAGGCTACTATATTCCAGCATGGGGCAACAGAGTGAGACCCTGTCCCTTAGGAAAAAAAAAAGAAAAAGAAATGGGACTTGCAATGAAGGTCAGAGGGGACTTCTTTTCTGAAACGTTTTATTTTTAAAAGATTTAAAGCAACTGTGACAAAAATGTTAGAAATTATCAATTATAAGTGGCTGGCCCAAGAGTGTTCGTTTTATAATGAATATTTTGTTATTTTTATAAATGCCTCAAAAATTTAAATATAATTGCAGGTGAAAAAGAGCTCATTTAGAAGTCATATCTGGTTGATGAGAGAGAGTAGAGATACAGGTCTACTGCAGAGTTTCTTCCTTAGAATGGCAACAGGATGATGAAAGTTCCAGCTGATTGAAAAGAAAAGTAACCTAATAATCTAAATAACTTCTGATTATAGGCTTACAGCCCTCATAGCAACCAGTAGTATAATTTTTTTTGCAAAAAATAAAATATAAATATTAAGCAAAAGAAAATTCCACCTTTGTGTATTCAAACTCATTTAATTAAAGTTTCAGCAAACATTGGTGAGCACCTACCCCTGTTGCAGACACTGTGCTAGGTGGAAGGGACACATAGATAAACGACTTCCTTGGAAGTCAAGCACCAAAGCTGCATTTTAGTGGGTATGCTCCCTTACCTCCAGATTTTCCCCCCAGATTCACTTTAGTAAATATTCCTCACAAAAAACCTAGGAAGTAGGTATTAATATTACTGCCCCCAATCTACAAATGACAATATTGAGATTAAGTAATCTGCCCAAGGTCTTTGCCAACTGGTGAATGGCAGAGTTCATTCTCAGACTCAGATTTGATAACATGAGATTCCACGTCGCTAACGCAGACATTGGATAATTTAAGAGAAGTGAGATTAGTGCTTCTTAGAAAAGTGTTCCGTAAAACACAAAAATTTCCAACCTTTGCTTTTTGTCCTTGAAACTGAGAAAGGAAATTGTAGGTGGAACTAATAGTCTTTGGATGGCAGGCATGTCCCATTTAGCTTTCGTTCCCACTGGGCAGGAACCATGGCATCGGCCATCGTTGGCTCTGTGCTAAGGGTGTGGGTACATAAATGGAGGGGGCCTTACACCTGCCGGGGACCTTTTGGCATTTGGGAGGTCCGTGAGCACCTACCTGACTCACCTTCATTCAGAGGACATGCACACTTCTTGCGGAGAGCCCAAGGAGCAAGACGCAGAGGCATAGCAGGCATGAGAATCCTGACACTCACTGCCACCGTTTTCTTCCAGTTTCCTTTGTGACTTGAGCCAAAATATCTAAACATGTACTTAAAATGGTGCCTGTTCTTAGCTTGCCCCTATATTAAAGGGAGTAAATGAACAGACTATGTCAGATAACAAAGTAATTATTAAACGTTTTCAAATGGTCTCTCTTGATCCTCAAGATAGTCCTTTGAGATACAAAGGAAAATTCCTAAAACCCCATCTTTCGAAGGAGACTTGGAGAGGTTACAGAACACTCTAACAGGGGTCCTCAAACTTTTTAAACAGGGGGCCAGTTCACTGTCCCTCAGACCGTTGGAGGGCCAGACTATAGTTTAAAAAAAAAATTATGAACAAATTCCTATGCACACTGCACATATCTTATTTTGAAGTAAAAAAACAAACAGGCAAAAACACCCGCATGTGGCCCGTGGGCCGTAGTTTGAGTACACCTGCCTTAGGCTATAAGAATACACCTGACAAACTATCCACCAATTATCACTCTAATCGACTGACAACAGCCTTCCAGAGTTGCCCAGAGGTTTCACGTGTTTCTTGGAGTCAGGTGTGGTTCAGCCACACACCTGCAAGCTCTGCTCAAGCACCTTCTCCATGGGTGATACCCAGAGGGTACCCAGGGGTAGCTCCTGGATGATCTCAGTCAAGACACCCTTTGTTTTTTTTAATTTCAAAATATTAAGGGAGTGCAAATGTTTTTGTTACATGGATAGTTTTATAATGCTTTAGTCAGGGCTATAAGTGTGCCCATCACCTGAATATTGTTCACTGTACCTGATAGGTAGCTTTTTACCCCTCCTCTCCTCCCCTTACCCCCTTCTTGATTTCTGATGATTTTTACTTCTTTCCATGCCCATGTGTGCCCATCAATTAGTTCCAAATTATTAGGGAGCATTTGTTTTTCCATTTTTGAGATACTTCACTCAGGATAATGGTCTCCACTTCCATCCAAATTGCTGCAAAAGACAATAATTCATTCCTTTTATGGCTGAGTAGTACTCCATGGTGTATATATATATACACACACACCATATTTTGTTAATCCACTCATGAATTGTTGGGCGCTTCGGTTGATTCCACATCTTTGCTGTTGTGAATTGTGCTACAATAAACATTCAAGTACAGGTGTCTTTTTGATAAAATGACTTCTTCTCGTTTGGGTAGATACCCAGTAGGAGGATTGCTGGGTGGAATAGTAGGTCTACTTTTAGTTCTCTGAGAAGTCTCCATACCGTTTCCCACAGAGGTTGTACTAGTGTACAGTCCCACAAAGAGTATCTAAGCACTGCTTTCTCTCTCCGTCCACACCAGCATCTATTGTTTTTGGACTTTTCAATAAGAGCCATTCTAACAGAGGTAACAAGATATGAGACATCCTTTCTTAATGATACCCTTGCTTCCACGCCTTCACACTGGGGGTCCTCACACAGGTGGTTTCCATCCTGGGTCACTGTGGCTTCCCACCACCATGTTTAAATCCCACCGCTTCTTTACATGGTTCTCAGCCAGGCCTTCCTGCCCTCCCACCCCCAGACTCAGTTGTTCCCACACGTACTTCAGGAGAGCTCTGTCCTTTTCCTTGTGTGATGTGTACCACATCACGTGGGTAACCATTGCTGTCTGTGCTGTCTGAGCAGCAGGGGGAGAGCTCAGGAGTGTCTGAAGTCCGTAGGCCTGAATTTGTATTTTTACACAGACCCAAGTTCCCTTGCAGAGGGTGGTCCTGCAGGCCTCCTACCCCAGGGACACCTGTGCATCCTTTGTCATGTCATCGTCATAAGGAAAATGGTTTGAGGCTCACCACAGCTGGACGGTCCTCCTGCTGTATCTCACTGACACCACCCAGGGTAGGGTGACTTGTCTGGTTTTTCTCTCGCCTCTACCCTTTGGATCCCACATTTTGATAGAAAATGATTTCATTATTAATATTGTTTCTAAAATGCCATTTTTATCTTTCAGTCTATCACTGCTCCTTCCTGGGTCTTCATTTCTCTCTCTGTAAAATACAAGAGTAAGAGAAGACGAATCTCCAAGATCTTTCCAGGCTAAGGTTCTGAGTCTGTGAATGCTTTAGTGGGTTGAGGAGCCCTAAGAAACGCCCCCCTATTTTAAGTGGCTATCATCTAAGGGTCAAATAAGGCAATTTAAAGGGACACAATGTACTGTATTCCGAAATATCCCATTGCCCTACTTTCCTTCCACCTGCTCCAGGTGGTTGAACTCCACCCCGTGGGCCTCTTACGGGATTAGCTCTCCTGCGAAGATTCGATGCGTATCACTTGATGAAAACCGTAACAAGGGAAAGTTTATGGTGATTAGAATCTATTTGCTTTCACCTTATCTTATTACAGATTATACTTGTATATTAACTTCATCACAATTCTCTGATTACCAAGGAGTTCAGCTGAGGTCTTGGGTCTCTCCAGTCCTAATTAGCCTTGTCCAGCTGAGCCCGCGCTGGACTGAACCATCACCAAGGCATTTCTCACTTGGCAGCAGAAGCAAGAATGATTCATTCTGGGAGCCCTGTCTCCTCTGCTGTAAACTGCTGGCATACTGTGCAGATTGGCACAGACCTAGCCTGTACCAAGTCCCAGAAGCAGCCTGTTTCCACCTCCTTCCCCCACGTCTCTGAGGAATGGCTGCAGATTATCCAGTAACTGGTTCCACCAGGGAAATTGACGTCACTTCCTCATGTTCCAGAATTTAAATTTAGACACGTTGGCAGGCAGTATGTCATGGTGGCTGTGTCCACATTCTTGGGACAGGCAGCCTATGATTTTACCTAATGTTTGATTTTGGAAGATTTTCCTAAGCTTTCTAAGCCTCAGTTTATTTATGTATCAAATGGAAATAACAGCAGTGCCCACCTCGAGATTGTTGTGAGGATAAAATGAAATATACAAAGTGTATAACATATAGAAAGCATTCAACATATTTTAGTTTTTATTATTGTTAACATTAACAATAGTATCTGTCTGTGAAATGATGGAATAGTAGAGAGGCAACAGGAAGGTAGTTTATTTTATGAGTAAGGAAATGAGGTAGGTGAGAAGTGACTTCACACCTTCCATACACATTTACCAAACACCTACCAGGACCCAGTCCCTCAGCATTTACAAATCAAAGTCCAACCCCATCTCTACCCCTCAGACAGTAAGACACAGTCATTAACTGTGCCTGGGGGTCAGAGAAGGCTTCCCAGAGGAAGAGTAAACTAAACTGGGGTTGACGAATCAGTTACATCTTTCAGTACCCCACCTCGATCTTTAAAACCAAGTCTAAGTGTCGCCTCCCACAGGAAGCTCTCCTTTACTTCCTACTTTCTGCCCAAAACATAGTTAGCCATTTTCCGTACTATGTCTATGCTGACATGTTTTCACACGAAATGCACAGAAAAAGGGGAGAGTCTTAACTTCTCTGCCGGTTTTCTACCTCACTAGCACGCAGGTTGGTGTGTGGGACGCAGCAAAGATCTTCATGGTCACAGACATCTATGGCGTACAGACTGTGTACAGGCACCATCCTGAGTCCTATACTCACAGCAACTTACTGAACCTCCCAACAGCTCTGTAACGATGCCGAGACACAGAGAAGTTTAGGGGTTTGCCCCAAATTACTCAGTAGCCAGGATTTGAGCCCAAGCCATTGGGGAACCCTTGTTCCTAAGCATGATGTAATTAATACCTCTCCATAAGTGTTGGTAGAACTGGACATAATAATGTTTACCAAGCACTAGGCACTTTACATGTATTATCTTATTTCATTTTCACAACAACACCCTGAGGTGGGTTCTATTGTAATCCTCTTGTGTAAACTGAGATCTGGTACCTTTAGGTATCTTGCCCAAGAGCACATGACCAGTAAGTGGCCAGAGCTTAAATCCAAGCCTCTCCCCACCAAAGCCTGAAATCTTGTCTATCTAGATCAGGCATCCTCAAACTACGGCCCGCGGGCCACATGTGGCCCACCTAGGACATTTATCCGGCCCACCGGGCGTTTTTGCCGCCGCTGCCTGTCCTGCCTAGCAGCCGACTAGTCCCTGGCCCACAGTGCGCACTCTTCTCCAACGGTCTGAGGGACAGTGAACTGGCCCCCTGTTTAAAAAGTTTGAGGACCCCTGATCTAGATAATCCCAAAAATGTGATACAGGCATCCCCAGTAGTGTTTAAGATTATTTTTGTGTGGCTCATGGATGAACATGTATTATTTTTAATAGCTGTGTGTCTGTTTTAATGAGTAATACAATGGCTAGATTCTTAGACCCATAATGTTACTGATATAAATGCTTAGGATGAGGCTAGAGTAAATGTGTTAGCGCGTGTTATTTGAAAAGCTGTTAAGTGAATGATAGTACAGTTGAGTTATAAATCTGAGAAGTTGGTGCCTAGATAGACGACGGAAGTTTAAGAAGCTGTGTATCACCCTAGGCTCCTCAGTATGTTAGAAGGACAATAACAGAAAGAGATGTGAGAGCACTCCAGGCTGTGGATGTAGCAAGAGCAAAGGTATGAGGTCAGGTTCACACAGGGTGGTGTTCTGGACTTGAATGCCTAGAACTTTGAACTTTATTCTATAGAAAATGGACAGCCCCAAAGATTTAGGACCAGAAGTGGGCACGACATTATCTATTAATATTTATCTTTTAACGTCATTGTGTGTTTATCATCCATCTAGATTTACAATAGCTTGACAATGTCAGTGGGTAAACAATATCACCAATATGTATTAGCTGACAGCTCCCAGAGCATAACGTTTGAAAAGCAGTTCTCTAAATCCTGAACAGGGATGATGCAGGCTACGATGTGCATGTGTGATGTAGGCTCTGCCTCTACCATTTACTCACGCGTTTTACAAATTAGAGCATTATCCTCTTTTTAGAAAGTTGTTTCTAACTGCCAAGAGTAGTAGTCTTGCATCTTCCTCTATTTGAAATCATAAAACTAATTGAACAATTCATTGAACCTAATGGCTTTAGAAAAATCAATAAATGCCTCCCATCATTGATATAGTGGAAGTGCATAGAAGAAATTACCCAATACAGAAATAAGGCAGTTAAAATAAATAATTCAACAAGCTGTCCGGCAATATTCAAATTTTGAACATGAACGATTACGCAGAGTTTCAAGTATAAATAATGAAAGAAATGCACTCAGTGCTGCCAGGGTGTGAACTAAAGCTACAGACACTTCTTGGCACTTACCCTACTGCTGACTGATGGAGCTGCACACAAAATGTGTGGTCAGTAAATAGGTTGCTGGCTGTAGGGTATGCGAGTGTGTGTGTGTGTGAGAACACTGGCTCCCAATTAGTGAGATTAGCATTTGAGATCAGAGCATACTATTAATAATATGTTCCTCAAATGTATCTAGTAACATACAAAGCACTTTTTACATCTAGCTATATGGTAGCTATAAGCCAGCTAGATAGTTTGCAAGTGGGGAAACTGAGGCCAGCAACATGAATTGACTGGTCCACAGTCATGTTGCTAGTAACTATAAGAATTGACACTGTAGCACAGGTTTGCTCGGTTTACTACTATTACTAGTTTTGACTTTTTATTTTCTCCTACATTCAAAAGAATCTGCAGTACTGAAGTCTCTGTTTGCTATCTGAGAAACCTACAGTTAAGAAAGGACCTGGCATTTGGTCAGGGTCATGGAGTTCACGCAGGACAGAGCTGGGATTGAAACACAGTTCTGACTCCTGGTCCGGGGCGCCCTCACCATACTCCTCAGTTATTAATGTGTCTCTTCCCAAGACAGGGAGGTGAGGTAACCAGGGAAACAAGGTCCCTGGCTGAGAATCCATGAAATGCAAAGCAGAGCTGGGGACCTGGGGTTGTGGACGACTTTCAGCCGGTTCCATGGAGTGACCCACTCCTCTGTCCTGGTTCCAGTCATCAGGGACTGAGACAGAAGGGAGCAGATGTTTGTAATTGACAGATACCTGGGTATTAAGTCCTGATGTTGCAAAGACAAGAATTTCAGCAAGACTGTGTGAGGGGAGAACAAAGGGGAATGACCACACTCTTCTTCCCTGCTGCTCTCCCCCCAGACCCCCCTTCTCAAAGTGCTCATCACAGGTCACCTCAGAGAGGAACAAAAAAGCATCAAGGGGTTGATCCAGTGTGAGTTGCAGTTAAAGACACTCCAGAGAGCCTTTACATCCCATGTAAAATAGTGCAAGGTAATGCTTACTACAGCACTTAGTATGTACCAGTGGTCTATGAATATTAACGCATTTAATGCTCATGATAACCTATAGGTAGACACCTTTATTATGACCATTTAACAGATAAGGAAACTGAGCCATGCAAGGGTAGGTGCCTCATCCCACGTACCACAGTGGTGGACCAAAGATTCAAATGCAACCCAGTGGCTCTAGAGCCCAGGTGCTAAACTGCTACACTGTATTCCAGTGGGGAATAGTCTGCTCACCTGTTCAGATCCATCTTGCTCCCTTGTCCACAGGGTGGTGTGGCCCTGAGCTCAGTGGCCCGCATCACCAGGCCCCCTTGCCTTCTGCCTTCTAGTTGCATTTGGCCGATGGGAGACAGCAGCAGGAAATCAGACGGAAGAAAAGTGGGTCAGGGCAGTTAGTCTCCTGGCTCCCTCCCTGCCAAGGCCACAGGGCCCTCTACCTGCGGCCAGGGTTCCTGTTGCTGCAGCTACAGCCCTCTCCTGGCCCTGGAAATGCTCCCTGCCCAGGCCCTCAGGTTTAAGGGCAGTAGGAGCTCCCCACTACTGTTAGCCCTGGAGGCATCGCCATCCTTTGTAGCTTTCCCTTAACCCTGTCCCCACCTATGTAAATTGTCTCTTCTTTAAACTTCTCTCAATTTGAATGAACCACCTGTTTCAGGCTGGCTGGGATCTGCCTCTAGCAGTGTTGTTTGACTAAGGTAAGCACTTAATAGATGTGTTGGAGAGAGGAAGGAAGAAGGAATGAGAGAGGGAAGGAGGGAGGGGAGGGAGATGTAGGAAGTAAGAGCCGGAGGAAAGGATGGAGTCACAGGGAGGGGAGAATTAAAGTCTGCTACTAAATACATTTAGAATGCCAGTCAACTTCGCTTCACCTCCATTAATCACTTTTTTCCTTACAAATCATAATAACGTGGGTCGTGAAGTTCTGTCACGTGTTCTTGCATTTTAACAGATAATTACCCCTACTTTACAGTTCACAAAACTGGTCCTTAAAGAGATGAAATAATTTATCCAAGTTCACATGAGTTTGATGTAGTACTGAGCCTAGATTCCAAGTCCAACCCATCTTCCTCTCATGTGCCGCAACTTCTGAACGTTAGGTGCCTCCTTCCTGATGATGAGGAAGATATGCAGGAAGTCAAAATGATCTTGGAGAAACATCTTCCTCCTCACAACGGCTTTGGTCATGATGGCAGTTTGATTTAGGATCCTAGAGTCATCGTCATCACTGAGTTCTGCCCCTTCGTGTTTCCCCCCTCGTTCTCTGGCTCCCCTGAACACCAGTCTTAACTTTATCTTTGGAGGGGAGAAGAGAAACGACTCCAGTGCTGAAAAATGTATTGGTTCTATATTGTTCCTTTTACCTCAGTTTTCCTAAATAGCCCAAGACCCATTTTTATAAGGCAGCATATAGCAATCGACTTGGGGAGGCACTAATGTCCTTTCCTGATAGCCCATTTTGAAAAATGTAGGTCTTTTTCTTAAAAGTTAGATATTGATATTTGTACAGATGGGCGGCATTTGAATGTATCGCCATGAAATCCCTTGAGGACTTGGAAGGTTCCTCTGAGAAATGTTTATTTGAGAATCAAAAAGGCCATCACTTCTCCACACCCGGTTGGTTTCATTCTCCTAGAAGGGCATTAATCCTGGGCCCAGACAGCGCCTTGAAAGTAGACTGGAAATACTGGTTAAGAAGCCACATTTTTTCTGACAAAAAGAAAAATTATGATTATGTCATATTTAACATGAATATTTAACATTCTAAAACAACTGGCCAAAAAATGAACTATAGAAGCAGTGATTTGTGTGAACAAAATTTCAAGACACAAGACTGAATGAATTTTTTTAGACTAAACTAAATCAAGCAGTTGTTTCATTCTACACAGAGACTATAAAATTAGGAATTTTCTAATTAAAAAGAAGACAACTAAATAGAAAGGAAAGAGAGCACATCTAGCCCAAAGGAGTGTATTCACTCTTTTGTCTCCTCTACTTGACAGTAAGCTTCTTACTAGAGAGGCATTTTATCTTTCTTGGTTTTCTATCCTAGCTGCTGGCATGCTAGCATATAGGCAGTGCTCACTGAGTCATTATTGAGTGAATGACCAGCTGCCTAAATAAATAAATGGTTTAAACAATCCTTTCTTATTTTTCATTCAAACATCAACATTCCAGTGAGATAGACAGGGGCAGTAATTACTCTTTTCCCATTTTAAAGATGCAGAAACTGAGGCCAGGATAGGTGATGGATCTTAACCAAGGTCACGTAGCAAATTAGTGATAGAGCTGTACTAAAACCTTGATCTGTTAAACACAAGGCAAGTGATTTTTCCAGTTCCTTCATCTAGTCTCACTTCTTTTCCTTCATTTTAGCCTTCACTCAGTCCCCTAAATTATGCTTTGAGCGGAAATGGCATTTGGGAAGCAAATGACTGAAAACAAAGCTCTTCCTGAGTCAAACCATGAAATCCCCAAATGAAATGGGAGGCATTGAATTCCTTGATACAGAGATCAATGTAGTAGAAGAAAAGTGAATGACAGATATGAAATTAATGGCATTTAAATTTATGCAGTTACAATAGAAAACAATTCCTCTGGAATGCCTTCCTGAGGCTTTGATATGTAGCAGTAATTAAACGAGCTCCTTTAAATCATTTATTATAATTATGTTTTAAATGATCCAGTCCTGAATGTAGCTGGCTTTTTGTTGTTTACCGGTAGCTGGTGACATTTGGAATTGACTAGACATTTGCAATAATTTGACTACTTTTCATATACAGAGAACTGAACTGCCTCTTGCAATTGAATTGGGAAAGTATACCAGGTCCTCTGAGGACTCCTCACATTCTTCCCTACCTCAGTGGTCTGATAACACTCCCAGGGCAAAAAGAGTCAGCAAGGGTTAAGAAAAGTTGTAACTTAAGATCAGGTGCATACTGCAACTTCCAAAGGTAAAAGATTTCATGAAAAAGTGAGGGCTGGAATAGATGCTTTGGTGGTGAGATTTGAGCCCAGATCTGTAGGCCCAGGCTGAGTTCCAGTGAAGTTTTCAAAGTTGGCTAAAACCTTATGCTAATGGGGTTGAGGTTGCAAATCCAATCCACAAGCCAGTCATTTTCCTCTCTGTGTTATCTTTTATCTTTGCCTAATGCTTTGTGTCTTATTGGTAAAGAAACAGGCTCAGAAGGGTTAAGAGTTTTGCCTAAGGCCACACAGCTCATAATGGATTATTGGGTAGGGAAGGTACAACCTTTCACTCTGAATAAGATGCGTTCTCCAGCACTCAGGGGCTGCTCTATGGTGTCTAGTTTGACAATCAGCACCATTTGAATGGCAGGGTTTAGAGCAGCAAGGTGACTCACTTGCCCAAGGACACACCATGAGTGCCAAGGACAGGACTCAGGCCTCCTGAATCCAAGTTTAGGATTCTTTTCATTCAAGCACCCCCTGCCTGGCTTAGGCAAATCAAGCAGGTGTAAATCACCAGGGGACTGGGTGAAAGTCTTGTGTGGGTTGGTGGGAAGCCATTCCCTCTAGTTCACTTCTCTTCCCTGAGCTTCCTCTTCTAGTTCAAGAGGAAACCAGCCCCCTCCCATTGGGCATGTTCTCCTCCTGCTGACCCTTCCCCCTTCCTTCTCCCTCTCCCCCTCCTACTTTCTCTTCCTCCATCCCTCCCTCTGCTTTGCTCCTCCTTCCCACCTTCATCCTCTTTTAGGAAAGCAGGAGTTTTCTCTATGTTAACATTTGGCAAGTGACTCACCCTCTCCGAGCCTCAGGTCCCTCGTTGTAAGTGCATCTCTAAATGGCTAATAGCTAAATGGAGGGAAGTTCCCCAGGCATATCTGTACATGTGCTCCTGGGACACACTGTGGCTCCTACACATAGTACATAAATGGCCAAATTTCATAAAGCCCTTGGAAGGATTAGATGAGATAAGCTACCTAACTGGCCTGACACAGGCATTCACACGTATTGGGCGTTTGATTCATCCTTTCATCTCTGGAAAACCAGCAAGGGTTGCAGCCTACCAGGAACTGTTTAGACACTTTGGACACAGCAACCAATAAAATGGCTACAGATCCCCGCCCTCGGGGAACTTGTGTTGTAGGAGGGCAAGATGGACAAGAAAAAATAAACATACTACATGAGTAAAGTCTGTAGTCAACTAGCAGATAATAAATATTATTGCAAAACATATTGAAATCCAGCAGAGAAATGGCTACCAGGAGAGGGGTTAGGGGAGCAAGTTGCCATTTTAAGTAGGGTGTTTTGGGGCAGCCTCATGGAAAAAGTAACATTTGAGTCCAGTAGCTTATTTCCTTATCTTTATTCTTTCCTCTCTCCCTCCCTTTTTCTTCCTCAATCCAGGTCCTTCCTAGATAGCTCTCATTGCCCTGATGAGGTAACAATTTGCTGGAAAGAGTAGGCACTTAGTCGTATTGTCCTGTCTACAGAACTGGCTGCATAATGTGCAGGGCCCAATGCAAAAGGGAAATCAGGGCCCCTTGATGAAAAATCATTATGAATTTCAGGACGGTCCTTCTGCACAAGTATAGGCACACAAAGTGGCCAGCTGTGGCCCACAGAGGTCTGTCACCATTGTAATTGCCATGACCTCTCTTCTGGTCAGTGCCCCAAGAGGCAGCCTTACTGCCTGCTTTCTGCCCACACCCTGTCCTGGGCAGGGGTCAGCCTCCCTTCTCACCAGTCTTCCAGGGCTGACTCTGGGCTTTTCTACCACTTTGTAGCTGGCTAAGCCAACACACAGGTGTGATGGATTTTTAAAGCCAGCAACTGTCCATAGGAATCAGCAAACTTTCCTGCACAGTGAGTTTATTTTCTCCAGATTTAATAGCAAAGGAGCATAAATAGGAGGAGGACTTAGGGTTTCTTTCCTATTGATAACCAAGAGTGCTCTCCAGCAATGTCCCTACCTGATGGATCGCAGCATAGGTCCCAGTGCTGCTGGGCCTCTCGCCACCTGCTCGGCTGCTGCCCCATCATGCCGTGGAGCAGTCTTTGTTCACCATGCCTGGGCCAGCACTAGACTGCAGGGTCAGCATCAATGGGGTTGCCTTACAGGATCACAGCACTTCACAGTTTACCCTTTTTCCCTGCCACGCTTGCCCCTACCCAACGGTAGCTAAGGCGGAGGTTGTTATCTGCATCATACAGATGAAGACACTAAAGGTGGAGAATTAACTTGCCTTGTACAATACCCCACAGTAACTGCCTTGGGATTTTCAACCGGATTGTTGGATCCACCACCACTGTTCTTCGCAATATAGTTATGTGTGCATTTATTCTGCAAACTCTGCCTACTCCCTCTGAAAGAAATTGACTATAGCATTCTTATTCCAGAATGTTCTTCCCCACCAATGCAATTACCTAAAGTCATGATGCCTTTAAGACGAGAGGTACTGAAATGCAGTTAGTCCCTTGCTCAAATCCATATTATTATGAAGAAGCAAAGGTAATTCTCAAACACATACATTTCCCAGTGTAAGTAAACAGGAGGGACTTGAAAAAGAAAGAAACTGTAGGAAGTGCACTTGGGATAGTCATCCATTAGTTATTGATTCTTTTTTTCTTTCTTTTTTTATTGTGGTAAGAGATATGTAACATAAAAATTATCATTTTGATCATTTTTAAGTGTTATAATGTGTTCAGCACATACACATTGTTGTGCAACATCACCACCATCCATCCCCAGAACTTTTTGCATCTTCACAAACTGACACTGTATCCCTTAAACACTAACTCCTATCCCCCCCCTCCAGCCCCTGGAAACCACCACTCTACTTTCAGTTTCTATGCATTTGCCTGCTGTAAGTACCTTGTATAAGTGGAATCATACAGTATTTGCCCTTGTGGGACTGGCTATTTTACTTAGCATTATGTCTTCAAGGTTCATCCATGCTGAAGCTTGTATCAGAATTCCCTCACTTTTTAAGGCTGAATAATATTCCACTGTGTGTAAATAACACATTTTGCTTATTCATCCATCCATCAGCGGACACTTGGGTTGCTTCCACCTTTTAGCTATTATGAATAACATTGCTATGATTATGGGCATACAAATATCTGTTCCATTCCCTGCTTTTAATGCTTTGTGTATATTCTAGAATTGATAGATCATATGGTAATTCTGTGTTCAATTTTTGGAGGAATTGCCATACTGTTTTCCACAGAGCCTGTGCCATTTTACTTTCTCATCAGCAAAGCACCAGGATTCCAATTTCCCCATGTCCTCACCAACACTTATTTTCTGTTTTTATTTTCAATAACAGCCAAACTAATGGGCGTGAACTGGAGGATATTCATTGATTCTTTTATTCATCCATCCATCTACCAAACCGTTTTGGAAACTTACTTTGATTTTATAGATCAGGAGGAAGAAAGCCCAGTTCTTGTCCTCACAGAGTTCAATGCCCCATGGGAGAAGCAAAGAAGTCAATATTCAAATTTCCCAACCATGCCCTATCACCACCACTACCCAAAACCTACAGGCCTTTTAACTGACCTGGGTTTATAATGATTTCACATCTCTTTCTGAAACTTCTTCTCACCCTCTTTAGTTTGGAGACAGCTACGCTTTTCACTTGGTTTGAACTAGAGAAGGGAAGCATTCTAGTGCCCTCATGGCCCTGACTAGTCTGCATCCACATATCTTTGAATACATCACCTGATTTTCTCCTTCTAGACCTGACCCCCTTGATGGGAGCTTCGATAACAGCTGCTCAGGAACAAAGAGCTTTGGAGCCACCACTCTGGTTCCAGGTTTCTGCTCTGCTTTCTCATAGATGGGACAGTAGCTTAATATGACAAGTATCTCAACTCCTCTAAAACTCATTCTCTCTGTGAAAGCTTAAGTGAGTTAATATGGGCTACCACCTGTGTGACATCTGCCCTGACCACGTCGCCCAGCAACCAGCGCTCTCTGAACCTTGGAGCGGTGACTCGTACCCAGCAGTTGCTCAGTTTAAGAGGAAATCAGAATTTGATGACTAGTGCCTTATACCCCAATTACACAGCATCGTGGATAGGACCAGGGGCAGTGGCATCCATCAGACCCAGGCTCATATCCTGGCCCCCTCGCTCTTAACTGGGTTAGCTTAACCTTGCTGTGCCACTGTTTTAGAAAGCAGGGATAATAGTGGCACCTTTTTCATCAGGTGCTTATGCAAAATGCTTGGAAAATAACAGATGTCATTGCCCTCACTGCTGTTGCCCTCAGTGGAATGTTTTCAGAAAGCAGAAACAATACAGGCAGTGAGTAAATCAGCTGCCTGTCCCTGACTGCCAGCATGCCATTCTCTGTCTTCCTGGAGGCCACTGAAATATGGATTCCTAGAGATCAGGAGTTTCTGTGAGGTAGAAGAGTGTAGACAAGGCGTTTATCTGCTCTGCTCTGTCACCGATGTGCTTCCTGGTTCTCCCCCTCCAGGGGCCACCTGCCTCTCAGCCCCAACCAACTCCCCATCTCTGCCTGGACAGCTGTGGCCAAAGTCCTGTCCGTGCTTCCTCCATCTCCGCACACAGAGCCTGGGGGGCAGCAGGGCGGGCTGCTTAAGGAACAGCGCCTGCAGCAGAGCCCGTGTGTGACACCCTGCGAGCTCAGGGATGTGGGGATTGGCTGCCTCCAAACAGCAGGTGCTTCTGACGGACAGCAGAGGAACTCACACATCCGTCACCTCTGGATGCTAGACACTGTGCCCATTCCGCACCCAGATAGCATGTAACACAGGGGCTGTGGCCACACACCAGGGCAGAGCCCAGCTTACTTAAAACCGCATTTCATACGGAGACCTGCTACCTGGTTTTGCCCCTTGGAAATACCGAAACTTAACAGTTCCCAACCCAGACCCCCATCTCTAACAAAATGTGAAGTTACATATTAGGAACTTCATTAATTCTTGCAGATAACTAAAACCATTCTCTGCGATGAGAACACTATGACTCACCCAAAAAGTTGACATAAGCATAAATAGTTACTGCAAAAGTTAAAGACAGGCTAATGATAACACTGATGAAGCTTTCACTGTGTCTGGTACGATGTTTTAAGTTGTCATATCACATACCTCTCATACCATAGGAAGGGAAGTGCTACAATGGATCCCATTTCGCAGATGTGGAAGATGAGGTATGAAGATGGTAAGGGGGTTCTAGTTTTCTCCTTCAGGTAGGAAGTACAACTACTTGACTTTGGTTAGTATTGAAAACAGGTTTCCCCCAACAGGGAGAAACATAGATTTCAGTGTATCATTTTGTGTAGCACCAGTCAAGCTCTTCACATCCCAGCCACTAATCACAACATCTTAGAAAGTGTCCCTTTGAATAAATCTCATGTCCAATATTGTAGTTGCTAAGCTAAATTGGGCATCTAACCAAATTAAGCAGAACAGGCTTGGATTTTAATGCAGAAAAAAATAGGCATACACAAATCTGTTCTAATAGAATCTCCTTACAGCACACAGAGGTCAGCTTTGAGCCCAGACCACATCTTGTAGGTCAAGGTTTTCCAAAATGTCTTCTGCAGACCGTCAGTATCATCAGCTACTCCACAAGAAAGGAAGCCCCTAGTCAAATAGCTTTTAGAAATGCTCATGCCAAAGATTGGACTTCAAGAACCATAGCATGTGAAGCCCTCTCTTCTTCTCTTACACCTGCCTCCTGCCCCACCCCCACTCCCAGCCCAGCCTTGAAAATGAAACGTGGCTGGTCCTTATTTACCTGCATCTCTGAGCTTTGCTGAGCCTAGATAATGTGAAAAGGCAGCACATTGGAGTTAAATGTAGAAATTAAGCAGAATTTTTTCCAACCATACTGAATCAGAGGAGGCAGAAAGAGAGTGAGGAGAGAGGGAAGAGGGGAGAGAGACAGTGAGAGGAGAGGGGGTGGAGAGAGAGAGAGGAAGAGAAGGAGACTGTCTCTGGAGATGCACAGCACGATTTATCTCTCTATAAATTATGAAAGTGGCCCCAGGATCCAGCAGCCATTTATGGAACATTCCAGTGATGCAGACAGAATCCCATTCATCATGATCCCAGTGCCACCCTCACCCGGCCTACCTATGATTGCAGCAGATTACAGATGTGCCATCTAATAGCCAGGTAATCAGATGTGAAGGAACAGGTGATGCACAGGCTGTCCTAGTCTATTGCACGCCACCGCTTAGCAGCACTCACCACTGGCTGCTGTTCCTGTGGGTGCCCGCAAAGTTGTGTAAACAGCTGCTGAGGTTGAACACATCAATTATGGTTAGGAAACTTCTCAGTGGAGCAGTCAGTCTTGCCTGACATTTCTTGAAAATAGCAGTGCCCATGTATGCTGGCTTGAACCTCCTGTCCCATGACGTAATTTGGGTCTCAAATATGAGTAAATACTTGGGAATAATGAGAGTCTAGACCGGGCGTCCTCAAACTACGGCCCGCGGGCCAGAAGGGGGTGTTTTTGCCCATTTGTTTTTTTACTTCAAAATAAGATATGTGCAATGTGCATAGGAATTTGTTTATAGTTTTTTTATTCTATAGTCCAGCCCTCCAACGGTCTGAGGGACAGTGAACTGGCCCCCTGTTTAAAAAGTTTGAAGACCCCTGGTCTAGACATTCCCTCTTCTGGATTCCAAAGTGGAACTGCAGGTGTACTCACCTCTGGCCAAGGCGATTGCAATGGTCTCTAACTTGCTGGTCTCCCTGGACCCAAATTGTTTCTCTCCATCATTCACGCCTGTGGCTGCCTTAGTGATCTTCTCATAAATTCACACTCAATTGATTACATTATTCTTGAAAACCTGTAGAGCACTCCTTTGGATAAGACCCGCTGTCCATCTTTTCCTTATGCATCCAGTTTCAGCCCCTGGTATTTCTAATCCCTTTGCTGTCAGAGTGTTCTCAAATAAAAATCTGATCAGAGATAGTTTAGGGTAGTGATGCAAAGCACAGTCTTGGCAGCCAGATGGCTTGTGTTCAAATCCTGGCTCTGTCACAGTTGAGCTGTGTAATCTTGAGCAAGTTACTTCTTTGTGGCTTAATTTTCCTCTTAAGTAAAATGAAAATGATAGTAAATGTAGAAATTAAGGTTGTTGTAAGGATTAAATGCGGTTAATGTATACAAAGTGTTAAGTATGTAAAGTGGCTTATAGTAAAACTCACTTATAGTAAACACTCAATAGTCTTATCTGCTATGATTATAACGATTGTCTTTCCTCAAAATTAGGCCCAAGATCCTTCACGTTCATGAAAGCCCTCCATGATAAGCACTTGCCCATCTCTGCAGCCTCTTTCTCAATTCCCATGATGTAGAACTAGGTTAAGTTCCTCCATCCATCTCAGTTGTATCCTGTGCCCCTTGGTGCTCCCCGTCCTGTTTCCTCTCAGTGAACAGCTTTCCTTATTCCATATTCCTGGCTGTCTGGGACACTTCTATTCAACCTCCAGAATTCAGGTCTTGAGCATTCTCTTCTCCACTCCTACAGCCTAGTGTCACCACCTCCAAGACAAAGTGATAACTCCTGTCCTTACACTACCCTTTTGCTTTGTGCATCCCTTCAACCTTGGCTTATCACACCCCATTATAACTTCAACTTTTCCCATCTATTTTCTCCTCTAAGTCACAGGTTCCTCAGAAAGCTACTCATCTCTGTATCTCCAATGACTAGAATGTGCCCCGCCCCCTGGTATACTAGTTCAATGGGAGATTGCTGAAGGAATGGCTAAATGAACTTCTTCAGCTAGAAGTAATGTCTGTTCTCTAATCATGGTGAAAATAATGATGAATATTATTTTGAGTATATTTACCAAGTGCTAGGCATGAGCTAAATGTTCTTCTTTCCTTATCTAATACGATCCTTCCAAATAGTCTCTGAAGTAGTACCAAATGTCAGATCCCCCCAAAGACCACCAAAAACACCTGTTGGTTAAGCAAAAGTATGTCGATAAAACTATTACAGCAAGGAGACCACCACCTCAACAAAAGATGAGTAGTATCTCAGAAGGGAGGGTCAGGGTAAGGGAGGTCTAGAGTCTTAGGGCCTGGGGAACTGATGAGGATTGAGTAGAGTTTACGACATAATTGCTTTGGACTGGGGGGCTCAGCAAGGTGAGGATCCTGATGTGAGTCTTGATAAGCTGGTTTAGTTTGCTCTCATTCTTATCTTTCAAGAGCAAATATTCCTGGAGCCAGTAATCATTTCTGCTTGTTCTCAGTATTGTGAAACACAGTGACAGGAAAATAGCTAGGTAATGTTTCTCAGTAAGTATTAATGTTATTATATTATCCCCTTTCCCAAGATGAGGGAAACTAGCCCATGGTGTGTAGATGATGGGTAGTACTCAGTTTAGGTACCTGAACTGTACTCAGGTGTGTGTAAGGTCACAGCCCTTGCACTTGACCGCTGTACTGTGCTGTCTCTCCTGGCACTGAGTTTATGTCTCTTTGAAAGCAGCTAGCACTTTCTACTTTGTATCAGTTACTTGGGACATCTTATACTAGTGGACAGTCTGCTTGCATTCATCCATCTGCGTGTTGATTCCTCCATTATTTAATGAGTACCATCTATGTGGTAGACACTGTAGCAGGCACTGGGGAAGAGGGAAGTTTACCCCCTCCCCAGAATTCCAGGGAGAGTGGGCAGTAGGAGAACTGGGGGAAGCAGGCCAGCTTGGCAAGGGGAGGCTGGACCAGACTCTGCAGGAGGCTGCTGGGGGCAGAAAGATCTTGCAATGGAAGGTCAGACCAAGGGAGAGAATAGATTCCTGGGGAATAAGAGAGCCAGCAAGGTGACCAAAGGTTGTGCAATTTATAACCTGACTGTTTCTCATTAAGCTTCTGATTTTTAATAAAATTGCCAAATTCACCGATTTCAAAGTTTCATTCCCGGTTTGATGCAGGGAGCATGCAAAAGCTAACAGGTGTTCTCCAGGAAAGAGTAAGGCCAGAGAGGCAGTAAGACCAAGCATTCTGCAATGTATGGCAGCCTGCCCAGTGACTAAGGGCAGGGACTTTCCTGTGAGGACTTTCTCTGTTCCTCTGTCCCTCTCTTCTCTCCATCTTCTGAGCCCCTCCTTCCTCCCTTCCTTTATTCTTCCTGCACCATCTTGATCTACAACAGCTCTTATTTAGAGAGTATGAAAGTGGAAGTGAAAACAGAATGCTTATTGGAATGATCCTACATCTCAAACCAAGAATAAACCACCAATAATAACCCCCACCCACTTGTCCATCCATCAGCGGGAAGCGCGCTTACCTTGGTCTCTGATACATGGCTATACATGTTCTCCTGTTTTCTGTCCTGGCTAATCTTCAGGTTTCATTTTGACAAGGCTGAAGCAGAAAAACAGGTGGGGAGAGAGACTAAACCAAAATTGGAATTAGAAATAGTTCCAGTTTTTTTCCTTGAGTATGAAATGCTACTGGCTGGAATAGAATGAAGCCCACAATAGTTTCTACTTCACTCATCTGCCATTTTAACAAACTCTTACAGCTGGATATCAGAGAGGGCCAATCAACACCGTCGTAACTGAACCCTGGGAGCAAAAGAAACAAAAAGGCCAAGTGGGTTTTCCCCCCTGAAAAATGTAACCACAATCAGCTATGGGGAGCACCCCATATATGCATGTGGGAACAAAGGTTAAGATAAGAGAAGCCAGGACAAGGGCTTGGGGGACAAACTCTGCTTTTATGAGCACAGATTCTCCACTCTTGTCATTCTTCTGTGGGTGCAGAGGATTCCTTGTGTGAGCAGAGCTTTGTACTAACCAAGACAGCCTGGGAGAGGACTCTGCTCAGAGTCTTCATCATGAAGAAAAGGTAATCTTTCTGGACTTTCGTATAGGGTTTGAGAGTTTAAGAAAGAGACAGAGACGGAGATAGAAGCAGACAAGCACAGACAAACAGCATATGGCCATGGAACAGACAGACATTCATAAACATATGATAGACATATCAGAAAAAACATGCATATCATTATACCATTACACATACAACCGAAAATGCGCATAATAGCTGACATTTATTGAGTGCATACTCTGAGCCAGGTGATATTCTAAGTGAAGTAAGCAAAGAACAGAGAGTTTAAGGAACTTGCCCACAGTCACACAGCTCATTTGGGGGCCTGCAGGAAGTCTGCTTTACCTGTGGAGTTTAAATATGTTGAACTAAGTTTTGAGAGCCTTAGAGTTGGGACTAGGAGAACTGAGATTGTGATATCTGTGGTAGATTAAGGAGCTTGGTTTTTATTCGGAAGGCCATGCAGGGCCACAGAAGGCTTCTGGAGGTGGGAGCAACATAGTCACAAAGTGCAATGAAATGAGCCCTCTGACAAGGTTGTCTTGGACACCTTGGAGTGGGGGCTTAGCAGTGCCCCTCTCAGTTGTGGAGGTTTAGGGGTGAGAAGGGTAACTCAGGTGGACTAAGTCCCACAGGTTCAAGGCTACTCCTACTCAAAGTAGCCTCAAACCCATCTTGCTTCATATACCAATGTCAGGATGACAGGCCATGTGGCAGGCCTGTTGCTCTGACCTTTCCGCTTCTAGAAGACTCTTGCTCATCAGCCACACATGAGCTCTCAAGTTCCCTCAGTTGGAAAGGAAGATGTGAAACGACACTGTAGAATTACGCAAAGATCCTATTGAATGTATCACATTAGATACGGGATTACATGTATGCCCTTATTGAGACCATTTCTCAGGTTATTCAGGGATGGAAAGTGGGTTTTATTCCTACCTTTCTTGTCTAACCAATGGGTAGTTGCTGCTGGGAGTGCCTCACTGGAAAGTTTGAGAAAGTGCTAAGCTCAAGTCACGTTGATGGCACTTTGTTAATTATCTAAGCCTTTTAAGGACACAAGAGACGTAGCATATATGCCAAGTATGTGCTGCTCTTGGGCTGCTGAATAAGCCAAGTGTGCCCTCTGCCTCTTTGGAGTGCTTTTTTCTTCCTAAGGCTGCAACTTTCCAGGCTCTATCATGTAGCTAGAGTATATAACCAATTGTTCACCAGAACACATATACTTTGAGCACTGGTTCTGTGTACAGCATACTTATTGCTCTGGGCTCTATATAAACTGTTCATTACTCCCTGCTTTCTGGAAGTTGTGGCTATCCTTTTGAGACAATACTGATGTGAAACAATGACAGTGCCTATGTCTTAGGAATGCAACGTTGGTTCTCAAGATTCTGCACATAAACATTGACCTAGTCTGGGGAGACTTCATGCCTTTGGGAAACTTCAGAGAAGAGTAGACTAAGGTACTATATAGCCCTGGTTTAAAGTCCTGCCTTGGACAAGTTATGTATCTTCTATGTGTTTTGTTTATTCATCTTTGTAATGGGAATAATAATAATAACAACATAAGAGCACAAAAGACCAGATCTTAATAGTCTACTCCTTTAACCAGTTGGCCAGATCGATCAATACTCTCCTTTCCTTCTATACATCACACTGATGGATACCTACAACATGCTGAACGTTCATGGCTGGGAGCTACATTCCAGTATACGCACTCACTTCTGCTTCCCTAATCCAAGTTCCTAAGAAGTTCCTGCTGCCCCTTGACTGAGTGAGAGGCAGTGTGCACAATGGCTAGGAGCCTGGATTCAGAACCCACACTGCCTGGCCCGCATCCTGCCTCTGCCCCTCACTAGTGGTGTGATATTGGGCAGATGACTTAACCCCTCTGTGCTCAGGGTCCTCAACTGTAAGATGAAGAAGTTAATCCTATATATCTCATGAAGTTGTGAGGATTTAGTGAGTTAGTATTTTTAAAGTGCTAGAATGTACTTTGTGCATACTAAGTGTAAACTACTAAGTTTTTGGTGAAAATTAAGTCTGGCACATAATACATGCTTATTTATTAGATCTACCTTTTCTTCTAAATCCAAGTTCAATGTTGTTTATAGTTTGCTCCTCTGTATACATCCAAAGATGTTGCATTTTTCAACTCCAGGCACCTGCATTGTTGGTAGGATGTGGTCTCCAATGGCAGGGCTCAGGTCAGTCACTCAATTTTTTTGCCTTCATTGAACATATTCTTTGCTTGTGGCATCACTAGACACAACTGGCCACATTTGACAAGGTAGAGTGACTTGAGGAAGCTGAATGGGAAGAGAGGGTGGCTGCAGGTCAGAAGTGAAGAGCCTAGGGACAGCTGGGTGGGGGAGAAGTTGACTAGAAAATTGTAACATCGATATTCACAGACAGGCTAATGAAGGGCTGCAATTTGCAGATGCCTGTCTTTCACTTTCTCTGCCTTCCAGGGAAATGGCATGTGCTAATCAAGACCCTCTAAGCCTGGCCCAGGATCAGTGCAAGTGTCTATACGAGGGCATGTGTCAAGTATGGGCAGGCTATTTGACCAAATGATGCCTTTAAACATTTAAAATCTCTACAGACAAACCACAGGCACGAATAGAACAAGCAGAGAACTTGAAAGAAACTGGTCAGACCCTTAAAGAAATGAGACGACTGGAAAGGAGGAGTGTAAGAGGAAAGAAGATACATTATGTTTATATATCATATGAGAAGCATCGTGCCAAGCCCTTGATACTCTCTTACTTATACCCAGTACACCCCTATTGAGTGAATATTGATAGCTCCAGTTCACAATGAGGGAACAGGCCCAACTCCACACAAGTTCCACATGGCAGTACTATGATCAATTTTCAGGACCATCTGACTACAAGCCTTGGGATCTTCCTCTTGTACCACACTGCTTTCATGTTGGGATTAAAACAAACCTCAGAAACGCTTTCCTGCATTGCTCCTGGCAGTATGGGCAGTGGTTCAGAGTTGGGGTGCCAAGGTCAGCAAGGCATCAACTCAGTCCCCACCTTGCCTGCATCCCACCTCTGTAGTTTTGACTGTGTCAAGTCCTTTGAGCACCATGTGATGGAACCCAATGCCATAGGATTGTGCTGAGGATTAATGGCATCGTGGATGGCGAGTGTGACTGATATTATATTACAACAAAGTGATAGTACAGTGAGCAGTGCATCCAAGTACTCAGTAAATAGTCATTCCTCTAGTACTTCTAGTTTTATTGTTTTTATTATTAATTTAGTTAATCAGCTTACGTATGCTAGTCTTATGAATTTTGTGTAACTCTGAGCTCCTTGAAGGCTGTGACCCTAACTTAGAGAATCAAAGTTTTAGAGCCAGAGGAAACCTCGGAGAAGCCAGTCAATACTAACCCCCATTTTACACAAGAGAACAACTAAACTCAAAAAAGAAAAGTAATTTGGTTAAGGTCACATGGAGTGAAAGGTACGTAACACCTCTGATTTAACACCTGTCATACTTCTAGGCAATAGAAAAGAGTCTTTAAGAAATACTTATTTAACTAATTCTGCTTTCTTAGTCTCCTTTAAATCCTGTATGGTATTTCTCATTCATTAACAGGTTGAGGAGCTTGTTAGGATGCCACCTCTGAACTTGAGGGAAGGCTTCAGGGTGGCCTTGGCCCACCTGCCTCTTTCAACTGCACAAATTCTGCTTCAGTTTACTCCAGGGGAAGCCAGAAAATTAGCAGCCATGCTGGTCCTGTGAACAGCAGAGCATTTTTAAAGGAGAACAGGGAAGAGTTTTCAGTGTTGTGGTTATTTGTGGCATTTCGTCACCCAACAATGTAAATTAATTAAAAAGCATCGTACATTTCTAATTCCAACACTGGATTTACTCAGTGGCCGTGGAAATTTTGAAAAATGGATAATAGTCATCTCTAATTTCTCAACATATGTTTTTTCACTTACACAGCTGTGAAAAAATTGTATTTATATTTTTGTTGATGCATAATTTCCAGCCTGAAAACAGAATTCATATTAGCATTAAACTGCCAACAGGTGTTGTCTTTTTTTTTTTTTTCCTTTTTCTGGTGAGCTGGAATAATCCCCTTTTTTGGCAGGAAGTCAGTATTTTTTCACAGTCATTTTTGCATCCTTAAGAACGCCTTTAAAATTATTTTCTACTTGATGAAACACATCCTCTCAAGGCTTCATTATTTTCACCCTGGTGTTATCTGATTGAATATTTCAATCATGAAAAACTTGGGAGATTTGAGTCATTTCCTACCCAAGACTGCATAGAACTACAACTGGGAATATTAATAACGTTTTGAAGGTTTTTTTGCTAAGAAACGTCCATGACTTTAAATGACCCAATTGCATTGTAATTCTGGATTCTGTTTAATTATTGATTATAAAATATCTTTTAGGTATGAGGTAATCGAGTCAAATCCAACCGATCGCTGCATTCTATTCAAAAACGCCTGTAGAGCAAGAATCATTCCCATGAGACCATGTCAGTTTCTTCAACACTGCTTTTTTCTCAGTCTACCAAAAAAAATTCTCCTGGATGCCAACAGAGTTTAAGAATTCAAAGCAAAATGGAATGGAAGTTTAATATTATCCTGAAATTTAATCTTCCATGCTCCTGTATTACTTCCTATTTAGCATCACATCCTCTATCTTTATCACCCACCAACCCAATCACCATCATCCTAGACTATTTCTTTTTATCTTTCCTTTTTGGTTGGTTTTTAAATTTATAATTGACACATAATAATTGTACATATTTGTACAGTACAATGTGATATTTTAGTACATGTATACATTGTGTAATGATCAAATCAGGATAATTACCATACCAATCACTTTAAACATTTATCCTTTCTTTATAGTGGTAACATTCAAAATCTTCTCTTCTAGCTATCTTGAAATATATATTACATTGTTATTTGCTACAGTCACTGTTACTGTGTAATAGAGCACCAGAATTTATTCTTCTGGTCTAACTGTAACTTTGTACCCACTGACCAACTTCTCCTTGTTCACCCACTCTCTCAACCCTCCCAGCCTCTGGCAACCACTATTCTATTTCTATGAAGTCAACTTCTTTAGATTCTATATATGAATGAGATTATGCAGTGTTTGTCTCTCTGTGCATGGCTTATTTCACTTAACGTAATGTGCTTCAGGTTCATCCACATTGCCTCAAATGACAGGATTTCATTCTGTTTTATGGCTGAATAATATTCCATTGCATGTATACACCACATTTCCTTTTTCAACTCATCTGTAGATGGGCATTTAGGTTGATGCCATATATTAGCTATTGTGAATAGCATTACAATAAGCATGGGAGTGCAGATATCTTTTTGAATTATTGATTTTATTTTCTTTGATATATACTCAGTAATAGAATTACTAGATCAAATGGTAATTCTTTATTTATTTAAGAGATGGGGTCTCACTCTGTCACCCAAGCTGGGGTACAAGGGCACAATCATAGCTCATGGCAGCCTTGAACTCCAGAGCTCAAGCAATCCTCCTACTTTAGCCTCCAGAGTAGCTGGGCCTACAGGCATGTACCACCATGCCCAGCTAATTTTTTATTTTATTTTATTTTTTTCAGAGACAGGGTCTCACTATGTTGCCTAGGCTGGTCTCAAATTCCTGGGCTTAAGCTATCCTCCTCCTCAGCTTCCCTAAGTGCTGGGTTTATGGGCATGAGCCATCACATTTGGCCTATTTTTAATTTTTTGAGGAAACTCCATACTGTTTTCAATAACGGCTGTACCAATTTACATTCCTACCAATAATACATAAGAGTTCCTGTTTCTCCATATCCTCAACAGCATTTATTTTTGTCTTTTTGATTAACAGCCATTCTGACTAGGGTGAGGTGATATATCACTGTGATTTTGTTTTGAATTTCCCTCATAATTAGTGATGCTGAGGATTTTTTCATGTATCTCTTGGCATTGGTATGTCTTCTTTTAAGAAATGCCTATTTCAGTCTTTTGGCCATTTTAACATCTAATTATTTGATTTTTTGCTATTGAGTTGTTTGTGTAACTTATATATTCTGAATATTAACCCCTTGTCAGATGCATTGTTTATAGATACTTTCTCCTACTCTGTAGGTTGTCTCTTTACTCTATTGATTATTTCCTTTGCTGTGAAAAGATTTTTAGTTTGACATAATCCTATTTATTTATTTTTGCTTTTGTTTCCTGTGCTTTTGAGGTCTTATTTAGGAAATGCTTGCCCCATCCAATTTCATGAAGCATTTTCCCCATGTTTTCTCCTAGTAATTTCATAGTTTCAGATCTTACATTTAAGTCTTTAATCCATTTAGACTTGACTTTTGTGTATGGTGAGAGATAGGGGTCTAGTTTCATTCTTCTGTATGTTGATATCTAGTTTTCCCAGTACAACTTATTGAAGTGACTTTCCCCAATGTGTGTTACTGGCACCGTTTTCAAAAAATCAGTTGTGTGTAGATGCATGCATTTACTTCTGGGTTCTGTATTCTGTATTCTGTTCCATTGGTCTATGTGTCTATTCTTATGCTATTATTATGCTGTTTTGGTTGCTATAGTTTTATAGTATATTTCAAAGTCAGTTTGTGTGGTGCCTTCAGTTTTCTTTTTGCTCAAGATTGCTTTGACTATCCAGGGTCTATAGCATTTCCATATGAAGTTTCTATTTCTGTGAAGAATATCATTGGTACTTTGATAGGGATTGCATTGAACCTGTAGATTATATTGGGTAACATGGACATTTTAGCAATATTTTATTCTTCTAATCTATGAACATGGGATATCTTTCCATTTATTTGTGTCCACTTCAATTCCTTTCATTATTTTATAGTTTTAATTGTAAAGATCTTTTACATCCTTGGTTAAGGTGATTCCTAGGTATTTTAGTTTTTGTAGCTATTATAAATGGAATTGCTTTCTTGATTTCTTTTTTAGATATTTGGTTTACTATTGGCATATAGGAATGATATTAATATTGGATGTCAATTTTTTATCATGCAACTTTACTAAATTCATGTATTAGTTTGAAGAGATTTTTTGATGGACTCTTTAGGTTTTTCTATATATATGATCATGTCATCTGCAAACAGGAACAATCTGGCTTCCTTTTTTCCAATTCAGATGCTTTTTGTTTATTTCTCTTGCCTAATTGCTCTGGCTAGAACTTTCAGTACTGTGTTGAATAAAAGTGGTGACAGTGGGTGTCCTTCTATTGTCCCAGATCTTAGAGGAAAAGCTCTCAGCTTTTCCTCATTCAGAATGATGATAGATGGGTATTTGTCATATGTGGCCATTATTGTGTTGAAGTATTTTCCTCTGTAACCATTTTTTTAAGAGTTTTTATCATGAAGAGATGTTAAATTTTATTGAATGCTTTTTCAACATGTATTGAAATTATCATATGGTTTTTATCCTTGATTCTGTTAATGTAATGTGCCATATTTCTTGATTTATGTATGTTAAACTATACTTGCATCCCTGAGATGGTTTCCACTTGACCAGGGTGAATGATCTTTTTAATGTGTTGTTGAATTTTGTTTGCTAGTATTTTGTCTCCACAAAAATTTTGCCTCTGTGTTCATCAGGGATATTGGCTTGTAATTTTCTTTTTTGTCTGTGTTCTTCTCTGGTTTTGGTATCAGGGTGATGCTCATCCTAGACTATTTCTAAGGTCCTCTAACTGTTCTCTTTTCTTCTGGCCTTACTTCTTCCCCTCCTTTTCCAATCACAGCTCTGCACTAAGGTTCAGTAATTCTATGAAAAGGCACATTTAATCTGGTTTCTGTCTTGCTTAATACCCTGTAGTGGCTCTCCCTTGTCCCACAGATAAACTTGGAATTCTTAAGATATGTACACAAAGTCTTTTATGATCTGGTCCCTTTACCCCTTCCTCCTTCTTCAGTATTGTTTCCTGTTACTTGCCTCTTCAAATTGATGGTGCAGCCATGTGAAGTATGCTGGGGCTCCAGGAACAAATATGTAATTCCATTTTAAATCTCAGTGATTTTGGTCACGCTACCTCCTCTGCCTGGTTTTCTCCATGCTATTCTTCTCCAGGCTGCTTTCTTTGGGATCTAGCTCAGGGGTCTTCTCCCCAGAAAAACCTTCCTTGTATTATCATTAACACTTTTATCACCCTGACACCCTTCTACTCATGCCATATATAGAGTGGCTTTCCCTCTGACATTTCACATTATCTTTTAGTTCAAGAGAGAGCGTATCATAATAGTTAAGAGCTTGGGCTCTAAAGTCAGATTTCCTGGGTTCACATCCAAGCTCTGCCATTTACTAGCTATACGGCTGGTTTCTTAGCCACTCTGTGCCTTGATATTCCTATTGCGACATGGGAGAAATAATTATACTTACCCAATAGGACATTTATGAGAATTAAATGAGATAATATATGTAAATTATTTAAAACAGCAGCTGGCAAGTAGAAAGTGCATAGCTAATGATAGATATATCTTAGTTCTTACCTGTATAACTTTACTCAATTTGTTTAGAGCCTACATCCCCCACTAGACTGAGAGTTTTTTGTGAGCTGAAATGTAGTTCTATCATCTTGTATCCCAAGTGCCTGGTACTGTGCCTGACATATAACAGGTGCTCAGGAACAGATGTAGGTGGAATGAATGAATAAATCAATGTAGACAGACAATCTGGAAGCTCAGCAAACAAAGAGACATTTCCCCCTCAGTTATGTAATGCAGTTATCATGTCTCTGACGCTTCTTCTTCCTTTTTTTTTTTTTTTTAACTAAAAATCTCCCCTTTTTCATGATTACTAGCTAAAACATGGGATGGGTGTTTGCTGCACATTTGCAAGAGGGTTTGAGTCCAACATCCACACTCTGGTGGCCTGACTTGTTCTGTTTTATTTCCTTTGCCATTGCCAAAATGAATATCCATTGATGGGATTTCTAGTATTCATCACATGCAGCCACCAGATGGATCTGAATAGTTTCTCTAACAACCAATTTGCATTTGGACTCTGCTTCCAAAATGCCTTCCCATTATAGCTTCCATTTGCCTTCCATGCTCTCTACCATCTTCTACTCTTTTCCGAAGGCCGTATCTCTAATTTTGGAAATCATGGATCAATTTGGTACAACTGAGCTGCACAGAGTTAAAACGAGGACTGTATTTTATTGCCAAATCATGACTTGCTCATATATTTCAACTTCTACCATGTAACCTAACAAAATTTTTCATTATAATCTTCTTTTGCAGAGAGTCCCCAAGGTATCATTGCAAGACTGACTTTTCCCCCTACTGCTCCTAAGCCTTCTTCTTCAGGTTATGTTGCCTCGTGGGCACAGTTCTTGAGCCAAGATCTTCTTGTTAAGGTTGTAATGCTTATTTAGGGCTCATGTTGGGTTTCATGAACTTAAATGAAGAGTAAGTAATAAATTCATAGAGGAAATTGGGTTAGCATGTGATTAACATCCTGGCTGATGCAGATGGGTGTACCAATGATGGAAACATGTGCTTGTATCATGATGAAATGCAGATTAGAGGCCCTGGAGCCAACCCAAGGAAATCTGCCCAAAATTGTTTTATCTCTGTCAGTTTTAATCTGATCGAAAGAGAGCATGCTTCAATGCAGCGAGAAAAATGTGAATGCCTGATATAACCAAGTGGCACTCTGTCTTCCACTGAGATGGTATTAAAATATTCACTTTCATTATGGTGTAGTAGATAGTATTCTGAACTATAACTTAGAGGACCCAAATTCAAATATCATCTCAATCACTAACTTATGGTGTGAAATCTTATAGGGCCTTAGTTTCTGCATCTGTAAAATGGATATGCTGGGTTAGACAAATGGTTTTCAATAGTTTTTTTCTTTCCTTCACAATACAAATGAAAAGTGATATCACACACTCCTGTGAGCAGCCCCTGGCTTGTGCAAATTTACCCACATACTGGTTAAAGCTCGGTCCCTTTTCTCCTGCTCAAGTAAGCATATCAGAAAGTGCACAAGTAAAATTGGCATTTTAACATAACCTGGAATCCTGTTCTAATTAATTCTTAAAAATTTTAAGAAACAAATAATTTGGAATCTTGTGTACATCATTATTAATTTTTAAAAGGCGATTTGCTACACAGTTCCCCAAAGGTGTGTCACAAAACTAGAGTTGATAAGCTCTAGAATAAATTATTTTAACAGTCTTTTGTGATGCTATCATTGTATTAATATATGTCTGTGACTAAATCAAGGTACTAGTAGAAAAATCCAAGGCATTGAGTATTTAACTATTTGGAATAAAATAACAAAGAACATATTTTTGTAAGTAAACCTCACTTTGGTAGGCATTCTCATTTCCCCTTGAGTAATTGCTTGTGGCAATTGTAACTTCCTGATTCTGTGTTGATGTGTTAAAGCAAAACTGTGTTTGTAAAATGCGGTAATAATATCAATATCATCATTAGACTATAAGATGGAATGCTTTTTAAAAATTCAACATATACTACAAACAGTAGTGAGTCATGTTTTGAAATGTTTCACTGTGGAAATGTCTCACTCTATGAGAAAACCCCAAATATTTATAGCATGGTGGTTATTAAAATTCTGAGTACTACAGGAAAGGGACTAACATAAAAGCTACCAAAGAACCATTGAAGTTTAGTGTAAAACTTAAATGTAAAAATGATCTATATAATTTTTTGATTTCCTACAATACGGTAGCTTAGATAACCTGAAAAACATTACTCTATCAAATACCTGCATAATGGAAACTTTGAATGCAAGACTGAGCTCACAAGAAATAAAGGGAAACTACAAGAGTAGTTAAAACAAGGAATGTGCCCCCAAACAAAACCCATTAAATTAGAATTGTGACCATAAAGCTATGGGGTGGGGAAAAAAATTCCCAGTTCCAATAATTTACAGACATAGGTTTTAAGTCCATATTGGGAAAAAACACTAAGTCCTATGCTTTCTCATGTTGAAACTGAGAACACCCTCATAAAGGCTGACTTTATATAAGAGTATAAGTAAAATTCACCTACAAACACTGAAGTTTGTATGTCTTGTTTTGAGTTAAGAATGGTGAAAAAAATTGCTTTAAGAATTAAGAGTCAGGCCGGGACGCGGTGGCTCACGCCTGTAATCCTAGCACTCTGGGAGGCCGAGGTGGG
>VBSM01000529.1:40701074-40726581 GCA_008086735.1 Cheirogaleus medius | reverse complement strand
AAAAAAAAAAAAAAAAAAAATAAGAATTAAGAGTCATAGAGTTAGACTGGAGATTTTAATGTATGCTCTCCTGTGGTATAAAGCTCTAAACCAAAACCAAAATTGACCCTGGGATACCTGGCAGCAGTAAATAGAAAACCTTTGGAGGAATACAGCATCAACCTAGGCCTCACAGGATTCCCACAGCGAAATGTAATGAAATCAAAATCCAGAATCACACAAACATACAAAGAAACAAATTAACATACATGAGGGAGAGTCGTCAGGCACCAAAAAGCAAGATTAAACACTCAAGGACTTCAGGTGATATAAGGATTGAATATATATATTCATACATATATTTATGAATATGTATATTAAACCTTTATATATATGAAGGATGTTTAAATTAATAAAATCATAAAAGGGAATTGGAAATTTTTAAAAATCAAATAAGCAAGCATGAAAAAGGAAAAGAAAAATCTTTGAAGCAACCAAATAGAGATTCTGTTAATACAAGTGAAAGACATAGTCATTAAAATAAATAAACTCCATAAATGGGTTAAACAGTAGTCTAGATATATAAAGTAATTAAAAATGTAACTAGTGAACTAGAATACAGAAATATCTAGAGCTCACAAAGAGAAATAAAGAAGTAAAGAATTTTTTAAAGAGTTAAAAAGCAGATATGCAGAATAGGACAAAAAGTTCCACTTAGGAACTTTTTGCCAAGCTTAGGAAGTTTGGCAAAGATGGCTGACTAGAAACATCGGTCACCAGATCATCTGAGAAAGAAGGAAAAGTTTTAGATGAAGAAAACATAGCCAGCTGTAATTCTGAGAGAAAAAGTGCCAGAACCAACCAGAGATTCCACCATGAGAAGAAGTTATGGAGTTGAACAAGAAGCAGCAAGATTTGGGTGGAGATCAACCCCTGAAGAATTTGGAGTCCTGAGGAAAGGGTAGGTGGGAGTGTTTGTTTTTCCTCCCCTCACATCTCTGGCAGACTGCAGACTCCCAAACTGTTGGAGAGATTCCCTATCCTCGTGAGCCCAAAAGCTGCTGCCATCAGTAAACTGGGAGCTGCTTGAGAACAGAGTACTGGGCTACCAGCCCCCTCAGGGCCACTTCCCTCTCATGACAGACCTGAGCGGAGGTGGCAGGTGCCATACTGATTTTGCCCTCCTCAGGGAGCTTCGGCCCTTCAGTTTTCTTGTTAGTGGTCCCTACACAAACATTTCCCAACATCTGCCCAGATACGGCAGCCACAAGGAGTCAGTGGGTCCCAGGAGAACTATGTGATCCCAGAGCTTGGACATTCAGGGTGGGCTGTCTTGAGAGGAGAGGAGAGCGCTGTAAGCCAGGGGAACCACTCGGGATAAAGGGGACCAGAGTGCCAGTTTTTGTCCATTCAGGCTCTTCTCCTCCTCCTCCCCTCCCCCCCCACCTGTCAATGCAGCCATGGCAGTTCCCACATGAGTCAGCACAGGTGCCCCAGGGGACAATTAAGCCAAGACTTTCAGGAGTGGCTGCTTCCCCTCTGTTGGTGAGCCCACAACACTGAAGCTTCCACAGAGAGTGGGGAATCACACCTTTCCTCTTAAAGACCTGCAGTAGACTAAAGGGTGTTCATGCTGTGAGCTCCCTGCTCACCAGCCCTCCCTCATGCTATTTGCCTGGCTCCTCCATCAGAGCAGGGTATATGTCCTGAAACAGAGGGATATTAAACTTGCTTGAGCACTCCATGGGCAACTTGGGACCATCATGCTTTTCCCTGGCACGGTCAGGAATTGAACTTCATGGAGCAGGGAACAAGCTCCTAGGCCAGATCCCATACTCTAGGACTTGATCGTATTGCTTGAGGGCACAGAGGGGAGATTTGTGAATTAATCTTGGAAAGTGAGGGAGCCTATTTGGGCAGAACTGAAAGGAGAGTGCAGTGTGGATTCAAGCCACAGTGCACTCGTGGAGCACTCCTCCCCCTCTCCCAGGAAAGCTGTGCTTTTGGTCCAGGGCAGGATCCTAGCAGGGAAACTCCCAGCCCATGTCACCATTGCTGGTGAACTTGGCTAGTTTGGGCTGCTGCTTGCAGCTAGATGCCAAAAGGAGCCCCACTGGGCAAGAGAGGAAGCAGGAGAGTGAAACCCATTCTCATCAGACTGTGAATCCCAGATGGCCCCTCCCTCATGAGCAGACTTTTTGGCTTGGTGAGACTGCTTCAGCCCCTCCCTGGTGGCTTTCTCCAGTGGCCTGGAAGCTGACCCTCAATCCCTGCCATGACAGCTCTTGTGCCCACTTTTGTGGAGCCTGAACACAGGCTCACCTGACCCAGCCCCACCCAGCCTAACTCCTCCAACTGCCTTGGCTGTGGTAGAGCACAAGAAAGAGTCCCCTGGGAGCTCCAGGGCCCCATCCACTGCCTGGATAATCCAAGTGCTTCCTCTTATCTACTAGAGCCAGTTACATTTCCAAAAACATACCACTGCAACTGGCTTTTCCTTGCAAGCATCACCTACTGACAGGGAGGACAGTCTGTACAGTCCATTATACCATTTACTGATTCAATCATATAGGGCATGGCTGGCTCTTACCCACAAGTGGCACCAACTGATTTGGAGATTAAACTGGGCATCCCAATATAATTCATACTGTTAAGAAGATCACAGGGCCAGGAAAAGAGAAGGATTTCAAAGACCTCCATCTATTGTCGACATGAGACAGGGAAACTGCTGATGCACATAGTATACCACCACTACAGCCTACAAATAACTACTAGTTGAGAAAACCAACACACTAAGGATATCTATAACCAAGGTATCCATCCAGAACTGGCACCCATTCCACTGAAACCATTCCATAACATTGAGAAGGAGGAAACCCTCCCTAAATGTTTCTATGAAGCTAGTATCACCTTGATGCCAAAGCCAGGAAATGACACAATGAAAGAGGAAAACTACAGACCAATAGCCCTTAGGAATATAGATGCAAAAATCCTCAACAAAATACTAGCAACCAAACTCAACAGCACATCAAAAAGATAATTCACCATGATCAAGTGGGTTTCATCCTAGGGATGCAAGGATGGTTCAACATATGGAAATCAATACATGTGAATACAATACATTCACTACATAAGCAGAAGTAAAACAAAGACAGTATGTTTATCTCAATAGATGCTGAAAAAGCATTCAATAAAATCCAGCACCCCCTTTCATGATAAAAACCCTCAACGAAGTAGGCATAGAAGGAACATACCTCAAAATAATGAAAGCTATATGTCACAAACCTATAGCCAACATCACACTGAATGGGGAAAAGTTGAAAGCATTTCCTTTAAGAACTGGAAGAAGACAAGAATGCCCACTGTCACCACTTCTATTCAACATAATATTGTAAGTCCTAGCAAGAGCAATCAGACAAGAGAAAGAAATAAAGGGCATCCAAATCTAGAAAGAAGAGGTCAAATTCTCCCTCATTGCTGACCATATGATCTTATGTCTATAAAACTCTAAAGACTCTACCAAAAGACTTCTAGGATTGATAAATAAATTGAGCAAAGTCTCTGGTTACAAAATCAATGCCACAAATCAGTAGCAGAATTGATACATATTAATACATGAACCCTTAGAAATATAAAACATATAAATCTATATCTAGACATATGATCATGGAGAATGTAAAATGGTATAGCCATTCTGGAAAATAGTTCGGCAGTTTTTTTTAAGATTAAACATACACTTACTACACAACCCAGAAGTCACATTTATGGGCATTCATTCCCAGAGAAATGAAAACTTTGATCCACAAAAACTTGTACATGAATATATTCATAACAGCCTTAATTTAATAGCCCCAAACTTGAAACAACTATAATGCTATTCAATAGTTGAATAATTAAATGAACTATGGTATATCCATACCATGGACTACGTCACAGAAATAAAAGGTGTCAGCTATTGATACACATCACTAATTTGAATGGATCTCAAGAGCATTATGATGGATGAAAAAAGTTAATATCAAAAGGTCACATACAGGCTGGGTGTGGTGGCTCATGCCTGTAATCCTAGCACTTTGAGAAGCAGAGGTGAGAAGATTGCTTGAGCTCAGGCATTCAAGACCAGCCTGAGCAAGAGTGAGACCCCATCTCTACTAAAAATAGAAAAATTAGTCAGGCATCATGGTGCACACCTGTAGTCCCAGCTCCTCAGGAGACTGAGGCAGGAGGACTGCTTGAGCTCAGAGGTTTGAGGTTGCCGTGAGCTATGATGATGCCACTGCATTCTACCTGGGGCAACTGAGTAAGACTCTGCCTCAAAAAAAAAAAAAAAGTCACATACTATGTGATTCCATTTTTGTAAACTTCTCAAAATTACAAAATTATAGAGATGAGAACATATTAGTAGTCTCCAGTGATTAGGTAAGGTGATGTAGGTGGGGGTTGGAGGGCACGAGAATGGTCTTTGTTGTGATAGTGTAGTTCTGTATCTTGATTAGGGTGGCTACTACAAGAATCCACATGTGATAAAATAGCATAAAACTATACATACACATTGTACCAATGTCAATTTGTTGGTTTGGGCATTGTACTATAGTTATGTAAGATGTAACCATTGGGGTAAACTGGATGAAGAGCAAAAATAAATGAGGAGAAAAGATATTGATAAACGTGAGTAAATATCAGCAAGCATAAGCTATAAAAAAATTTACCTATTCACTCCAAAAATATGTATCAAGTACTATGTGTTAAGTGCTGTTGTAAAAAAAAAAAAGTATTTGGCAGCATCATGTGGGCACATGGGACCCCTCTGATATTTTTGCAACTTTTGGTGACTCTATGATTATTTCAAAATAAAAAGTTTATAGAGGGGAAAACACTACAAACAAGAAAAGATCTAAAAGAATAACCAGAGAGAAAAGTCAAATTATCTATAAAGAAACAACAAACTAATAGCAGACTTACCAGAAGAAATGATAGAAACCAGAAGGTGAAAAAATAAAATCTTCAGAGTTCTGAGGAGAAGTCATTATCAATTTAGACTTCAATATCCAGCTAAATTATCATTCAAAGTATGGCTGAAACAAAGAGATTTGCAGACAAAAGGCTGAGAAAGCTTACTAACAAATTTAAGCTGTATACTTTAAAATATATTTTTGGAAAAAAAAAAACTTAACCCATTAAGGAAGTTAGATGCAAGAAAAAATGGGGAGAAAAGATACTGACAAACATGTGACTAAATATCAACAAGCGTTAGCTGTAAAACAAAAACAAAAACCAACAACTAATATATCAATTCATTCAGCCCAAAAATGTTTATTAAGTGCTCTGTGTTAAGCACTGTTGTAAAAGGGGATGCAGCAGTGCCATATTTCTGATAAGAGAGAAGTGCAATGAACAATCACCAATCCGTGGATTTAAAAATAAGATATATCTACAATGCTAGACAAAAATTAAGACATGAAAGAAAGTGATCAGAGTTAAAATGAGTTTAAGCTCTATTTTATTATATTTTATTTTATTTTGCTTAGGAGTAGAGAGAGGTTTTTAAATTGACTTTATATTTTAAGTCAAATGTCCTCATTAAAGGAATAGAAAAGAAATAGTATCTTCTAAGCTGGTAGAGAGAAAAACAGGAACTAAAGAAAATTTAATACAATAGAAAAGAGAAATGAAGGGAAAATATTTTTCATGCAGAGTAAATAGAAACCACAAACTGTTAAAAGAAATCCATAGTTATCAGTAGTTATAATATATTTAAATAGAGTAAACTCAGTTAAAATATATAATTCTCATTGGATTAAAAAATCCAAATATATGCTACTTAAAGAAATTTACCATGAAGACATTGAAAGATTGACAGTTAAATAACTGGAAATATATTGACCAGCTGAATGCTATATAAAACAAATTTTCTGTAGGTATAAGAGTCTGAAACATAACCAAAAGGCAAGACATTTGACTACTTGGAATGGAAAACTAGTTTGGTTCTTAAAGCATGCATTTATTCAGTAGATTCATTGACCACTACTATGATCAAAACATTATGTAAGGGACTACGAGTGATTTAAAATGATAGGATGCTGTTTGTGATCACCTTACTCATATAATTTAGTGCTATTTCCATAATACCACACAAAAGCTCCAGTTTTCCTTTCCCAAATAAGTCATCCACATTTGTGGCTATAGAGGGGAAAGTCGCCCTGTTGCACTAAGCATATGTTTCAGAAGGTGGATACATGCAGCAGTGAGAGGAAAAATATGGTCCAACCAATTAGATCAGCCAATTCTGTGTAGAAGTCAGTGGGAAGGCAAATGTTATAACCAAAGTGCCTTCATCACTAAGTCCAGCACCCACTGTTCAAATCAGGGCTTTGAGCAAATCGGAGCTAGTTCCCAGACCCTTAATCTGGTCTTAAGAAATTCCAGATATGTTTATACTAAACCAAAAAGAAAAGAAAAATAAATTTTCCAAAGAATCAGGGCATTTTAGAGTCACACAAACTGGTAAAATAGTAAGTTCAATAGACTAATAGATCTATTGGGAACATCTGCACAATGTACTCAGAAACAATTAGAATTTTCAAATTCAGCTTCCTTTTTCAGATACATACACAATTACATATTGATCAACACAGGAATAGAGTTTGCATTACTTTCTTGAGTTGGCTTTTTTACTAAAATGAATCCTTATAAACTTGTATTTTAACTGACATTTCTAAAAGACCGTATAGGTAATAATGTCTTGAATTCTGCTGGTTTAGAAGGGAACTCAAAACTGGAGTTGTCCAGATTCCTTTGCTAGTTGGAATTGCTTTGTGTTTGAGAATGGTACTCAGAATCGTAGCATCTCAAGAGTGAAACAAACCATTACTAACATCAAGGTCAGCTACTATCTCCAATTGATGTTGTAATTTGTACCACAAAGTGAAAGGCCCTCAGAGACTATGCAGTTACCTTAAATGAGTGAAGCTAGCTGGAAGTAATACAAGAGGGATTGGCAGCAAACTGAAGAGTGCTTAGCCCTTAGGAAATAGTTTCTGTTTATTGCTAGAACATAGGAATTCAGGTCCAGTCTTGACAAATCTTTCAATTTTTTAGGATAAGCAAGAAATCTGGATTTTATGAGGATTTATCTGACTTGTCTAAAGTAATTCCAAATTTTTTATTAAATATCCTCCATATGCCAAGCACTGCTGTAGATTATGATATAGAGATAACTAAAACATGCTCCCTATCCTTAAGAAGCTCAGACTATTACAAAATAATATATATAATAAAGTAAATAAAGTCATTCTATAAGTATTAATGTAGAGGTAGATGTATTAGAGGAAAATTATTAATATTAGAAGAAAAATGATAAATTGAATAAATTTTCCAAGTTAGGGCAAGGGTAGAAATGGCTTCCTGGAGGAGATATACCCTGTGAATTACACATCAAAAGATAAAAGGAACAGACAAAGGAACCAATGACTGACCCTAATGAGATGTGATGTGTGAGCTCTCAGGTCAAGAATTCAAAATAGCACTTTTAAGGAAACTCAACAAACTCTAAGATAATACAGAAAAGCAATTCAGAAATTTATCAGAGAAATTTACCCAAGACATTGAAACAACAATAATAACAACAAACAGAAATCCTGGGCTAGAAAATACATTTGCTGAACTGAAAAATTAATTAGAGGCTCTTAACAGCAGAATATATCAAGTAGAGAAAAGAATCAGTGAGCTTGAGGACAGGATATTTGAATATCTACAGCAAGAGGAATAATAATAATAAAAAAAAATGAAAAGGAATGAAGACCACCTACAGCAAAAGATGAGAAGAATGCAGTAACTGGAGATGAGGTGAAGGTGAAGTAGATAGTAGCCAGTTTAGAGATGGATATTTACTCCAACTGAAGGAGTTCGTTCTCTGTCCCAGAAGGATGAAACACATACAATGATTGTAGCCAAGGTTTTTAGTTTTTTGTATTAAAATTAGTTTCCATGAAAGTACTGCTTTACTTGGTAAAGTATGATAACGGTATCTAGGAGCACAGATTAGAGAGCTTAAACTGGAGTTAGGAAACCAATTGAGAGATGAGAAAGATTTGAAGTCAAGTACTGGCTGTGGGGACAGAGTGAAGGAGTCAGATTCAAGTGACCAGTTGCCTCTGAGGAGTAAAGGAGAGAGCAGAGTCTAATTAAGTGGGAAAGTGAGTGGCTGTTGATGCTGCTGACAAGTGAAAAAAGAAGGCAGGAAAAATTGAAGAGGGAGGAGAGTAGGAAAATGGCAGAGAAGGGACAATAATACTGTTAAAATGCCATCTTTACATTTTACACTTGAATGTTTCCTTATAACTTCTAATCTTGAGTTCTTCTCTTTGATTTTTTTTTAAGTTAGTATCACTTCTACTGTTAAACAACATCTTTCCATTTTGTTTTGTTTCCTTATCATCCCAACACCCTGCCCTGAGACTTTTGAGTACATAGAGGCAGCATAGTTTGAGGGCATCAAGGTTATTTACAAAATTAATGTTTACCAGCCTGAGATGTGTCTTATTTTCATTCAGCCCTGTAAAAGTAAGCTTGGAGACAGATCCACAGGCTTTGAATCCAACGCTAAGGAGATTTGGGTCTTCCCTGCCAGCAGTAGGGGAACACTGGAGGTATTTGAGTGACATGCTGAATTTTGCATTTTTGGAAGAATTTCCCTGGTAGCACCATGGATAATAGAGAAGACAGAAAGAACACAGGCTAGTGGCAGCTCCTGGTAATCTCTCTTCAGCTCCCAAAGAAAACTGGAAAGTGATCATTTACAGGGTATGTTTGTTGAGACGGGGAAAAAGTGTAGGCGTTTCATAACAACTACTCCTTACTGTTTTTTCCTCCAAATCTTTAAATTCAGTAAGTCTGTATTATCTTAGGTCTTGAGATGTTAATGACTTTGACTAATTGTCAACACTGGCAATTACAATGACTGATACCTTATCATTTCTTACAATAAGCAATGCTAATTAAAATTGATTGTGCTAGAGCTTTAGCAGCAATATTACCCTCCCCCCCCCCGCCTTTTTATATTTAAAACATGAGGTTATTGTGCTGATTTGGTGAACTACACAAGGCAGGCTTATTATCCTGGTGTTTATTTCCCAGTTCTGCTTGTGAACCACATTAGAAACAATTATGAAGTGTCAGAAAAACAGTAAGAATAACTGAATTTGTGCCATAAGAAAGATCCCAAATTTCGATTGACTGATTCATTCATTCATTCATTCATCTGATAGACCTTTATTAGACATTTATTATGTGCCAGGAACTGCGATAGGCAGAGGGGAAGAAAATGAACAGCTATGACTTGACGAATTTGTAGTCTCGTGAGAAAGACAGCCTCGTAACAAGACAATTGCATGTAGGATGTAGGTGCTAGAGTTGGCAGGCATTAGCTCTGCCTACAGGAGCGCAGTTAGATTTCACAGAGAAGGTGAATTTTGGATGGGGGCTTCAAAATGTGAGCAGAAACTTCTTTCTTTTACTTTTATTATTGCTACTTGCCTACACCTGGTGAATTTGCAAGAATTATAAAGTGTCTCAAAAGAAGAATGCATGTAGATGATAAATTAGCCAGAGAATTAAGGAACCAGAACCAAAAATTGTGTTCCGAAAAGTCCAGGCTGAAAAATAGGGAAAGGCATGTCAGACAAGTGGCATGAAGTATGTAAGTGCCCAAAGAAGTGAAAAGGAATCAGCCACCTGTTCCAAGTAGTATGAGATCATGCTCAAGTGTGGAGTTCTTACAGGACAGTGGCAAGCAATAACCCTGGCTGTGCAGTTCAATTAAATAAACACTAATTGAGCATTGTCTGGGGACTCTGCCCAGAGTGCCCTTTATGGCTGAGGTATTCACATTCCCCCAGGTGCTAGGAGTGTTGCCCAGCTGACAGCTCCCAGCTGAGTCCCTCTCTAGGCATTGCTGTTGACATAAGGGAGTTGTTTTGCCCAGGGTTAATGCTCTGTCTGAAGAGGCAGCTTGTATTCAATGACTGGCCCCACTGCCTTCCTAGATTTGGGACAATTATGAAGGGTTATCCCAAGCCTTCAGGATCGAATGAGGCTTCTCTTCCAACTGCTCCCTCTGCCCTGTCCTGCCTCCCACCACATCTCTCACAGATAATTGTTTCTGAGAGCAGTCCTTGATGAACCTCTTACCTACAGATTTCAGTTTGAGGCTTGCTTCCTGGGAAACTGGGTCTAAAACAAGCGTTCATTATGGACTAGATCTTGGGGATTCAACAACGCAACAGAAAACATCTCCGACCTCAAGAAATGTACAATTTCTTGGGAAGTTAGAGCTTTTAAAAAGCAACCCAGAGATGTGGGAAACTGCTAAGCCTATGAAATACCTCAACAGAAGGAGGAAGAGGAGGAGAAAAAGAAAAAAAGACTTCTGAGTACAAAGTCTAAAATCGTGCTCACAAAACAAATAGTTCTCAGGTGTTAGGGTTCTCTGTGAATTCATAATGTTTTTAAAGAATGTGGACTTATTAGGGACTATAGGAAAAAATCTCCCTCCTAACTGCTCCTCCAAGCTCCATTTGCCTATTTAGAGAGAATGGATTCTTGAACTTCCCAAGAAAACACATTCTAACAGACATTTATCCTGATTGGTAAGTCTTTCCTTATGTTTTGCTGAAACCTTTATTATTGTTCTGTACTCTACAGTCATAAGACTGAATTGTCTTCTTTTTGATATAAGAACCTTGTATTTATTTAAAAACAAAAATAACTTACACATTAAAATTATTTTTTAAAAATCGGGGAGATAATAGAAATTTGAGCATTAACTGGATATTTGTTGGTATTAAGGAATTTGTTTCAGGCATGATACTCTATGCCTATGTTTTAAAAGAATCTTTATATTTTAGACATAGATACTGATATTTAAGGATGGAATAATATGATATGTAGGATTTGCTTCAAAATAATGTGGAGAGGGAAGTGGGTAGAGATATAGATGAAATAAGACTGACCATGAGCACATTGTTGAAGATGGATAGGGGATTCATTACACTTTTCTGATACTTACAGAAATACTTGGAATATTCCAAGGTAAAAACATTTTAATATATTTTTATCTTATTAAAATGATACATTTATTCTTATTGAAAAATATCCTTAATACAGAAAATCTTACAATCGAAACTATCTGTATCCCACTTTCCAGGGGTAACTAGTTTTAATCTTTTTTTTTATGGGGGGGGGTGTCTTTCTGCAGGTTATCTCCATATTTCTAAATTAACTGCTTATCAAGTCATTAGTTGTTGTCTCTCTGTATTATCTGTTGATCCCTGCAGTGACCAGTGAGGATTTTTTTTTTCATTTCATAAACCCACTCTTCCCAGCATACACTTTCTGTTCCTCCTTTTGTCACCTTATCATCTCACAGTACGCTTCACATGCACGTCCTGTCCCATCACCTGGGGCCAGTCTCCTGAATCCCGATTTTGTAACACAGTGCCATTACTGAGCTTACCCTCCAACCCACATTTCTACCCTACATCCACCATGGGTAGCATCTGTTTTCTGTACTGCAACCATGACCAAGTCTTCCATGAATTATTAGTAATTTTATTCCAAAACTTAAGAATTAATCATGGCATTTGAATTGCTCCCACTATGTAATGGTGTTCACAGCAGAGCCAAGTATTGTGCCCAGATTAGGCCTCCATCTCCCAGGTACCACAATCCTTATATCACTCAGAGAAGAAGGACTTCAGCATCAAGTTTAAAGGGAATCTCCTTTTTCACATGCAACCAATGTGTCTTGTACAGCACCAGCATTTCCCAAGTCCTAAATGATACTATTTAATCTTTCAAACCCCATTACTACCTTTACTTCCACCTTTGCCTGTTTTTACGTGGTGACCTTTCTCGGGGCTGGGCTTCTGAGCCAATCTGGACTTTTAAACCTTCCAGCTGTTGTCTTAGGACATTCTTGGGTAGGATTACTGTATTGGTCTCATACACACTGAATACCTCATCATTCTCCTTCTTGACTTCCTACCTGATTTTGCAAGAGAGCTTCCTAAGAAAGGGAGGTGAATTTTCTGAATCCCTTCCTATTCTAAATCTATCCTCACTTTTAATTAGCTGGAAGGGCATTTTAAGTGGAGAGTCATGTTCCTTCAGAATGTCTTGCTGCATTCTTCATCTTATCTCATTAAACTTTGTTTCTTACTCTGCTATAGAATTTCTTTTATTGTTTTATTGGCAGTCAAATTTTTAATTTTCAAGAATTCTTATTTTTACCCTTTTTTTTTAAAAAAAAGTGCATCTTTTGTTTAATGGTTGCAATATCTTCTTGACTGTTTTAAAGAAAAGTAATTATATATTTTTTTAAATTGCCATTTGGTTCCCGAGTATTTCTGTTCCTTCCACATTTACACCTTTGTGCCACTGTATTATGATCTTTTGCTTTATTGTTGCCAGTGTTCCTCAGATGTGCAGTCATCCTTGGCTGCCTGGCCCTGCTTCAGAGTGAGATATTTGGAAGCCTATTAAGGGCTCTGCGGAGGTAGGTGGGGCTTATAGGCTGGCAGGTGTTTTTGAGACAGTCAAGCAGGGGCCTGGCTGGGGCAGATACTGTCTTTTTAGTGCATTGGGGTGTAGGGCTGACTGTTGCATCAACAGGCTTCTAATTAATCTCCCTGTTTTTCTCCTCACAACTCACTCCACATCTTCTAGCACACTTACTTTTCCAAGTATGGAAACTCTTGGAAATTCAGCTGTGCAGGTGGGCTTTCTTCATTCATCAATAACTAGTACTCCATCCACTCTGTTTTTCTAAGACCTTTTAAAATTTTTCTACTGATGGTTCCCTTTTTATATTTGACATAGTTTGAGTTTATGTCAAACTATGTCAAACTTTTCATTTCTTCACCACATGTAAAACCAAGTGGGAAAAGAACAAAACGTATGTACCAAATGGGAGAAGTACCTATTTGATACCAAGTGAGTGAGAGAAGCACCAAATGATACGTGGTACCAAATGGGAGAAGAGATCAATGCATGTTTTCTTCCTGCCATCTTAGACAAGATGATGCTCCTTTATATATTTTATAATTTATTTATTTCCATAAAACCTATGGTTACTCCATCCAATTTTTCTGATATGCTTGCTGGCCACTGAAGAAATGCATAGACATATGAGTTGAAGTGTGCCCCCCCCCAACAAAAAGGTATGTTGGAATCCTAAACCCAGTACCTTAGAATATGACCTTATTTGGAAGCAGGGTTGTTGCAGATATGATTGCATAAGGGAAGATTATACTGGAGCAATGTAGCCCCCTAATTCAATGTAACAGGTGTCCTTATGAGAAGGTAGCCATCTGATGACAAAGAGACACAAAAGGGAAAATGCCGTGTGACGATGAATGTAGAGGCTGGAGTGATGTAGCTGCAAGCCAGGGAATGCTAAGCATTTCCTGAAAACCAAAGGAAGCCAGAAAGAAGTAGAGAAGGATTCTCTCCCACATGTTTCAGAGGGAGTATGATCCTGCTGACATCTTGATTTGAGACTTGTAGCCTCCAGAATGTGAGACAATAAATTTCCATTATTTTAAGCCATCCAGTTTGTGGTGCTTTGCTATGGCAGCCCTAGAAAAGTAAACTAAAATTTCCTTTTGAAGAAGTGGTGTTTTGGGAAAAGATAGCTTTGTTCAAAATGCTTGGATTTTTTTTTGCCACATATCATATATAGATTCAGTTTTACCTTGCAAAAATATTCAAGTCATTTTGATTTGACATGATGTAACACAGAAATGCTGCATTCCTATAGAAATCTTCTTTTGATAATTCACATTGCTGATTCTGTTCTTCATAGAATTTAACTATCTCTTCTCACAGAGATAAAATTTTGGTTAACACTTGTTCCTGCAATAGTCAACACACTTTAGAATGATATGGCAAGTCCACACTGAATACCTCATCATTCAACTTTAGTATGATATGAAACTGACCATGCCATGTTGCATTTGCATGAATATAGTCAACAATTCTTATAACTTGTTGCAAAGTGTCTCTTAAAATGGTAGCTTTGGCACAGAGATTTTGCTGATGCAAGATACAATGAAAAGAAATGAGAGCATCTGGATCTTTTAATACTTTTTTTTACCTTTGCAATTAACCCTTCATGTTTTCATGTTATGGAAGGTGCACCATCTGTACATACACTCAGTAAATTTACCAAATTCAGTCCAACTTCATGACATTTATCTTAAGAGGTATTGAAGATATCTCTTCCCTGTAGTCTGTTCGTAAGAGTGCCCAAAGTGAGTAACTCTTTGTAGCAAAGAAAATCTTCTGTTATGACCCATATGAAATATAAAATCTGCACCAAGTCAATAGTATCAGTTAATTCATCCAAAGTGATTGAATAATATATATTTTTCTTTTGAAGTATTGCATGAAGTTGTTCTGTTAAGTTGAAGGCTAATTTATGCTGCCAATCAGTTATGGTTCTCCTTGAAAGAGGCAGTCATTTGTATTTTGAAACATTATTAGGGTCTAAGCATCCTACAACTTCCACAATGCATTCTTTCACAATTTCTAGATCATTGAATGTCTTCCCTTTTTTCCCAAGTACATAAGCTACTTTATAAGTTGCTTCAGTGGCATTATTTCCAGGTTTTATTGCTGCTTAAAAGAATTGTCTTTGCTTTTTTTTTTTCATCTTTTAATTTCTGCAATACAACCTTTCACATCTCTCCCTATAATTTAAAATATTTGTGGTCCTTATGAGTGTTATAATGCTGATGAGCATTGAATTTCTTTAATGCTGATATTTCAATATAACAATGCAAGCAAATCATCTTATCTATAGCAGAAAGAAGATACAAGATACAAGATATTGCAATTCCCAATCCTCATTAAAAAATGTTTTCTACCTTCAGCATTCTCTTGGTCTTCTTTGACATGTTGGGCTGTTAAGCAGACAGAAGTAAAAAATACTGTTGAGCTGTGCAACTATTCACAAATTCTACTTCATTGAGAAACACAGTGCACCATTGTCAAAAGCTGATACCAGACTGGCATACTCAACCCCCATAAACTCTCACCAACCAGCCTCATGCAGTAGTGGTGCCAGCCAGGCGGGAAGTTTCAACTAAATCAAAATTGTAGCAGCTGTCAATTTAGCCCTGATGGCTTACTAATGTTCTAATTGTACCAGTCAACCTGGGAGGATTATTTCATTGAAACTTATTTTATTCTTTGATATTTTAAATATGTTAATTTTAAAAATAAAAATATAAAAGATGAACAAAAATGTATTCATAAAAATCAAAGGATTTGTTCTGTAAAATTTGGATTCAGTCAAAAGGCTGAACTTAAGGACTTTCTAGGCCACATGTGGCCTTAAGGCCACAGGTTCCCCATCCCTGTCCTAACCCCTGGAACCCGTGAATATATTACCTTACATGGTGCTATGATTTGGACATAGTTTGTTCCTGCCAAAACTCATGTTGAAGTTTGCCAGTGTGTCACTGCTGGGAAGTGGGGCATAGTGGGAGGTTTTTGGGTCATAGGGGTAGATCCCTCATGAGTAGATTAATGTCATCTTATGGGAATGAGTGCGTTCTCCGTCTCATGAAAATGAACTAGTTCCTGAGAGATCAGGTTATTATGAAACAAGTTCCTCCTCCTGAGTCATTTTACCTCTTAAGCTTCAATTTTAGCAATAAATCAAAGCTAGTAACTGTACCAACCTCATGAGGTTACCATGTTGTCTAAATGAGATGGTATATTTAAGGCACTTAGCACAGTGCCTGACCCATCTACACTTGAAAAGGGAACAAGTAGCCTAATGTTGAGTTTACTCCAGAAATTGTTTCCTGTTGCTATTCTCAAAGGCTTACATTGAAAATTATATGACTCTCCCCCCTTTGTTTTGTATATATGTTAACATATATGGTACTCTGGAATATACTAGACAGGTGTACATGTGTATATGTGTGTGTTGAACCCAATACAAGGCTCACAAGTGCTACTAGCACAACACTAAATGAAGAAGTTTAAATAATCAAAACATGAACTTTAGCATTAATTCATTGGCTAGTGTTTGGTAACAACTCTGTTCTTCATCCCAGCCACATGGCCCTGGCCTGAAGACTGTGAACAGTGCTCTTAGGATGGCTAAAGATGATGCAAGGCCTGTGCTTCTACATGCAATCCCTTCCAGGTCCCCTGTTCTGTAGTCTGCAGGCCATTCTACCATTAATAGATGCATTTAACTATCAGCTCTTTACTCATTCTTAAAGCAATTCACCTATAGAAACATTTTCTTCTCTGAGACACCATCTCACTCTGTCACCCTGGCTAGAGTGCAGTGGTGTCATCATAGATCACTTGCAACCACAAACTCCTGGGCTCAAGCGATCCTCCTGCCTCAGCCTTCCCAGTGGCTGGGACTGCAGGTGCATGCTATCATGCCCAGCTAATTTTTCTGGTTTTTGTAGAGATAGGTGTCTCGCTCTTGCTCAGGCTGGTTGAAAACTCCTGACCTAAAGCCATCCTCCTGCCTCAGCCTCCCAGAGTACTAGGATTATAGGTGTGAGCCAGTACACCAGGCCCACCTATAGAATCTTTTCTGATTTCAAGACATGGAGAGGAATCTTAGTTTCTTCACCTCATCCTCACCAATTTGTCTACCCACCTCATCCTCTCTTAAGAAAATACCTACCTAAGATTAAGAGAATGGGCCATGAAGTCTCTTTCAGACCAGACCTAGATACAAAACCCAACTTGGCCATTTGGGAGTTCTTTGACTTTGAGCAAGTTGTTAAACTTCTCAGTACCATGTTCTTTCTCTACAAAATAGGGATAATAGCTGTCTCACAGGATGAAGGCTAGAGATGATACATGAAAAACACTGAGCAAAATGCCTGGCACTGTAAGGCCAATACTAGTATTAGTAATAATAGCATCATTCCTAATTTATTGCTTCTGTTTTCTCTCCAGAGATACCCTCCAGCCTTCCTCTGTCCTCTTTTCCCAGCCTGTTCCCTGAGGTCCCATCTCTCGGGGTATTCCTCTGCTATGCAGAGTTACAACCTTTACGATGTGAAGTGGATAGCTGGCCCCCATAGTTTATATTACATCAGTTATTGAGCCAAGCAAAGAATGTACTTCAATATGGCATCATTTAATAACAGCCTAACCTGCCCCCTACCTGGCAGAGATGATGGGAGCTTATTAAGATAATGTCTTTTTAGCACTTACAGCCCCTTGAAAGACATTTACTAAATAAACAGTGTATTTGATTTTAGTGTTGTTTGTTTTAGTTCTTAATGCATGCTCTCTGAATTGTATTAATAGGCCCTCTGCAATGCCTCTCACAATATGGGCACTTGTTAAATGCTGCTAAATGCAGAATGGTAGTAAATGTTGCTCATCTGTGCCTCTTCTCTGCTCTCCCCCTCCCTTCCTCTTTCTCTCCTTCCTATTAAGCCTGGAATCCCTCTCCCCCTGCTAGGTTCCAGGTCCACTGATTTTTCAACCTTGGCTGCACTTCAGACTCACCTGGGGAGCTTATTAAAACTTCAGACCATACCCCAGACCAGTTAAATCAAAACCTCTAAAAGTGGACCCAGATAGCAATGTTTTCTAAAGTTTTTCAGATGATTCCAATGTGTAGCCAAGGCTGAGAGCTACTGTACTCATCTGACTCCTGCTCATCCTGCCAGATCCCAATCAAACGACACCTGTGAACAGACAAATTAATGTTAAGTATTTTATTTCTATTCAACGATAAGCTTTTCAAGGGCTAGTACTCTTATTCTTCTTTGCTCCCAGTGAATAACAGTACCTAGCAATGAATAAGCATTCAATCCATGTTTCTTTTGGCTGAAAGCATACCCTGCCCAGCCCAAAGGATTTCCTCATGCCTCTGCTTTCTATAATAATCAGTGTGAATCCCTCTTATTAACTCTACTTATTTATCAGTTGATTGAAGTATCTCAGCTAAATCATTCTATCATTTAAAAGTAAATTTTTTTGCACAGTTTAGCAGGGAAAACAGCGATTGCCATGTGGCATGAATGCTCCTGTCACCCATGGGTGCAGTTAGTGCTGTGGCAGTGCAGAGGAAGGCCTGGGAGGCAGGGACATAGGGTGGAGAGAGCACAGGCCCTCCAATTACACAGACCCAGGTTCAAATCTCAACTACTTTGTGCCTATAGGATGCTATCCTGTCTCTTGAGCTCTGATCTCCTTTCTGGGAGAGAGGAGTGATGCCTCCTACTCAGGTGGCCAGGCTCCCTGACGGACATAATGTAAGAAAAGAGACACAGTGACTGTATTGGCTTGGGCTGCCATAACCCCATACCATAGACCAGTGGCTTAAACAACAGATATTTATTTTTTTTACAGTTCTGGAAGCTGGAAATCCAAGATTTAGGTGCCATCAGGGTTGGTTTCTGGTGAGTCATCTTGTCCTGGCTTGCAGATGGTCTCCTTGCTGTGTTCTCACATGGTGGAGAAAGAATGAGGGTGGGCTTTCTGGTATCTCTTCTTATAAGGACCATATTCCTATCTCTTGTATCAGCACCCCACCCTTATGACCTCATTTAACCTTAATTTTCTCTTTGTCAGCCCTACAGCCAATTATAGTCACACTGGGGCTTAAGGCTTCAATATATGAATTTGGGAAGTAGGGACACAAATTAGTCCATAACAGTGACAAGCACCTGATAAGAATTCAATAATATTAATATCCCTCCTCCTCCCACCCCCGTCTTTTCTCTCTCTTTCTCTCTCAATTCCTCCTGAAAGAATCCAAAAAGCTTCAGGAATATGATATCAGAACTTGTAGTTCTTGTAGGTTGAACAGGAATTTCTTAGGCAAACAAAGGTAAAGGCATTCCACGCAGTGGAAACGGCACTTAAAGTCTGTTAAAAGTCATGGCATATTTGAGGACCAGAGAAAACTTCACACTTTTCATCAGAACCTGGAGATGGGTCATAGAAAATGCAAGAGATGCAATGGAGGGGGCGGGGAGAGGAGCATATTATTAATAGTCAAGGGTGCCAAGCTGAGGACCTTAGATTTTTCCCTTGGGACAGTAGTTATCTTTTTCTAACTACCTCTTCTTTTCCCAGCTAAATGGTTGGGTTCAAGAATTGCTACATTCCTTGGTGAATAAGAACTATCCTATCTTTTTCATTTGTTTAATTTGAATTAGAGCCAGCTGGAGCCTCCCTAGATCAGATGGTGTGAGATCCAGCATCACCTTCTTGAGGTTCCATCACTCCTGTCTGCTTCTAGACTGTCCAAGAACACTGGGTCTTAAATGTTCCAAACAGAAGGTCTTCTTTTCCCAAATAGGAAGGGCTCTGCTTTCTGCTCACTGCAACAGGTTCTCCGCATTGCCTGTGGGCATTTGTCCAGCATCAGAACAGCTCTGCTGGTCCTTCATGGTCTGACCACACTCCTTCTGCATGTTCTAACAAAGCCTCCTCGGCTGACACTGGTATGTCTTGCTGGCTCATCTCCCAGTATAGCAAGCTCCACTTAATTCTGCAAATGCTCTGTTTAACCAGGATGGCCTCAGTTGTAACCCTGGCTCCAGTCCCTAACTCTCAGTCCTTATAAGCACACACAATTGTTATTTTCTAAGGCCATGTTTTCTACCTCTAGGTGCTGTCCCCTTACTGGCTTTGCTGTCTGACCCTTCCAGCCTCAAATTTTTCTCTATTTCCACTGGAAGTTTAGGTTGTTTTTAGTAATAGTCTTCAAAGCACAAAGCTTTATTCCTGCCCCTCACTTGGGCAATCTGAATTCATTGCATTGATGGACTTGACCTCTGAAACAGAAATGCCTGTTGAAAATAAATGGCTGATTATTATATAATAAACTATATTCAGTTTACTAAATAGTTAACTTAAACATAAATATATGTATATATTTATGCTGAATAGATGTATAATTTATGCTAATGATAATTACAAATAATACAAAGGCATAATAACTCCACTGCAGCGCTGGTATTCATTACCAATGCTTCATTTCGCTTCTGCTCAACAGTCATATGGTGGCAATTTGACATGCCAAGGAACTGTGCTGGGCACTGAGGCCATTGGGATGGCTGCGATATTATTCTTGTCCTCAAACAGATTGCAGTTGAGTGGGTAGCAAGACAGATACATAGTAATAGCTAATGTATTGCGGAAGCCTTTATGAAGGAATGGTTAAACTGACACTATTGTTTTGTCATGACTCTGCAGAGCTTCCTTATTTCCTGTGCTGTTTCTGTGTTAGCCTGGTATCCACCTTGTCCACATCTGGAACCTACATTGGCTCTTATTTTCTTAGTTATTTCCTTGTGATGCATGTTTGGTAAATTTGGTTAGGCTTGACTATACTCTGCTGTTGAAATAACATATCCCCCAGATCTCTGAATGGGCATATTGACATATCCAGTTTTGTTTTGTTTTTCCTACTCACATGAAGCCCAATGTGATTAAGGAACAGAGGCTGCTCCCTGTGGTCACTTGGGAATCCCAGATATCTGCAGTCCCAATGTCATATAAGGAGATGGTAATGCCATTATCTCGGTGCATGGTGCTGTGGAAAGTGATGGTACACCAGCTTTTACCTGTTGCTACCCAGAAATGACACATATTTTTTTCTCCCAAAACTAGTCAGAACTGGTAATAGGGCCCCAAGCTAACTATAAGAAACGCTGGAAAATGCAGAGGCGCCTATGGATTATTTGGTGCTTCTTACTGTTGCCACCACTAAGGTAGTGATTTTTGAGCATAACTTTTGAAGGATTCTGACTCTCTGTTATTTATTTCTGGAGTCTCCAAGGGGAGGTCACAATAAATAACATCGTACTTCCCTGATGAGTTCTGAGGACATTAAGAAATAAAATAAAAGGATAAAAATGGAGACCAAAATAGTATTTATACTAATGCTTGGGAACAAGTTGTAGGATGTGGCTTTGTTTTATTAGCTAGTGAACTGGCCAATGAAATCCGAGAGTTAGCCTGACTCCTAGGCCAGGTAAGACGGATGGCATGGTGAGACTAAGGAACTCACATCTTCTGCAAGACTACTGACCCCTGAGTGAGCAGGATGAATAGTAGAGATGAACAGAGCATGCCTATTTACTCTTTACCTACTTAACCAATTCGATAAGTCATCCCATCTCCCTAAGAGTAATATAAGTAAAGAAGATGGAAAAGAGCTCAAGGCATGTGGAAAGAGTCTTTCATTAACTCTTTCTAGTTGTACCATGGGGTCAGTTACCACACCTTTCTGAATGTTCTCATCTGTAAAATGGAAATCATAATATCTCACAGTATCAACTGCTGAAAATTAGAAAATGTACTGGACTTGTAATGGGGAAGAGCTATTCAAACACCTTCTATAAAATGCTCATGAATACTTGAGACAGAATCACTTACTAGTTTATAGAGACCAGATGGCTTTAAATACATTCTCCACCCCAACACACACATAATTTTAAAAATCTTCTGAGTTGGTTCTATCCAAAAATCTGCCCCCTATTACTCAACAAATGTTTTCTCAACAGCCCTCTAGGGTGGTTCGGATTCCTAACAGTAAATGTCTGAAACCACTGTTTTCCAGATAAAGCAAAAGCCATCCACTTGAAGACACTGCATAGAGGTTTCTATTTTAACTCTTCCATGACTATTTTCATGTGAGGTTCAACTGGCACTAGAGAATGGAAAATACTCAAATCAAAATAGTGATTTTTAGAAAAGTGAGCCTTCCATTTTCCTAGTGAAAGACTAATTAGGGTATAGCCCGAAGAACCTAAGATTGATCCTTCTCAGATAAGAAATTATTTTTTTTCAAATCTAAAAGAATTTTTAAAGTAAAAATGTTGTAAGTGAAAGTATTAAATTATACAATTATACATGTAGACTCTGCTATAGAGGGAGTTATTTTCATGGTGCAGGCTGAATCCAGCATAAAAATATTTACTACTCTGAAATGTCAATATGAAATAATCAGAATCTAAAATTAAATATTTACTATATAATCAGCCTGCATTCATCCATCCACAATGTTCCCTGAGAAACACTGATTACACTGAATTTGACCACCTGGATTCTCCTAATATTTTCAGGCTTAGGGAAAAAAAAAAACTGCCAGAGTCTCACTCACAAGCATTTTCTAACAACTTGCCAAGTAAAGGGCTTTGTGGAGGAGGGAAGTATGCAGTGGTGATGACTTAAGTAAGTTTCAAACAACATACATAACACTGCAATAGAATGAATGTTTGTGTCCCCCATCCCCCGCCAAAATTTATATTTTAAACCTATTCCCCAATGTGATGGTATTTGGAAGTGGGGCCTTTGAGAGGGTAGAAGCCTTACAAATGCAATCAGTACGCTTAAAAAAGAGACCTTAGAGAGGTCCCATGGCCCTTCTGCCATATGAGGACACAGCAAGAAGATGGCCATCTATGAACCAGGAAGCAGGCCCTCACCAGGCACCTAATCTGCCAGTGCCTGGATCTAGACCTCCTGGACTTCCCAGCCTCCAGAACCATGAGAAATAAATTTCTGTTGTTTCTAAGCCACCCATCATATGGTATTCTTTTAAAGCAGCCCAGATGGACTAAGGCACACACACATGCACACACAAGAAGATAAGTCACCCTGATGATCTTCCTTGGCCACATTTCCTAGGTCCAACCTCAGTGCAATAAGTCAAGGAATCTTCACATCTTCAACTCTGTGACAAAAACTGTGTTATACAATAGGAACAGAGATGTGGTTCATGTTCTTGGGGAGCTCAGAATCTGACAGGAGAGACAGATAAGCAGTCAAAGACAATGCATTATGATAAGTGCAACATTCAGAGTAAGCCTTGTGGCAAAAGGTTAGAGGGATACTGAAGAGGGCCCTCAAACCCACTCTAAAATATTATTCTAATACGATACCAAAGGCAATTTTATTTGTTTTATTAATTTTATGTAATTGGAAAAACAAAACCTACTTTTACCTTATTGTAAAGGCCTTGTTTTCACATTTATTCAAAAAATTAATATTGAATCTGCAAGTTCAATGATGTGGAAGGAGGCTGACTATAGGTAGACAGGTTTACGAAAGTGCCAGAGATGGCAAAAGATGACCCAGAAAGTCCTCAACTAGAAAGCAGCAGGTCTGGATGTAAGTTGTGTAAGTTTAGGTTAAAATAAGTGGTCTCTCATGGCAACTATTTCATTATTTGGAAAACAAGGGAGCTAAACTAGTTGATTTCTTAGGTTCCCTCCACATCTGAATACTTATGATATTAACTACATACTATTCAGTCTTTTTTTTATTATTATTAAAACCAATCCTAGAAAGGCTTCAGCAAGGAATGATAATAGCCCAATTCAATTACAGATTTCATTTGTTTATTTTGCAATCAATGAGGCAACATAACAGGTCAAGAGTGTGGACTTCGGGGTCTATCACAATTGAGTTTGCATTCAAACTTTGTCACTTTACTGGCTATGAAGCCACGAGCAATTTACTTAACTTTTCTGGGCCTTTCTTCTATAAAATAGGGAGGTTAAAGGTTATCTCATAGGAAGTTGTGAAAATTAAACAAGATAATGAATGTAGGCTGGGCCTGATGGCTCATGCCTATAATCCTAGCACTCTGGGAGGCTAAGGCAGGAGGATGGCTTGAGCCCAGGAGTTTGAGACCAGCCTGAGCAAGAGCAAGACCCTGTCTCTACCAAAAATAGAAAAACTTAGCCGGGCGTGGTGCCCACACCTGTAATCCCAGCTACTCGGGAGGCCAAGGCAGAAGGATCGCTTGAACTGAGAAGTTTGAGGTTGCTGTGACCTAGGCTGATGCCATGGCTCTCTAGCCCAGGTGACAAAGCAAGACTCTGAGAAAGAAAGAAAGAAAGAAAGAGAGAAAGAGAGAAAGAGAAAGAGAAAGAAAGAAGAAAAAAACCAGAAGATAATGAATGTAAGAGCTTAGCACAGTGCCGGATGCAAAAGAGACCCTCCATAAACAGTATGTTATTTTTTGAGTACTTCTATGTGATACATGCTGCCCAAGGTGCTGAATAAAATACCTATTCCCTGCTTATAATCTGAAAGAGGAATACATAAATCATACTGAGTACACATTAAAAGTGATATAGTAGAGGCATTAACAAAATAATATCACAGCACAGGAGAAGTGATATTGACTTAGAGTATGAGGTGGAGGTGGGGTCTAGGGAAGGCTGTACAGAGAAGGTAGTATGTCAACAGAAAATGATGTACAAGTGAGTTGCCTACTCAAGCAAGGCAGGGGAAGGCAAAGGAGGGACCATAAGCAAAGGTGCGTGTGCCTAATGGTGTATGTGATTAGAAAGTAATGGGTAGTGTGATAGGTCCACAGACAGGATCAACAAGGCAGCCTGGGGTCATCTTGTAAAAGGTCACATGAAGGATTTTGGGCTTCCAATGAATGGGAACCCATTAAAAGTTGATTTGCTATATATTCATTTTTAAAATTGTAGACTTCAGATCTCTTACTGAATCAGAATCCTTAGAACTCTGTTGCTTCATTGGTCTAAATCAAGAGTGGACAAACAACCTGGAGACCAAATCTGGCCTGAGACTCAAGATGAGAATGGTTCTTGCACTTTGTAATGGTTGTATTTTACATGGTTATACAAGTATTATAACGACATACTTGATTTTTCCCCTTTTCCAAAAAGCATAAAGTATTTATTATTAATATTCGACCCATTAAGGAAAATTTTGCTGATCACTCATCTAAATGACTAATCTGAAACAGTATTTTGATTAAAAGGCCAAAATTTTGACCAAATTTTGTAAATACAGTCATCCCTCCATATCTATAGATTCTACAGCTGTGGATTTAACCAACCATGTATTGAAAATATTTGAGGGAAAAAAATCCACCAAGTTCCAAAAAGCAAAACTTGAAATTTGCCACACACAGAGTACTACATTGATCCCACATGAATGCACGTGAATGAATATGATGTGTAGGCATCGTATTAGGTATTATAAGTAATCTAAAGATGATTTAAAGTATATGGAAGGATACACACAGGTTATATGCAAATACTACACCATTTTACATAAGGAACTTGAACATCACAGATTTTGGCATCTACTCAGAGGTCTAGAAACAATCCCCCACAAATACCAAGGTAAGCTTGTGCCTACCACATGTCTTCTTTCTGAAAACATTCCTCCATGTCCAACCTACTTGTTACGTTATGTAACAGGCTCAGGATTTAACGGCTAGAACCATTCTTCCCTGTGTTCTTTGGTCACTCAGGTATACTTTATAGTCTTTCTTAGATCTTATGATAATTAAATAATAAAACTTTTATATTGTTTCACCTTTTCTTTTCTTCCCCAACAGTTAGCCAACAATACTAGCGACATATATTTTCTTTGCCTGAAAATAAGAATTTATCTCTTTTCTAAGTCACCAAGATTGAAATTTCTTACAGGATTTTTATTAGCCAAACTATAGGTGATTACTTCACAT
>VBSM01000529.1:40558272-40699746 GCA_008086735.1 Cheirogaleus medius | reverse complement strand
TAATTTGATGATGCCCAGAGTCATTTAAGGAATATTTTCCAAATGGCAAGTTATTATGTAAAATATGTTTTTGACAGCTTGAAAAAATGTATGTATGTATGTGTGTGTGTGTATATATATATATATATATGAATAGAGCTGAAGGAAAAATCATAATAATACTTAGGTGTATATTGGTTTACAGAATGTGATATGTGTTTTTCAGAGCAATTGGAAGTATTTGACAAAAATTGTATTGGATTCTGCCTATCAAAAATATCTCTCTTCCTGTCTCCTCATCTTCCTCTCTTAGGATGTTTTCTACTGAGAAAGGGTTGAGTTGGCTATGTCTTGTGCATCGACTGTTTTAAAAGTAAAAACATACAATAAAATCTTGTGGACCTTTGATGTACCTCCTGTGGTCCTTGGGGCCTGGTTTGATGAACATTGAATTAAAGATTCAGCACTTCGGTCACTCTAATTACTGGAACCAGTGCAATCATAAACACTATCACAAAGGCTGACATGGAAATCTCATAGCTTCACCCATTGAAAATATAACATATGATTTGGAATAAGCATATTTCAATGTTCAGGATCATTATAAAATATAAAAATAAAATCTAAAATCATCATAGAGTTCTCATGCCTCAAATAATAAGTCCAAAGAACTCTCCAGAGATCTTTAGACATGGAATTTGAGAAGCATTAGATTAAATCAAATTTCAAAGTTGCTTATCTGAAGGTTAGATGGACTCTTTTTAGGATCTGGAGAGTCTTTTCTTGTCTTAAATTCTATTTCAATTGATACAGGTTTGTTAAGAGGCAATGACGTATGGTGTTTCACAGCACAGACTTTGGGGTCGGAAAGACCACAGGTTGAGTCATGGCTCTGTCCTTTGCTTTGGGAATACTTTGGCCACCACATCTCCTGCCAACTTCCCCCCTTAAGATTTGTTTAATCTATTCATAGTCCTCTTTCAGAACTTAGCTCAAACACATTTAAAATTATGCCTTCTTCAACTCATAAGTAAGGACTGGTCTCTGTTATATATACCTATAATATCCTATATTCAATAATAGTAGTAACAATGATATAATGACTAACATTTACTGAGCATTTATCATGGACCAGGCACTATGTTGGGTCCTTTACCTGTGTTACCTCATTTAAGCTCCAAATTACCCCTATAAGGTAGGTACCATTATGGTCCTTTTATAGATGAAGAAACTAGACAGTGCTGTTTGATAGAAGTATAATGCAAGCTACACATGTAATTTAAAATTTTTAGTATCCACATTAAAAAAGTAAAAAGCATTTAATTTAAATAATATCTTACACAATACAGTGGTTAAAGTGACAAGTAGTCCTATAAAAACAATAAAGTTCAGTTTAGTGGGAAGATATATATATTGCTTCCCTTTTTAATTTAAATTGTAATTAATTAAAATAAAAAGTAAGAAATAATCAGTGCCTCAGCCGTATTTTGAGTGCCCCATAATCTTCTGTAGCTAGTGGCCACCATATTGGATAGTACAAGCCTACCCTGGTCATTTGTGCGTTCATTCAGTAATGGTCATTCATATGTTCATTTAATAAATATCTACTAAGTATCTGTGAAAGGCAGATGCTGGTCTCTGGAGACACAGTAGTATACAAAACAGAAAAAAAATCACTGCTCTGGGAAAGCTTTCATGGTAGTAGGGATGAGAGGGACAATAAGCAAATAATTAACTAAGCATTATGTCAGACAGTATTAAGTACTATGAAGAAGACGAATGCACAAGAAGAGATGAAAAGGGGCAGGGCCACTGAGTATAGCGACTTAGTCTGCACACTGCCCAGCTCCAAGGGGCACAGTTCATACTGACTGTGATATGAAGGCCACTCCTTGGAGCTGTGCAGAGCAGTAGCCCTGGGGATTTGGGTTGCAATCTTATATGGTAAGATAACAGGGCAGGTCATCCAATAATGGAAGATCATTTTAGCAAAGATTTCAAGGCAGTGAGGGAGGCAAGCCACACAATGTCTGAAAGAGGTTCTTTTTGATCAGAGAGACTAGCCAGTGAAAAAGCCCCAAGGCAGGAAGAGTGCCTAGCATGTTGTAGGAACAGCCCAGGAGCCAGTACTAGGAAGAGCATATTGAGCAAGGGGAAACATGATGGGAGACGAAGCCAGAGTGGTTGCCAGAAGCTGGATCAAGGCAGGGGCTTTCTGGCCATGATAAATATATTGGCTTTTAATTGGCTTTTCTACTGAGTAAGATGGAAAACAATGACATGTTCTCTGTCTCTCTAAGAATTAGCCTACCTGCTTTGTTGAATGCACTGAAGGAGGATGATAAGTTTCAGGAAACCACTAAACATACTACTGCAATAATCAAGGTGAAAGGTGATGGTAGTTCAGAATACTGTTTCAGCTTGAGGAGTAGTGAGAAATGGTTGGACTCTGAGTATATTTTGAAGGTAGAGCGAGTAGAATATGCTGGTGGGTTAGAAATCGGGATTGAAAAAAAAAATAGAAGACTTGAAAATGACTCCAAAGTCTTTGGTCTGAGTAACTTATAGAATGGTGTTGCCATTTTCTGACATGAGGGAATTATATTAGTGGAAAAGGATATTAAAACTCGGATGTACTGGTTGCACAAACATTTTCTAAGTATCAATGACCCACCTACATCTCCCTCTCAGCTTCGGTTGTCCAGGAAACAAGCACCCAAGCCAAAGCCTATTTCTTAGGAAGCTCGGTGGCTAGTTCCAACTTTTTTGGCCACATGCATTTGGCTCCAATTTGTGTTACAAATATAAATTAATTGAGGAAAGAACATCGATGAATTATATTATGCATGCTTGCCTTGATATTCTGTTCTAATGTCTTTTCTGTTCATTATGGTCACCCTCCTCCTTTTTTTTCCCTGAGCACACATTTAAAAGATAAAGAAATATCATTTATCTTCCTATTTCCTTGCATGGTTTTCTGCAGCTGAATATGCTCCTCATAAAATTGATTTAAGATACCTACCAGACTTTAAATTGACTGAAAACTACCTTTAACTTCTATTGCTTTGTTTTTCCTGTAGCAACTTTCTTTACTTAGACAATTAAACGGGCAAATGATCCTCTAGCTATCTCTATGTTAAAGCCTAGCTCCTCTAGACTTTCCTAAGGGCATAAGAATATCAAAACTTTTATTTCATAGAGGAGGTTTTCCATATCACAAAAGGAACCCGTGCCCATTAAAGGAAATTTGATTTCCTATATGTCCACTTAGGTGTTGATCCGTTAATACCAATTTGCTGGTGAGTACATGTGGTGCTTGTTTTTCCATTCTTGAGATACTTCACTTAGTAGAATGGGTTCCAGCTGTATCCAGGAGTATACAAGAGGTGCTATATCACCATTGTTTCTTAAAGCCGAATAGGAAAAACATTTGTCGGATGTTGGGCGGGTGGGAGGGGATGGATATATACAAACATAATCAGTAAGATGTGCAACGTATGGGGGATGGTCATGCTTGAGGCTCTGCCTCAAGGGGGGAAGGGGGCATGGGCAATATACATAACCGTAATATTTGTACCCCCATAATATGCTGAAATTAAATAAATAATAAAGTACTTAGGATCCTAGAAAAAAAAATTTTAAAAATTAAAAAAATAAAGGAAATTTGAAAAATACACACATGCACATGGAAACACACATATACACAAACCATTAAGAAAAGAAACAGTGAAGGAAAAACTCAATTCTGCAATCCAAAAATAACACCTTTAAAAATTCCTGGTGTATTTCCTTGCCATCTATTTCTGATTGTGATTGCATGTTTGTGTGTATGTGTATGTATATGTGTTTGAGTATGTACATACATACTTGTAAGTCAGACATTTTTACTTAAAAAAATTATATAGATTTTATTTTACTATGTAACATTCTGAAATACTGCTTCAGTAGCTACATGTTATTCTGTAATGAAAAGCTATTCCCCTACAAATAGGCATTTACGTTGTTTCCAATTATCCTGCCATAAATTATGCTACACTGAACATTTTTGTTCATAATATAGATTCTGTATTTAGAAATTTTATTAGTAGAAAAATTCCCAAAAGTAAAATCATCCAATCAGTCAATACTTACAAATATTTAAGGCTACTGATACATATTGCTCATGTGTTTTAGAAAAGATATTGTACCATTTTAAACTTTTAACTATAATGTATGCAAAAATCTATTTCTCTCCCTTCTAGCACTGAGGATTAAGTAGTTGTCCCTCTTTGTTTACACTATGTAAATTTAATAAGTTAAAAAGCCATGGAATTTTATTAATTTTTATGTACTTGATTACTTCTAAACTTGACTGTTTCCATATTTGTTTATTCATTATATTAATTATTTTATTCATGCCCTTTCTTCATTTATCTATTGAAATAAAAAATATAGTTAATAAAAAATTAAAGTTAAGTCTTCTTAACTTTTTATAGAATAAACATATTGCATTTGTCAAATATTTACATACAAATAGGCTTTTGAAGAATGTTTTATGTGTTTTCATGTTGTTTATGGCATGGGTTTTAATATAAATTTGAGAAGGTCAGTGCCCTCTAAAGTAATGATAAATATTTATGGTAGAAATATTAGCATATACAAATATGTTTATTTATATATATTAGAAAATACAAATAAGCAAAAAGAAGAGAATAAAATTCTCCTACTCTTTTTATTCAGTGATAACCATTCATAACATTTGATATATTTTCTTTCATCTTTTTCTTATATATTTAAGTACTTTTTACAAATGTTGTACATTCTACTGTCCTGGTATTTTTTTCACTTAAAATATTTAGAAAATATTTTAATGGCATTAAATATTCTTCTTCATTATCATTTTAATGGCTTTACAATATGGATAGATCAAAATTTATTTATCCAGACCACTGTTGTTGAACCTCTTTATTACTAATATTTATTGTTGTAAAGATTATAGACATCTTTATGTGAATATTTGAACACATCCACAATTATTTACTTAGGATGAATTTCCCTAAAAGTAGATAATAGGTTTAACCAAATTTTAAAGGTTTTGTTATATATTACCAAATTGCCCTTTAAAAGCTGTGTTTTAAGTTTCTGGCATTGAAATTATTTTGACTTAAAGTTTAAAATTTTTACATAGTACTTAAAATAATTTAAAAAGAGAAATTTACCTAGCAATGAATGTGTTGGAAAAGAAAGATAAATAAATATACAATGTGCCAAGAATCCAAATTTGCAGAGGAGATAGCTCACAATCTACAAGTCTAAGAGCTATTTGAATACATTCATATGGCTTCCTTCCTAAATGTACTATAGCAAATTGAGTTTTAAAAAATCAATTATTTGCTTTGTCTACATAAACTTGACTTTGCGCCCACAAAGCAATATTTTCCAGATCAGCTAAAGATGTGGAAGCAGTGGCTCAGAGAACTAATAATATAGCTACCAAACGCTAATATGTGCTAAACCATTGCCAATGTCTGTTTTTTTATTTAATCCCAGAACAACCTCATTTTGCAAAAGAGGGAACCAAGCTTCAGAATAGCTGAGGGGCTCGTTCTAGATCACACAGCAATGAAGTTGCAGAGCTAAGATCTATTTCATTCCAAAAAAGCACAATTTTTACTGCTCTGTATTGGCCCCTTATAAACTCTCACACTTCAGCATGACTTTATTCCTATATATCCCAAATCCTATCAACTTTCACTTGCATTTATACTTATATTAACAACTGACCTTTGAGAACTGAACACATGTTCTACTTGCAGCCCTTGGTCTCTCTCAGTTCCTATTTATTTTAATCAGGCCATTTTAAAATTGTACATAGCACCCTAACACAGAAGACTTTAATATTAATAAGGATTAATCACATGTATAATATAAAATAATATAAATTAACCCCAGTAGTGGTTGTTTATATAGCTTGAGATATATCTTAATATGCCTATTATTCAACATTGAGTAATGGATTATATATTTTTTAAACCATATAGTAGAAAATATTGGGAGAGAAAAATATTCAACTGTCATTACCATAGATAATTTAAAACATATAATGAACAAAGTGAAGTATTGTACAGTGTAGTGAGACACAAAAGCAATCAAGTCACACATGTTCAAATTACTGATGTTTAGTAGAAAAAAGTGGATGATCTGAGGTCATAAATCCTTTGAGTCCCACCTTGATCACTTACTAAAGTATAATTTTGGACAAGTTCCTTCTTCCCTCTGAGCTTTTATTTACCCACCTTTAAGATATAATGATTTTTTTTCAAATGCTTAGGAGGGTTGAGTTTGATATCAAATATGGTAGTCCAAATTGCAAAGTGATATTAAAATATTGGCAGAGGAAAAGCAGAAAGAATTTGGAATTTCAATATAATAGTCAAAAATGAGTATCAAATGACTTTTCCCCCAATTATTGCATTTCCCATAGATGATCTGTACACATGCCATGTCCTTCAGTGCCTGGAGGCAATCACCTGAGCTGGTCTCTCCATCTGGACTGCACTATTCCCTTGCCCATCTGGACTGGACCAGTCTCTTTCTCATCCAGGTGCCTAGATGAGATTCAGCTCATGCATCACCTCCTTGAGAAGTCATCTCTGTCTCTCTGCCAGGTCTGCCACCAGATGCTAAATGTTTCTTCCACTGTGCTTACATCATTCTTCATACATGATTCTAAAGAGTGGTTGTCTCATTGCCCTACCTGGTTATGTACCAAATGAATGAGTGACATAACAATTTCTAGACAGCTTTTTTTAAGCTAATAGATCTGTTTCCCTTCACTCAAAAAAAGGAGGGAAGAGCACTTAATAAACAAACCCTGAGCAGCCAGGAATCTCTCTGACTTCCTTCTGGGAGTTTAGCTGTTGGGCTGTGGCAGTTGATATTCTCCAGACCTCAGAGTATTTCATTTTTACAGTTACCCTCAAGCCTCAACATTCTTTCTATTCCTGAGGGCAAAATTCACCTGGAACTTTTCTTTCATCGTTATCCTCTACCAGAAGCCCACGACAGTCAGCCCTCTACAGCCTCAGGTTCCACATCTACAAGTTCACCCAACCACAGATCAAAAATATTTGAGAAAAAAAAACCAATAAAAATAACAATACAACAATAAGAAAAAACAACAAATTTTAAAATACAATATAATAACTATTTACATATCATTCACATTATATTAAGTGTTATAAGTAATCTAGAGATGATTTAAAGTATATAGGAGAGTGTGGATAGGTTATATGCAAATACTATGCCACTTTGTATAAGGGACTTAAGCATTTACAGATTTTGGTCTTGGGGGTGTCTGGAACCAGTCTCCTGAGGACACTGAGTGAGAACTGAATACTGTCTTCTAGTGAGTTCCAAGACGAGCTAAGGACTGCACAAAAGAGATTTTCAAAGACCCCTTAGGTAAAATCATTATCCAGCCAAGTTACAGGATTTTATCTCTGGGGATAATGGTAGAGAAAGGCTCACTGTATCTGGTGTCAACACGGTCATGCAAGACAGGAATTATCCCCGTTTTATAGACAAGGACATGGAGGCTAGTGAGGTTCAGTACCATGGCCAAGGCTGCACAGGGAGGGCCAACACGTGACTGCAGCTCGGTCTAGTGCCAGCGCTCCTGTCCTCTCCACTGCGCTGTGTGCCTCCTATCTGCCCCCCTGCCTTAACTCATCCCTCAGGACTCAATTTCCCTGAACAAGGCACAGTTTTAGACAGAGTGAGACAATTTCTTTATGAGGACCTGATTTTTTGCCCAGACTATGCAAGGCCAGAAGTCTCAGCGTGAGTAATGATTCGTTTCCAAGTTTCCTATCCTATACAAATGCATTATCATATCCTACTCTTTCTTTACCTGAGCTGAATTGTTTGTTTGTGTTTTGGTTTTTCAAGGTTTCACACTCTTGTGAGTCCACTTATCCAGGAAGCCAGCTTTGAGGCACGTTTGCATGTAGGAAGTTGACTAGGAAGGGAAGGACGCAGGCTTGGCCAGAGGAGGAAGCAGCGATGCAGTCACAGCAAGGACTTCAGCCAGTTCCATGGGAAGCTCTGAAGCCGGGATGGCCCTGCAGGGTTGTGACCCTGACTGCCAGGCATTGGGTGCTGGGGGTCCCCAGGGAAGGGGCTGTTCCTCTGGAGAGAGGATGTGCTGTTCAGCCTGGGGAGATAGGGGAAGCAGGTACTCAGCTGCACGCTGCCAAAGGGCAGGGCTCCCAGCCTGGGGATGGAGTGCTTCGGGGTAAAGGAGACTCTGTCATAGGGCATGTGCTTTGATGTCTTGGAGCAATCACCCAAGCTGATCTCTCTGTCTCACCTGCGTTATTCCTTTTGCCATCTCTGCTTGTGTGAACAGTGTACAAAAGCAGCACAACACAGGGCCCACTACCCAAGGTGTCTCCCAGGAGTCCAGCCAGCTCTAGGCCATGAGCAGCCTGAGCCTGGGGTCCTGATAAGAGGCTGGATGATCAAACACTGTTTGGTGGCAAAGCCTTGTACTAAGAATAGGAAACCTAGTGTTGCTGTTCTCTGTGGGCATTTAACCACGTTTTATTTGTTCTCTGAGTTTGTTTCTTGGGACCAATAGCTGAAAGTCCTCAGCACAAACTCTGTACCCTTATCTCTTCATTTATAAGGTGAGTGTTGGGTTAGGTGTTATCTAATATCTCTCTAAGTTCTTAAACCCATACTGGGATATTATAATGGGTTCTTAGATTTTATTTCATTTTTATCTTTTTTTTGAGACGAAGTCTTACTCTGTTGCCCAGGCTGGAGTGCAGTGGCCCAATCATAGCTCACTGCAGCCTCAAACTGCTGGGCTCAGGCAAACCCCCACCAGAGCCTCCAAAGTAGCTGGGACTATAGGTGTGAGCCCTGCACCTGGCTGATTTTTATTATGTGTTCTCTATTGACTAAGTTAACAAGCTTTAGTTTTCATTTGATTCCCATAACCATACAATTTCATAGCGGAGCAAGCCTCAGAAATAGTCCGACCCTCTTATTTCACTCATGAGTAAATGAGCACATTGGTGGGGGTAGGGAAGGAAATTGACTTGTTCAAGGTCACACAGCAAGTAATGACAGAGTAGAGATCATCATTCATGTTTTCTGACCTATCCCAAGGTCCATCACACACCTCTCCACGAACACACACACACACTCCAGCTGCTGCTGGTACATTTCCGCCGATACGGCAGCACGATTTGCTTTTCTTGTGTTAACATTATTCTAGCATGTAATATCTGTGTTTAAGGCAATGACCTGAGAAATATTTTTATTTCCAGTGCTGCACTTATTTTTCAGGGTTTATTAATTTTATTTATGTATTTGATCTCTCAAATGAAATAATAAACTAATTGGTAGGACAATTTACTGGTATGCTCCGCCAAGGGTGTTTTACAGCCTCGGTGCAAGCCTGTCTAACTGTGGTGTCAGCAGATCCGCTTTCTGCCCTGCTGCCCTTAATTTCAGCCATCAGACACACATGGCAGGCAGCCCTGTGCTGGGGGCTCGTGCCTCCAGGGGCCATCTGGAGATGTCAGGTCATGGGGCAAAGGAACTTTCACCCAGAAGCCTCCCCAGAATTCAGTCCACAGAGGGGCTGCTGTGTACGACTTGAAGGGGTGAGAGTGAGACTCCCAGATAACAGAACTGGGGTGCTTTGGATGAGAATTTCCAGGATGTGGGGGAAGCTATGTATGTAGAAGCATTGGAAGTCACAGCTGAAGAGGCTCCTATTCCATCATGACTAAGAGCAAAACAAGGAGAGTGCAGGGAGACCACCATCAAGACAAGAGACACTGAGACATTCATTGCAAGATGTAGAAGCAGAGAGAAGAGAAATGCTAGAAGACCCAGAATCACTGGAACAAATACAGCCATAGTGCCAGGGCTGTGTTTGGTGTTTTGTTTTGTTTTAATTGGCTTTAAAGTAAAGTACCTGGACTTCCCTCCCAGGTGGCCCCATCTGTACTCTCATATTAGCCAGTACCCATCTCTATCCTTTGCCATTGTTTACTTATCTGTCCTCATTTGACTGTGACCACCGGCATATCACCAGGGTCTAAAAGTTTGTCTGGAATATAAGAAGGGCTCGATAAGTATTTGTTGAACGAGAATAAATGGATGGATGGCTACATAAATGAATAGGGGAATCAGTCTTTCAAAGTTACTGAGGGTCCAAGACCCATGAATGATATTATATTTATCTGTTGTCTTTGATATAATAAACATAACCCAACCAGAGATAACATTTTCAAATTATTCGTTTTTATTATAAAATCAATCAACATACCAAAGAAGTATCCAACATAAAAGTGTCTAACTTCTCTTACCTAAGCTTTCCTTCCTATCAACACACACCACACATATGAACATACTCACCTGGGGAGCAGGTAAAGGGTGGTGGTATCCTACCCTCTAGGTGAAGCCTCTGCTTGCCTCTTAGCTATGAATGCTATCACTGTCCTGGCTGCTGCTAAACTGTCACTGCAAATGAGATGCAGCATGAGAGCTCTTGTTGCATCAAGTTCTAAACCTCTGGCCAGAGACTGGCTGGAACATTAAGAAGGAGGAGTGTTGGTGGCCCCGGCAGTGGGAACTGTGAAAGCTCAGGATGCTCATACTGTGTAGCGGAGAACTCCTATACTGTGATGGTTCTCCTGGGGGCTTTACTGTTCACACTTTGCTATGAATGGATGCATGTAAATTAGCAAACGCTATATATAATTAGTGTATGTGCCAGCTCTGCTACCCCCATCCAACTAGCTGTAGAGTTCTGGGGATATGCAGATGAGGTAACCCCAACATGTTGATGCTTTTTATATATGGTGGCTCTCATGGGGACACGGGCAGCAGCCCTCATGTTGATAAAGTCCTGGGGTCAGAACTGGGACTTGTGGTCTGAATTCACACACTCACCCTCTATACGGTTCAGGCAGGAACCTAGAGATGCGGGGGTACTTGACCTTGGTAGGTGCCAGGGCATAGGCATGTCTCAAAGATCTTTAGATCTTTTGCAAAACATAGAGTTATTTGTCTAACAAGCCTAATTATAAGGCCTGCAGTTTATTCCATGCCTACCACACACCAGTCACTATACCAAGGTACATTCAATATAGTACTTAATGTCCCAACAAGCCTGCAATTACATATTCTCCCATTTTATTTTATTTTATTTTGAGACAGAGTCTCACTGTGTTGCCCGGGCTAGAGTGCTGTGGCATCAGCCTAGCTCATAGCAACCTCAACTCCTGGGCTCAAGCGATCCTTCTGCCTCAGCCTCCCGAGTAGCTGGGACTACAGGCATGTGCCACCATGTGTGGCTCATTTTTTCTATATATTTTTAGTTGGCCAATTAATTTCTTTCTATTTAGTAGAGACGGGGTCTCGCTCTTGCTCAGGCTGGTTTCGAACTCCTGACCTTGAGCGATCCGCCCACCTCGGCCTCCCAGAGTGCTAGGATTACAGGCGTGAGCCACCGCGCCCGGCCTATATCCTCCCATTTTAAAGTGAGGAAACTAAAGTTTAGAAAGGGAGAATAACGTGTCCAGAATCACAGAGCCTATTGTGTTAATAAGGAAATATGCTAAATTCTCACACAGAGTAATGATGACAACCACCAAAGATGTAAAAACTGGGGCAAAACAAACAAACTTTAAAAAGCAATTATCCATTGATTTATTTACTTAATGAATTGAAAAGATAGCAAAGATAGTGCTTACACAATTTTAACTGTGCAGTACCTATAGCTTATACACCATCTGTGTTTTCTGGGAGCTGTGCTTGAGAACTCTGAGCTTATTCCCAAATCTCCAGAAGCAGAGACTTTTCTAGGCCTCCAGACTCTCTCAGCTAACAAACTGCAGTCTCATTCTGGTCTAAGGCCTAAGTCATGACTAAGAGCACAGTAAAGGACCAGACAGAATGCACTGTGCTCAGACTTCTTCTAGGCGACTACGGTAGTGTCTACACTAGCTGGGCAGTTCGGGCAGCTAGAACAGAATACCATAGACTAGGCAGCTTAAACAACAAACATTTATTTCTCAGATTTCTGGAAGCTAGAAGTGTGAGACCAGGGTGGCGGCAGGTTCTGGTGAGAGCCCTCTTCTGGGCCGCAGACAGCTGACTTCTCCTTGTAGAGGATACTGTGTGAGGACACAGTAGAAAGAATGGAGAGAGATCTCTGGAGTCCCTTTGATAAACGCACTAGTCCCATTCATGTGGGCTCTCCACTCTCATGACCCAATTACCTCCCAAAGGCCCACGTCCAGATACCATCCATTGAGGGTTAGGATTTCAACATATGAATGTAGGGGGAGGTGACAAACATTCAGACCATTGCAAATAGACTTTCCTATGTAGTCACAGCCTGGAGAGGACAGGTTCCATTTTTACCCCCCTGGGGGTGAGGTTCTTTACCAAATGTTGTAAACTATTGCTAAATTCTAAGCATGAGCATTTTTTATTTTTATCCAAACTCTAAATCTCTAGTGTGTATTTAAAAGAAGTAAATGGACGGATGATGGAGGATACATGATATGGGTGGATGGATGGATGGGTGGATGGATAAATGATGGATGGATGGATGAATGAGCCTTATTAGCTATGAAGATTTAGGGTAGAATTATAGTAATTAAGGTAGTGTGGGTATTTGCACAGGGATACAAAACTAGACCAGTGGAACAAAATGTAGAGCCTAAAAATAGACTTTGCAGATTGGAAATTTTGAATGTGATAGATATTTCATTGCAAATCAATGTTAAAATGATGAACTATATAATCATATATATACAGAAAAAGTAGTTAATCCTGACCTTATATCATATAAACAGTATAAATTCCAAGTATATTAAATGTGAAAGGCATAACTTTAAAAACTTTAGAAGAAACTATAGGACTATTTATAGATCTTCATAACCCAGTATAGGAAAGAATTTACTGAATAAAACATAAAAGCACCTACCTTAAAGGAAAACACTAATATATTTTATTACATTAAAATTTGAAAATTTGTAAATGTTATTATAAGCAAACTTAAAAAAAACAAGAATCAGAGTAGGAAAAATATTTGCAACATATATAACTGCAAAAGGGTTGGTATCCAATACATATAAATTAATATAGAACAAAATTATAACAGGACCTTATGTACTATAACATATCTTGGTCAAATATTATTATTTTACCATTTTTCAGTTTCTTCCATTTAGAGTGCTCTTCTCAAGACTTGTGCCCACACCAATTTTAGAACTTTGCTAAATGTCATCTCCAATCTTGGTAAGGTCTTTTATAATTACACTGCTTAAAATTGAACTTCCACCCTAGGCACTCTTTATTTCTTTTCCCTGCTTCTACTTTTTCCGTGACATATATAACTATCTGACATACTAGGTATTTTACTCTCTTATTTTTTTAGTGTGGGTTGTTTCCCTCCTATAATAACTCAATAGGAAAATGGGCATATGAAAAAGCAAACAACAGAAGGAAAAACCTAAATGGCCAATTAAAATATAAAACAATGTTCAGTTTCACTAGTAATTAGAGAAGTGCATGCTAACACAATGAGATATTTTATATCTGTCAGATTGAAAAAATTAAAAAGTTTGACAATACCAAATGCTAGTAATGATGTGAACTAATGCTGGATTAGAATGAATGCTACAATTAGAATTTGCAACATCTAATAATTTTGAAGATGCATATACTCTATGGCCCATGAAGTCCACAGAGAAATCTCATACATATGTGCCCAAAGAGTATACAGTGTCCATTGCAGCATTATTTATATTAGCACAATTTGGAAACCTCCCAAATGTCCATCAGTATGGATGATTAAGCCAAAATATAAAACATGATATAAAATGATATCCAAATGTTAAAAGAATTCAATGTAATTCTATCAAAGTATTCAAATCTTCAAAACATAATACTGAAAGAAGTAATCAGGCTTAGGATGGATGTATATATACCTACAGTTGGGACATCATATAAACAAAGTTTTAAAATGGGCAAAACAGTGCTATGTATCATTTACGGATGCAAATATATATTAGAAGCAGAAAAACATGCCTGAAATTTTAAGAGAGTAGTTATCTTTGTGGAATTGGGGAGGAATGCATGGGACACTTTGCTTATATCTACAGTGTTTTATTTTAAAAAGAAAACATCTGAAGCAAATAAGGCAGAATAGTAATATCTGACCAGGTTGGGGATCAGTACATAGATTTTGTTCTAATTATGTCTATAGTCAACTTCATGCTTGAAATATTTAATAAGAAAATAAGTAGGAGATCACGTAAGTATGACTATGAGGGAATAAAATTCAAGATAGTGTCTCAAATAATATAGTGTGACAAAGTAAAATTGTAAACTAGACTTTGTTTTGAATCAAACCCTGGGTACAAACCCAGATTCCGTGTCTTCTTTTCATAATAAGTAATGAGATTAGACTTCGGAACTAGACACTCTGAAGTGTGCCTGGGTTTGAATCTTGGCTCAGAAACTTATTAAGTGTTTAAAATTGGGTATCAGTTTCCCCATATTTAAAGTGGAAACAGGAGACAAACAAAATAAAAAATAGAAAAGCAATAGAGAAAATGAACAAAACTGAGTTGATTCTTCAAAAAGATCAACAAAATTTACAAACCTTTATCTAGATTGACTAAGAAAAAAAGAGAAGAATGAAATAACTAAAATCAGAAATGAAAGAGAGGACATTACTACCAATTTTATAGAAATAAAAAGGATTATAAAGTAGAAAAACAGGAGCTCCTCACAACACATACTATGAGGATGAAATGAAATGGTGTTTGTATAGTGCTTAGCATACTTTAGGGCATATAAGGCAAAGAAAGGCTGGTATGTGTTTAGGAGCTTTATGTAAAAAAACATGAACTTGAAGCCTGTTTTGAATTCTGTGCTTTCTCTCATTTTGTTTGTCTGTTTATTTGTTTACAATAACACTATCAAGTTGGTGGTGTTGTTATCCCACTTTATGTGTAAGAAAACTGAATTATAAGGAGGTCAAATAACTTGTCCAAGATTCCCTAACTCTTAAAATGCAGAAATGGGATTCGAACCAGGTCTACCTCTAGAGAAATGTAACTGTAAATTAATATACTGGCTATATTTCACTAGTTTTATGAGTAGACTAAATTGAATTTCTATAAAGCACTACAATAATCTATCTTGTAACTTTTTTTTTCCTTGAGCAGGGAGTCAACCAGCCATTGCTGATTAAAACTAATAACAAGCATCTACTTAGTTTATGTATATGTAACTCCAAACGTTTAAAATAACTGAGTTGTTGTAATGGGATATTGTTACTAGATAAATATTCCTGCCTTAAACAGATTCTTGGTCTTGGAATACATTGGAAGTTCACTAGGCTGTGATATTCCATTATGATGATGATATTTTTTAACCATAGGCTCTTTTTTTTTTCTCAGTTTTACTGTCTTCTCTGAAAAATTACTATCTCTCTGCTTTCCATCTTCCTTTATCTTCTGTGAATGCAAATGGAATGTAACTTTTTATTGTCACTGATTATTCTGAATGAACAATTTTCTTAATGTAATTTTAGTCAAGTCAGTTCCATTGATTAAGTCTTTTGTTCATTCATTCACTCACTCATTTCTTCCTTTAAACAGCAAACATTGAGTGACAACTATGTCAGTCTCTGGGCTAGATTCATGGAAAACAAAGGTTAAAAAGGCATAATAACTTCATCGGAGGGGCTCACAACTGAAGGGAGGCAGAGAGGGAAATGGATAACTCCCTTGCAGAGTACTACCTTCAGAATGGAGGTATTTCTGAGAAACACTGAGTCCCCAACTAAATAAGAGTAGGGGGAGAAGTGCAGAAATTGTGATATTTTAGCTGATGCTTCTGTTCGTTTATTTTCTGTCTAGAAAAATAATGCATGACCTTTGTAAAAGATTTGGAAAGTATAAATGAGAAAAATAACCTATAATCATGCTACAAAGATAACTAATGTTATTCTTTAAGACCACCTTCTACATAGATGAGCTCAAATTTTATCAACAATTTTGCCATACTATACAAAATATATTTCCTATATCTTGAAAATGTTTAAAATTATTTGTATATGTGCACAATATTTTTCTATGCAGAAATACTGACATTCACTTTATCATTCCTCTATTGGTTTCCCTCTTACAAATAACACTATGATAAATATCTTTGTGCATAAATATGGGTCTGCATTCGTGATAGTTTCCTTAAGAAGGAATTCAGGAGGGGAATTGCAGATTAAAGGGTATGATCACTTTTAAGACTCTTGACATTTTCTCCAGTGCCCGCTTCTTTACTGATTTCAAGGCAAGAGCTCAAGCCCTTAAGAGAGTCGGATGAATTACAAATGTGAGGAATTTCTTTAAAAATTCTCACACTCTTTTGTGCATGCGTAGATATGTATGTGTGTGCACATGCATGTGTCTCATGCACATACACAAATCCTGACTCCCTCCTAAGAGGTATTCTGTGACTACCTCTTGCCTAACACTTACAATGGTCTGCATTTGTTGATTTTTTGTCAGTAGTATTTTTGTTTTATCCATCTCTGAATTCTCAGTGCCTGGCATGTGGTAGGAAGTTCATAAAGGTTTCTTGACTGAAAGAGAGAGAAGAAAAACAAAACCATTAAATGATGAATTTTTACTTTTGTTAATACCATGTTTTGTTTGTTTTCAGCATTCAGTAAGACATGGTGGTGAATCCTGGCTCTCAGTCTTCATGATTGAAGAACTCTTTTGCACAACACAAAGGTAAATATTTGAGTCTGGCTGGGTCTTGCTGGCGCAAGGAAATACTTTGTCTTTAGGGAAAATGCTCACAAATGTCTCTGGGTTCTCTTGGAGTGATGGCTTTTGTTTTTTGTGTTCCTCTGTTAGAGGGTGCATGAAGCCCTTGGAATTGGTGCTTTTCCCTGGTCTACTTTGTGTTTGTGGTTAGAGAAAGAGAATATTGATTCTCTTTCACCTTTTCTTTAAGTATCTAGTAAATGTCATTAGGACCCTTAAGTCTTCCTGACTGGATTTTAGCCTCTTTTAACAGATCACCTCAAATTAGCTTGACTTTAAACAGAACTTTGTTAGCTTTCTTTCTCAAATGCCTCCCATTTCAATACATTTACCAACAGAAGAAAACCATTCTCAGTTGTGGAAAACAAAGTCAAACCACAGGTAAGATAAATGTTTCTACATAGAAAACAGACTTGGAGATTTACGAGCCTAAGGGGCACGTACTATGTTTTTAAGGTCTTAAACTTTTAAATGATGGTACCACTGAATTATGTACTTCATACAGGAGCCAGGAAGACACAATTGAAAATGCCTATTCTTTTGAAAAATTATAAGCATTCATCCCAATATCTATTTCTTGTTTACCAAGGATATTGCTGAATGAATCACAGACTGGGGGATGGATGTGCCTCCCAACACTTTTAATTAGCAGCGCTGCCTATTAGGATGAACAGAGTGTTGCTTTTCTGCCATAGATTACCCCTGACTGCCCCCCCCCAAATGGAATAGAAATCTTATTCTCCACAAGGTAATATTCATCTCTTCCCCAGGCAGACAAGCATAGAAAATTAAACAATGGTGCATTAAAAAGCCCAGCTAATGTATTTATCATTTCCAGTTTATGTGAGTTTGCAAGACACATATGAGTGGGAGCTATTTGTTATGGGACCTTGGGGAACCGCAGACAGGAGAGGGAGCAGAAAGGCTGGAGGATCTGAGACTTGTAAAAATTCATTAAAAATATGAGGAGCTATTGGAGACAGAGGAAATTAATTACTCCAAGGGACTCAAATGTCACTACTCATTTAAGTGACCTGGCGAGGAGGCTGAGAAACCTTTATTCCGAGGGTTTCTGTAGGAGGTAGGGAGCTGGGGTTCCTGGGCTGTCAATTTTTGCATTTCCTTCGTGGCTTATTGATATTAAGTGGACTTGCGCCCCAGCCTCCTTCTAATGAGTAGAGTTAAGTGAGAAATGGGGGTTGGGGTGGAGGGAGTACTCATCCCCCCCAACTCATAGGCTGTGTAAGTAACTGCCCGACCTGGGGGAAGCCCATCATTTACCACGATGGAGGGAAGAGACGGATCGTTTGATGCTGGACTGAGTTTGGTCTTTTATTATTGCTTTTCCATCCACAAGGCTATTCTCTGAGGTGGCGTGAATTGGGGAAGACAAATTAAGATTTTCTACCTAAGGAGAACTAGGGAGCAGTAGCTTCTGAAAACAGTCATCTTTTCTAGATTGCCTGTCTAATAAATCTCTCTAATGCATTCTGCCTATAGACAGAGGTTGAAAATATATAGATATGTGATGACTTAAAAGTTTAAAATCAGTGAGCACGCAGAGTAATGGAGTAAAAGGTTTCTCAGATGTGTGCCTTACCTGGACTGGAGAATCCAATATTTTATTCGAAACTCTGCCACTAAGTATCTGTGAGGCCCTACCCAAGTCACCACAGTCATTTCAGCCTCTGTTGGATTATTTATAAAGTGGGAACAGCAATATCTATCTTCTGTGATTGTTAAGAAGATCGATGTGCCCAAAATAACTTTGAAGGATGGAAATATCATTGGGATATGTGGTATCCTTATCACTTATTGGTATATTATGCTTTAAAAGTCTTGGTTTTTAAATACTGAGGCAACTCAGAGGTCTGGGTTCCTGCCTGGGTTGAGGTTAAGCGTTCCATAGTATTCGACTGGCTTATTTAATTAGGAATAGTGAGTCCACAAGCCAAAGAAGGAAGAACAAATGTTGCTCCAAGGACTTCTTTAGGGAGAGACTATTCACATGGTTTGGGGAAAAAAAATAATGTGAAACATAGCCTTGGAGGAGCCTAGAGCCCTGGATGTTCGCCTCCAAGGACAGTGCCAAGGAGCTACCATTCTCCAATTGGAAAAAAAAATCTATGCCTTTGAAGTGGAGACAAATTATGCATTTGGAGGTACATCCCCTGATGAAATCCCACATTACTGAAGGTAGTAGCGGCGATGTTTGAAGGTTACTCATCTATTCCTAGAAAGAGAGGATGATGGAGTAAACACAAGCAGAGTCAGTGGAGATGAAAAAGAAAAGAGAGCTTTGAGAAGACTTTGCAAGAAGGAAAAGGTTCCAGGCTTAAGTAGCCAGGGTGGTGTGTGTGTAGAGGAGGGAGCAGTATGGTGAACTCTATGCCTGAGAGTGTTTCCCAGGTGTTTGTGATGTCATTAATGGAAACATGCAAAAGCGTAGAATATAGTCCCTCCCCTCCAAGGAGCTCAGAGAGGTAAACAATGACTAACTAGAGAGAGAGACAGACATATGCCCGGAAGAGCAATGCTTGCAAGTGTGCTGAGAGAGGGTGCTGTTTGAGCTGGACCTCAAATGGCGAGCTGCCTGTGCTGGATGAGAAGGGTTCGAGGCAGACCAGCTGCCCAGGGCAGTGCTGAGCCACAGTGCTGGCCTTGCCACATTTCTTCAGCAACCAGAGTTTTGTACATCAGCACACATTCAGTAATCATCAAGAGCTTCCATGCTGTTATTGTCTCCTGGAAGTGACCATGGGGAATGCCTGCCTGCCCTCATTAGCCACCCTTATAGTGGACCAGGAACCTGTCCTGGGAAGGCTCAGAACACATTCTGAATAGTTGCTAAAACCACCATCCTCATTTCTGGTGTTCTTTTGAGCTTTTTCTGGCCACTTACCTTTTTTAATTGCTTGAAAGTCTTCAATGGGTGTGACTGAGCTTATTGGCTGTTCATTTTATTGTGTTGATTTGGTTTTTCCCTCTCTACATGAATTTATATTCATCTATGGCCATCATAGATGAGACATCATGCCTTTCCTGTTTGAGTAATAAGAGAGTAATGAGACAGGGAAATTTTTTCTTGCTATTATTACTCCCTTTTTTCCACTTGTGCAGTTCATCACTTTGGCACCTCCTGTGTGCCTCCTTGTCTGTTTCTATTTTCTCAGGTTCCCTCTATTTATACTTCAACTTTCCCTCTTTCTTCTCATACAATCACACGTTCTCCAACTTGAAGTAGGAGATTCTAGATACCAAGATGTTCAATTGTAAAAACCTGGAGAGGGTTCTTAACCAACTAGTAGTTCTCCTTACCTGTTATTTTTGGTGGTGGTGATGGTGTTGTTTTCTAAAGCTGACTGTCTTGGGTTCGAATCTCTGCTCCAATAGCTGCCTGACATTGAGCAAATCAATCTCTTTATGCTTCAACTTTTACATGAATACAATTAAGCTAACGATATTTTCCATGCAGGATTGTTGTAAGAATGAAACAAGATAATACATGTAAAGGGGTCTGGCACATTATATATTCTAAATTTATAATGTTAGCCGCTATTTTTGCCTATAATGATACATACATACTATTATAAATCCTTAAAATGCAAAAGGCAGATGTGTCGATCTTGGGAAACAAGAAAAAGAGAAGCTTAAGAGACTCCTTCCTACTCCATAGCTGGTCTTAGAGAATAGAAAGCCATAGAGAGAAAGGCACTAATGGCAGCTGAATCTGTGGGTGCACCGGGAGCCCTCTGGCTGCAAAGCCCTCTCTTATACTTGAATGCCAAACGGTCAGGTCTGCTGAGTTTCTAAGCTTCTGCTGGGCCTCTAGAGAATATTTAAGTCAGCCCTTTCCCAGCTACAGTGTTCCTTCCCAGATAGTGTAGTAGCTTTGTAATATGCCAACTTGGCTACATTAAATTGCATTACCAAGAATTTGGTATCTTGTATATTTGCAGTTAGGTGGGCCACAGCGAGATTCCTGGAGGATTTGGAGGATAGAAGGGAAGAGGCAGCCATCCTGTAGCCCACCGGTTGTTGCTGATCTGCTGACTCACCTCTGGGGCATGAAGCAGCACCTGGTGCAGCTGCTCTCCCCTCTCCTCCCCCCTCCTTCAGCTGCCCCATCTCCTTGTCCAGCTATGCCTGTTTAGCTCTGTGACAAAAGGCCCTGGCTTCTACAGGTCACCCACATGAACAAGATGGGAAGCAGTGAAAACCAGGGCTCCAGTTAGTTTTCATGGGGTTTCAGCCCTCGCTTGTGGGTCCTGGGCTGCTTCTGATCTCCTGCATTTATGTACATTTCCCTTCCTAACAGCCCGCCCAGTGGGCTTCAAGCTCCAGCATCAGATGTGAAACAACAGACTTATAGACTGCTCAGCCAGCTCCCATAATTGCAGAATCCCTCCAGTAAATAAACAATGCACATATATTTACTAAATATACATGTATATACATATTATATAATTTATTCATTTATTTATTAGAGAAGCAGAACCAACCACTAGATTATATATGTGTATCTGTATATATGGATATATGCATGCAAGCATGCATATATATACATGCACACATGTAATCTAGTGCTTGTTTCTGCTACTCTGGTTGAACCCTAATTCAGATAATCATAAACTTTTTATAATGGGGAATTCTCGACTTCATAAAGCAGCCCATTTCTTTTCTAGCCCCCCTTCACCAAATGTCCAGTGAGAAGTGGAGGATTTTGACATCTGGAACTCCTGAGGGCAGTTCTAGATGTTTGAGGCCCTTCATACTTGAATGCATCTCCCCTGTCTCAGATTAACTGATACAGCAAAAAAAAAAAAACAACAAAAAAAAACACAAAAAAACCCCATAATTTTATAATCCAAAAATGTTGTTTTTCAGCCCAGAGTATATCCTACTTTCTCCTTAGAACTCTGCCCTTCTCGGCTATAAATCATCTCACAACCATTCACAGCTGTGGCCCTCACCATTCCAGTATGTTCTATCCAGTTTCTCACCTTTTTGAACTTCAGAATCAGGCTCTTCATAAAACTAATCCCATAAATCTGACTGTGCGAGAGAGGCCCTTATGGCCATTCCATCTCCCCAGACCTGTCTCCTCTCCATCTTTCTTGAGCCTTTTGCAGATAATACCTTGATTCTGAATGTTTACAGGCATAAGTGATATGGGGGGGAGGGGAGGGAATGACAGAACTTAGAATCAGAAGACCTGTGTTTCTATCCAGCTGCCATAGAGTACCATCTGCATCCATTTATTTAGCTTCTGAGGGCCTCAGTTTCCTCGGTTGTAAAATGGGCACACTAATAGCCAACCTGCCTATTTTCAAACCTTTTCTATGTCCAGTGAAAAGTGGAGGATTTTGACATCTGGAACTCCTGAGGGCAGTTCTAGATGTTTGAGGCCCTTCATACTTGAATGCATCTCCCCTGTCTCAGATTAACTCTTGCCTTGGCCAGGGAAGTACTAGCTATGATGAGATGTTGAACTTTAAAATTTGTAATGGAGTAGCAAATCAAGACAGTAATTTTCTAATAAAAAGAAACATTTTGAAACAGTAATAACCTAAATTCTTATACTATTCAGGGTCTACCATAAAAACTTTTTATCTAAGTTGTTTCTTGAAGAAGTCAAAAACATTGACTGTATAGCGGTTCTTTTTAAAATAGGTGTATATATCAAAATTACTTAGAAATCAAAAATGTTACAGAACTGAACAAAAAAAGCAAAATGCTGAAATATGAAAGAACAACTAACCATTCTCTTACTTGAGTCAGTTTAAAATTAACAAATACAAAAAGTAAACACAACAGAACAACCTATTATAAAACTGACTATAAATAAGAAACTCAAAGCTATAAGGAAGAGACTTTTAAAAAGTAACATCACTGAGTGATGAAATTAATCGTATACAAATGAAACTGTAATGAATCATATAGATGTCCATTCAGTGACAAGAGCCCCTGTCCTCTCAGGCAGAGGGTGTCCATGTAAGTAGAAGAGGTGACATTGGGAACATCTTATTCTTAAAGTGTGACATAGGAAACCAATTGTGAGCTCACAAACCCGGTTAGAAAAATCTCTGTAATTGGCAGATGTATGGTTCCTAGACAGAGAAGTGGGACATATAAGGTGACAGCTGAAATCCACATTTGTGACCAAGCCTCTTCCTGCTTCCCTGCACACATTTATCATTGCACAACAGCCAAAATTGACAAAATAGCTGGCTTATCCCCCTCCACCCACACACTCCCCACCTATCTCACGGGCATCACACAAGTGCTGCAGCCCAGTGTCTGGCACACGGTAGGTTCTCAAGAAACATGTGCTGCAGAGCACACACATTAATGAATTGCCAACGAACTCAAGGGGAATGTGTAGAGATGTCAGTAGACATTATGACAGCATCCAGGACAAAATGAAACGGGGAAAAAATGCCCAGGAGAATTACTCTCTACTAAAGATTTAGCACGCTGATGCTCATAACGCCTCACCTCACCTGCCAAAGGTATTCTATTCAAAATGAAGGAAGCAACAGAACAGGATTAAATTGGCACAGCTGGAGGAGGTCTCCCTGTGTGTGAAGAGCCGAATGTTATCTCCAGGCAACGGATGGAGTTGTTACATGAGGATTTTTATTTTTAGTGTTGAGGAGAAAATGAATTTGATCCAAGAGACACCTAGGGTTGATAAGAGAAGATCGAGGCTTGAAGGAGGGAGTGGATATGTAATAAGCTCAGACCAAGAAGGCTGAGCAAAGAGCTAGGATAGAGGGGAGACCTGTGGAAGAGGATCTTGTTATTTGAGTGGCTCTGGAAAGCCTAATTAGGTCCTCTAGGGCACCTGGTCAGCACAGGTCCCCAGCTGCTTGGGACAAGCGACATCAGAGTAGGGAGCTTAGGGCTAGGGAAGCATGTTAGGTAGGTAAAAAATGCCAGCGACATTCCTGTGTGCAAATGTCTGTGTACTTTGGAGAACAGAGGGATTCTTTATTTAATCACTTAACATGGTCTATTATATTTGTCTGTTTGCATTTTTCTCTAATTCTTTATATTGTTCTATGGTGCTTAGAACAATGTTTTTTTTGGGGGGGGGTTGCATCTTCATTTCTAGCACCTACTTCTGAGAATTAAAAAATCACTGAGTACCTCCATATGCTAATGATGATAAACCTGACTCCAAACACGTGAAGAAGCTACTGTGATCCACATTTATAAGTAAAGAAGCAGAGACTCACAGAGGTGAAGCAGTTTGCTCACGGTCAAGCAGCTGGTGAATTGCTGAACTAGGATAGGACTTGAACCCAGAGCTGCCTGGGTGACATTGTGATCTGTCCATTATGTCCCTAAGCCTCAGAGCCTGTAGTTGAGTAGGTGCTCTCTAAACATGTCTTAGAGAGAAGAAGGGGCAGGAGAGAGAATAGATGGTGGGAGAGCAAAGGGAAAGATGTGGATACAAACAGCCAGACTTGCAGAGGATCTGTGCTGGGCAGATCACAGACAAATAAGTCTGACATAGGTACTATTCAGAGATTACGCTGTGTGGACTGAACCACAAAGAGAGGGAACTGGGAGAGAGTTAGAACAATTAACTTTAGGATGTTTATGGAGAAGCCAGAAACTTAGTGCAGTATGAGAATACCAGATCGAAGTTGGGAAAGGGAGTAAGATGGAGACTTGGGTGAAGCAGGAAGCTCCGCTGTCTGGCTCTTCTGCAACGAGCTAAGCCCACCCCACCCATCCCAGCTCCACCCCCAGGCCTCACGTTGCTCATTTTGTCCTTACAACAACCTTAGAGGAAATTATTATTATCGTGTTTTGGGGATGAGGAAATTAAGACACTAATTAATTCACTAATACTAAGAGTGAGTTTGAATACAGTCACCAGGACTAAGCTACCCAGACACCAAATGTGGGAGTGTCCAATTTGCTGCAAGATGACTCTTCCAAAGGAAATTTCTGTAAGAATTTTGTCTGATGGCAGACTTTGTTTAAGCTAAGCATGTCACTTCCTGTAAGCACGTTCCAGGAAAATAAAAAGACCATCCAAAGCTTGCATGCCTCTAGATTCCCTACCTCTCGGTGGCTCTAATGTTACTCTAATGCTGGTGTCTTTATTTATCAGCGTCTCTTAGCTGGGGACACTAGTTCTGGGTGTCCCATTGAAGGTAATGCTCCCAGATGGCTCACAAATTAGGTTCAATAAAATGTAGTCATTCTTCTCTTTTAGTGAGTCCTTAGTGCTGAACCCATTTAACTTCTCTAATACTCTATTTGAGTTGTTACATCCTAAACATGGATTGATTAGAAAATGGGGGAATAGACTCTCGAGGGAGTGCAGTGAGCTTTTTGAAGTAGATAGAGGGCCTGCTTTGAAGCTGGAAATCTATCTGACTTAAGGCTCCCTTTGCCACATGTTGGCTGTGCGGGCTTGGTTTCTTGGGCCACCCCCCTCTCTCATTCATTCAGCCTCAGTTCCCTCACCTGTACAAAAGGGGATTAAAAGTGGTTGTGAAGAGTAAGAGGTAGCATGTATGTGAAAATACTGGATAAATTATAAATGTCTATAGAAACATAAGTTAATATAATACATGTAGATGTAAAATATTAATAGGACTGAATTGCATTACTGGAAACACACCCTTCCATTAGATTTTAAGAAAAAAAATGGAATCAGGACATTTTAGAAATCTAAGGAGTCTCAGATTCTTGGCTTCACCTTCCTTTTAGATAGATGAGGAACTTGAGTCCTTAAACAGATAGTAACTTGCATTGAATCGCGCAGCATGCAACACATAGCTGAGCCTAAAATCCACTTGACCTGCTTCTCCAGGCATCCCCTTCTGCCCACAAGCCTCCACCTCCTCCCTGCTCTGCTTCTGCAGACTGTCTACTCTGGCCCTTGATGGAACCACTCAATCCAAGAGCTTCAAACTTCATGTGCCAGGGAGAAAGCCCAGGCCCCTAAAGCCTGCTTTTTCCAATGTATTTATGGGGCCTTTCTTTGACCTGCAATTAGAACAATAAGTATTGAAGGTTGCGGAAAGATGGCCCATCCAGTGTTATTTCTGTGGGACTTTGTAGAATTTATCTTTTCAGCACTAAAGGGAGTATCTAAATTACTTGTTGCTTCTGTCTCAGAAACAGACTCAAGCATTGCCCGCCCTCTCCAATACATTATAAAGGAAGCTCCCTGAGGGCAGGGACCCTGTCTGCAACCCCTTTCACAATGTACCCTCAGTGCTGAGCACAAGGTCCAGCACATGCTCAGTAAGCAGTTGTTGAATGAAAGAGTGAATCCAACAATTGGGGAGGAAGGAGGAGGAGAGGGGTAAAAACCTACTTAACAGGTACAATGAACACTATTCAGGTGATGGGCACATTTATAGTGCAGACTAAAGCATTATAAAAGCTATCCATGTAAAAAAAACATTGGTACCCCCTTAATATTTTGAAATAAGAAAATAATAATTAAATTAAAAAAGGGTGAATCCCATTGCCTTTGCCTTAGTTCAAGGTCACGTTCTCTTTCTGGAGAGCCTCTGGAGTGTTCCACATCTAGTCTGAATCCTTCCAAACCCTCCTTCACACTGCCCTCTGAATATCCAACTAAATTACAAATATGATAAGCCCACTCCTCTGCTTAAAGCTTTTCAATGACTCCCTGTTACCTACTAGAACTGGAAAAGTTCGTTAACATAAACTTTCAAGGTCTTTACTAACTTCCTGGCCTTATCTATAGAATCTTCTTTTACCCATCCCTAACTTTCAAAAAAAAAAAAAAACACCATGCACACACACACACAAACACAGGCACACGCACGCATGCTGGTTTTTGTTTTGTTTTGTTGTGGTTTTTTTGAGACAGTCTCACTTTTTGCCCGGGCTAGAGTGCCGTGGCGTCAGCCTAGCTCACAGCAACCTCAAACTCCTGGGCTCAAGCGATTCTCATGCCCCAGCCTGCCGAGTAGCTGGAACTACAGGCATGCGCCGCCATGCCCGGCTAATTTTTTCTATATATTTTTAGTTGACCAATTAACTTCTTTCTATTTTTAGTAGAGACGGGGTCTCACTCTTGCTCAGGCTGGTTTCAAACTCCTGACCTTGAGTGATGCACCCACCTCGGCCTCTCAGAGTGCTAGGATTACAGGCGTGAGCCACTGCTTATTTTTATTTCCCAGCCACTCTTGATTACCTGTGGCTGTTTCCTGAATAGATCAGGCTCCTTCTACACCATTCCTTCTACCTGGAATGCCCTTTCCTGCCTTTACCAATCATTGAACTCCTTCCTCAAGTCCCATCCCTAACTGCTTTGGTGTCTTCTGAAATCTAGTTCATTAGACAGACTCCTCAAGAGCAGGAACCATACCTTTGATCCCTATGGATTATAAAACAGGAGACAATCCAGAGCATTGGACCACCTTTCCCTCCAGCAATGCAGGTTCTTGAGATGAGGTCAAAACTAAGCTGAGTTGTGATAGTGACAGCATTTGCACTAGATCCATGCCAAGGACGCCTGGAGAAGGATGGTGTGCGTGGCAGGGTCTGGAGAGGACATGCTTTCTCAACAGGTCCCAGCCATATCATCTGACACTCCTCACCCAGGACAGCTGATAACATGTACGTCATTAAAACAAAAAATGTAAACACTGATTTTTATCTTCTCATTTAACTCTAATAAAGTTATCACACATGATTTATTGTTTTTATTAATGAAAAGTAAACAAAATTCATGCTTTTGTAAGCACCTTTTTGATTATTCTTGTATGCATGAATTTTAATGTTAAAATTAATCTAAACATATTACCTGGACTTTAGAAATTAGAGAAAAGACTAAAAAATAACCTTGATCCCTCATTTGGCTATTTTTCTCCCAGTCTTTATATTATACATTTTATAGTGTTTTATTTTATATGACTATCAGATTATGCATATAAACATAAAGCCTAGTTTGTTTTACCTGTACCAAAAGTGTTTTTATTGGTGCCACATACTCTCAGTAACAATCATTTTAAATGACTGAATAATATTCCATCAAGTAAATGGGTCATAATTGGGTACATCCACCATAAATTCAGTTAGCCATTTCCCTGTTGTTGAAGACTGGTTTCTTTGTAAGATTTTACTTTCATCAGTTATCTATGAGGACACCTTCATAACACAAACATTTTCTGCTCTTTGTGCTTATGGTCTTATGATGACTTTGACACTTTTTATTAATTGTTAAGCATTTCCTTAATTAAAAACATTCAATACCCCCTTACACTCTACCTCCCTTTCAAGGTGGAACTTAATCCTTATACTCTAACAAAAAATTTGGAGATGTATATACCCCGACCCTTCTCTAAGTTCCAGCATCACATCTTCATCAAATCCTGTCCCTATGTTACCCCTTCTTGCCAACCTGCCTGTGATTCTAACACACATACCAAGCTGTCCTTTCAGCTCTGTGCTGCAGGATGCCCAGCAGCCTCACCCCTGCACACACCTGCACACACCTGCACTTACCCCTGCACACACCTGCACACACCTGCACTTACCCCTGCACACACCTGCACACACCTGCACTTACCCCTGCACACGCCCTGCATACACCTACCACTCAGCTCAAGCTCAGATGAGATGGTGCCTCCTCTGGGAAGTCTTTGTTGGCTCCAATAGGATGAGTTAGGCACTTTCCCCTGGGAGTCCATGATTTCTTGTATATATTTTTATAATTATGCTTATAATGCTCCATTGAAAATACATAACTCACTGAAGCTCAGAATACATCTTTTTCGTTATTTCCACAGTTGCTAGCACAGTACCCAACACACAGTTAAGTGTGGAATAGCTCACAAACAGCCCTATCAGTAGATTTGGTAACTGGCATATCCCTATCCTATGTTATGGGAAGAGTAAAATATTCTATATGCAAAGTATTGATAGTAGATTTTCCTCTTATCCCATTTTAAAAGAGCATGACATATTATTAGTAAAGCACAAAGAGGAAAAATACTGTAAGTGGGATTGCTGTAAAGAAACTGAATATTGAAGGATACCAAAAACCCTAATTGATTTATGCACATCCTTACAAATATGTAACATTTTATTATTTAGAAATTTGATCATCCTGTCTCATTAAATACCGTTGATATGCTAATCATTTCCACATATTTATCTCTAATTCTACCACTTTCCTGAACTCAGGACTCCATCTGGACCCTCAGACATCTTGTTGGATGTCTGCTGGCAGCTCAAAAAACCAGAACCAAACTGTTGGTTATCCACTGCAGCTATTCTTTCCATAATTTTTCCCATCTTAGTGAACTGCAGTCTTCCAGGTGCTCAGCCAGAAATTTCGGAGCTACTTTTGACCCACCCTTTTTTTCATACCACATGTTTCATCCAGGAGCACATGTTGTTGGTTCTACCTTCAAATTACATTCAGAGTTCGGCCACTTCTCACCGCATTCTCTGTAGCTGTTACCCTGGTCTAAGCTACTCATTGTTTGCCTGGATTATTGCAATGAGTTCCTGACCAATTTCTTAGCTTCCAACTTTGTCCCCATATTCTACACACAATGTCAAAGCATCCTTTCAAATGTCCTCCCCATTCTTGATGGCTGGTCCATCTCAAAGTCCTTACGTGGTGTACTAGTCTGCTTCGGCTGCCATAACAAAATATCGCAGACTGGGTAGACATTTATTTTCTCACAATTCTGGAAGCAGGAAGTCCAAAATCAAAGTGTCAGCAAATTCGGTGTCTGGCGAGTGCTCTCTTCCTGACTTGTAGGTGGCTGCCTTCTCGCTGTGCCCTAATATGGCATGTCCTCTGGGCACACTCGGGGAGAGAGAGGAAGCACGCTCTGGTGTCTCTTCCTTTTCTTTAAGGACACCAGTCCTATGGAATCAGAGTGCTACCCTCATGACCTTGTTTACCCTTAATTACCTCCCCAGAGGCCCTATCTCCAAATCCCATCACATTGGGATTTGAGGCTTCAACATACGACTTTGGGAGGACACAGTTCAGTCCATAACGTATGGTCTGCCAATTTCCATGTGATCCATGGCGCATGCTGCTCACCTTCACCAACTGCTACAGCCAAACTGGGCTCCTCATACCTCCATGAACACACCCAATGTGCTCCCATCCCAGGGATATTGCACTGACTGTCCCTCCACCTGGACTGTCCTCCAGACATCCACATGACATACCTCTGTGCCCTTCAGGTCACTGCTCAAATGCCATTTATTGGCTATTTCTCCCTTGACCACCTTATATAACATAGCACACCCTTCCCTCCCCAACCCCATTCTCTGTACCTTGTTTAACTTCTCTCTAAAACATTTCCATCACCTGCCATTATATAGTGATCTATTTATTCCTCTCTCCCTCCTGCCCTCCAGTGGGAGAAGTATAAGTTCCTGAAGGCAGGAATTTTATTCCTTTTGTTTACAAATATATTGTGGCACTGAGAACAGTCCTAGAGCACAAAAGATACTCTATAAATATTTGTCAAATGAATGAAGTATCTTTCGTAGTCATTATCTTATTTCAGCCTTGAACCAAACCTGAAAGAGGGCAGAGTAGATATTTGTTCTATTTTTACAGATGAGGTTTCATGTATATAGTGATCATTTCCTTTGTTGGGTACTTAATATTGCCAACAGATATGCATACTGTCATATTTGCTTTCATTTAATCCTAGGAGTAATCCCAAAAGATTATGTATTATTATCCCTATTTTAACACAATTACTTATGCCTTAGAAAGGTTCAATAATTGGCCCAAGGGAGCCACTACTAAGTGACAGCCTAGCTGTGAACCCTCATCTGACTTCTAAGAGCTTGTTTTTATCTATATTATAGCTCACATCCTTTCAGCACAATGCCATGTGTCAGGTTCTACGCGAAATCTTACAATAGCACTATAAAGTATGTACCTCTATTGTCTTCATTTAGAAGATGAGATCACTGAGGTTCTGAGATGTTAACTGTTCGGGGTCACACCCAGCTGACCTAAAAGTCTGTTTGTTAAATGCTAGCCTTCTCCCTTAAAAAAAAACAGGTCTTGAACTTAGGACTTCTTACTACTTTCCATTTCCCTGCCTTTGTGCAGTAACTGCCTAAATTAACCCCAGGGTCCAGGATGCCCCAGCCATGGCACAGCTTTAAGTTTATATTTGCAGTTCTGATCTCAGTAGACCCTTGTGAGAGAGAAAGTTTTGGCTGATAAGGCAAATTATTAATAATATGTCCATTAAGAATATTGACAAATGTTGTATTACCTAATCATTTTTAAAAGATTGTTCAGTTATTCAGAGGTTAGGTCAGCTTCTTTGTACCTATTCTCTTTCTTCTTAGATACCTGGCAAAATGTATGTGTGTTTTGCTCAGCCTCCTTCCATGCCTCTAATAGCAAAGCTTAGGTTCAATAGTGGAGAAGGATAATTGAATCTATTTTTCAGACTTTCCTCGGTGAGCTCTATTCTGGGCACATATTATTAGAATTGTGAGAACCAGACATTGCTTTAAAGCAGAGATTGTTGGGCTGAGCCAGGGAGATTATTAAAAGACATTACAATGCCAGCCTTAGAAAATATATAGGGTATCTAGCTTCCCTGCTCTGTCCCTCCTCCCCCAGCACACAGATTACTCAAACACCTTTCCAGGATCCGGGTTCCTCCTTCCTTCAGCAGGTCCTCTACAGCCTGCCCGTGCTATACACTTGCCCCACCGCACCAGTGGTTCTCAAAGTGTGATCTCAGGGCCAGCAGTGTCAACATCACCTGGGCACTTGTTAGAAATGCAGATCCTCAGACCCACCCCAGACCCACTAAGTCGGAAATCCTCGGGGTGGGGCCAGCCCTCTGTTTCTACAAGCCCTCCAGGTGATTCTGATGCATGCTCAAGTTTGAGAACCCCTAAATTAGGAGATGCGTCATCTCACCCCTCCTCCCTTCATGCCCCTGCAGATGCTAAAGGACAGGACACAGCTGCTTCAGATCTTGCTCTTTGGTGACAACCACAACTAAAGTGACAGAGTACTTGATTAGGGTCTCAGACTCTGATATACATGGGACATAGCTTTAGGCCCAGTTTAGAGAACAATATTTTAAATTGTAAAACGTGTAGATAAGGCACGTTTCCTGAGTAATTGTTGTCTGCTTTAAGAAAAATCTCATTACTAACCTTTCCCATTTTGATCATATCTTTACTCTTATCTAATAGAGCATAATAAGAGCTACTGTTTAATCAAATACATTCTATTTGCTTTACATTTTCTGAAAAAAAGAAGCATCAATGTAATGCATTTAAAACATAGTACCACAACTCTGATTGGAGAATAGCAACTCCTTACTTCTCATATACCCACCATTCTGAGACTTCCATTATTTTAACCTTTTTTTCTACCATCTAATTTTATATTTCTAAATTATACACTTATATTGCTATTTCTTGATTTGCCAATTTCAGGCATTATCTCTTGACTTCCCCCTATTGTGGTTGAGAATTCCATTCTCCTGAGTTCCCCTTCCCCTCACAATCCTCACACAGTTCTCCCTGCTGTTTCAGCTCCACCCCCACCTGCCTCTGTCTGTCTCTACTAAGTGCTGACTTCCCTGGGTGAATTAGTGAGTCTCTGATAGCATCCAACCCCTTATCCATCCCATCCTAGACACTCAGGGTCTTAATGTCCTCCACCATGCTAAGTCACCTGCCACTTTCCCTAATGCATCAGAATCCTGTACACTGAAACCTTACATCTGCTGTGGCTAATCCTGATTCCATATTAAACTGAAAATCTGCTCATGCTAAAATACACAAGCACCATTAAAGAAAAGATTTACTTTTCTGTTTTTTAAACAACGCTTTATTTTAGTAACTCGTCGGATGATAATACAAGTATAGTATTCCATTTTACTGTATTTTTATAATGAACACTTGCAATTGATGTTTTGTATTGTGTGTATAACTTTTTGCATTTGAAATGCAAGTTAAATGCTACAGTTTTTAAAATACCTAATTTACCACTCTCTTCCTTTGGAACGTGCTGGGAAGGCCTTAGCTTCAAAACAATAATATGATAATCACTTTGCTTTAGAGGCATGTAGCATCCTGAATTCTTACCATGTACTAAGGATTATTCTAAATCCTCTACATGTATTAATTACTTCATTCTCTCAAGGACTGTATTCATTAAACGTGCATTGTTGTTAACACCATTTTACAGGTGATGAAACTGAGTCACAATGAAGTGAAAGGATTTGCACCAAGTTCTACAGCAGCACTACATCATGATATGTCTTCTCATAACCCCATATGTATAATGTGAAGTCCTTTAGAGACTGTCTAATATTTAATTCTTACAGTAGTTCTGCATTTTAGGTGTAGTAGGTCCCTGACCTCTCTAAATTCCATATATCCTCGACGACATCTCCTATTCCCCATAGGCTGTTCCCTCAGATGCCCACGGTGGAATGTTTGTTGTATGTAACATCACTCGATCCCTCCTCTCTGATCAATAACTCTGATCTCTCTCCTGATGCCAATACCTGCTTACTGTCTACTAGAGGGCCCTGTGTCCTGCTAACCTGGAGGAGGGAAGGTGCCTGCCTTGAAAGAGAGAATAGCCAGACTTCTTTGCCTCTGCTGATTTAGGTTTCTCACCCCTCCTTTGGGCTCTGGTACATTTCCCTGCCCTCTGTCATGTTAATCTCAGTTTGGCTAACCCCATTTTAGTGATGCAGTAGCAAGGTAGCAATTCTGTCATTTCCGTTTTTACTTGACACACTATCGGTATTTTATTTTGAAAGTATGCAAAATTTATAAAATAAAAAGACTCAAGAAACTAAATTATTTAATGTACTTAAAACACAAAGACATATAAAGATATTACAAACATCAGGGAAATTCTACAAAAGGTAAACCTAACTGGAGTATATCTTACTGGCAGATGAAAGTCACTAAGATAAATATTCAAACTATAAACTAAATAGTACATAAATTAGAAAAATGCAATTAAGGAAGCTGAAATTAAAAATATTTTTTGCTTTTTAAAAAAATGTGCTAGTTATAAAATAAAGGGAGTCAGTGGCATCATTGAGTTGCAAACTTATTTGTGCAAGCGTTTCTTGCTGCTAAAAAAGCTCTTTCTGGTGATTTTCTGAGTAGTGAGAAGAATGGTGGGGAGTATGCCTGTATCAAAACATCACATGCATTCTATAAAGATATGCAACTATTATGTACCCATAATAATAAAAAATAAAAAAGAAACTCCATACTGGCTTAAAATGGGATAACAAATTTGTTATATTGAGAAAGATTTTTTAAAAAAGAAGAATGATAGGGAGATACTTCAGCACTAACCTTAAATATTTTCCTCTGAATTTCATCTTCCAATAATTTTATCTCTTATTTGATAATTTTGAGTTCTTGTTCAAACAGCCCCTCCTTCCACGCTCATCCCAACAAAGGGTTTTGTATTGACAAGAAGCTATATGTCCCCCCGCCCCCACCAAAGAAAGCATATTTGATTGGTCTACATCTTCCATATTTCTATCAGGGACAGTTGGTGACTTGGATGCAGAAGTCCCTGTGTTCATTTCCATACTGTCACATTCATATTCTTTCTCAGAAATTCTTTCAACCGCAGTAATAATTATTCTTTCAATAGACTCTTTGCCAGACCACAATATAGTTGCTTATTACAATTCATGAAGGCCTGGACCTGTCTAGACTTGTAGATTTTGTATCAGTTTGTCTTTTCACATAATTTGAATAATTAAACCATTGATCTTGCTCTACAGATATTAATAACTAGAATTTTGGACTTGAAAAAATTGAAAATAGCACATCAGCAAATCTACGGCTATTTCAGTACTTTAAAATAGCAGAGTACACCCTAATTCCACAGTCTGGTCATCACTCCTTCCTCCTTGTGTGGCTTTGAGGCCAGGGCTCCATTTTACTAATGAGGAAAATGGTGTTCAGGTAAGCAGGGTAATTAGCTTGAAGTCAGGTGGCTAGCCAGTGTCCACACTGATATTTTAACCCAGTTCTTTGGGCTCTAAAGACAGAGTAATTTTTACTGTCTCTTACTCAGTAGTTAACTCCATCCCTTTTATATAAATAGACCCCATGTTATCTACTCTCAGGGTGAAAAAGATAGCCGACATGTTTTTTCTCAGCAGAAATAATCACTTAGCTTTAAGAGACAATTTTCCTGAGGTGAGGATTGTCGAACATCTGAATGGGCTCTTGCGGCAAGTGATAACATTTCCTCTTCAATCATTCTCAAAAATAATCGAGATGAGGAGTTTTAAAATTTACACAGGTTCCAGATGACCTCTCAAGACCTCCTCCCACCTGCGATTCTGCAGGTCTGTGAAAACTTAAGACAATTTAAATCTGAAGCCAGTTTGTCTGATATTTGGCCCTTTGGCTGTTAGTTGCTCTACAAATGAAATATATGGGTGACAGAACTGAGTAATTTTTCCCTTATTTTTGAGCCTCTTGTAACCTCAGACTTTGTTCTCTGCTATGCCATTATCAAAGCATCCAGGTGGAAGGAATAGCTCAAGAAATTGGAAATAATCTTGGTTGTCTTCCCTCTATTTGCTCCTTTCATCTTTTTTCTGTTTAATAAGCACAAAGTAAACACAGGACTGATTTTTTTATTCTGAAATGTTATGAACATTGAGCTCTGGGTATTATCATGGGAATGCATTTCATTTGAACTCCAAGGAGCCCTAATGTAATTTTTTTAAAGGGGAAAAAAAACCAACATTTGGAATGCTATGACAATTTCTCTTTGCTGCCATGGGTCGAGAAGGCCTCCCTCTGGCAGGTCAAGTGATTCCAAATCAGTTCAAGTGTATTTTCAGGTCCTTGAGGTATGGGGACAGCTAAGTCCTGACTACCTAGGCAGGATTATGAGAGATTTAAGACTTGTGGAAGTTTTTTGATCATTTGTCAATCACCTACTCTGTACCAGATCCTGTAGTAGGCTCTTGACATGAGTTTCTTCATCTACAGACACACTCCTTCCAATTAGTTCATATTATTCCATTTTACTAATAAGCCCATTATAATCCAGAGCAGTTCATTGACTTGCCCATAGTCATCCAGCCAGTAAGTGACAAAAAAATCCCTGGCTAGAGCTGGAACCCATTCTACTAAGTGAAGTATCCCAAGAATGGAAAAATAAGCACCACATGTACTCACCAGCAAATTGGTTTCACTGATCAACACCTAAGTGCACGTGTAGGTATAACATTTATCGGGAGTCGGGCAGATGGGAGGGGGGAGGAGGGGTTGGGTATATACATACATAATGAGTATGATGCACACCATCTAGGGGATGGACATGCTTGAAGCTCTGACTCTAGAGGGGAGGGGAAGGGAAGGCAACACACATAACCTAAACATTTGTACCCCCATAATATGCTGAAATAAAACAAACAAACAAACAAACAAAAAACTTGGCTTTGAACCAGGCTGTCTGGTTCCTGCATGCAGGGTCTTCCCACTCCAGTATATTTAATCAGCACTTTCGCTCCTGGCCAGGAAGCCTGTCAGTTCCTCATCTCATACTTGAATGCCTTGGTTCTTCGTCTGAAATGACACATGGTCAAATCTCTCCTTTAACTTGTTAGCCTGCCAGTGTTCTGTTCACTTGGCTAGAAGTGAGAAACTTTGTTTCTTTGGAGAAATCTTGACACATTCTATCCTCACTTCATGGATCAGTCATTTTATGACCACCCACTGTCCTCACTGCACCTACCCACTGCTCAGTGTTGGGGATATAAAGAAGAGAGCTCTCAGTGAAAAAAATAATCCCAGTTTAAGGGTCAGGGGAAGGGATGAGTATGGTCTGGGGAAAAGGTCATTACAGTGCAGCCCAAGGCAGAAAGATGAATAAAGGGTGTGTCCTGGGAATTCCTGCAATTATCTTTGCCTGAAAAAGTCTGGGAAAGCTCTCCAGAGGGGGTTCTATTAGATCCCAGTTTTGAGAGTATTTGTGATGGGCTGTATTGCATCCCCCCAAAATTCCAATGTTGATGTCCTAATTCCTAGTGCCTCAGAATGTGACTATATTCGGAGTTAAGGTTTTAAAAGAGAAAAGTAATGTTAAATGAAGTTAAAGGGGTAGGCCCTAATCCAATGTGACTGTTGTTCTTACAAAAAGAGGACATTTGGGCACACAAAGAGACACAGGGGCACGCACACACAGATGGAAGACCACGTGAGGATTTAGCAAGAAGGTGGTCAGCTGCAAGCCAAGGAGAGAGGCCTCAGGAGAAGCCAAACCTACCAACACCTTGAACTTGGACTAGTAGCCTCCAGAACTGTGAGAAAATGAATTTCTGTGTTTAAGCCACCTGCTGTGTGATAGTTTGTTATAGTAGCCTTAGCAAACTAGTATAATGTTTCAAAACTCTTCCTCCTTCCCCTTTAGGCTGTGCTGGCTCCTGGACAGTTCTCCACTAACACCTGTCACATCTCTTTCTCCCCCCTCCTTACCTTCCTAGTGCTTTAGAGCACCAGGTGTGTTCCCCTAATTAATGGTAGGCGGGTGGGTTTTTCATACACACACTCCAGACAGTGGTCAGATGAAATCCACATCAGTCTATAAATATTGATGCTGTCAAGGCACAAATAGCTCCTGGCCATTTATAAGAAATGTATGTATTTCTGGCATATCTTTCTGTAATCTTTTCTAAAATAAGCTCAGAATCTCTGCAACATGTAACAGTAAATGTGTCACTTTTGTGTAATGCAATACAGAGCAGAGAACTGCTTCTGAAAATTGTATATGTCTCTGAAGATTTAATTACTTATATGATTTGATGCATTTTTACACATTTATGTTTTTAATCAAAAGTTTAAAATTTTTAGGAACTATAAGAACTCTGTGAAAGTAGAAAAATGCTAAGGAGACTAGGGAGGAGAGATCAAATAGACTGCTAATTAAGTGAATGTGCATTCCATGCTTGCAAGAGCACCGGGCACAAAGTAAGCACAATGTTAAGTATTGGACTTAATTATTGCTTTGAGACAAAACTGAAACTCTCCAAAGCACAAAAACTCTTGGAAAATATTGAAGAAAGAGAGTAAAAACTGGAAATAAGAAGAGTAAAACTTTGCAAAACTAATTTGATAAACGTTCCAGATGAAATAACCAATAAGCTTTAATACGTGGAAACAAAATAGGAGATATGAGTTACAAATGACAGCCCTGCAATTGAAGATATTTGACAATGCATAAAAGATGTTTTTTGAGTGACTAGTACCAAGATCATAAATACCCAAATAGAGTTAGATGTTTTATAAGTTTTCAATTTACCTGCCTACTTCCCCAACTGGTAATGAGCTTCCTAGTGGAAGAAATAGGATCATATTTTACTTATTTGAGTATTTTCAGGGCCTAGCAGCTGATAGTGAGTGGCTAGTTAGTAAATATGTGATGAGTGAGGGAATGAATGAATGAACGGATGAATGACTGATTTAGGATTGGTAAATTGGACAGGGATGAGTGGGGAAGAGCTCACTAAGATAGCGATCGCATCTGCCACATTTCTGTCCATATCCGCACTGCCCATTCCTTTCTGTCTTCTGGCAGTGGCTTCAGCACAACCTCTAAAATCAATAGCTAACACTGATGCAGCACATTACACTTTACAAAAAATTCCTTACTTGTCAATGCACTGACTTTGATCTTAAAACATCCCTGGAGTGCTAGGCAAAGCAAGAGCTATTATCCTCTTGTACAAATGAGGGAACTGAAGCGCAGAGAGACTGTGACTTGCTCAAGGTGACACAGCTTACAGTAGGCAGAGTCAGGACTCAGTTCCAAACTGTCTCAACCCAAGGCAGGTGTTCTTTTCACTTCCCCCTCGGCTGTGGCATACAAAGAAGGGCATAAACACCTCCACTCTTGGAGCGTTATGAAAGCCTTCCTAGGGAGATAGTAATTGAACTGGGCCTGGCATCTTCTTCTACCAGGGTAGCCAGGAGGCTAATGAACAATAACCTTGGAAAGGAAGAACGAGGCACTGGGACTCATACAGGCAGAGGAACCAAAGGGTCTGATGGCCACCCCTACCCCATGGGATGGGCGTGATGAAGCATGTTCTACTGGGCTTAAGGTCAGAGCAATGTGTCTACACAGTGGGTATGGGTATGGGCCAGGGAATCCAGCTTTGATCCAAATCCTACTTATGCCCCTTACTCATTATAAGACCTTGGTGAGATCTCCTTTCCAATTTTCAATTAGAAATATTCATTCAACACATATTATAGGCTATTTAATGACTAAATTCTGAGTATACAGTGGTTAGAAAAAAAAGAATTGTTTCTCCCATCATGAGTTGTCTGGCACTAAACAAGTACATAATTTCATATATACTGAGCACATAAAAGTTGTTGTAATGGATAACAAGCAAAACCTTTAGTAGATACCTGGTACGTAGTAATGGCTCCTGCAGTGGTAGCTATACACAGGTGCTTGAGAGGCATGGTGTATAAGTCAGCGTTCTCTAGAGAAACAGAACCAATAGCACATACATAGGAAGAGAATTATCATAAGGAATTGGCTCACACAATTATAGAGGCTGAGAAGTCCCACAATCTGTCATCTGCAGAGGAAAGCCCGTGGGTGTAATTAAGCTTGAGTTTAAAGGCCTGAAGCCCAGGGGAGCCAATGTTGGAGATTCCCAGTCTGGGTCTGAAGCCTGACAACTGGGACCACCAAAGGCAGAAGACCCAAGTTCCAGCTCAAGCAGTCAGGCAGGAAACTGTGAATTCCTCCTTCCTCTGCCTTTTGTTCCATTCAGACCCTCAATGGATTAAATGATGACCACTCACACTGGGGAGGCCCATCTGCTTTATTGAGTTCACTGATTCACACTCTAATCTCAACCAGAAACACCCTCACAGACGCACCCAGAAGTAATGTTTAATCCAGGCATCCTGCGACTGGTCAAGTTGACAGATAAAATGAACCATCACACATTGTGCAAAGGACTGAATGTATCTGTTTCCCCAAAATTCTTATGTGGAAACCCTAACCCCCAAGATGATGGAGTTAGGAATTGGGGCTTTTGGGAGGTGATTAGGTCATGAGGGTGGAGCCTTCATGAATGGGACTAGTGTCCTTATAAAAGAAATCCCAGAGAGATCCCTCACCCCTTCTGTCACGAGAGGACACAGTGACAAGATGGCAGTGCATGAACTAGGAAGTGGTCTGACACCAGACATTGGCCAGGGCCTCAATCTTGGGTTTCTCAGCTCCAGAACTGTGAGAAATAAATTTCTATTGTTTATAAATCACCAATTTATGGTATTTTGTTATAGCAGCCTGAGCATACTAAGACACGTGGGCAAGTTCAACCTGACCACTCACTCCTCCATGCTCTATTTGGTCCAGTTTCACTGGCTACCAGGGTCCAAGATTGGAGACCCTCTGAACCCCAGTGATCCCTGCACTGAGATCTCTATACATTTAAATGCCTTCACATCTATTAGGCATTTCAGTGGCCACAACCATCCTGTGTGGTGAGACGGTTATCTCCTAACAATAGAATTAGGCCACCATGGTTTGTGACCCACGAAACACAGCAAGCTAGGAGTGAGTTGCCTCACCCACCACCCTGGTGTTCCCACACACCCAGGAGGGCACTAGCCATCATCTCCTTGGAGACCTTCACCAGCTCCTCACTGCCCCCAAATACAAATCCAGCCTCCCTGACACTGCACACAGAAGGGCGTCCCAAATGCAGATCCGTGGACGAAAGTGCAGTGACCCCAATGGGCGATCAAGTTTTCATTGCTTTGAAGCAAACTTGAGAAAAAAAAAAGAATGCAATAGTGAGCTTTACCTAAATCTAAATCACCCATTTTAAACCATTAATAATATCCTTTATTCTGATTATTTACTCTACTACTATGAGTGTTAAATATCACTTATTTCATAAAATTATAATGCTAATAGCCAGTGTTTTTTTGGTAAATGTCCCTATCTAGCAAAATTAAAAGCTTGACCGAGGTTTTTGTTTTATTTTTATTTGTATTTGTTTATTTTTACTGGCCTATGAGATCCAAAAGATAGGGCTTTTGTACTGAGCTGGGGGACTAGTGTACACCTGTGAGAACTCTAAGGCCTTCTCCTCTGGCTACCCCCACCCATGTCCAGTCTTCATCCCCTCCTCCCTCCCCCTCTTCCTCTTCCCTCTCCTTCCTCTAATCTAGCAGCTGGACCTAATTTTCTCACCCTTCCTTAAGCTCCCTGTGTCTATGCGCCTGTTTCTGTGTGTCCTCCCTGCCAATCCCTCCACCTGCACAACTTATTTTCATCCTTCAAGACATACTTTAAAGCTTCACCTCCTATTTGACTTCCTCCCCTTTCCAAGACAGTGCGACGCTGCTCTCCCAGGTGCTTGCTGATTTCCAGAGCCATGCTTCCGCTTTCTTAGCAGGACACTTTGCTTCTCCACTGCCTGTCCCATGAGACCGTGAGCCCCATGAGGCCAGTGACCAAGCAGTGCCTTCTTTGCATCCACTGCTAGTGTGTACTCCAGTGGCTGGCCTGTCACTCTAGACACAGGGAATGAGACAGAGAGGGAGGCAGGGCATGGGGAAACCAGACAGAGAGGAAAATACAGAGAGACACAACATGAGACAGGAAGATACACACAGGGAGAAAAGATAGAGCCAGGGGTAGAAAGAGGAGGAGGAGGCGGGGAAAGAGAGAGAAGGAAGAAGAGAAGCAAAGAAGAAAAGAAATGTGTTGTGAAAGGGAGGGATAAGGATAGAGCAAAGAAGGAAGGTAAGGAAGGAGAAAGAGTTGTTGTGGGTCATGTCAAACCTGCCTTCTCAAGGAGAAAATACCTTCTTCCCTACCATCCATCTTAAACACATACAGGGGGCTTTGACTTGTTGTCTGTTTTTCATGCTATAATTATTTGAATACATTTGCATTAAATTATATTTAGATTTTCATCATCTTTGTAATTTCCCAAGATAAACAGAAAAATCTTCTAAAAAATGAAAATGCTATAGACTGCGTATTTAACCTTAGAAAATTGGCAATTCATTAGAGAAGGAAAGCGTTTACTGCTTTAGCAAAAATATTTTATTCCAGAGAATAGTGTCTGCCCAGTATACGTAAGGAAACCCCCAAGTAAGTTTTAGAATGAGCAATCTTGACTAGCTTAGCTATAATTTAAAAGGTTTTCTTAGTTAGAAATATATATGCTTTTGTTAATGTGGCTTTCTAGAAAGCACTAAAATTTCATTAAATTGCAACTTATTATTTTAAGTGCATAATGTCAATTTTTTCTAAGTTTGGGTTAAAGAAAAGTGAGTGAAAATTAACATTGCAAACTCAATTCATCAAAAGGTTACAATGACAAATATACAGTTAAGGATGCCTTTAAATGAAAAGGTAAGTCCTTATTTCAAGTTGGATGTAACTATCCTAAAACTATGTGTGGGGCTCTTCCTAAGAGCTATACACACACCTGTCTCCTTGAATACACCCAACCACACTTTGTTCCTTTCATTATTCCCATTTTACCTTTATGGAAATTCAACTTCAAGAATTTAGGTCACTTGGAAAAGGTCACACAGCTGTAAAGTGGCAGAGCTGAGATTCATCCTGGTGTCCTCTGACACCAAAAGCCTGAGATCCAAAGTGTTCTTCCTAATACGACAAAGATTTACAACCTGTGTTACTATTAACCAAGGTAGAGGCTGATTGATCCACTGACCTCTAGCCTTAAACACTGAAAAGATAAAAGGAGGAAAAGAGTAATTGCAATGTATTGTGTCTACTATGCATCAAGCACTTTGATATATATCCTTCCACTTAATTCTGACAACAAAACTGTGCCAGAGGGATCTCTCTCCCCTGGGGCTGCTGAGCTCCTAAGAGGTTAAGCTGCTTGCCTGGGGTCCCCCAAAGAGCAACTCCAGTTGTTCAGATGCCATAATAAGGCATGAAAGCCTGAAGTCTTCATAGCCAGCTTCACTGGAGGAGAGAAGCATTATTTCTTTGTATTTGTTTAAAGAGCTGATATTTGCTGAATGCTTGCTATACTTGCCAGACAGTGTTTTGTTAGCGCATCACTTGATTTCTCTCATTCACTCCTCACAACAGATCTGTGAGGGAATCATGCTGTCTTGGACCTCTTTCTTCACCCTAGAGCAGAGATCTATTTGACTTCAGGGCACAAGAGGCTCAGGAAAGAACCAGAATTGGAGAATGGAGGTCCAGCCTAAGGGCATTCAAATTCTGAATTATTTAAAAACACCTCCCTGGCCAAATAAGCCTGTCTTCAGGACCTGTCTGTCTCTTACCCCAGCCTAGAGGGAGAGGGACGTGGCCTGGAGCCTGGCAGCATCGTTCATACTCTTATTTTAAGACAATATGGTTGATCCTTCCAACTCTGGTATTCCAAAACCATCCATTCCACTTTCCTGCAGCTTCTAAAGTAGCTGCACACAGTGCTCATGTTATTACAAGACCCTTAATTGTTATTAATTGCCGTTGGAGGTGATGATAATTAACGCACCGTAATGAAGTGCTAGCCCACCATCCTGGCATGTGTATTTAACCTGTGCTTGTCTAAGGAGATCGGCAAACGTGATAGAGACCTTCATGCCTTGGTGCTGAAGAAGAGACAGGGTGCATGAGTCAATTTGGTGATCTAGAAGTCCCGGCCACGCCCTCCGTGGGGAGATCTCCCTGCCAGTGTCCTGGGCTCTCCGGCTTTCTCCCAGCTCCTTGCGCTCCCTGCTGCCAAGCGACGTCGCTTGATCAGAACAGCAGGCTGGTTTGATGACATGCCAGCACGCACTTCAAACACCAATTACCACTCCTACGATGACAAATATGAAGGGGGAAAAAAAGCAGCAATGATCATTTAATAAATATATTACGATGACAAATGGCCCTTACATAAATCACCCTGCCTATTATTGAAAAGCCTCACTTATTCAGACATGGAGACAACAAGGGTTAATTTTGAAATTGTAGAAGTGCAGCTCCTGGGTGGCCTTATGAAGACCTTGAGGGACCCTCACGGCCTAAAACCAATGAGGCAAGCTCACAGAGGACCAGGGAGAGGACCAGTGCAAGCACCGTCCAAGTGTTAGGAAGGTATTCTGTTAGACACTTTGCAGAGAAAATTTCATCTGGTCCTCACAAGGCTACCCCCGGGCAGCGATGGAGCAGTGAAATGCTTCACACCAGCTTTGGGATTATGTAGCCCTTGCTCACATTCAGACTCTGCTATACCTTAGCTGTGGGATCTTGGCCAAGTTACTTCACCTCTCCTACTCTCAGTTCCATAGTCTGTAAAACAGAGAAGATAATAGTAGCTACCACTCAGATTTGTTATTAAATTAATTAAACACTATGTGGTGAATACTTAGCACAGAATACATTCCATATATTACCATTGAGTTAGTTATTATTTCCCGTACTTTACAAATGAGAAGATTAAAGCTCGTCAATGTTTAGTATCTCATCCACACACAGCTAATAGTGCAGCCTGGATTCAAACCCACATCCACGCCCAGGTCTGCTGCACTGGCCTAGGCCCTTAGGTTTCCCATGTCCATGGGCAACACCAGGGTTTGCAGTGGCAGGATCTGCTGAACAGTCTCCTTCATCTTCTAAACCAGAGGTAAGAGTTTCTTCTCCTGCCTCCACGCCAGCAGCCTTCTTCTAACTAGTAGGAAAAGTTAGCACCCTCCAAATGTATAACTGAAGAAACAGGAATCTAATTTCTGAAATTGATTATAAATGTGCACACTTTTTCTGATTTTTTGTTTTTGTTGTGTGTGGGTTTTTTATAATAGTTGAGTTTCAGTGCCTGCCCTCCTACCTCTTCTACTGCTGATCACATGTTGCGTTACGCATTTAGGCTGCCCTCTGGCCTGCACAGGGCATTGGGTGTGGGACTTCACTGCCAAAGCCTGGGGGTGGACTTCAACCAGAGTCTTGCTCCACGTCTGTGTCTCTGTATACAGATGGCTCGAGAAAAGTATGCAAAAGATTGAGTTTGGTCAAGCAATTGGTTCAACAAATTTCTCGGTAAAGAAGTATCCAAGAGCCTACTTATGTATTAGGCAATGAACTTGGCAATGAAATAATACAAATGAGGGAAACTACTACTTTGGAAAATCGCTTTTGATTGCCATCAGAGGCAAGTCATTCACTGAATCCAACTTAACACCAAAGAACTGCAGCGACGCTCTGTTCAATAAGCATTTACTGAGCGCCTACTAGTGCTGGGTCCTGAGCACAGAAAAGCAGGACATGGTGGGTTACACATGCCCCTTCCCACAAAGGACGTTGTAGTCACCTAGCCTGCCCCCAGCTGGGAGTCCTCGACCAAAGCCTCCTTGGGGACAACCTCGGTTTCCTCTCAACTCTCCACAGGAAGGGAAGTCCTGAATAAACCCCACCCTTGTTCAGAAATGTAGAGAGCAATGGCAGGGGGCGGGGAAACCCTTCAATAAGGAGACTGTGCCAGCTTGGTATCCCTTGCAAGGGCAGTAAAATCATTGAGTCGAAGGAAGGCCTTTATCTTTTTAAGGACAAATCTTCCCCCTCTCAGGGCTCTCTGTGCCCCCCCACACACACCCAACAACCTTGCTCTCTTCCTCCTACACGCAAACACACACAGTCAAGCTCATGAGTTCTCTCTCTCTCTCTGTCTCACACACACACAAAGTCCTTTCTCTCTCAGTTACATACACACAAGCTCCAGTCCCTGAGTTCTCTCCCTCTCTGTCTCTTTCTCACACACACACATGCTTTTTCTCTCAGACACACACACAAGTTCAAGCTCATGAATTCTCTCTCTCGCAAACACACCCCACACACCCCCTATGACCAAGTCTTCGAACCCGAGGCAGAAGGCGGTGTGAGAAAGTGGGCCAGCCTGCGGGTTGTCTTGTCAGGGAGGAGCAGCAGTGTGGGGCGGATGGCAGTGTGCGCACAGCGCTGGTGACGTGGGGCAGTGAGTGTGTCTGTCAGGCCGGCCCTGCTCCTGGCCTCCTCCTCCTCCTGTCTGGCTGGCTCCCCTCGGCATCCGCATTCCCTTCCCCGGTCCTGCCGCTGCTCCTGCCCCGAGACGGGAGGCACGGGGACGGGCGGCACGGAAATGGGCAAGCACACCTTTTGGGCGACTCGCACTGTGCCACGAGTTGGGCATCAAGTTCAGCATTTCCTCCCCGCAACAAACCTGTGAAGTCTATACTGTTATCTCTATTTTGCAGATGAGGAAACCAAGCTGAGCCTGCTAGGTGGCAGAGCTTGGAGCTCGTCCCAGGTCTGACGGATCTCACAGCCTCTTCTAGACCTTCCCGGAAGAAATCCTGGGAGAGATCGAATAATTAAGATGAGGGTAACTTAGCAGGGCTGGCGAGAGGAGACAGGGAATAGCCGTAATTGTTCTGCTCCTCTTGGCCCAAAGCCCTCTTCAATCCACCCCCTGCCCTCGCCATCACTCCCCGGCACTGCTCCTGGATGTACTGGGGCGGGGTTATCCCCTTATGGGGCATACGCTATACTCCATTTCTGTGCAATTTGAAAAGTCAGCTTACTCAGTCATCAGTTATTTATTTAAAAAGCATTGTTTGAGCATTAATCTCATACAAAACTAGCATATTCCCTGGAGTCCTGGAAGCAAATCTGGAGGGTAGGGACCTGTCTTTCTTGTTCAACCCTATAAATAGTCCCCTCACCCCACATGTACCTGTTGATACATTAGAGAAGGGTTGGGGCATCCAAATTCATAGTCTGTTGGGTGCTATGTGGAAATGAGGAGTCATGTGGAAATCCCAGACCCTTCTCACTCTGAGCTCCCCTCCTCCTGGGGCCGATCTCAGCCAGCACCAGGGAAGGAGTTCCCCAGTGTCGCCTTTCTGGCTGCCCCTGAAAACAAGCCCACGCCTGCTTGGGAGGGAGTTACCACTGTCCCTACTGCAGCAGGCGGGCATGACAAAGCAACCAAGGAAGTGTAGACAAGGATTCTGGGATCTGTCAAACTTCCCCAGCCTGTTCTCATCACCCACGCAGTCCTCCCATGCTGTAGCATCTCTAGCATCCTTGCTTTCCTGTTCCAGGTCTCAGGGTGGGGTTCACTCGTGCTCAGCCAGAATCCTGCTCTGCTCTGCAGCCTGCGGACCCCTCCCCTCCCTGAAGTTCTCTCTGAGCTCTGTTTTCAAGGGGGAAGCTTGGCCATCAGACAAAGCAGAGTTATCCCTTCTGGCCCTAAAATGCACAATGGGGCACTTTGGCCAAGTTACTCCATCTTTCTGAAGTGCCAATTCTTTATCTATAAAAAAGGTGACTTGATAGCCTCTCAAAGTTGTGATGAGGTTAAAGAGGATAAGGGAAATAACGTTTCTCATGGGCACATGCCAGGTACTCAGTAAAAGTGAGTTTACTTTCTCTATTCCTCAACTGATAAGAAAACTTGACTCGGTTTCCTTTCCTGTTTCATAGTACTTGTCCTGCAGGGAGCTCCATCAATAAAGGCTCTGGAACTGCGACACATCACATTCCTGCCATAAGGGATATTAACACTTTAGTTTCTGATGATTCCTGCGATATATAAATTAGTTTAATACATTTTTTTCTCAATTACATTTGATGAGATGAACACACAGTTTACTTAGCAAACACCTACATAGCATGCTCTGTGTCTTACAAAGGTTAACTCAGTTGGTCCTCATAATAATTCTATATAAGGTGAGATATTATCATTAGCCTCATTTTAAATGATGATGGAACCACAGCACAGAGCATTTCAATCACTTGACCAAGATCACACAGTCGTTGTAGAACCAGGATTTGAACACAATCTGCCTCCAGGATCTAAACTCTCACCATTCTGCTCAGTTGTCTCTCCAGTTTAAAATTACACACACACGTATATATTTGTACATGTATATGTCTATATTGATTCTGCAAGTAAAAAACAGTAATGCAATTATTCATGTAACAGCTGTTAATATTCTACCAAACATTCATTCCAGAAAATATAGACAGTCTCCAGAAAGGCTGCCTGAGACTCTCTCCTGTGATCATTTCTCACTGCCTGCTGGCTTGGTCCCACCACAGAACCCAGCACCACTGTAGGTCACCTGAGCTCCCCAGTGGACAGCTGGATTGCTCTAGGAACCACTTCCTCTCATGGGAGAGGACAAGGTGCCAGAACCCACAGGGTTTCCATTCCTACCTCTACTTCACTGAAGCATTTCCCAGCCAACCATGAGAGAACAATTCCCAACCAACTTGCTGCTTCTTGCGTGTGATGTTCTTTCCCATTTCAGTGGGGTTTGCTGAGTGGGTGGCTCTTTTTCCCCTTTTACAAAGGAAGAAGATCTCTTCCCTGGAGTCTTTTGTTTCAGTGCAGAAATCCCTCAGTGGGTCCTCTCAGCATCTCTGCCGTCAGCATCCAACGCCCCTTGTTTTTAATCAGCAAGAGGTGCTTTTCAGGGCAAACTGAGAAGTTGTGTCCACGTGGAAATCATCAGATATTTAGGGAGCGTGTCCTAGGTGCCTAGTTCAGTACTAGGCAAAGGGAACTCAGGTACCTGGTCTCTTTTATGGCAGGAGAATGTTCATGAATGGAGTAGACAAGCACAGGTGACTCTTGGGAAAAGCAGACTTCATCATTTCTTCAATTTGAGTGCCTTGGACTCTGCTTTCCCACTTTGAGTCACAACACAAGTTAAAGTCACCTCAAAAGTAACATTTTACAAAATGTCAGCAAAGAAAGGGCCCTTAGAGATATTCTACCTCAGGGTTACCAAACAGGTTTTCTCTCCAGTGCCAATAGCAAAGGATTGGACGTGCTGCTTGCATTGCTGCGGTGACACTTGTAAGACCGCGTCTGAGCTCACAGGGCAAGAATATTGCTGTCAGCATTGTGTAGTGATACATGTCATGGGTCCTGTCTTAGTTTGGGCTCCTTAAATGTCGAGCCTGAGACAGGGATTCTTGTGGAAGTTATTTATTCACGGAAGGCTCTCAGGATAAGGAGAGAGAGAAAGGCAGGCTGAAGCAGGGCAAGGAAGCTAAGCAAGGCTGTGGTCCCAGCTGAGGACTAAGTAGGCCTCGGGAGCATGAACGGAGGCCGGGAGTTGACCTTTTGTGCACTGGCATTCAGTCACGGGCTGTGGCCGTGGGGTGGTGACGGTGCATAACCTGCAGCCTGGTGGCTTTCCTCAGCACAGGGCTATTCTTGGGATAAGGGAGCAGCTGTGAGTCATTAGCAGCCAACACTCACAGCAGCTGGGAAGTGGGTGCAGCAGCCCAGGAAAGGGAGTCTGGGCAGGGTACCAAGAATGTCCATGGCCAGCACAGAATGATAGCATGCCGGCCCACCAGCTAGTAAACATTGTAAATATAGCACGGTCAGCTCATTGTACAGGTAAGGAATCGGATGCCCAGAGAGAAGAGCTAAAGTCAAAACTCCTTTAGGTACCCTCAAGTCCTCCGCAGTCTGACCTCTGACCCTGCTCTAGCTTACTAATCATCCACCATGCTCAGAGCATGGCAGACATTCTGGTCCTGCCTGTGCCTTGTCCCACAGGGATTCAGGCACTTCTCTTGCCCCCTTGCTTTTGGTCATGCTTCTCCTGCTCCTGCATTATGCTGCAATATGCAAATGCCCTTTCCTTACTTTTCTATCAAGCAATGACAAATACCCTGTAGACCCATTTTCTAACATCTGGAATGGTAGATCTATCACAGATTGCCTGTGGGGGTGTCTTAGCCCTTTTTAAAAGAATCTGAAAGGATTTGTGGTCTCAGAGCAGGTGACCCGTAGGAGCCCATAGATTATCTATAACACCTGCACTGCCATTATAGATCTCCTATAAGTACTTATGGAACATTATGGATTTATGGTAATTGTGCCGTGCTAAACAGTCATTCTTTCAACTATCAGGTGTTTACCACGTGCGTGTTGCGGAAAACCAGGTGAACAAAACTGACAAGGTCCCTGCCCTTATTCTAAACCTAAAAATGATATTTGATATGCAGAAACTAATACACAAATAATTTCAGATGGTGTTAAGTGTCATTGACAGTGAATTAGGCAAAGACTGAAATTTCATAGGCCAAGGAAGGGCTGCTCTGAGGAGGTAACACCTAAGCTGAGATCTGAACCATGAGAGAGAGAGTCATCTTGGAGAAGTTCTGAGAAAGGAGCCTTCCAGGCAGAAGGAACAGCAAATGTAACAGCCCAGAGGCAGGAATGAGCTGACATAATTCAGGAACAGAAAGAATGTCAGAGTGTCCAGGAAGTTGTGAGTGAGCGAATGAGAGAGTGGTAGAAGGTAAGAACACAGAGCAAGTAGTAGGAGTAAGAACTAAAAGTCACAGTGTCTTTTCCCAAGACGCTCACAACTTCCTTCCCATAGGGTGCTTGCAGAAGGCAATAATACGTAGCCTTGCAGATCACCTGCGGGTGTTTATGGTACTGTTTCAATACTTACAGGTGCCCTAAATGATCTGCTGTAGTTGTGCATTTCCTGTAGGAACAGGGTGTGTCATCTCAAGTCATTTGGGCTGTTAGAGATGACCTGAAATCATCGTGGTTCCACCATAGACTCCCAGATGCTTTGCAGCTGGTAAATGCTAACTGTGCTTGCAGTGTCACTAAGGAGAGCTTGGAGATTGTTTTTAAACCCAAGAGAGTCCCAAAGAACAATTTTTCTTTGACTCAGTTTTCACTCTTACTAACATGGGAAGTTAGTCCCACACAAGTATTTGGTACAAATGATAGCACCCAGCTAGAAACATTTCTCCAGTGTGTTAGTTAGGATTAGTTATGGCTGCAAGGAACAGAGACCCCCAATAATAGTGGTTTAAATAAGATAGAAGTCTATTTCCCTCCCTTAGATAAGTCAGAAGTGAACAATCCCAGGGTCGATTTGGCAGTTCTGCTCCATGGAGTAGTCCTCGGGCATCCGGGCTCCTTCCAGCTTCCCACTCTGCTGTCCAAGATGTCTCTCCAGCTGCTCCATCCGTGTTCCAAGTAGCAACATGGAGAAATAAGGGGAGAGAAGGCAAGGGTGCGTGCTAGTTATGTTTTGAGGAAAGTTTCAAGAAACTGTCTCAATATATTTCTGCTTGCCACTGACCAAAACTTAGTTACGTGGCCACAGAGCAACAAGGTGGCTGTACAATGCAGTCTGTATTCTTGGTGGGTGCACACCTGGTGGAATATTCTTTTCCCTAGGAAGGGGAAAATGGGTAATGAGGAGCAATCAGCAGCCTCTGCTGTACCCAGTATGGACACGACTCATGGGACGCAATTCACTTTAGCAAAAATCCCCAAACCAGTGGTTGCTAGCCCTAGAGTGTTAAGAAACAGTAACTCTAAATATAAAAAGAGAAGAACCCCAATATAGTGCTGGTAAGTTATAATTTTTCCGGGTGAGGGTGTGAAAAGCAAGTAATTTAAGCCCATCACCCACTGTCACAATCATAAAGAAAGAAGACCATATTACAAAACAAGTAGAAAGGACTTTACAAAATTTTCAATGAGATAAATTTAGCTTTTGTTGGTGGAGGAGAATAAACGTATTCTTCTTTTCATTTTACCACAAGGATTGAAAGCTTCTTCATAGATCAGTATTATTAAATGGTGCATCAAACTGAACACATTTCTTTAAGACAATATGGCACTTTCTGTTTCTAAAAGCTTCCCCCTAGCTGCAGCAATAATGACCATTAACTGATGGACTTTGGTTCCATCCGTTCTAGTCACAGGTGTTATGTTTGATCCAATCAGTAACATTTCTTTTTAAGCTTTTGAATTTGCTGTCAACACCTAAAGCTCAAGAGATTTTACATTAAAAAAAAATCAGTTCTTTTTTTCCTTGAAAAGTGAGAAGCTCAGGCACACTGGGGTCCTCATTTCCACATGGTCAGTCCCAGCTGGCTGCAGCTCGGTGGCAGCTGCCCCTTTAGATGGGGCACATGCATGCCAATTCATTACAGATCCACCTGGCCAGCCTCCCTTTATGCTATCTGCCAGGCCCCTGCAGAAATCTGAGTCTGTGACTCCCAATTTAGTGCTGCTAATGTGCAGGTATTTATATATGTATTTCTATAACTTCACATCAATCTGAACGTTAAACATTATCATGCTCATTTTACAAGATCACAGAACAAAGAGGGAGGAGGGCTTGCCCAACACGGAAGAGCTAATAGCTGACCGCCTGGAATTTGTACACAGGTCTCTCTGCTCTGAGGCCCATGTGTGTCCCACGGTGCCGCCCGGGCTTCCAGCAGGCCTCTGACCCACATGTCTGTTAGCTCTCACATAGGTGGAATTATTCATGCCATCTGGGTTTTATGACTTCCTTAGAATTGGCTGAGAAAAGTTTTGAATTTCCTGTTTCCTTTGCAGTATTATTTTCGACTCCTTTTTATATTTATTTTTGAGGGGGAAAAAACATTCCCAGTGAAGGAATGACAGTTCAGAGGAGGACATTGCCATCTATCATGCAGACACAGCATGCATTTAAACAGCTCTGAGCACATAAATTGGTTACTTAATCGGCCCTAGCTAATCCGTGGAGTGCGGAAGCCAAACTGCACTATGGGAAACAGCTTCTGCACATGGGGTGGGCACATGTGACAGAGCCTAGAGTTCGTGGAGCAGCTGCTGGGTGAGACCCAAGGCCTTCCCGACCTTCTCGTCTCCAGAGGGTGGCAGCTCTCAGTGCTTCATGGGTAGGCGTTTTCAGAGCATGAGGACGAGCTGGATGCTTTCAATAGGGAAGCAGTTCTGAGAGACAATGAGAGTAAGACAGTGCACACGTCTATGGGCTTCTTTCCGTGCACAACTGGACTCCTTTACTTTGAGCTCCATGCTGAGATCTTCAAGTCAGATGGGGGCGGGGGAGAAATCCTGCTATATTCACACCATATCTACTCCAGCTTTCTTTTTAAATGACAATATACTTATGGAGCATATTTACCCGTGGCATTATCAACTATTTCCAGATCATTCCATTTGACAAATGCAATGCTACTCCCTTTAATTCAACCGAGTTGAGTTGACTGCTGTGCGTCAGGCATGAAGGGCAATAGGTGTGCAGATAGCAAAAGGTATGGTCCTTGCCCTCAAGCCACGCTCAGCCTAGGGTGAAGCCACATATGTAAATGCATAATTCATGTATTCATTCTATTGAGTCAACAAATCAATTTTAATGCCTCCTATGATCTAAGCACCATTCTAGGCACTAATCCTTGTCTTTATGAAGTTTTCATTCTAGTGGGATGGGGGAAGGGGGGTGCTGTAGTAGTTTCCTAAGATGACTGTAGAAAAGTATCACAAATTGAGTAGCTTAAAACAGTATGAACTTATTATTTTAAGGTTCTGGAAGTCAGAAGTTCGAAATCAGCTTTGCTGGGCTAAAATCAAGGTGTTGGCAGTCCTGAACTCTTTCTGGAGGTGCTAGAAGCCACTTCCTGACCTTTTCCAGCTTCTAAAAATGCGTGAGCCTGCGTTTCTTGGCTCACAGCCCCTTCCTCTGTCTCTAAGGCCAGCAGTGCAGCATCTTGTGTCTTCCTCATGTCTCTCTGACTCTCACCCTGCTGCCTCCCTCTCATAGGAACCCTGTAATGACATCAGGTACCCCTAGATAATCCAGATTAATCTCCCCATCTCCAAAGCCTTAATTTAATCCATCTGCGAAGTACCTTTCACCACATAAGGACACATATTCACAGGTTCTATGGATTAGGACAGGATGTGGGCGTCTTTGGGACCATTATTCAGCCTACCACCGAGACAGACAGTAAACAACCACACACACACACACACACAGGATCACATCAGACAGGGATATCTGAAAATAATGCAGGGTTGGGGCAGAGAGCCCGACAGAAGTAACTATTTCAGACAGGAGATGGGTCTAAGGAGGTGGCATTTGTAGCTGAATAAAATGAGGGTAGGAGTCCCGGGGCTGTGCGTGGGTGGGCGTGGGAAGCTGAGTATTCTGTGGGAGCAACAATGCACAGACTCTGAGACATGAATGAGCTTGGTGTGTTGAAGAAAAGGCAAGCAGGCCAAAGGGACTGCATCAGAGCAGGGGTTATAACAGAAGTCAGGTATGGGTTTGAGGTTTATTCTTAATGTGGTAAGAATAAATTAGAGGCTTTATAGCAGAGGAATGACGTAACCTGATTAATATTTTCAAAAATATTATTCTGTGAAAAGGACTGCAAGGGGGCAAGAGTAGAAGTAGCAAGGCCTTCCGGGGGGGCGGGGTAGGGGGTGCTGCTGCAGTGTCCAGGAAGGGGTGATGCAGGGGTGGGTGTGGGCGATAGTAGTGGAGGTAGAAAGAGATGCTCAGAGTCAGAACACGCATGGAAAGGTGGGACTGCTTGCTGACCAGTGTGCTAGCTGTGGAGGCTGGGAGAAAAGGACAGATTCAGTGTGACCCCGAGATCTGGGATCTGAGCAGTGCTATGAGATAGGTATCCTGCAATACTAGAGGGATAGATAAGCCATGATTGCAAATTTTACCAGTAACCTCATTTTAAAAAACAGACCGTTCACTACAATAATTAATAGATTATTCTATAATCTACCTATGCCTTGTGTTCTTATTCATTTCCCTCAAAAGAAATGTCTGGACTATGGCATCTGTGTTGCAGGATGTCATAGAACAATGAACATTCTGGAGGTGTCCTCAAAAAGCAGATCTCTTCCAGTGAGGCAGCCAAGAGGGAGGGCAGAGACCTTGCTGCTGAGCAGGGCACTGGCTCTCACCTGTGAGCTCTAGGAGTCTGTATAGACACCTGCACATCCCAGGTGCCTGAGTCCAGGAGCCTGAAACTGACACACTTGAAAAGATAAATGCAAAAATGAGGCTACTCCACACGACAGTGAGGTAGCTGAGCAGAGTTGTCATTAACAGAGTACTAATTATTCTAGAGCAAGAGCAAGTGTGAGTGAAGCTTGGGAGTTGCTGGATAAGAATCTACCTCCGAGGAGTTCATAGTCCAAAAGGAAGGCTGTCTTCCGCAATAACTAGAGCCCTGGGTGGAAGTTAGGCACTCAAGGGTTTGACTCCTGGCTCTGTGCATTTACTAATGGGGTGACCTTGGCACACTGTACGTCATCTCTGAGCCTCTGTTTTCTCAGCTCTGAAATAGGGGTGATACTCTGGGGATAACAGTCTCTGCTTCTTGATATCCTGCAAAAATTAAATGAGAAATCAATGAGATCATGCACAAGGCAGTGTAGTTTGGATTAGAAGCCTCGATTCTGGAGCCAGACTGCCTGGGATCAAACGAGGTTTTGCTGAATGACATCAGGCAGGTCCCTTCACCACTCTGGGCCTCCATTTGCTCATGTGTATAGTGAGGCTGACAATAGTGTCTTTATTGTGGGGTTAAAATAAATCAACATGTATAGAGAACGCAGCTCAGTGCCTTGCTGCGGTGAGGCTCAACCAGAATCAATGATTATTAATGCGTTTCAGAGGCTTTTCACTTAAAAGCTCCATAACTAGGCCAGGTGCGGTGGCTCACTCCTGTAATCACAGCACCTTGGGAGGCCAAGGTGGTAGGACTGCTTGGACCAGGAGTTTAAGACCTGTCTGGACAACATAGCAATACCCTGTCTCTTAAAAAAATTTTAAAAATTATCCACATATGGTGGTACTCACCTGTAGTCCTAGCTACTAGAGAGGCTGAGGTGGGAGGATCACTTGAGCCCAGGAGTTCGAGGGTGTCTTAAGCTATGATCACAGCACTGCCCCCAGCCTGGGTAACAGAGTGAGACCTATCTCTAGAAAAAGATCAATAACTGGGAGCTACTTTTGCTGTTATATAGAGGAGCAGATGAATTCACTTCAATTCAACAGCAGTATCTTAAAAACCTACTGTATGCTCAGAATGAAAGGGTAACTGGCAAGCCTCTACCCATGGAGTCCTCAGTCTAGGAGGGAGGGCAACTCAACAGCAACAAAGTTCAAGATGTGGATAAGGGCTCCAAGATTCCAGGGCTGAGGAAGCCCAGGGAGCTCCCCTAGGTGAGGATACCAGAGGAGGATTAAGGTCCAGTGCCCAGCACTTAGTGGGTACCCCTAAATACTCATCCCTGCAGCCATTTGCAAATGCTGCTAATTTTGTACCTGCCCAGAAGAATCCTATTTGTCCAGAGTATGTTTTTTCCCCTAAATACAACAGGACTATGTTTCACACACATTGATCATAAATTTGAGATGTATGCTGAAGCGACTACACGGGATGTTTTAACATCTGGAGTGTAAAAAAATGATGGGGCCTGTGTTTCTAAGTTTATTTTTTGACATAATGCTTCAACTTTTGCAAAATATGTTGTTTGTTAAAATAGTACTTTACATTTCTTTTCCCTTTTAGAACTGTCAGGGTGCTTTCATGTTGCTTTATTTAATCTTCACAAAAAACACAGTGACTATTCATCCTGAGTTTCCAGAGGAGGAAACCAGGATGCATTTCTGTAGCCCATGGCAAGAAAAGGGAAATGCATGAAGGCACACTGTCTAATGAACAGCTATTTTTTTTCTTCTGAGAGTATGTAGCCATCCCTGGGTATTTGTGGTAGATTGGTCCTAGGAGCCCCCTCTGCAGATACCAAAATCCACAGATGCTCAAGTCCCTTATATAAAATAGTGTAGTATTTGCATATAACCTATGCACATCCTCTCGTATATTTTAAATCATCTCTAGATTACTTACAATCCCTAATACAATGTAAATGCTATGTGAATAGTTGTTATTCTGTGTTGTCTAGGGAATAATGACAAGGAAAAAAGTCTGTACATGCTCAATACAGATGCAGCCATCCATTTTTTTTTTTCTGAATATTTTTGATCCATGGTTGGTTGAATCCATGGATGCAAAGCCCACAGATAGGGAGGGCTGACTGCATTTATTATTTCAGGGAAGCTTCCAGCCTCTGGGTTAGAGATTACAAATGCAAATGCCTACAGGGGCTATGCAGAGAACAAAAGATATAAATAGGTTTGTGGTAAGGTCATAGGGAGTTGGACACTGCTGAACCAGGGAGTGTAAGGCATACCCAAAGGCATTCAAATTGCAATTTATAACTTGCATTTCTATGACACATATAGTATAATTTTTTTCAAGGAAGAAATAAGCTCAATATCTCACATCTTCACAACAACTTAAAGGTAGTAGGAGTCAGGGATTTCTCACATTTGACAGAGAAGGAAACTGAGGCACAGGTGAATTGATTTCAAGTTAATAAAAGAGCTTAACCACCAGGCAGTGGCAGTAGAATGTAAGGGTTAAAAGCACACGTTCTGCAGTCTGGTAGACTTAATACAGCATCTTGGATTTGTAACTTGCTTAGCTCTGTGATGTTGAGAAGTTGCTTAACCTCACTGAGCCTTAGTTCCCCCTTCTGTGTAATGGGAATGATAATGTTCACTTCAAAAAGTTATTTGAATACTAAATATGATCATACGTGTAAATATTTAGCCAAACATTCAGCATAACACAAGCATTCAATAAATAGTAGTTTGTTTAATGGTATTATTAATAAAAAGGAGAATAACTTAAGTCTGTTCTAAGTGCATATTTTTACTCATGGCCTACCAAAGGCCTTCAGACATGATAATTCAAAAACTATATTGGAAAATCCATCAAGATTCTACCAGTGATGAAGCTCAAGTCCAAGGGGGCAATGCAATATTCTTTTCATTTTTTTAAATATCTGCTTAGCAGATTGGTTGAATGATCAGAGAAAAGATATAAATATGCACATGAGAGAGAACAATAATAGATTGTCGGAGCTGGGGGTGACCTTACTGTTCAGCTAAGGAAACTTAACAACAGAGGTTAAATTTTTATATATATATATGATATATATTCATTCAATTTTAATATATTTGTGGATATTATTTTATATATCCTTTATATTACATATATTAATATAATGTGTGTATGTATATGTATATATACACATGTATACATTCATATCTTTCAAGGAGAGGAGAATGGTCTAGAGTGTAGAGACTTCTTTTTCCCAGGAATGTACATACCTGGGCATTTGAGTATTATGTGCTGCCCATGGGAGTGGAGGAAGAAGAGAGGGTGTTGGCTATCTGGCAGATCTTCGTTTTGCCCCAGGCTGTTCTACCTGACAAATCTGAATCTTGGACCCTCCATTGTTCTGTTTGGCTGATGACTGTCCTTGTCAGCTGCCTCCACTCCCCTTGGTCACTACTGAACTGTTTGATCAGGGACTTATCATCTGTCTACCTTCAGACTTTCTTAAATTTGCACTAATGGGCCCTGTCTCATTTATTATCCACCTCCCCCCCCCCTTTTGTTACTCCTTTACTTTAATTTTAATGAGATCACTGGAGAAAGAGGAAATAGATGTGTGGATATAATTAAATTCTTTATGTAGACAAGGGTCATTTGAGTAGTTAAATGAAGTTTGAATTGGGCAGGGTTGAACTCAAACCAGAAAGACCTAAAGCAGGGGTAATGCAATGGTCTCAGGCATAGGCTTTGGGAAGGATGCAAGAGAATACATTTTGGGTATGTTTTCAAGGTCAAATTATAAGGATTTTATGACATCTAGTTTACATGACTGGGTAGACGATAACTCTTAAAAATAGGGAAGGCAGAAAGAAGAACAAATTTTAGGAGAAGATAATGAGTTCAGTTTGGCCACATTAAGTCATATTGGGCATTAGAGAAAACTAATGTTTGCACATGAAACTGAAGATATCATAGAGAAAAATGTGTGACTATTAGGGGCTATAATTGGAGAAAAGTTCACAATAGTAACTTTTAAAACTTTTTGACTCTGACCTGGTATGTACACACACACAACCAAACACAAAACTCAAAAAAACATACCTTTAAATTTGATACATTAATAGTATGATATTTTCTGCTACTCAATTTAAATAAAATTCTGGTCATCATTCACCAAACTGATTTAATGACTCACCAATATGTCATAAAAAATATTGGATTACAAGGTATGGCTAACTAAAGATCTTTAGATAAGAATGCAAATCATGAATATAGTACCCATAGCCATCAACCAAGAGTTTGCTGTAGGGAGAAGAAAGCACCAGTGTTTGGTGAAATTAAATGAAGAAAGAAGTCATCAGTAAAGTTGCTGAGATTTAACACTATGAATAAGGAAACAAATAATTGCAACTATGACAAGGAAATGAATGAGTTGCCAAATTCTATTCTTCTTGAGGATCATAAGAAACCTGTTGGATTTAGGCAACATTGAGATGAATTCTCCTGAAAACACGAGTCGTGGCAAGAAGTGGAAATGACACTCAGAGTCAAGAAAATGTGTCAGTGAAGGCTTTTCCACTTGAAATAGGGCTGCAGCGTCTTCTCTGGAGCCAACCCTTAAAACACTGCTATAAAGAATGGATCGTGAATTTGGTCCATTCTCATGAAGTTAACTGTATGTCCATGAAGAGCCAGACCCTTCACACAGTTTCTGGGTAAATATCTAGGTGCAATAGAGGCCTCTGATCTACTCTCAACTTTATTTGCATTTTATTAGGCATTCATTTACTTAACACCTGCTATGTGCAAGACCATAGAAGAATGTGGAGATAAATAAGATAAATCCTGCCTGCCAGGCTCTCACAATCTTGTTGGGAGGACAAAAACCAAAATAAATAACCCTGGGAGCAGGCCAACTGTGAGAGATGCTCCACTAGGCATGCCAAAGACAGTAGGAAATCAGAGGAAAGAAAATTTATTTCAACTCAGGAAGCATTGTCTCCTTCTCAAAGTTCTTCTCTCAAACATCATCTCCCCAGGGAATAGTTCCCTGGCCACTCTGGCTAAGCATGGTGCACGCCACCTCTCCAGTAACTTGATTTCATTATATTCTGTTTTGTATTCTTCATGGCAATTCCCATCAATATTAAGAATTATTTATATTTCAGCCGGGCGTGATGGCTCACACCTGTAATCTTAGCACTCTGGGAGGCCAAGGCGGGAAGATCGCTCAAGATCAAGAGTTCAAGACCAACCTGAACAAGAGCGAGACCTCGTCTCTACTAAAAATAGAAAGAAATTAATTGGCCAACTAAAAATATATAGAAAAAATTAGCTGGGCATGGTGGCACATGCCTATAGTCCCAGCTACTCTGGAGGCTGAGGCAGGAGGATTGCCTGAGCCCAGGAGTTTGAGGTTGCGGTGAGCTAGGCTGATGCCACAGCACTCTAGCCCGGGTGACAGAGTGAGACTCTGTCTCAAAAAAAAAAAAAAAAAAAAAAAAAGAATTATTTATATTTGGAACCATACGTTATTTGGAAGTATTTGCCCAAGGCACCAATATTCCAAGTAAGGTTCCAGATTTAGGTGACAAGTAGCAAAGGAAATATGTAAAAATTAGTTACACAGCTCTTATGGCTCTCACCATTATCACAAGTTAGAACATGATTTTTGCAAAGGGATTTCCTTCACTCAGAATCGAGTCCAATATCTCCCACGGATGTAGGGGACGTGCCCCCCTGACACATGGACCCCAGTGAGGTTGCTTCAAGGGAACACCTGCAGGGGGTGAATATGTTGGAGTCATCTTCCGTGGCATCACAAGCTACCCCCAAACTTAGTGGCTTAACTTATTATCACCCCCTTTTCTGGCTCCGTGTGTAATTCTGACAGGAAGCACTGAGGAAGGCTCATATCTGCTATGAAATGATGTCTGAGGTCTCATCTGGGATAACTTGAACAGCTGGGGGCCAGCCAAGAAACAGGTGCCTCTCTGTATGTCTATGCTTGTCTGTCTGTCTTTTCTCTTTCCCCATCCCTCCCCATGGCATGAGCTTCTTCTCCTTTTTTTCTTTTATAATGAAACAAAAAATAAATTTGAAAAACCTGTTACTTTTCTATGTAATTTTACAGTTGCCAGAGTGCCTTCACCTACATAATCTCATAGGGGCAACACAGGGAACTTTATCTCATTTCATAAATGTTGAAGTTCAGTGGATAGAAGCAACTTGCATGAAGTTGTGGAGCCTAGATCCAAGCCAGCTCTTTTGTCTCCACTTCCAGTGTCCAGACCATGCCCGCTCCCGTTGCATGCACGCACTTCGTGTAGGCCACCTCCCACCATATACACTGAAGTCGCATGGAGTCACGCCCAGTGAAGGGACAGAACAGAGCAGCACATGGCTTTTCCTGGGCAATGGAGACTCCCGGCTCCCCAGGGAGATGCCAGCGTGTGCTGACCTTGAGAAAATTATGGCTCCAGCTAGAGGAAAAGGTATCAGCATTCATAGAAGGATCCGGAATGAGGAGTGCAGTGGCGGCCAGGTTTAATACTGTGCACACACTTCTGATGAATATGCAAATGTGGCTGGTACAAGAAGCAGGAGGCGAATAACATTTACTAAACAGCGGTGTTAAACCACTTTGAAAGGGGTGTGTCAGAAGCATGGTAATGAAATTAATCCTCTTCACCTGTGAATTATCAGGGGCTTTGGGCTCCATCCAAAAACGTCTGACTTGAGTTTGCTTTGCTTAGAGCCTCTTGTGTAAACTTGATCTTAATGGAGAATGAAGCTTGGGATACAAAATAGGAAGTGGTAAAAGACACAACTGTATATTTACCCAACTAAAAGACTACGGCATATGGGCACTTCAGCTGTGCCTGTCCATCCAGGGTGACCGTTCTGGGGCATCTTCATGACTGCTGTGGTCCCCACGGGATTGATTTATCAAACAAGAGGACCGATAATTGTAAGATGGTCAGAGTGATTAGATCGGGCCTCACACTGTCTGGCAGAAAAGCTGTAGACAGAAGGCTTGGAATTGAAGTGTTCAAGGGAGAGTTCAGCCTCTTAAGTGGTGTAGGAAAATAAAGACTGCCTCTCTGAAAAGAACCCTCAACCAGATGTCGAACTAAAGATGAATAAAAAAGATCGCTTATGGACAGGCACTGTGTCACTGACTGGGTACAGAAACAAACAAGTCACAAAGCTCTTGCTTAGGAGATGCTCACTCTCTAGCTGGGGAGTTGCTCATTTATTCACACAGTCGGTGGCAGTCATTTGTCGTTTAGGGCCACCCAGCACTCATACCCCCTTTCTTGGAAATAGCATCCCAAAATTCCTTTTGGATTCAACCTTTTTCCCGTTAGGGGCAGTCAGGGGGACTGACATTGAAGATGCTCTGCCCCCCACTATCTAACAGGTGGGAGGGTGACTGGAGTCATGACAATCAGACACTCTCACAGCATTCGAATCCAGATTGATGTGCAGCAAAGCAAGTATGGGAAGACACTGGAACCGATTCCCCTGACTGTGGGCCATCAGTCCTTGCCTCTTAGGTGCCTAAATCTGCCCTAATTTCCATCTTTCCATCTGCCTGGTCCTGCAGCCTCATTGGCAAACTTCCTGGGATCCTCCCTGTAAATTCATGTTTCCATTTAAATTAGCCAAAGTTCATTTCTGCTGCATGCAGCCAGGCACTCCTGTCATACACACCCTCATCCATTCATTAATCGGTCCATTTGCCAGCACCAACCTTGTTCCAGGCATGGGGGAAAGAGATGAATAGGACTCTGTGCTTAGGGAGCTCACCATCTTAGGGGGAAAACAAGTCAATGAGTCGCTATATACTACAGGATCTGGGTTAAAAGCAGGACAAGAACAGAGAAGTATTTAATATATGGAAGACTGTATCAGAGAAATGGAATTCTCTTGTGGGGCATGGGAAAACTGCACAAGGATCACGGCATCTATTCTAACTTTTAAAGAATAAATATAGGTATGCCAGACACAAAAATGAGGTAAGTGTGTAGGCAAGGAAAACCACAGATGTAAAAACTAGGAAGTGTGACTTGACCATAGATTAGGAGATTTATAGAAAAGAAAATAGTAAAGAAAGGAAAATACTATTTATGTAGCATTCAAAGGTTGGTAGAAACAATACTATTTACCCTGTTTTTTATGCAATGAATTTTGAGTCCCAGACTGTTAAAGGAACTTCCCCAAATCACACAGCTACGAAGTGATACGAGATTTACTTCTAACCTCTTTTCCTACACCCCTCAGAGCATTTCTGTGAGGATCATATGGAATCAAAACTGTTTGTTCTCATGTGTGTCTCCTGTCTAAATTAGGTCAGCCCTCGTGGTAAAAGATGGCATATGGTTCATTTTCTCTTCTCTTTTTAATCCCTAGAAATTAGCACAATGTCTGGTACACAGAAGGAATTCAGTTATGTTTGTTGAGTGAATGAATTAACAAATACTTATCAATAACACAAACAATATTTGGAGAGCATTTTAACAGGTGACTTAATCTCATAGCGAGTCATCAGCCCTATAAAGTACATGGAGAAGGAATGATCTTACTTTCTCAGGGTACCTACCTTGGATAGCACAGTAGATCTTATTATTAACATCCCCATTTTTCAAATAAAGAAACCGAAGCTTAGAAATTTAAGAAATGTAAATGCTGGCAGTCAGGAAAGGCAGCCTACAGAGTTTGGATTGACTCCCTCCGGAAGTAAAGAGACCCTTAAGGTGGATGAACTGGTAGACTCCCCATCAAATAAAAGGTGTTAATAAGTATGCAGTATTTTCTATCTTGTAATATTGGCAAATAGAGGAATTGAGTCTTTATGCATGGAAAAAGAAACAGATGAAAAATAGCACAGGTAACTAGGCATCGTTTAAAAAAAAAAGCCTTCCTTTTTAATTAAAATTAAATGTCCACTGTAAGAAAAAAAAATAGTGGTGAGCAACAAATACCCACAGCCTTGTTTAATCACCTGTGATGAATTATAATTAGGATTTGAAAATTATTGAACTTTTTTCCCCCTGTTCACCTTGGCGCTCTGAAGGTGAATTTCAAAGAGTGCAGGAGGAATGAATATTAAAAAGTTTGTTTTATACTTGAACGCCAGCGCTCCCATCTCATTTTTCCATTAAAGCTCAACTTTTGAAATTTTTCTCTGCTTTGCAATAATTACATCTTCAGCCTGACAACTCATTACATGACAATGCTTATGCTAATGCGATTCTATAGGCACAAGGAAAGGCAAGCGCTAGCTTTCAGTGACTAGGAATTAGCGAGGGGCTTCCTCGCTGCGGTTCAGAGGCCCTGCCTCCACCCCCCCCCAGCCCAGGCTCTGAGCCCTCACACTGACGAGGCTGCATCTCTCACAGTTTCCTGACCAACAAGCGGCTCTGGCTATGGTACTGTTGCTCCCAGGCACTGGCAGCTGGTTTATTTCATTTTATTTTAAATCCTGTTTTGTCCTACAAAGGCTGGAAATGAAATTACTTGTGTAAAGCTTTCCGTCTCAACAATGGGACAAGCCCATTTGTCTTGCTCACCCTGGAGTGGTGACATTTTTTATTTTTCTCAAGACGGTTATCGTTTCTGATCAATTCCATTTACAGCTATTACTGAGCTCCTACTCTGTGCCAGGGCCTGGAATGTGGGAGAGACATGATGGTAAATGAGGTTTCTCAAACACGGGTCCTACCTGCACTGAGCTTACGTCCTTGTGGCGGGTGTAGACGTGGCAAGAGAGTAGACAGTCACACTCTGCCATACAGCAGGATCACTGCAGGGGCACAGAGATGGGCCCAGGCTTGGGGGTGGGGTGGAGCGTCCCCGAGAAGGTACCAAATATGAGACCTGATCTGAGACCCGAAGGATGAGCCTTAGCGGGTTGGAGGACGTGGGGTGTTGGGCGATGGAGAAAGAGAGAATCAGTGAACACTCCCAGCAAAGTGAGGACAGGACAGTAGAGTTAAGGGGACTGGCAGTTGCTCTGCAGGGCTGGAGAGCAAGCAGAGTGGTCAGGAGGAGTTGTGCGGGCATTGAGGCTGGGCAGGGACACAGGGTGCAGGTTCCCAAGGGCTGTGCGTGCCAGGATAAGCACCTCGGGCTGTGGACATCCTCAGGGCTCTGTGCAGCCAGCCGCCAAAGGCTTTGAAGTGGGCAATGAGCGACTTTGCTTAAAACCCTTGAAATGACACACGACCAGGAGAGCGCCTACTAACCAGGTGTCCTACATACATTATCATCCCAAATCATCACACCCAACTGTCAGCAGGTATTATTTTCTCCACTTTGCTTTTTAGAAAACTGAGGCTCAGCAGTATTTTGCAACTTGATGGAGCTCCTGCTGGGCTTGTCAGCGAAAGGGTTGATTTGGTCCCAGGTGGAGAGAGCTATGGAATTCCAAGCCCAGACCCTGCGTGCACTACACCAGGCTATTTCCAGCACTTCTAGAGAAGATGCCATGCATCCATTGGCTTAGGGAAGGGAGGATGAGGTGTGTAACCCTGCCTTATGCTTCTTTGCTCTAATAGAGGGTTGTAGAAGAGAGAGCCCTGCTGGACATCAGGAAATACGTTTTGGTTTTGGTTTTGGTTTTTTTGAGACAGAGTCTCGCTCTGCCACCTGGGCTAGAGTGCAGTGGCATCATCATGGCTCACTGCAACCTCAAACTCCTGGGTTCAAGGGATCCTCCTGCCTCAGCCTCCAGAGTAGCTGGCACTACAGGCACACACCACCACACCTGGCTAATTTTTTTTTTTGAATTTTTTGTAGAGCCAGGGTCTCGAACTCCTGACCTCAAGCAATCCTCCTGCCTCAGCCTCCCACAGTACAGGATTATAGGCTTGAGCCACGAGGAAATATGTTTTTAGCCCAGGTTCTGTCACTAGCTCACAGGTCATTTCACTTTAGCTTCTGTTTTCTCAATTATAGAAAAAATTATTAAACTTCCTCCTTAGAGAAAGAAGTTCAAATCAACTAGGAGGACTTTCAGTGGAAGCTTCAGCTCTAACAAGAAAGTCTTTAAAAGGCAAGCAACCCTCAGTCACTCTTAGCAGGTGTTAATACTGTGTAAGGTGGGGGCAGGGGCACTGGATAGAATGTAGGAGCCTGGAAGGGTGAAGGAAAAACACGTGCCTGGAGGGACACAGCAGAAAGGCTTAGAGTGGTGTTAGTATATAAAGGAGGTGAGAGTCTTGGTGGAAACCAAATGGCTGGATTCAGGGCCCTAGAAGAAGAAACCTGGAGCCCTTAGGAAGCTCTTGGGCAGGGTGCTTTGGCAGGAATTAGTGAGGCTGGCTTCTGGTCATATCAGCTCCCAAAGGCTGCTTGGCCCCTGGATGAGAAACTGCCTTGTTGCAGTGTCATGATGTGAGCACACACCGATTGACTGTTCTATGTCGATTTCTTCCTCTGATGTGGATTGGGTGGCAGAAAAAAGACATTGTCTCTCCTATCCTCAGGCCCAGGCTAGGAAGTTGTCCTCTGAGTTCCCCCTGCTCAGAAGCCTCACTGCGCCCACAGCCCACCAGACTCCCCAGTGGACTGCACTTCCTTGAGACGGTGTCTTCTCATCTCTGTATTCCCAGCACAGTGGCTGGTGCAGACTATATGGAAATAATAAAATATGACACTTGCTACACCCTTTCACCCTTGTGGAGTAGGCCAGAGGCTATGCTAAGAGCTTTAGATGGACTATTTCATTTAATCCTTGAAACACACCCATGAGATAGGTACTATTATCATTTATGTTTTATAAAGAATCTGAGGCTCAGAGAAATTAAGTGATTTGCCATAGGACACACAGCAACAGAGGGAGTATAGGATTATCTGTGGTTTCTGTGCACTGAGAGATTATTAAAAATGTAGATTTCCACCCCCAGCCCACTGAACCAGAAAAATGTGTTTTTAGAAATCTCCAGGTGACTTGTATACATAGCTTAAAGTTTAAGATGAGCTGATTTGGTAGACTAAAATTTTTAGTTTGCTGAATGAACAAATTGTAACAGAGAGAATGGCCTGGAAAAGATTACAAATGTTTTCTGCCTGAGAACTAAAATCTACATCCCTGCCTCCAGCTATTGGTCGGGAGGGGCAGGGGAGTGTCCTTTGTTCTTTGTGCCATAGGAGATGGCTCAAGGGTATTGGGTGGGGGTCACAAGATTCTCTTAGCCAAAGATGGGATGAAAGAAAAACAATTAACTATAACTGAACTTCCCCTTTAAAAGCTCTGTATTTCTGCTACGAGACAAGACATTGATACTTTAAGACAGGAGTCTGCCAACCTCCTCATTTGCCAGAGAATTAATACACTTCTCTTTCCTTCTCCTTTTTCTTCTGATGCAGCCTCCGGGCTCCAGGAAAAGTGCTGAACTTTCAATAACAAAATGATCTAAGTTTGCATCCTGGATCACTGCTTACTTGCTCTTTGGCTATGGAAAAGAGGCATTGCTAAGTCTTGTTTTCGTTGTCTATATTAAGGGAAAAATAAAAGAATCTACAAAATGGGAGCTGTGAGGACCCAATGAGATCATGCCTGCAAAGCCTGGCCCATGGTAACAGCGTAATAGAAGTTACCTATTATTGTTACCTATTCCCCTCTCTGAACCTGACTTAGCTCATACAATGTAAAATGAAGGTGCTGCACTAAAGAATCTTTGATCCTAACTTTGTAGCCTTGTCGATCTTTGGATATTGCCATTAAGCACCACAGGTTAGAAATATGTTTCTTTGTGTTCATTAGTTTTCCCTCCCACACCCACTGCTGCATCAAACTGCAGACAAAGCATTTTGCCTTGTCCCTTTCTTCCCAGTGTTGCACAGCTCAGGAGGGAATTTTTCCCCTGGTTGACTCTTGCTGTCCTTGTTCACAGCTCTGACTCCTGCTCTCCCATTTTTCTGCAAAAGATTTCAGAAAGAAATGCATGTTGATTTGCTGTATGACTTCTTGATTAGATGGCAGATTTGTAACTGGGGTGGATGTGACAATCAGGCAGGCTTTGATTAGACCTTTCTGATATGTAAATCCAGGTGGATAAGATAAGTGGCGTTAGGCTGGGGCTGGCAACAAAGGTAGGAAGAAATCCCAGGTGACTGGAATTAAAGAACTGTCTGAGCTGAGCGGGGGTGTTGGTGCGAATGATGTGAATTTCAAAGAGCTGGGGATAAACACTCACTTTCAGATGGGCTAATTTATGCGGGAAGTCATTTGAGAAGCCAATTCTCTCATCCCAGAGAGTTCATAGAAGCCAGCAAAAAATGGTTAGGCACTGGAATGTAAACATTGGTAATTGGTAATTAATGGGCACACCTACGAGGAAGGCATATGCCAAATTAAATTGATTGCTTGAATCATTCATTGATTCATTAAATAGTGAATGTATTTTTTGAGCTCCTATTCCATCCAGACGCTGGGCTCCGTGCTGGATGTTCAGAGATAAATAGGACTCGATTCAGCCTTACAAGAGCTGCAAATGAAAGGGATGGAGTGTGGCTGAAACATGATATTTTTCTCTCCTTTCTTCATTTATTGTTTCAATTCCTTCTCTGGGTGAGGCATTGGCTGGACTGGAGGATACCTGGGGAGGAAGACAGACCAAATCCTAGTCCACCCAGGGCTCCTACACCTACTCTGCTCTAGCAGTGCTCTCCCTGCACCCCTCCACCCCCCGCCCCGGGTCTAGGATGGTAAGCACCTAGTGGGCATGTAGTTGGCTCTCAAAAAATTTCCCTAAATGGATACATGGATAGAGACAACCATTAAACAAACAATAGCATGGGCAATTAATTGGTAATTGTCCTAAGTGCTAGGGAAGAGAATCTTATGGCAGGGTGCTGTGAGAAAATAAAACAGAGTGACTTAACGCCTCCATCAGGGGATCCAGTGAAGTCTTCCCCAAGGAAGGGGCAATTAAAATGACACTTGAAGGTCAGCAGCAGTTAGCCGGGTATAAAAGCATGTGGGAAATACTGCTACTGCTCCAGGTAAGCGGAGACAGCACATGTGAAGGCACTGAGGTGCTAAGACACCTGCGGGGCAGCAGTGGTGGTAAGTAAAAGGGGAAGCGAGGGGAGGTGAAGTCAAGGGAATGTGTGAATGGTGTCCCTTAGAGTTATGCAGTATGGATTCGGAACCTACATTTGAGCCTCAGAACTGCCACTCATTCATTTCTTGTATGACCCTGGACAAATCATTACATGTTTCTAAGTCTCCCAGAGAAGGGGTGCATAAATAATTGTGGAAAAAACTGTGTCTAGTACTTACCACATACCGGTAGTAGGTGCTCACTTCCTTTCTGTAGCTTTGCTTCAAATTAACCTAGACATAGTCACATGACCAGGGTTAGATTGAGATAAATGAGTGCCCTAGAAAGTTAGTATCCTTCCAAAATGATATTTCTAAAATAATTGTTCAGTATTTATTTAATGGAGGTGGGAAGAACCTGCTGTTTTTTTTAAAAAATCAACAAATACATTCAAAATAAATTATTTGGTTTACTTGGAATTATGTAGAATTGTGATTTTCTGAACTCCCAAATTTCCTGGGTTAAAAATTTAGATAATAAAATAAGTCATTTTTCCTGGGCAAATAACATTATATTATGGAGTATTCTATGTCAGAATTTCAGCTGATTTTTAGCTGGTGATTTCAGGTGACTCATAGCTGGCTGGTCTCAGGGTCCATTGGGTCAGGAGGAGGTTTATACCTGAAGGGATTAGCCTTCATATGCAGATCACAAAAATAGCCTATAGGACAGGTGGTCACCAGCAAATTGTGTACTTTTATTTCCATGTAAAGACAGTCAGTCTCGTTCAGGGGAAGAGGGCAATAATATTTTTGTCTACCTTTCATCTTCTGATAACAGAACCCCTTTTCTTGAAGGAAACCTATTCTGAGTAGTTCACGATGTAAGTCCTCCCTACCCCATCACAGGGTGGGTGTACAACCCAGGCTTGGCCAGTTTGAGTACCACTTCCTCCCTAAGCATGATTGGCTCAGAGTTTGACCAATTTGAGCATTGGCTCAGACTTGGATGGAACTTTTGAGAATGTGGTATTCTTTCCCTCTAAGATTATAGCTGTAAGGACAAGGTTAGCCAAGAACTACCAGAGTCCATTTGTGCCACCATTTAGGAAAAGGCTACCTGAGAGAGAAACAAAGCAAAGCAGAATGTCCATTATTTGAACACTCAGCCATTTTCTGAAACTCTGATGATGTAATTTGAACCTTCCTGACTATCACTGATCTTCCCAGTTGTGTGCCAACAAATATTCCTTCTTCTTTTGTGTCCTTTATAGCTATGTTGAAGAATAATTGACATACCATTATCTATTCATATTTAAAGTGTACGATTGGATAAATTTTAACATTTGGGTATACTCATGAAGCCATCACCATAATCACAATAATAAACTTCCATGTATGGTTTTTAAAAACTAGTTTTATTTGTATACTCATATATTCATGTCCATAGCAGCGATGTTCACGATAACCAAAAGGTTGGAGAAACCCAAGTGTCCAGCAATGGATAAAGAAAATATGATCTATACATACAGTGGAATATTATTCAGCCTTAAAAAGCAAGAAAATTCTGACACATCTTACAACATGGACAAACCTTGTGGACTTTATGCTACATGAAATATGCCAGTCACAAAAGGGCAAGTACTGTGATCTCACTTAAATGAGGTACCTAGAGTACTCAAATTCACAGAGATCAAAAGTAGAATGGTGGTTGCCAGGGGCTGGGGGGAGGCAGGAAGGGGTAGTTAGTGTTCAATTGGTGCAGACAGCAGTTTCAGTTTTGCAACCAAGTGTCCTGTGGATGTATGGTAGAAATGGTTGCACAACAATGTGAATGTACTTAATGCCACTAAACTGTACACTTAAACATGGCTAAGACGCTGTTATGGACTGAACTGTGTCCCTCCAAAATTCATATGTTGAAGCCCTAACCCCAGTGTGACTATATTTGGAGACAGGGGCTTTAAGGAGGCAATTAAGGTTAAATGAGTTTATAAATGCAGGGCCCTAACCCAATATAACTGATGTCCTTAAAGAGTAAGAGTCGCCGGGCTCTCTCTGTGTGCACGCACAGAGGAGAGGCCCATCCACAAGCTGGGAAGAAAGTCCTCACTAGAAACCAACACTAGCCAGCACCTTGATCTTAGACTTCCAGCTTTTGGAACTGTGAGAAAATAAATTTGTGTTGTTTAAGCCACCAGGTCTGTGGCATTTTGTTTTGACAGCCCTAGAAAACTCATGCAGATGGAAAATTTTATGTTCTGTGTATTTTACCAGTTCAAAAAACAAACTAGTTTGAGTTGGTTTTCTGTCATCTATGACCTGAAAACTCCTCACTAATACGGCAACCAATTTAAATTTCATCAGTCATGTAAAGAGTCCCATGTGGCGTCTGTGTTAATTGGAATAATATTTAAATTTTCTCAGGGAGGTTTTGCTACTTTCTGTGCTTGGGAACCCCAGGCAGCCACCTGACTGGCTGGGCTCTCAATCTGGCTGTAAACTTCTTGAGGACATAAGTGACCCCAGGGTCCTCCAGAAACAGACTCTGTGGCTTCCTTTGTTAAAATCCTGGGTGTCATGCCTCAAATCCATGATTTCTGTGCCCAGAGATGTCTTTCCAGGAAGACATAGCCCAAGGCAGCCTTGAGAAATGAGTGTTCCTTCTCCTCAGAGCCCTCCTTTTCCATTTCCAGATGTTCCTATTTGGAAATCTTCCCTTATCTGCCTCTTTAAGTGCCAACACTCAGGAAGGGCCCAGCCCCACTGACAGCCCCCGGCTTTCTGCTAAAGGGATTTCACACTATCAGGACTAACACCCCAGCCTATTAGATTGCAGAAATCCTTTCAAGGCAAGTTGGGGCTTATTTGTAACTTATCTGAGAAAAACATCACAGAGTGTATTTGCAGCCAGGGATCCTCGAGGAAGAAGGTAACAGATGAAATAACTTATTAGTTTTCTCCCTTCCCATGATTCTCTAAAGAATGAAAGGCTCCACTACTCCTACCCATCAGAGTGTTTGCTCTGGATGCTTTCCGACCCTGCCAGCACCTGAACACCTATCGGAGGCAGGTGCACCCTGGCAGAGACAAAAAATGGATTCTACTCACTGAGCATGTAGTACGTGCGGACACTATAAAAGCATTGTAGTTGGGTTATCTTACTTATGCCTTATAGTAAGCTGTGAAATGAATCCTATCAACCCCACGTTATAGATGAAGAGTTTGAGGCTGAAAAAGTACAAACAATTTGCCTAGATTCACCCACCTGGTCAGTTGGCAGAGTCAGAATTTGAACCTAGATCTATTGGCCTCAAAAACTTACATATTTTTCTCTATGATATACTGTCCCCAATTCAGAATTTTTCTTTCTTCTCTTTTCTTTTCTTTTCCTTTCTTTTCTTTCATTCAGACATTGTCTTGCTCTGTTGCCTGGGCTAGAGTGCCGTGGCGTCAGCCTAGCTCATAGCAACCTCAAACTCCTGGGCTCAAGCGATCCTCCTGCCTCAGTCTCCCAAGTAGCTGGGAGGCCTGGATAATTTTTCTATTTTTAGTAGAGATGGGGTCTCGCTCTTGCTCAGGCTGGTCTCAAACTCTTGACCTCAAGTGATCCTCCCACCTGAGCCTCCCAGAGTGCTAGGACTACAGGTGTGAACCACCTACTTGGCTTGCCCCCAATTCAGAATTTCAACTTAGCTAAGATGACATTGCTCTAGATATTACTACACCTCTGTCTTGCCTTTATGAGTTTGGCTGCTCTGTCCCTTTCCCTGATTATTCAATAATCATGAGAAGAATTCATTGATTTCCTGAACATCTCAACTGGGCCAGCCACCAGATGCTTTTTAAAATATATCTCTAATTCTTATACCACTCTGCAAGCAGGTATTATTTTCCTCATCATACAGCTGGTAAAGACTGAGCCTCAAAGAAGGTAAAGGATCCACTCGAGGCCACATAGTCAATAAGGAACAGAGTGAGATCCAGCCAAGTCTGTCTGATTCCACTGCCCAGGCATCTGGCACCAGGCAGTGCTGCCCTTTACTGAGAGACCCCTGGATGCAAAGGACAGTGGCACTTTTATGGCAGGTTCAGACAATAACATCTTACCTTTTTCATAGTCATTTACAAAGTGATTTCTCCATCACCTGGCTACATATGAGAAGTTAAATTTTAAAAAATAAATTCTTGAATGTCATCTCAAAAAAATTTGATGCAGTACCAAATTCACCTATTTTACATAAATGGAAAAATGAGGTTAGAAAACAGGATCTAGGATGAGAGGTATATATAATTTAGGACCAGGTTTTTAGGATAATCTTCTAGAAGTAAAATTATTGGGTCAAAGGGTTAAGAATATGTTTATGGGGTGTGTGTGTGTGTGTGTGTGTGTGTGTGTGTGATGGACTCCTATCCCCGAATTCACATGGTGAAGCCCTAACACCCAATGTGACTGTATTCAGAGAAGGGGCCTTTAAAGAGATAATTAAGGTTAAATGAGGTCGTAAAAGTGAGGCCCTAATGCAATATGACTGGTGTCCTTATAAGAAAAGGAAGAAACACCAGAATGAGTGTGCACAGAGGAAAGACTATGTGCAGAGGAAACAAGAGGGTGGCCATCTGCAAGCAAAGGAGAGAGTCCTCAGAATGAATCAAGCCTGCAGGCACCTTGACCTTGGACTTCCAGACCCCAGAGTCATGGGAAAATAAATTTATGTTGTTTAAGCCACTGGTCTGGGATATTTTGTCATGGCAGCCCTAGCAAACTAAGATAGTATATAGTTTATTTCCTCCAAATTGCTTTTCAGAAATTTCAGACTAATTTGTCCTATTCCAGCAGAGTCTAGGAGGGTCCATCTATCTCCCATGTTTCTTACTGTAAGGCTTTTAAAATCATGGCCAAAATGAAAAGCACATTTGTTATTTTTCTTGCATTATTTCCCCCCATTGAGGGGGCAATGTTTTTGTTGTTGTATTTGCTACTTTTATTTCTTTTTTCAAGTCTTTTGCTCATTTTTATATCAGAGAGCTTGGCTTTTTCTTTATTAGCAGAACATCTTTATAAACAAAAGATATCTTCTATGTACCAAAAATATCAAAGATATTATCCTTTATCTTTTAAATGTAGATAATTTCCCCAGGTTATTACTTACTTTTTGATCTAGTTAAATTATATCTTATCAAATCTATTAATTTCTTCTTGCTTCTTTTTTCATAATGATGCTTTCTAATGTCTAACCTGCTGCAACAGTATAGAAATATAGAAATAAACACATGCATTTTTTATCTAGTTATTTTGGTCTGTAATCTATTTAGGGGTAAGATGTAAGGTAGTTATCTTCCCTCAACCAATGAGGAACCAATTGTTCTAATATCTTTATTTAATAATCTATCCTTTTCCCCGGTTTTCAAATGCCCTCTTTATTATGTGCTAAAATGTTATAATATGCTTGGTTCTATTTTTGGTCTTTCAATTCTGTTCCATTAGGCTATTTTGTTTAAATTACATGTGAGCTATTGTTTTTCCTCCTGTACAATATGTGTTGCTTCCAAATGCTACATAAATAAAAAAATGAGCCCCCAGATTTCAGTATTTGCCAAGATTTAAATGATTTTCTTTATTTGCTCTGTGTCTGTTTCCCTAATGTAAGCAGAGAAGGCGCATACTCACTTTTTCCTTGATGTACTCTGATGATGATAAGACTTGAACCTTCTTTGTATTCAGGATTTTAATTCTCTGGTATTTACTGGAATTGCCATTAATCGTTTTAATCACAATAAACTCATTTGATGGTAATGTGGTTGTCCTAAGAATTTAGATAGCACTTCCATTTTAATTTTCCAATAATTAACTTTACCATTATTTTATAGTGTTATCAGTGCTGAAAATAGAACCTTGCAGATGAACTTTAAGAAAACACCACTCCTGGGGGTGGGTGTGCTGGGGAAGAAGCAGAGTAACAGAATACAGATGTTTCTTATTGGTCTTAATGCAGCTGTGGGATGCACATTCCATGTTGAGCTGATGCTGCCCAGAGATGGAGAAATAAAAATGACCTGAATGCTTCCCATGTGTGTAGCCAGTCTTCCCTCTTCCCCTAGAAGTCATTCAGCAACCAAAGATTCTGACAATACTTTGTGAAATGGTTAATTACATAGGAAGAGAGGCAGTGCAAGATTTTAGATTTTGGGAGAGGAGAACAACAAAGTGGCCCCAGGATCTACAGGGATAGTGGGGAAGGGAGTGGCTATTGACCTTGCTGAGGCCCTGGGGCCAAAAACTCACAGTTGGGAAACAAATGGGGCTTAATGCTGGCTTCTCTGGTACAGGGGCAGGCTGCTCACACAAGCACCAGCCAACTCCTGGTGTGTCTGATGTCTGTATTCTTTACCTGGGTTCAGTGTTGGCCTTAATATTTGTTACCTAGTGACCTTGGGCAAGTCACTTCACTGCTCTGAGACTCAGTTTCAGTTGTAAAATAGAAATAATCATAGTTCTCTTGGATGATGGAAGAATTCAAGCAAATATTTTAAGCTGGCCTGCAGCAAAGAATCTGAGACAGTAAATCCCTTTAAAATCATATCTTCCCCATTGAGATGACTATTATAATCTTATGGTAAGGGATTCATGGTAGAACAGAAGAGGCGAGAGAATTAAGCCACAAAGATTGGGAACTGAGTCTCAACTCTGCCCTTTATTGACTATGTGACCTGGAAAAACAATTATACAATCTTTCTGGGATAGAGTCTCCTGATATGTAAAACAGGGACTAGTAATCCCACAGCAATCTGTGTCTTAGAGTTTCCCTGAGAATAAATTACCTAATGGTTGGCAAAGAGCTTTGAGAACCCTCTAGGTGCTATTTGCCTTTCAAATGTGGGATATTATTATCCCTGAGAGACCTCTTAGCAAGCCTTGAAACCCTGTAGATGTTGCTACCCCTGACTCTGAAATTATCTGATGGAAGAATTCTCATAGTCCCAACAAAGAACAAGGAACAATAGGAGAGAAGTTAGTGTGAGTAAGATTTTAACTCATGTAGGAAGAACTTTTTAACAATTGAGGGTATGTGCTAGAATTCATTTGGGAAAATTTTCCAAATAGCCCGAGCTGCCTAGTGAGATACTGAGCTCCCCAATGATGGCCATGTTCTAGCATAAAAAGGAGTGATGGTTATCTGTCAGGAATGCATAGAGTAGATGTGGGCATTGGTGGGGAATTTATTCACTGAACAAACATTCAACATTTTGTCCCAAGGGTTTATGACATGTCAGACTCTGAGATAGACACCAAAATTGAAAAAGATTTTTTTTAAATTTATTTTTATTTGTGTATATTCATGGAGTACAAGTGCAATTTTGCTACATTAACACATTGCATTGTGGTGAAGTCAGAGCCTTCGGTGTATCTATCACAGGAGCAATGCACATTGTACCCCCCAGACAACCTCCCATCATCCAGCCCCCTCCTGCCACCGCCTCCCCTCCGAGTCTCCATTGTCGATCATCCCACACTCTGCTCACATATGTGCACATTATTTAACTACCACTTATATGTGAGAACATGCGGTACTTGTCTTTCTGTTTCTGAGTTGTCTCACTTAAGATAATGGCCTCCAGTTCCATCCATGATGCTAAAAAAGATATGATTTTGTTTGTTTTTATGGCTGAATAGTATTCCATTGTATAAATATACCCCATTTTCTTTATCCAGTCCTCTGTTGATGGGCACTTAGGTTGATTCTCTATCTTTGCTGTTGTAAATAGTGCTACAATAAACATTCAAGTGCAGGTATCTTTTTTACATATTGATTTATCAAAGTTGAAAAAGAGTTGATCCAGAATCAGTTAGGATCCCTAGTTATAAGCAACAGACAGACATGGCACCATCCAAAAAAAAAAAAAAAAAAAAAAAAAAAAAAGCAAAACAAAACAAATAAAGGAGAGTATCAAGGAGTTTGCAGCATTGAGGAAGGATTGAACATCCAAAGGACCCCAGGGTGGAGAGGAACGAGGGCGGGTCTGTGGATCATGCACATAGGAACAAATGCACTCTGCTGCAAGAATGGTTCAGTTTCATACTCTTTTGATATTCTTTAGTTTCCCTTAAGATTCAAATTTCCTGAAGAAAGAATCTGGTCTGGCCTAATTTTCCTTGCCTACCAGAGGGAGATGTGTGATGGAAATCTTTATCAGCTGTTTCATCAGGGCCACATGGAATGAAGTGCTAGCCTGGTTTTCTCAAGGAATGAATGTCGTCACCAAAATAAGGGGTAATGGACCTGGGAAAGCAGAAAAGGACAGATGTGTGTGACATTCCCTGCCCTCAAAGAGTCACAGTACAGGAGAGGAGACAGACCAGGAGACAGACAATGCAGAGCTGTGGGAACACAGGTGGAGGGCCTGGGCTACCCAGCCGCAGGGCTTCTGGAGAAGGAGGGGTGAGCTGAATCTTATTGGAGGGGAAAAAGAGGAGGCAGTTAGCTGAAGATGTTGGTGGGGAGAGAAGAGGTTCTGGTTCTTCTAACTGCAAGGTCCCATGATTCTGAGCATTGAGGCCCTGAAGCCCCTTTGCTTTGAGATACTTTCCATTTTCTATGCTTTTTCTTTGTTTCCCCAACTAGATAATAAATTCTCTCCATGTGAGGGCCAGTCCTACATTCCTTGGATCAGCCCTCCTGATGCCAGGGCATACAGCTGTTGGACTGAATTCACGTAAGTAAAGATCCCTGGAATTAGTCTCCCCCTCTCTATTCCACAGTTGAGGAGACAGGTAGGAGTCCAGTGGCCCAAGTAACTTGCCCACTGCCACGCAGCAGGTTCCAAGAGTGGAAGTGAAGTGAACTGTTGAAAAGTTCTTAGAAAGTTTTATGAACCTTTCTTCTCATTTTAAAATAAGTGTTAGGAATACGTATTTGACCAGCTTATACATTTATCTATAACACATTATGAGTTCATGTACTAATCATACTTACATCAGGATAAAATATGTTATATTCCCTGGCTGTGCTTAGCGTGGTGCTGGGTGTGAGGGGACAGGGGAAGGGGGCATTGACGGTACAATCTCAGAACCTTGTAAGTGGAATGGATCTTAGAAACTTAAACGCCTGAGGGGCTAGAAAGAGAACACAGATGTATGAGTCAGATGCATTCAGGGTCGGAGACAAGGGAGGGCGATGGTGACTAGAAGAATCAGACAATGTGTGCACCTTCCAAGGGAAGATGCCACTACTTGGCTCACACCCACCATTGTGTCATAGAAGAACGTTAGTTCGATGTTGCCAGAGCTTCTAATTTTCAAGAGAAGATAAAAATCTAGATTTACATATAGAATTTTGTGAATTTTTTAACATATTGGCAACCAGTGAAAATTATTTTAAGTATAGGACAATATATTTAAAATAGGAACATTTATAAAAATCTCTCAATTTATGTTATCTCTTTGGTTTAGAGGTTTTTCTCTTACTGGTCTGCCATTAAAATATGAGTCCTAATAGAGCAGGATTTGATGTAGAAGTTTCTTCCACACAGGAAAAGGAAAAGAAAACTTTGGGCCTTTTGTTCTGGGGACAAGTGATGGAAAGTAGAGTGAGGAAGTAGATGAGGAAATGAGATGGCAGGATTCTTAATAATCTCTCATCTCCCCTCTGCTGTGTAACTGTACCCTGACAGGGGCTGGAAAAACTAGTAATAAAGATATCCAGATAGGCAAGCGGGGACCCAGGGACACTTCCTTAGGCGTTGCTTGGGGGAGACTACTGGGCTCTGGAGAAAGTTCTGCATTTGGCTCTGCACTGTGTCCCATAGGCAAGCGTAATATATGTGTACATAGAAGTGTCTGGAATAATAGGTCTGAGTGATATTTTTGTTTCCCTAATGCCTGTTCAGGGAGGTATTAGGATATCCCAGGGAGGTAATGCAGAGGAGCCAAGCACAGGTAACTGGAAGCAACATAGTATCAGTGGTTGCAAAGTACAAGGACCATGTGTCTAGGACCAGTGATTTCACCTATAGAAACAGCACAATATTCCAAGGACCCAGAGAGACCTGCTACATTGTAGAAGACACTATACAGGGTTTAGAGCCTCAACCCACCCTGGGATTCTATAGCAGATCTAGAGAAAACCACACAGACCTAAGACCATGAGGGCATGAAAGCCCCGCTCCTTCCCCCCAAGACCATAAGCATTTACACAGAAGAGCCGCGATGCCCATAACACTCTTCATACCAGAAAAGATGGCAATATAATTAACTGACAAGATTCATTTTTTTACCACTATCCCATGAGACTGAAGACTCATGAGTGTGGTTAGGAAAATTTAAAAAAGTACAAGAGTCCCATTTTCCCTATCTGTTTGATTTATCTGATGCACAGGGCAACTCAAACACAACTGCTAAACTTAATCTAATCCATGGGCTACTGGTTTTCCAACATGAATCTAATTCAACTCCCTTTAATATAAGAGGAAACTGAGGCTTAGAGACGGCAAATGTCTAGGGTCACAGAGTAAGTTTGTGCTTGTACCCTTTAGAATGTTTTTGGCTGTTGGTAACAGATGACCTGGATAAAAATAGCTAAAAACTAGAATTACAGAGTGGGCAGATCTAGGCACCACCTATGAACCAGAAAACAAGCCCTCACCAGACACTGAATCTGCCAACACCTTGATTTTGGACTTCCCAGCCTCTAGAACTGTGAAAAATAAATTCCTGTTTGAGCTACCTAGTCTGTGGTATGTGGTATGTTGTGATAGCAGCTAGAACTAAGACAGCCTGTTTCTCAGGAACTTAGCACAAATAGCAGGAGATGTTTTAATAATCTTCTAAATGAGCCATTTGTCCAATTTTCAAATAGAAGCCTAATAATCTAATAATATATAATAATCTCATCTAATATATAATAATGCATTATTTATATATTTTATAAGCTAATAATTGATCTATTATATGATATATATTCTATACTAAATATTTAGTACATATCTAATATAATTGATTTCATATGTATTGCACCACCATCTGGTGAGGCCAGTACCACCATCCTTATTTTACAGATTATGAAACTGAGAACCAGAGAGGTTTAGCATTTTGCCCATAGTCACTCAGCTGAGAAGTAGTCAGCCCAGCATGCAGACAGGCACAGTTTACCAGACTAAAGTAGAGACTCCATGCAAAGGGCTTTCCATTGTATTCAAATCCTTCATAGATTTGGGGCATGCAAATAGCCAGCACAGCCCACTCCTTTGAAGCTGATAGTATTAAAAAAAAAATAAAAAGAACCATATTTAGGTCGTTCATTTTAGTTTTTGTTCCCCCAGAGTTTTATCTGGTGTTACACTAAAAATATGTCATTCTATTAATGTCTTTTTTATTCCCTTTCCCAATCCTCCAAAGCTTTAAAAGATTTTACCTTTGTCAAGTGCAGAAATTGTCTTGATGTCTTAAAGTGACAAAAATATGCCTGATGTTTGACAAGGGGTTCTCCCCACCTCAGATGAATAACAGATGAAACCAGCAGTTATTTGAGTCTCAGGCATCTCTGCAGAGGAGGCTCAGAGAAGGCCCCACAGGTTGGTAGTCAGGTCTCTTGCTTAGCTCAGTATCTAATTTTCTCAGTCTTATCATCTTGGTGTCCAATGAGGCAGGGCCAGGAAATGGCAAGTGCCTTCATCTGAACTCAGCCAGGCAGCCCTGTATTCCAGTGCCAGCTCTTAGGGTACAGCAGATGACCTTGGGTGAGTTTTTCTGCCCCTCTAAACCTTGGTTAACCCAAGTTAACTTGAAATCCAAGTAGAGTAATACCCAAATCACAGGACTGTTATGTGGATGAGTTGACTGTAAAGCACTAATGTGACACCTGGTACGTGACTGATGCTTGGTGACTAGTAGCTGCAGTTGTTCTCATTGGTCCAAGTACAATGGCTAAGTTCCTGTATGGTCTTAGCATCTTCTTAAGCCTCTCCTCTTCCCTGCTCAGACAAGGGAGATCAGGTAGAGGAAAAAGGAGGAGAGGGAACTAGAACCCCTGTCACATAAAGACCCGTTAGCAAACTCAAAGATACAGAAGATCCTGGCTTCAAATGCTGGAAGGGTTGTCATTATGCTGAAGAAGGGTGAGGCTTGGTTCACACGTGCCCAGAGGAAAAACAGGACGGAGGAGTGGAAGCTGTAGGAGGACAAGTATCAGGTGAATATCAGGAAGCATGTTCTCACTCCGATGGCCAGAGACAGCTGAGGCTGCCTGGTGAGGCAGGGTGCTCTGTCTCCCTGGAGGTACTCAAGTAGGGATGGGATGACCACGGATAATATAGTCTTGTTGTTTTTGTATATGTGTATGCTGTCATGACCTAGTTTTGAGACCCTGGCTAGCAGCTGCTCAATTCCTTTTCTTGAGAAGCTGAAGCACACACCCCCAATCACTTCTCTTGCTGAGTTCTCATACTCTGAGCCACTAGCCACTCACCCTTATCACTCCAGGGCCAGGTAACAGACAACTAGGGACAGCCCCTATGCCCCAGGGCACACTGAAATTATTCCAACTAACCAAACCCCAGCCTGCTGGCCCCGCCTCCTCCTCTCCTTCCCTCAGAAACCACAATAAAGCTGTTGCCCATAGCTGCCCTCTCACTCTGTCTTGTGAGCAGCCCTGGCGCTTCCCTGAGTGGCCCTGCCCGGCAGGCTGTGTTCCCCTCAGAGAACTGTAAGTATAATTAAACCTTTGAACTTCCTCCGTGTTTTCCTCTTGACCTGAATCTGATCTTACCATACCTCACTAAGGTAATATGATTAAAACACCACTACCCGGGGACATTGCAGAGGCTGCACATGCTAAGTGACTAGATCAGTGTTTCTCCAACCTGGCTGCCTTGTAAACCTCAGGTTCCCACTCCCCTGGGTCTGATTCAGGAGGTCTGAGGTGGCCCCTAGGGCGTCTGGTTAAAAAACCAACTCTCCAGCTGATTCTGACACAGCAGCCCATGAACCTGCTCCCCTTCAAACCCAAGATCCTGTAATTATTAAGAACAGAAGAAAATAGAGATCTCTAAGGGAATAAAAGTAGTCATGTTAATTAGATCCACACAGAGCCATAGTTTACAAAGCGCTTTCATAGTCTTCCCCTTAGGTAACCTTCGCAGGAGTCTTACGGAATGGATGTTGTCACAGCACCTGATTTTTGGGGCGAATCTGGGCGTGCCCCTGCCCCCCAGGGTCTGAAGGCCAGTAAGTGAAAGGGTGAGATTTGAGCTCTGTTGTGTTTGTCTTCAAAGCCCAGTATCTTTCTACCACCGAACAAGGAAGCCAACATTTAAGGAACTCTCATTATGATGAGTAAGAAAAAGAGAACAAACATGCCAGTAATAAAACAAATATACTAAATTTTAGCTCGGAGTCACTGGCTTGCTTGAATTTATTAAGCACCCAGTTATTCCTCACTGATATGGGAGAGAACAGCTGCAGTGACTCACGGGATTCAGGTGGGTTCAACCTGAAGGTCATTTCTAAAACACTGCTGGGGTTCGTTCATGATGGTGACCAAATCGAACCACCTGCTCCTTGGGAGTGCCAAGTTTTTCTTTATTCTGGCAAATCCCATCCATGCAAAGAAGCTGGAGCTTTGAATGAGGACTAGCTCCTTCCGTGGCAAATTATTCATGTATTCAGGCGGTGATTCAGTGGCAGGTAGTAAATGCTGACTGTGTGCACGGGGCTTGACTGTCTCACTTCAGAGCACTAGGAAGGGAGTCAGAAATTTAGTCCCGGGCTCAAGGGAAAGGACAGATGCAAATCCACTCACACCCTCCTACGAGAAGCAAATGCATATGTAGCAAATGAATGTGTAATTAAATTAATAAATTAAGCATTACAAGTCGACCTTTGACTATTCATCTATATCCCTAATGCACCCTCCCATTGGCAAACATGTGGAATTGACTTATTGAAGCATCTGCAGCATATACTAAGCACCTGCAAAGTGTCAGGCACAGTGAAGAGGGCTCAGAAAGGTACAGGGATGTGTCTGATGTCCCCTAGTTTATAAGTGGCAGAGGCCAGGCATGTAAAACACATTCTATGAGGTTAAGTGTCCAGCCTGGAACCACACCCTGCATGGTAGGCATTAGTTAGCTCTAATCCAGCTAAGCCTCCAACGCCAAAGCCCATGAAACTTGTTTTACTGAGCTTATAGGGCGAGCACTTGGTTCTCCCCTGTCTGGATTCAGCAGGGCCAGAAGCTGAGGCCTGGCTGTGAATCATCTCTGCAGATACAGGACCCGAGCAGTGGACATACTTCATGCCGAAGAAGCCCCTGGTACCAGAAGCTCCTCAATTTGATAGCAAATTCAAAAATAGAAGCAACCGAAGATCCCTCAGCACAGCCCCCTCTGTGGCCGTGGAAGAACCCTCTGGCACAATTTTGATTTGCAAGTCCTTGACATGACCTAATTTAACTTCTTTCATTTTCAAGATAAATGAAAATGCCTGAATGGGTCTCAAAGGGCTTTCTCCACTCACTGACAGGCACCTAGGTCCTCTGGCTGCCTGGAGATGGCAGTGGGAGGTGGCACCTCTGTTGAACACAGTCTGAGACACTCTTCACCATTCACATGGAGATGTGTTGGCTTTGGAACCAGCCGGTGTGCATTTCCTCTGCTATGTGGAAGACATCTGCAGCCCAGGTCTTGTTTCTAGAAAGAACTTAAGGAAGGGAAAATCAAGGAACCCTAAGCTAGACCAAAGAAGGCGCAAAGTGGCATTCTCCAGAGAATGGCAGCCTTGGAATCACCAGGGAATGTACTAAGAATGCCCAAGCCAGAGTCCACCCTCAGAAATTCTGATTCAGCAGGTTTTATGGAGCCTGGGAAACTGGATTTTTCATAGCCACCTGTCCTCCTACCTGGGCTTTGGCTTCAGACAGTTCCCACCATCACATACATGTAGTCCTGGGAAAGTCATATGATCTCTCTAAGCCTCCACTTCTTTGTGGGAGTAACAGTGCTTACTTCCTAGGTCACAGTGACAATTCAATGATAAAATGTTTTCTTAGTGTTCAGTAATCAATTAGAGGTTGGATATTATGAAAAGGCTATAAACAACTGAATTTTAGAAAGAATCGTTTTGTTTTTTAGGAAGCTTCCAGCCAAGCACTAGATCTCGAGGCAGAAGCTCTGGGTTAGAGCCCCCCATGCTGGTATACACGGAGTCTACACCTAGTTCCCCAACATCTCAAAGCTTCAGTTTCCTCATCTATAAAGTGAGACCATTTCTAACCCTCAGCTCCCTGAGTTGCTGTGAGGAGGAAATGAAAAGCCTAGTGTGAAAGACATAGTACTCTAAGTTATAAAGCATTCGGCGGATTTGCCATGAGTCGTGTCATAGCAAAAATGCCCCTAGGGACCCAAGTGCCCCTATCAGCAGCCCTGAAGGCCTGCTTTCCTGAGCATCACCGACTCATTTTCGGCTGCAGCATCTATTTGTATGCAGACAATTACTGTGCACTAGGCCTTCACTGCTGCTGCACGCAAGGTGCTGGCTGCAATCTCGTTTACATTATTAATTTGCTTAGTAAACCCTTTCCAGTCAAGTTCGTGTAGAGGTGAGCTGCAAGCAGCCACAGTGGATGAGCCTGCAGGGTGGGGAAGGGAGGCTGCAAGGTGGCTGTGTGCGAGGCCGGCGAGGACGTGTATTGCTCACAGGGAGCTGGAAAGCACCCAAGTTTTAGTGTCTTAGTCCATCTTCACCTCATCTGAGGAAAACAGACATTTTGTTAACTTTAAAATTTTTTATTGTTGTTTGTTTATTTTATTGCTCTAGGTAAGATATATCACCAGCTGTATTCATTTCCTGGGGCTGCTATTTTTAAAAATACCCCAAACCGAGTGCCTTAAAACGGCAGGTATTTATTGTCTCACAGTCCTGGAGGCCCAAAATCCAAAATCAAGGTGTGGACAGGGCCACACTCTCTCAGAAATCTGTAGTGGAGAAAGCTTCCTTCCCTATTCCCAGCTTCTGGAGTTGGCCGGCAATCTCACTCCAATCTCTGCCTCTGTCTCCATGTGGCCGTCTTCCCCGGTGTGTCTCTCTCCTCTTCTTATAAGGACAGCAGTCATTTCGGATTAGTGGCCCCAACTACTCCAGTACCACCTCACTGAACTTGTGCTCTTTGACTTACGATGGTGTTATGTCCCAATAAACCCATTGTGTGTTGAAAATATCGTAAGTCAAAAATACATTTAATAGTATACCTACCAAACATCACAGCTTAGCCCAGCCCACTGTAAGTGTGCTCAGAACACCTACGTTAGCCTGCAGTTGGGCAGAATCATCGAACACAAAGCCTAGTTTATAATAATAATAAATAAATAAATGATAAAGAAAAGTAATCAAAATAAAAGATCAAAATTCAAAATTCGAAGTACAGTTCCTACTGGGTGAGTATTGTTTTCACACAGTCATGAAGTTGAAAATTCGTAAGTGAGCCGTCGTAAATGAGGGACAGCCTGTAATTGCATCTGCGATGACCCTGTGTCCAAATAAGGCTGCATCCTGAGGGACTAGGGGTGAAGACTTCAGCCTATTTTTGGGGCGTAAACACAAATCAGGTCCTGACACCACCTAACATCTAACAGTTTTACTTCCTTGCTTGTTAATGATCAGAATATATGCTTCATGAGGGCAGGGACTCTGTTCATTGTTGTTTCTTCAGTGTCTAGATCAGAGCTTGGCAAATAAAAGAATTCAATAGTGATTCATTAAATCTAAGAATGACTTATAATCTACGGCCTGGGGCAGGAAAATAAATGTAAAGCTTGGGGAGTTAGAGAGCCTTGGGTTCACGTATCAGCCCCAGTGCAGTACTCTTGGCTCTGTACTAGTTGCTTGACCTCTCTGCAGCTGTTTCTTCATTTCTGCAAGAGACATAGCAACATTTCACTGCATTATCATTTTAATTGAACTGTTCTGAAGCTCTAGCTCTGTCTAGTGCCATTTGCCTTTTCTACATCATGGGACACCAATTGTCTAGTATCCAGTTTCACCTCTTTTTCAACTTTTTGACTTTGAACAGAATATATCCTCTCAGAGACTTTGTTTTCCAGTCTGTAGAGTGGGGTTGAGAATAGTGCCTCCCAACCCACATCCTAGGGTTGTTAGGAGATTGAGCTACAGCAATGTACATGGAAACATTTTAGAAACTAAATCGATGTACGATTCTTATTATCAATTTAAAGATGCTATTAACACTACTCAACATTTATGTTGCTTCTTCATCAGGTTCAAAGAGCTTCATTTACATTTTTCTTAGTGATTCTTTTTTATGGAGTGTTCAACTGAAGCCCAGAGAGGTTAAGAAATTTGCATGAGATCACAGGGCCGTTTGCAAGGCTCCTGCTGCATGCCACTTGGTTCTTCCAGCCTCTTTCACCCTGCTCCCTGCTCTCTGCCAGCCTTGTGATCCTACTGGGGAGACCCAGTAATGAGGCCAGCAGTTTCATCCATTTATGTAAATATTGGAAGAAGGTTACTGACAACCTCTAATTAGTTCATTTCACCTCCTCCTCCTCCTCTGTAACGTATCTTTTTTATGGATAAGAAAATAGAGATTGAATCAAGCAGCCAAAAAACAAGAATGGCAGGCCCTGCCTACCAGTCCTAAAGATTAGGACTGAGTGATTGGGTTTCCAGGTGTCATCTGTAAGTCCCTGATCCTTGACACCTGTGGATTCAGCCCTGAGCCAAGCCAATCAGTAGGCAGTACCGTATGGGAGGAACCCCACCAACAGGTGGGATCCAGCATCTGTTTTGTTCCCTTGGGCCTGGGGCCCTAGTCTAGGTATCTGCCTGTCTACCCAGCTGCAGCCTTCCCTCCTAATCCCCACCTACCCTGATTACCCAGGACACAAGCCTGGAGAGGAGCAAAGGGTCCTGAAAATCTCAAGGGCTCTGAGATCAAATGAACTGGAATTTGAATCTTGTATTGGTCAGTCTGAAGCTGCATGATCCAGGAGAAATGCTTAATTCCTTTGAAGTTACTTTCCCTATCTGTGAAATGGAGACTGAGAGTATAAGGATTGAGATAATACATGAATAACACTTAGTTCTTGCCATGAAGTAGGAATTCAGTGAATACCTGCTCCTTAGCTTCCCACTCTCTACCTGAACCAGAGCCTGCCCTGACTCACATCCTGTTGAGCAGCAGCACTAACAAGTGTCCAGTCCTGCTGTCCCCTCTATGCCTCCCACAGACCCTCCAACCATGCCTTCTCTATGTCCCATGCCCAAGCTCTGGCTAGGCCCTGGTGAAATGAAGTTTCTACTACCCGACTGTGAGCATGGCTTTCTCCCCAGGGACCTCTGCTTTTAGGCCCACCTCACTCTGCATATCAGAATCCACCTGAGCTGGACCCAAGTTTGGAAAAATCCCTAGGGTGTTACAATATGGGCTTCTGGCATCTCCAGCTACTATCCTTCCAGAATCAATCACTCTTCTCTTTCCTTCTGGCCATGATTGAACACCAGAATGCCCATCCCAGCAGTCAAGGAGGATGTTTATTCCTCATTCAATTGTTTCATGAATGCTTCACACATTAATTCAACAAACCTTTATAGAGCACATACTACATGCCAGGACTTGCGCTAGTGCTGGGGAAGCAAAAAGAACAAAGCTGCATCTGGACTCCCTGTGGGAGAAGAGGAATGACTATGAAGAGGTGGGATGACTGGGGGCCACGGCCCCATCCCAGCAGCGTCTCCTGCCTGCTGGCTGCTCCGACCACTCGGAGGCTCAGGAACCCAAGGAATTGTGGTTGCAACAAGGATTTAAACCACCATGAATATTTATATGACATAGTTAAGAGATTATCCTAATGTATGTTTCAAGCCCATTGATGTCCAAACTCATAGACATTCTGTTTGTTCAACAGCTATAATGTGCACTCAGAGTGTTAGATAGCAAGCTGCCGTGTGAGCACCGGGTGTTTGCTCCCCCCGACCTTAGGTTTTATTCGGGTCTGACAATATTTGAGGATTCTGACTCAGGATCAAAGTACGTGCATTAACAATAATTAATTATAATAAATATGATCATGTAAAAACTCCCATTTATTGAGTGCTTATTATATCCCAGGCACTATAAGCATTGATGTGGATTGATTCATTTGGGCCTCATAACAGTCCTGTGAGTTGGGTGATGCTCTTACCCCATGTCATAGATGGGGAAACTGAGGCACAGGGAATCTGTAACTTGTTTCATATGGTATGGCTGGAAAGTAGCAGAGTAAGGATTTGAACACAGGCATTCTGGCTCCAGAGTCTACACTCTTACATTGGGCAAGTGCTTGCACGGGGCAGTCCACAAACACTAGTTTATGCAGTCGTCATGCAACTCTGTAAGGAAAGTATGAATAGTCCAATCTTACAGATGAGGAAACAGAAGCCCAGTGGTTAATGACCTGCTCAAGATCCCACGGCTAGTTGGTGATGGGCATTTAAACTCAGATGGCCTCTCTGGAGTCACGTGCTTGGCCGCCATGGAATAGAGCTTCGTTACTGTGGCTTGGGCCCTGACTTGCCTGCAGCCTTTTGATTTCTACTTACAGACTCAGGCTGTGTTTTCTAGACCTCTGGGCCCTAAACATAAGTCAGTTTATTCCCGCACCTCCTCACTGTTCATGTCACTCCTGGCTGGCCACTACTCTCACCTCCAGGATGTACCGTGGGCTCTACGTTCTTGCACCAGAGCAACCCTTTTTTTAGCACTTAAAATTGTATTTTCCAAAGCACTTTCCACAGAGTTCACTTGGTTCTCCACACTATCTTATGAGATAAAAAAGGAAGAGGTTGGTGCTCTCTCATACTGAAGAGGAAGGTGAGTGTTCCAGGGTGGAGCCCTCCCCATGATCATAGTGCTCCTTAACCAAATCACTGGCTTCTCTAGCAGTGCAGATTCTCCCCTTTACTTCGTGTCCAGAAAAAATGATCTATCCTCAGTTTTCTCCCCTAATTTTACCCAATACTTGTAAACAGGATGTTTCACATCACTGGATTCCTTTATCACTTGAAACATTAGGAGCAGACAGTGGTTTGTCATCTTCTAGCCCAACATACTTCTCCAGCTGGGAGGAAGGCCTTGAATTCAAACACTGTAATTCTTCGGGAGGACTTTATTGTACATCCCTCAAATCCCTAGCATACCTTGAAGCACAATATAAAATAACTTGTCTATGCCATTTCTCTGCGTTCTTGCCCTGTTTCTCAACTGCTGGGGTGCAAGGTTATGCTCTGTAAAACTTCCACACAGCGAGTAGAAGACTGGCATGCACAGACCTTGGTTTTCCCATCTGTAAAATGGGTGGTAAGGATGACACCAGAGGCAGGGAGACCACCTAGGGGCTGGATTACATGGATTACATGATTAAGATCCTTCTCATTCTGTTGTTAAATTAATAAAACATCCTGCTTCTTGTTTATAGCATGTCTTGTTCTGTGTCATCCTGTCTCAGTTTATGTTGGAAACACTCCCACCCCACCCCTGCCACCCAAATAAAAGTTTGGGACTATAACCAAGACATTGTGATGTAATAAACTTAACTTATATAGTTAAGTAGCAGGTAGGACAAAGCAAACAGCATGACTGGAAATGAGAATGAGGAAAGGGTCATTTCTAAGTAAATTTAAAAGAATGAAAGAGAATGTTCTTAGCTGGGAAAATGGATTTCATACCACGCTTGCCAACATTTATAAATTCTATTGCAAAGACTGTATTTCTCATTAAGGATTAACAGTGGTATATTGGGAATGGCACCGAATTTGGACTCAGAAATCCTACGTTCAAGATGCAGGTTCTATCCTTATCAGCACCGTGATGTTGGACAAATCACTCTCTAAATGGCAACACTGTGAGGATCTTTGAAGGGCAAGAGTCATGTGTTTTCCTCTCTTTGAGCCCAGAGTGAGCACAGCCTCTGACTGATGGCAGCCCCTGTCGGTGACCATGGCCGATTAGTGAACAGCAATGATCTTCTATATGTATGTGTGTTTACATGACCCATGTAGACGCCAAAGACTTACTCAGAGGCAATTACTGATGTATTTATTGTTTATTTTCCATAAATGCAGTGCTTACTTTGCTTTTGTGTTTGCTCTTGAAAGAAGAAAGAAAGAAAGAAAGAAAGAAAGAAAGAAAGAAAGAAAGAAAGAAAGAAGACAGAGGCAGACATAAAGCGAGAAAGGAAAAAGAAAACAGATACCAAAGATGGAAGGCTCCAACACGAGCACTTTATGTCAGTGGCATCTAGATCTAGCCTGATGGCCCCATAGCACTGTGACTGCTGCCTGAGGTGAAGCCCATCCCGCAAAGTGCTCTGCTTTGCGATGAGTTTCTATATTCTAATATTTTCCACTTTGAAAAGACTTTCTAGAAGCTTCTCAAAATCAGTTTTAAAGTAAATTCAAGAGGAACACAGTCAAAACCTTTGTAGGGTAGTGTTTCATTAAAAACCCAAATTTATAAGACTGAAAAAGGTAGAAAGTCAATAGGAGAAAAAATAGGAAGAAAATACCTCTGCATCATTATATATGTATGTTACAAGAAGTAGTCCTTATTTAAGAAAACAATTTTGTTCCAAAAGGGTTTGTAAGAAAGTTATTCGGAATTCAAAACATACTTTTCCATATTAGAAAATTCAACATGATTAAGTTTGCTGGTTAGAAAACCACAAAAGCTTATCTAATCCATAGTTCAAACTGTATAGTGATAATAATATCAACAACAAAAACAATGCAAGCAAGTTAACATAAATTACTATTAATTAACTTACTGTGTGCCAGGACTGTGTGAAATGCTTTACATGCCTGCTCTCGTGGCATCTTCGTGATCACTGGCAGGGAAGGTACCCTAGCCTCCTTTACAGGTCAGAAACGCAAAGCTATGAAAGTTCAGGTGACTTTCCCAGCTCGCAAAGCTACTAAGTGGCAGAGTGAGTGTTGGGGATTCTTGTCTGTGTGACTCATGGTTTAAACACTGCATTGCACGTCTCTGAAATTATTAGATTCTAGAGGATTTTCACCTCCTTTGCTCTAGTTCAGAAAAAGAGTTATCTTCCCTATGGAGGCCTCCCTCCCTCCCTACTCTCCATCCCTTCTTCTGTTGCCCCCTTAGGAGTTTACTCCATCACGTATCTTCTCTCTCAGTTTTTTCTTGAACTTCTTCCTTCATATTGGCTATTTCCTCTCAGCTTGCTAACCCGCTCAGGTCTCTCTCATCCTAAACCAGCAGCAGATTCAGCTTCCCTTTGCACTTCTGCCTCCTTTGGCTGTGTTCTCTCTCCCTCCTTCCTCTTTCAGCCAAGATTCTTAACATCCTCCCCTCCTATTACCTCCCCTAAGCACCTCACACCTTGTCATCTGGTTTCCACCTGCGTGAATACCTTAGCCAGCTCTTGCCACGGTTGCTAATGACCACTCTGTTGGTCCTCACCTTGCTGCTGTTGCTGCGTCTAACCCTGAACCTCCCTACTTCTCGACCCCTCTAGGCCCCTAGCTCCCATTTACAGCATTGGCTTTTCCGTTGTCTTCCTAGCAGTCTGACTTCGTGGCAGATGCCTCTTCCTTCATTTCTACCGAATTGGTTCCTACTCCCATTTCATTATAACTTCATTTATAACCATTGTTTCAACACCCATTTTTTTCTGGTAAAATCTCCAAAGTGTGTATCCCTAGTTCTAAGTGATAGGAACCGTCTGCTGGACAGCCCCAGATAAATGCCCCACAGGAGCTTCAGGTTCAGAGAAGCAAACCTGGACTCCCTCCTCCCAAGCTCACCACCATGCCCAGTGCCTCCCAGCCCTGTTGCTGTCATCGTCATCTCTGTCGCAGAAAACAGCACCTTCCACAGCCACCTGCAGTTCCAGCCTGGAACCTGCAAGCATGCCAGATCCCTTCCTCTACCTTTCCCCACTGGCCTCAGACCATCAGTCCCACTAATACACCCCAAATGTGTCACTTCCTATCCATCCCTGATGTCACGTCTTCATTGTCTATTTCCCAAATTTTTATCACAGAACAATCTTCTTACCTCCTGCTTCACCACTGCAATCCTTCCCCCATCATGCCTCTAGGAATGAAATGTACATCTGGATGCTGAGCTTCCCTGTGTGGAACCCTACATGACACGCTCATCAGCCAGGAAGGCCCACCTGTTCCCGTCTCCTCTCTGGCCCTCCAGCCCCAACACTCACCACACTGCTCCATAAAAGTGAGGCTCCCTCATGACAATGAGCCGATCCAAGTGTCCGGCACACAAAACTCTGGCTCACAAGCCCATGCCTTTGCTCAGTTTCCTATACCTGGGACACTGTCTCTTCTCATCTGAAGCTCTCACTCCTTCTTGAATACTTTGCTCAGCAATCCTGTCTTCCAGGAACCGTTCCCAGACTTCCCCAAATGAGGGCTAAATGCCCTTCCCTTATATTCTGATAGCATCAACATTCCCCTCTACCCTAGCACCAAGCAAGCTGTATTTTAATTTTTTCTCTTCCTGCCCATTTTCCTGGACAATGAGTTAATTGAAAGCTTGAATCCTGCCTTGTTCAGTTCTGTTATCTACAGTGTCTAGCATGGTACGTAGTACCACGTGGGTGCTGAGTAAATTTTTGTTGACCTCAAGTGGATTTAAGTTAATCTTAAATTGGGATAGTTGGGATTTCTTTTGTGTTTGTTTTTTTTTTTTTTCTTTTAAAGACAGGGTCTCCCTCTGTCCTCCAGGCTACAGTGCAGTGGCCCAATCACAGCTCACTGTAATCTTGAACTCCTCACTCAAGCAATCCTCCCACCTCAGACTTCCAAGTACCTGGGACTACTGGTGTGTGCCACTATGACCAGCTAATTTATTTTTAGAGATGGGGGTCTTGCTATGTTGTCTAGGCTGGTCTTGAACTCCTGGCCTCAAGTGATCCTCCTGTGTCAGCCTCCCAAAGTGTTGAGATTACAAGCATGAGCCACTGCAGTTGGGATTTCTCAGAATAAAATCTTATCTGTGCCAGGCATTTCAATAGAGTCTGAAGAAGCTACTGTAACTTTGGAATGTCCCAAAGGTGAGGAAGACCACACCAGACTCTCCCTGGCTGTGGCAATGTCCACTGTGAAGCCAGAATACAGCAGTGCCGCCCTGCGTGCTCATATTCACTGGAGGAAGGCATGAGGGAGTGCCTCAGAGAAGCTTTCCTCACTGGAGAGGGAGTGAGTCTTCTCAGTGGCTCTATATCTCTCCTGTGTACTCTTTGTTTGAAAGTGTGAATGTGTTTTTTTCTGCTAGGGGCAGTCATTTGTTGCTAGTCTGAACCCTGCCTTAGAACATGACCTCAGCATTTGGCCCCCTAGTTAACAGTTAGGAGTGCCTGTGTCAAGTCTTGAGGAAAGAAGTTCCTTGCAATCTCTTCTCTGCCCCTTTTTGCCTATAAATTAATCCATCAAGAAGATGATGTTTCTTCTCAGCTCTTAAGGGATTCACACCGCTTATGCAAACTCCTGGAGGCTCCAGTCTGCGTTTAGATGACCTAATGGGTTCCGGAGTGGAGCCCTCTAAATGGCAGGCCTGCATTTACATATAGAATGATGTTGGTGCACTCAGCAGGAGGATCTCAGGTTTGTCATTCTCTCAAGTGGCCCCCCTGTCTTTGCACTATGAGAAGGAAGCTCAAGCAATTTGTTAAGTTGTCTGAACCCTTGTTTGCTGATTCTCCATTTTCATTTTGTAGAAGGCTCCAGGGAATCTGAGTAGGCTAGAAGTGACTCAGCCTCCTTGTAATACAGTTAATCATTCATTCAATTATTCGTCCATCCTCATTATTATCAGGAACCTGTTCTGTGCCACAGAACCAGCAGTTACAGGAGGGCAGGACTCTGCCAAGAAAGAGGCTGGCATCCTGGCTCTACCTCTTCCCAGGCAATGCTTGTAGACATCTATTTCATGGGATGAGAATGAGATAGTAAGGAAAACAATCCATATTTACTGAGCAGTGGAGATCAGGATGACAAATGGGAGACATACCTCTGCCCCTCATTCCACAGTGCCCCTGGGAAGTAATGTTAGTGGTATGTAAGTTAACACCCTTGTGCTATGCCCAGTGCAGGTGGAAGGAATATGCTATGATAGAAATGCATGGTCTTCGGGCAATCACTCCTGACCCTGCCACTTCATGTAATTATGGACAAGACATTTAACTCCTCAGAGATTCAGATTCCTCACCTGTAAAGTGGGAATAATGACATTTTACAAGGTTATTCCTAAAGGTTCTATGAACTAATTAGCATATGTAAAGTACCTAGCATGGTGCTTGCTACCAAGTAAGTGCTTTGTGAATGTTATTCACTTTTCTACATGCACAATTTTAGGTCCTTTAAGGCATACAAAGATGATTAATACAAGATACTGTGTGCTTTCGGATAGTTTATTAGATACATTAGTTAACCATAAAGGATAGTCTATGTTAAGCACCAAGAAAGTAATGCACTCATGGAATTTGGAAGGAGAGATATGAGAAGAAGTAGTAAAGAGAAAGCCATGGAGAGGAGCTAGAACAAGAGCAGATAGTTGGGAGAAAGGGGCGGACAGATGGGTGGATGGATGAATAATTGATAGATGATAGATATATTGATGCAGGCAATAGACAGACTTGTGTTAGAGGTACTGCTATTATTGATTAGGTGGATGAGAGGGTTGGGTGGGCAAGTGGTTTGTCAAAAGACCTGGAGTCTTGAATACTCAGTGGAAAGGAGAGTGCACAGGTCAGCGAGAAATACGGTTGAAACAATAATTTAGCAGCACATGGTATAGAATCAAAAGATCTTGTACCTGAGTGGTCCAGTTCTCTGTCCACATAGGAGTCCTGTTTATGGCATCCCCGCACCAATGGTCTAGGCTCTGGAGAGCTAAGAGCTTACTACTTCCCATCAATCACTCTGGGCATGGCTTATTCTCTACGTTATTTGAAATCCTCTCAAGGTATTATAGAGGAAGGTATTATTATCCTCATTTTATAGGAGAACAAACTGAGGTTCACAAATCTTACAGCTAATTAAGGGACCCAGAATCAGCATCAGGTTTTTAGGGCTTTGAAGTCCATTGAGCTGTATCTCCTCTGTCTGTTCCTTGAGGAGACAACTTCTTAAGTGTCAGTCTCGTCCAGACTTTCAAACTCTCCTCTCATAAGTTTTTCTTGCAATAAAGGATAGTTCTGTTCACCTCCTGATGCCTGTAGAACTCTCATTGGGTTTTTTGGAGTTTTTTTTTTTTTCCTTTATAATTATCTTGTACTTAGAACCATCCATTATAAATCTCATTTCTGTTCAAATTCTGTTTCATAAATTCTTCCTTTGTTCATTCTTTAAATTAGGAAGAATTATCCAAAGATAATCAAAATTTTAAAGACTGGCCCTTGCTCTTATTCATGCTGTCCTGAAATAGGTCTATTATCTGTCCCATTGCACAAGCCAATGTCTTCCCTCCAAAAGATGAATTAGTGTCTTTAGCTATTCAAGGGATTCAACTGACTGAGCGTGCTTGGATCATTGTAATTTGATTTATCAGACTCTTAAAGATTGTCCTTGCTGGACTCAGGGCCTGCCTGGGGACTGACGAGGGAAGCTTGCCAGGAGCCATGCCATCTGACCTTCAAGACTCAGAAGGCAGTGGATGATGTCATCATGTTTGCCAAGCGGGTTCCAGAGAGAAAAGAGCCTCTGGCTCGGAGACATTTCAGAACAAGTTCCAGTCTCCTTAACTTCCTTCATGGGCCCTTGTTGTCGAGCCCTATGAGTTAACCAACAAATGCAGGACATTTTTATTGTGAACCTACTATGTATCAAACATTATACGGAGGCATTGAAGATACAAACCTAATACCATTTCCTGCCCTCGAGAACTCACAATTGCAGGTAACAAAACAGATGCTTTAACAGATGTATCTCAGAGGTGGTGATCACTGCTATTACAGTGATCTGGAGGAAGGGATGTAGAAACCTAGCCAGTGCAGGAATGTTCTCTACAGCATCCATAATAGTACGACTTTTCACCTATATTGGAATAGATAACAGTCACAGAATCCTGAGCACCGCACAAAGCAGTCCATTTCTTTGAAGGGCTATGCAGACTGCTGGTGGAGAGTATAGGCTCTGGAGCCACACCATTTGGGCATGTTATTTAAGTTCTCTGTGCCTCAGTTTCCTCAATAATAAAATGGGCATGATAATAGTATCTATCTCATTGTGTTATTATGAGGATTAAATAAATTAATGCATGTAGGGTACTTAAAATCAAGCTCAGCACATAGTAAATATGTCTGTTAATGTTAGTTACTATTGCTGTGAAGAGGAAATGCCAGCAAACCTCCATATATTAAACCTAAAGTTGCCCCAGTCTAATCTCCACTCAGCAGGCCCAGTCTCATACCCTCTGGAGCAAAAACCTATACCAGGCTCAAGCAATGTGTCAAAACACTCGAAGCTGGCTAGCTAAGTTGCAAAGGAAGGAAGATTCTGTGCTGTTCATTTCAGAAGAAGAATATGCCACTGAGTTCTCATAATATGACTAGAATGTAGTCATTGTATGGACTGTCCTAGTGAAGGGTTGGAAAACCCAAAGATGGGGTTTGCTTATAGCTTTCTCTTGACTTGGAAGGTATTATATTTCATAGCTAAACGTATAGATCTTTATTGAGCACATGTTGTATACAAAAACCTCTGTTTATGCAATAGGAGTTGAAAAGATGAGTAAAAACCAGTTCCTCAGTATGGTGGTTTAGAACATGAACTCTAATATAAATTTAAATCCTAGCTCTGCCACCTTCTAGTTATGTGACCTTGAGCAATAAATTAACTGAGCTTCAAATTCCTCATCTATAAAATGAGATGATAATAATAATAATAACCATTGTAGAGATGGTTATGATAAATAAATGAGATAATTTTTTTAAAGTTACTTGGCACAGAATTTAGAACATAATAGATACTATGTTCATGTTGAGTAATTATTAATAAATATCCTATAAACTCACAGTCTGGTTGGAGGGTGCAGAAAGAGACAGATGGTTATAAATAACTGATCATGAGTGTGTTGTATACAAATAGTGTATAACAGACACAGAGAGTAGATAATGAAAAAGGAAAAAACAGAAAGAAATTGTGTTTGAGGATCTAATGCTGCATTATATGATTGTGAACACACAGATAAAAAGTTTTTTTTCTATAATTTACTTATTCATTCACTAAACAGTGTCTCTTATGTGCCAGCCACTGTACTGGAAGGATGGGGATTGATCTGCTTGTTCAGGAGACAGAATAAACTTTCAATTTTGGATCATTTTAGATTCATAGGAATGTTGTAAAAATAGCATAGAGAATTTCCATATGCACTTCACTGCTTTCCCCTAATGCTGACATTTTATATAACTATGGCGTATTTTTCTATACTAAACTATAGACTTTAATTGGATTTCACCAGTTGTTCACTCAGATCCTTTTTCTGTTTCAGGATTCAAACCAGGATACCACATTGTACTTAGCTTCCTTATATTTTTATTTGCATATTTGTTTATTAAAAAATAAATGCATTCATAATAGTTCAAGCCAACTCCCTCTCTCTGGAGTTCTTCTGAACAGACCAGAATGAAGTGAGATCGTTGTGTTTGGGAACATCAGCTGTCAACTTTGCTCAAAGTTCTCAGTTGCTACTATCTTGGCAGAAAATCAACTCTGCAACTGACCCTTTATTCTGTAAATGAAATTACTAAATTAAGCCAAGATGTAGCTTGAAAAGCTTTCCTTTAGAAGAATTAAATATTTCAATCTAGTAGTATTTCTAAAGAGATTCAAATTAAAGGAAGCTTCAAATTTTTAAGTACTCTTTTAAAGAAAAGAACTTAAAAAAAATTTAATCCAGAATTTAAAAACAGGTCGCTAAACCAGTTCAAACAGTCCTCAGTACCCAACACATGATCTTAATGCTTTCAAGATAGAACTCCAATTGGACAATGATTGTGCCTTTTAACTGTGGTCAACATCCCATTGTTAGTACAGAGAAGCCAGGCATGGGTGACGGAGGTCTTGGCCTTGACTTTTTCTCCTCCTTGCCTTCTCTCATTATTTTCTACCTGGTTTCAGTTCTGATTCTTCCATTTTCTGGCTTCATAGTCCAAATCCTAATACCCATCTCAGTTCCTTTTCCTTTTCTTTTCTCAACTCTATTTTTGTTTTTATTTTAAAAAGACAATTAATATTATTAATACACTTTTATTGGAGAAAACTAGAACCTACAGGTGAGTAAAAGGAGGAATTTAAATTACCTATAATCTCATCACACTAACATCCTTACATTCTGTTTTCTACACATATACATACATCCACACATATATAGTCATGCATTGCTTAATGACAAGGATATGTTCTGAGAAACACGTTAGGTGATTTTGTCACTGTGTGTCATGGAGTATACTTATACAAACCTAGATGGTGTAGCCCACTATGCACCTAGACCACTTGGTATAGCCAACGTCCCATATGTGATCTGTCATTGACCCAAACATTACTATGAGGCCCATGACTGTATGCTCTTTAAATAGGCCCATACAGTGATAATGACATCATGATATGTAGCATTTGTGCATGCATCGAGTCACTTAATCCTCAAAATGTCCTATGAAGGGATATTATTATTATTCTCATTTTACAGGTACAGAAACCGACACTCAAAAAGTAAGTGCTTTGCCTAAAATCACACAGCTAGCAAGGTGGAGCTGGGATTTGAATAGTCAGGCTCTGGAACCTGTGATCTTAACCACAATGCTAATACCATGCTGCCTGCTATATTTTATTGCCTGCTCCTTCTTCTGTTTACAATATGTGATGAACACCTTTCTATGTCAAGATGTATATTCTCCTTTTAGATGTTTTCTATGCAGCTAGTCTTATACACAATGCTTCAATAAACACCCTTAGCCATCTTGAATGATCTTTTTTTGATTCCGTGACTCCTTTGATCCCCTGTGCTTGTACTTCTGCTTCTTAGCTTTATTGCCTTCTCCCCCTCCCTGGTACCTGCCCCCCAACTTCCACACACATGGGTGTACACACGCACACACACAGACACTGCTCAGCTCTCAGCCTCACCCATTCCTTTTGTGTTGAAGCATCCACAGCACCCCTGGAAACACGTATCCTCTGCCAGTTGGACTCTTATTAACTATGCTATTAGTGGAGATTGTGACTTTATTATGAAAGCTTCATTCTGGAGTCTTCCTCTAGGTTTATACAGATACTCATTTCAACAAACATTTATTGGGCATCCATTATGTACAAAGTATTTGAGGGGCACAAAAGTGTAACTCCTTTCTTCCAGAAGGTACAGTTCTAGTGAATGGCTGAGAGACAAGTAGAGCTGACCAGAATGTAAACTATTAGTAAAATGAAAGTATTAATAACGTGAGGTGGGAGCCAAGGGGAGAGAGCTATGAATTTTGATTAGAAGGCTTAAAGGTTTCCAGAAGAGGTAACTAGATGACTAATTATCATTTACTTGTTCTGTCTTCAATGGGTGTTGTATGTGATGATCTAACAGGCTGGATCACACAGGAGTCAGGGCCTTGAGACCAACATTTGAAAGGGGAACCGTGGTAGTTTGACTAACTGTCCTGATTTGTCCAGAATGAGGGAGGTTTCCAGGACACAAGATTTCTAGTGCTAAGACAAGGAAATCCCCAGGCAAACTGGGACAAATCAGTCACCCCAAATAGCAGTGAACAACACGAACAGGGTTGCCGCCCTTACGGAGCTCACAGATTATAAATTAGTAAAGGAATAAAAGGATAGATAGGATGTCAGGTGGATAATGCAATGGGGAAAAAATAAGGCAATATAAGAGGACACTCTCCCTGGGGCTTGGGAGAGTGGTCTGTATCAGACTGGGTAGTCGGGAAGAGCTTTGCATGAGTTGCCATTTAATCAGAGACATGAATGTAGGGAGAGACAGAGTCATGGGAATACTTGGAAGGGAACATTCCAGGTTACTGCAGCTCAAGCATTGTGGGTGATGGGGCAAAGAGCCAGGGATGGGATCAGAGAGGTGGCCAGGAGCCAGACCACACAGTGTCCTGTGAGCTGCGGGAGGTGATTTGGATTTCATTCGAAGATACTGTGTTGGAAGGTTTGAGCAGAGACGTCGCATCATCTGACACATGTTTTATAAGGACCACTCTGGCTGATACGTGGGATAGAGTACAGGGTGGAAGTGAGGAAACTAATTAGGAAGCTACTGCAATAATCTAGAAGCACAAAGTATGTATTAGAAAGTGCAGAGGTCTCAGACAACCCAACCCAGTCATCACTAGTGGGGAAACCCCTTGCAAATTACTTAACTTCTGTTAGCCTTTAATCTTCTTATCTATGAAGTGGGGATTAACAAATTATGAAAGTTAAATGAAATAATGCATATGAAAATGACTAGCAAAGTGCCTACAGGTCTATTATGAAAATAGTAGTATGCCATAGGAATTAAAATGGCTAATCTGATTCTTAAGGCCAATGTCTAGCCATGCAAAAATCTGAGTGATTATTCAGACATAAATGCATATTTGCAGTCATTGGTCAGATTCTTCTAGCTCTGTGAGTGTATGTATATGTTCTTTTTATTGCAATTAAAAACACTAACAATTCCATAAATATATTTCACAGTTTTGTACTACTGTATCTTTGCTCCTGTGGTTTCCTCTACTCAGGAATGTCATTCCTTCCACTCCAATCTTTTTCTGCTTGACCCAGATCCAAATTCATTTTCCTGGTGGAAATTCCTCTAGATCTTTTACTACAACAGAGTCAATTTTTACTTTTGCATTATTTTTTTAGGACTTTATGTTTAGTTCTAACTGTATGATACATTATAAGCCTTTATTATAGTTAATTTTATATGTCCACTTTTCTAATAAGAAAATAAGACAAATAGAAGCCAGGGGCCAATTTATGAGCATGATAGGGTTTTCCATCTTTATACATCTTCTGCTATTTCTTTTCTCAGTGTTTCGTAGTTCTCCCTATATAGGTTTCTCACCTCCTTCGTTAAATATATTCCTAAATATTTAATTTTCTTTGATGCTATTATGAAAGGTATTGCATCTTTTATTAGATTTTCAGCTTGACTGTTATTGGCATATATGAATGCCACTGATTTGTGTGCATTGATTTTGTATCCTGGGACTTTACTGAATTCATTTATCAATTCCAGGAGTCTCTTGGTTAAATCCTTGGTATTTTCTAGATATAATATCATGTTGTCAGCAAAGAGTGAGAGTTTGACCTCTTCTGCCCCCATTTGGATACCCTTAATTCCCCTCTTTTGTCTGCTTGCTCTAGCAAGCACTTCCAGCACTATGTAGAATAGAAGTGGAGATAGTGGGTGACCTTGTCTGGTACCAGTCCTAAGCGGGAATGCTTTCAATTTTTCCCCATTCGGTATGATGTTGTCTCTGGATTTATTGTATATGACCTTAGTAATTTTAAGGTATGTCCCATCTTTGCCTATTTTGTTAAGAGTTTTTATCATAAAAGTGTTCTGAATTTGTCAAATGTTTTTTCTGCATCTATTGAGAGAATCATACGATCTTTTTTCTTGCTTTTATTTATGTGGTGAATTGTATTTATAGATTTGCATAAGTTGAACCAAACTTGTATTTCTGTGATAAAGCCCACCTGGTCATGATGAATTGTTTTTTTGATGTGCTATTAGATTTGGTTTGCTAAGATTTTGTTGAGGATTTTTGCATCTATGTTCATGAGGGACATTGGTCTGTCGAAAACTACTTTTTTTGTTGTGTCCTTTCCTGGCTTTGTTATCAAGGTGATAGTGGCTTCATAGAATGAGTTGGGGAGGATACCATCCTTCACAGTGTTGTGGAATAATTTCTGCAGTATGGGTATGAGTTCTTTGTATGTTTGGAAAAATTCAGGTGTGAACCCATTTGGTCTGGAACTTTTTTTGTAGGAAGATTTTTAATTGCTGCTTCAATTTCAGTGCTTGCTATTGGTCTGTTCAGGAATTCTATTTCTTCATGATTGAGCCTAGGAAAGTTGTGTGTTTCTAAGTATTTGTCCATTTCCTCCACATTTTGTAGTTTGGGGGCACATAGATTTTTATAGTGTTCAAAGATAATGTTTTGTATTTCTATGATGTCTGTGGTGACCTCTCCTTTTTCCTTTCTAATTGAGTTTATTAGAATGTTTTTCTTTCTATTTTTCATCAATCTAGCAAGAGGGCTGTCAATTTTGTTTATCTTTTCGAAAAACCAACTATTGGGTTTTTTAATCTTCTGTATAATTCTTTTCTTCTCAATTTCATTTAGTTCTACTCTGACCTTAGTTATTTCTTTTCTTCTGCTAGGTTTAGAATTAATTTGCTCTTCCTTTTCCAGTTCCTTGAGACAGTTTATTAGTTTGTTGATTTGTGAGCTTTCTGTCTTTTGGATGTGAGCATTTAATGCTATTAGTTTTCCTCTCAAGAATGCTTCCGCTGTATCCCACAGATTTTGATAACTTGTGTCCACATTATCATTTAGTTTGAAGAATCTTTTGAGAAAAGACCTTGTATAGCCAAAGCGATATTAAGCAAAAACAACAAATTGGGAGGCATCAGTCAACCAGACTTCAAGCTTTACTACAAGGCTATAGTAACCAAAACAGCATGGTACTGGCACAAGAAAAGACATATATACCTTTGGAACAGGACCGAGAACACAGATACAAATCCATCCTCATATTGTCATCTAATCTTTAACAAATCAACAAAAATATATATTGGGGAAAAAATCTCTATTCAATAAATGGTGCTGGGAAAACTGAATAACCACATGCAGAAGACTGAAACTGGATCTTGCACCTCTCACCTCTCACAAAACTCAACTCACAATGGATAACAGACTTAAACCTAAGGGATAAAACTTTAAAAATTCTAGAAGAAAATGTTGGGAAAATTCTTATAGACATGGGCCTCAGCAAAGAATTTATGAAGAAGACCCCAGAGCAATCACAGCAGCAACAAAAATAAATAAATGGGACTCGATCAAATTAAAAAGCTTCTGCACAGCCAAGGAGACTATCGTTAGAGCGAATAGACAACCTACAGAATGGGAGAAAATATTTGCATTCTACACACCTGATAAAGGGCTGATTACAGGAATCTATATAGAACTTTAAAAAATCAACAAGAAAAAAATCAAACAACCCCATCAATAAATAGGCAAAGGACATGAACAGAAACTTTGCAAAAGAAGACAGAATAATGGCCAGCAAACTTATAAAAAAATGCTCAACATTTCTAATCATTAGGGAAATGCAAATCAAAACTACAATGAGATATTACTTAACTCCAGTGAGAATGGCCTTTATCAAAAAGTCCCAAAACAACAAATTCTGGCATGGATGTGGAGAGGTTGGAACACTCTTACACTGCTGATAGGACTGCAAATTAGTACAACCCCTGTGGAAAGTAATTTGGAGATATCTCAAAGAGCTAAAAATAGAAATACTATTTGATACAGCAATCCCATTACCAGGCATCTACCCAAAGGAAAAAAAGACACTCTATAATAAAGACATCTGCACTCGAATGTTTATGGCAGCATAATTCACAATTGCAACGATGTGGAAACAACCCAAGTGCCCATCAATACATGAGTGGATTAATAAAATGTGGTATATGTATACCATGGAATACTACTTAACTACAAAAAACAATGGTGAACTAGCACCTCTTATTTTATCCTGGGTGGCACTAGAGCCCATCCTTCGAAGTGAGGTATCACAAGAATGGAACAACAAGCACCACATGTCCTTACCATCAAATTGGTACTAACTGATCAACACTAAGGTGCTCACATGGTAGTAATATTCACTGGGTGCCAGTCAGGTGGGAGGGGGGTGGAGGGGATGGGTAAACTGACAACTAATGGATGTGGAGTGCACTGTATGGGGGAAATGGGAGAAGGGCATGCTTGCAGTCCTGGTTTCAGTGAGGCAAAGGCATTATATGTAACAAAAATGTTTGTACCCCCATAATATTCTGAAATAATGAGAAAAGAGAAGCTGGGCAATGTTTAATTCATCTTGGCTATTACAGTGGTAGCCACTCTCTGCATAGGTCAGTCCCTGGCACCTAGCAGGAGCCTAGGACCTAACTAATGAGTTGGCATGGACATGATTGTGCTTAGCCCTTGATCTGTGACGTATCTCAAAGGAAAATTGTAGAAACAGCATGACATGGGGAAAGCGTGGGTTTGAAGTCAAACAGACCTGAGAGCAAAACTAGGGTCTGACATTTACTAAGCTGTAGGGTCTTGCCTAATCATTTGATCTGTCTGAACCTGTTTCCTTGCCTATACAACAGTGTATTAATTTTCTATTGTTGTGTAGCAAATTACTGGGAAACCTGATGGCATTAAACAGCATTCATTTATTATTTCACAGAGTTGCTGAGGGTCAGGAGTCTGGGAGCAGCTTACCGGGGTGGTTCTGGTTTAGAATCTCTCAGATTATAGGTCAGCCAGGGCTACAGTCATCCGAAAGCTCAACTGGGATGGAGGATCTGCTTCCAGGCTCACTTCTAGGGTTGTTGGGGAGCATTTAGTTCCTCGCCATGGTGGGTGGGCCTCTCATAGGCTGCTCAGAACGTGGCAGCTGGCTTCCCCCAGATCAAGTGGTCCTAGAGAAGGAGAGACAGAGACAGAGGTGGAAGCTGCAGGGTTTTGTGATAACCTAATCTCATAAGTGACATACCATCTCTTCTGCCATATTATGTTGTCATAATGCTGATACATTGTGGGAGATGATTACAGGAGAATGTGGATACTAGGAGGTAGGCATCATGGGTGGCGGCTGGCTACTATGTACGGGGATATCCCCATGAGTGTTTGGAAAGAAAAGCTAAGCATCCTAGTTTGCTATGCTTAAGGAATTCTGATGGCCCCCCATGAACCCCAGATAATCCCAGGGTCTCTGGCCTGGGACCCAGGCTCTCCAGGACCTGACTCTTATCTAGTTTCCAGCTCGCCCCTCCTCCCTTCTTTTTGCTTCAGGCTCCAGCCCTGTTGAGCTCTCTGTCTGTGCTGTTCCCTCTGCTGGGAATGCCCTGTTTTCACCGTCTTGGTCCACCTAGTAAGAACTTTATGCTTTCAACCATGCTCCCTCCCTGTGCCTCCAGCCCTCGCCCCCTCAGGTCTCCTTTCCTGACATCTCAGGGTGGTAGTGTCTTGGGGGGATGGCCCACTGCAGGACCTGGTAACAGGGGCCCCTGCACAATCGCAGAGTAAACCACCTCCAGCCACACCATGCTGTCCAAGAAGGATTTCTTTTTGGGTTTGACTTGGATTTAAGCCCTGGCTCTGGTGTGTACTGGCTGATTTCAGGAGGAAAGAAAAGAACTAACATTTATTAAACTCCCAGAGAGCCAGCTGCTGCCTTGGGCACTTTCTCGACATTATCTTCTTTAATTTCATACATTTTTCTATTTGGGAAAATGATTGTACCTTCTTGGATCTTAGTTAACTCATTAGTAAAATGGAAATATTTCCTAAATATGCACTGGATACTTCCACTTAACCGTGCTTTGCACACTACTTCCCCTACCTTAGGATGTTCTCTGATCCATTTCCACATGTTCACACAGCCCCCTGGGGATGAATCCCATTTCTTCCCCTTTGGAGCTGTGCAACCTTAGGAAAGTTACTTTACTTCTCTGAGGCCAGAAAATAGCAGTATCTAACAATGGTACTGGTGCTGGTGGGAAGGATTAATGAGGTTGTGGTTGTCAGGAGTACCTGCAATAGTATCTACCACTTATTTGGTGGGCCAATAAAATTAATTCCCTTTCTTTCTTCTTTAAGGCCCAAATCAAATATAGACCCCAATATCACCCCATCTCATCTATGCAAGACCCACTTTATTACATCTTCTTTTCCTCTTGAAGGTGCCCAATTTCAAAAATTTAACAATATATCTTATAAATAAAAGTATTGTTGAGGAGAAAAGGGTGTATATCAGGCCCTACACTCCTGGATGTGGGTCTCGCAAAAGCCACCGTTGTTATACTGGCACTGCAAAGAAATATTTATTTAGACATCTTTGAGCCTCAGTTTCTCTATAGACAAATTTTTGTTCTTAAATATTTGTACATAAAGTTTGTACATACTATGGGGTTCATGTCATATTTTGATACATGCATAGAATATGTAGTGATCAACAGAGAGTATTTAGGAAGTCCATCACCTGGAGCATTTATCATTTCAAATTTTCTCTTCCAGCTATTTTTAAATATGTAATACCTTGTTAACGATTAATATAATCACCCTACTGTGCTATTGAACACTCACTTCTTCCATCTAACTGTTCGTACCCATTCCCCCACCTTTCTCTATCCCCTCCAACTACCTGCATACCCTTTCCAGCCTCTGCTAACTACCATTCTACTCTCTGCTTCCATGAGATCAACTTTTTTAGCTCCCACATATGAGTAAGAGCATGCAATGTTTGTCTTTCTGTGCCTGCTTTGTTTCACTTAACAAAATGAATTTCATTCATGTTGTTGTAAATGTCAGGATTTCATTCTTTTTTTTTTAGAGACGGGGTCTCGCTCTTGGTCAGGCTGGTTTCGAACTCCTGACCTTGAGCTATCCACCCGCCTCGGCCTCCCAGAGTGCTAGGATTACAGGCGTGAGCCACCGCGCCCGGCCCAGGATTTCATTCTTTTTATGGCTGAAGAGTATTCCATTGTGTAACTATGCCACATTTTCTTTATCCATTTATCCGTTGATTGATATTTTGTTGTTTTTGTATTTTTGTTATTGTGAATAGTGCTGCAGTAAACATGTGGGTGCAGGTATCTCTTTGATGTACTGATTTCCTTTCCTTTGGAAAGATATACCCAGTTGCAGGATTGTTGGATTGTGTGGCAGTTCTATTTTTAGTTTTTGAGAAAGCTCCATACTGTTTCCATAATGGCTGTACTATTTACACTCCCACCAACACTGTGCAAGTTCCCTTTTCTCCACATCCTCGCCAGCATCTGTTATTTTTTTGTCTTTTTGATAATAGCCATTCTAACTACAGTGAGATAATATCACACTGTGGTTTTGGTTTGCATTTCCCTGATGATTAGTGATGTCGAGCATTTTTTCATATACCTGTTCATAAAATGGGAAATATTAAATCTGCCTTCAGAGGATTAGATGAAGTAATACCACTATTTGAAAAATAAAAAAAAAGCCTCTAGGCCACAGCGTGGTGTCACATAGTAGATATTCAATAAATGTGTTCATTCCTTTCTAGAATGGGTAAATTCCACCTATTCTTGTCACCACTTTAGACCTCCTGGTTTTGCATGGCCACTAAAACGTGTCATCTGTTTATTAAGGGACAGTCTCACTAATTAGTCTCCATGCTGGAAAACTAATTAGGTCTGGGCCTCATCTATTTGGGTTTTTGTCAACTGTACTCTTCCCCGTCACTGCGAGCTCAGAGCTACCTTGTCAATGTGCCCAGAAGAAGAAGAGAGACTTTCTTCTCATTACTCACCTCACGTAGCTTCATTATTTATGTACAAGTTGGAGATGATCTTTGGCCTTTTTTAATTACATTTATTTTTATTGTCTTCTGTAATCCTATCATATTTTCAATTACCTACTCATTCATTCGGAAGTAGATTTTCCCCCCCTTTGGCAGAAAAAAAATAAAACAAGTAATTTAACAAAGTAGCTCAAAGGTTTCTGTTCCAGTCAGAATTATTCAGCTCAGCATTCTGTCCTCTGGTTTCTCAGAGAATTTATAGAAGAAAGGTAATTTCTTGGTTAACAATAGATACCCACTTTTCTCCCTTCCTTGTCAGTTACGCACGCAGTGACTCAAAATAATTTGAAATTGTATATTATTATTTTTGCCACAGCTTTGAATGGTAGCAGGAAATAGTCTTTATAAAATAAGTGCTTGAATCAGCTAGTTTATTCTTTCAGTATTACAATTGAATCCCCTTCTTCAAATCTAGAAAAACACCCTCCCCTCCTCTTTTAGATTTTGTTATTTTAAAGCTTTTCAGTAATTTTTATTCATTTGTTTGTTTTCCCAATTCATCTAATCATCCAAGACAACAATGGGGTGGTGAAATGTTCATTCCACAATATTTTTGGAAGAGAATCGGCATTGTGGTCATTGATTAGATGCACCCAGTCCATGTAGGCTGAGCTGACAGCTCCCCAAGAAAGCAGGTGCATTCCTCGGACATTGCAGAACAGCTTAGCTGAGGGCTGAAGGCCCAACATGGGAGGAGGGGGGTTTGAGAGGTTCTCAAAGGAAGGAATTTCACAACTGAAATGCTAAGGCTGTGATTTTGAAGCAAGTCCTTGGCAAAAGGCCATTTGCCCTTTGTTCCCTGCTGTCTCCCAAACACACAACTCCTTGCCTACACGTGGCATGTGCTCCCATGGGTCTGTGACTGCAGGGGTGGAGGGTGGTAGGTGGACCCAAAAGAAATCCATAATCATAATGAATGTAGAACTTTTGTTGTTTGCTGGTCTGCCCCACTCATATTGTAGATGAGAAAAGTGGTGTAAGAGAGGGGAGATTAGACTCCCAAGGCGGTCCGTGGCAGCAATCGGCCTGGAACACACATCAGACGACTGGCAGAAGGCAGAGGATGCTGCTCTCTGTTCTCATGTGCTGAGTAACAGGACCTGGGCTCAAGGTAGAAGAGGTAGCTGAGGATAAATGCAGCTCTGAGTCTTCATCTTCCACTCTTTACTTTCCACAGCTTGCATTTCTTCAACCTTTAGAGTAAAAGGGGGTGGTGCAGGTAGCAGAGTCATGATGGACTGAGAGAATGCCCTTCCCACTGCAGGACAGAAGCTCCAGGGAGTTATTGTTTTGCAGGAAATGAAGCTGGGAAGGAAGGCAGGGCCTGATCCCGGAAGGGGAAGGCCTTCCAGGCTGCGGTGAGGAACTTGGATCTCCAAAGCTGCAGCCACTATTTCTCCCATGCCCTCTGGCTGTCTGGATTTTTTTTTTTTTAATCTCATGGACCTACTACCAGGTTCTAAGAGTAAGTAGGAAGGACTTCAAATTCACTCTTTTTTTTTTTTGGATATATGCTGCAGGGCCTCCAGAACATGATATTAGGTTTATTGGTTTATTGAGACACTGCCTCAGGCAGGTTGACTAAGTGGGCCTCTTTTTGTTGGGAACCAGAGCAATAATTAGGAAAGACTTTGATGACATTGAGAATCTGCTGAGCATATGCTTTTTCAGTTTAATTTCAACTTCAGATTTTGTCGGGGTCCTTAGAAGCCTCACTGTGGGTGTGTTAGATACATTTGAAGACAATAATACAACTGATTCAAGTGATCCCATCTGTTAAAATCCTTGTACAGAAATCTGTCCTGCGTTCTTGGCACTAGCTGACTGACAAAGTTTGTTATGGATTGGTTAAGGGATTTGTCACTGGCTCACTGTCAAGTTCAGAGACCAACTGTTCCAATCCAGGGTCTTGGTGATGTATTTTGCGATTTAGTGCGACATGGAGCAATTAATTGCAGTACTGGAGGACAGCAGGAGAGATTGAAGTAAGACCACACTCTAGTGCAGAGCTGGGGTTTGCCAATCAGAGGAGGACAGGCCCAGCTGCTTGCAAAGGGAATCCCAGCCTAGAAGGCAGACCATAGAGTTGATGACGCAACTGCTGAACTATAGGTTTCCATGCCATGTTGCCAGCACTCCAAATTTTTCAGAAGTATCTAAGGGGAGAAGAGGGAAGCAGAGTCTTCTCATTCCTAAATCCAGTAGAGCCAACCCAATTTCATCAGTTTTATCTTTTGGATTTCATCACAAGATTGCATCTTAAATTACTAAAAGAGTTCCACTGCCCCCCCAAAAAAAATCCTGAAAAAACATTGACTTAGACTACAGGTAGCATTATGGCCAAGAGTTATCATCAAGAATGTCCAACAACATAGAATAGTAGAATCCCAGTAAGACAACAACATACACAATTGGCAACCTCAGGCAACGAGGTAGGTAGCACCAGGGATCTAGGTCATTCATTAGTTCATGATTAATTCATTCATTCCACAAATATTTTTTTCTCACCTTTTCTGACCTGGATACAATGCTAGGCACTGGGAATACAGCTGTGAATAGGAGATATATTGCCTGCCCTCATGTTATTTGTATTATTATAGGAAAGACAAACAACAAACATGAACACAAATAAATATAATTATTATAGCTTGAGGTTAGGAAACTACCGCAGTGACAGAAATTATGAGTGAGGATTGCCACTTTAGGACAGGTGGTCAGGAAAGGCTTGGTTTAGGAGGTGCCCTTAAGCTGAAGTCTGAAAGCTATAAAGGAGCCACCTGTGCAGAATGCTTAGGGACTGGCATTCCAGGCAGGGAGCAACGTGGGTGCAAATACCTGTGTGAGCATCTTCAATTATCAGAGAAATTCAGAAGACTCTGTAAGGCCTGAGGCAAGAGAGTTTTTAGAAGATGAATTTGCAGCACCAGGAGAGGCCAAAGTATTCTCTAAATACATGCAAAGGTTTTAAGAAGTTTCAGAAGTGAGTCATGTGTTCTCATTTACTTTTTTCCAAGGCTACTTCCTTCAGCACAGAGCACTTGTAGGAGAGCAAGGGCAAGTAGAGCCTTTTCCTAGAGTCTGGTTGGTAGCTTACCAAGCCAGAGACTCAAAATGAGGAACACAATAGGACTTCTGTTCTCAGGACCAGAACCCAAGGTGAAACACAAGAAAAAAAAACCCTGCTACTAGGACCAGCAGAGAGCCTGGGCTCCCCGTGATGAGCCAGGAGGGCTTGATGCCTGTGTCAAGTGGGCTGAAGCCATCAGGCCCCCACCTCAGGGCAGAACTGGTCCCATAGCCTGGAGCAGGGTTGTGCAGAGAGGTCAACTTGTTTGAAGCTCTGGGGAGACGGGGCCTGCAGGGCAAGGAAGAGGCCAGGGTCGTGTTTGGAAGGAAGAGCTGCAACAGGCTTTCATCCACCTTGAGAGCGACTCCCATGCCGGCAGCCAGAGCAGACGCACATCAAAATCCACTTTCCCCACAAATTGCATCCACATTTTTGCAATTTGGTGCGTATTGATTTTCTCTGAGGGACCTCCTGTTGAGTTATTTAACTGCCACCATTGCAAAGGGCAGCAAGTAATTTTCAGTGCGGACCCACTTCTTCTGAGAAACTCCAATCCGGGCCAGTCCTATAATTTCATTTCAGAGCACTCCCGGATGATTATATTATCCAAATCTGGGCATTACTGCAGAATGAATGGCTCGGCCATGAGGACAGAGAGAGCGTTAGATCTTCTCTATCTCAAAATAATGTAGGAGTAAAGTAACAGTGGAGAGGTACCCAGGAGAAAAGGAAATAAAGACTAAGGCATTCTTTATGCTTCTACTTTGAAGCAAAGGTGGACTGGCCAATGTCCTCAATATCTACAATAGAGTTGGCTCTCCTGATTTTGCATTGGTATTCCTCAAATCCTTTGACATTTCCCAGAGCTGTCGTGAGATTAGAATCATATCTGTGGCTGCGTTTGCTCTGGTGCTATTGTTGAAGACACTGATCATTTCTTCTGTCCTTGCTCCATATATAAAATCCCATTCACCAGAGATCTATAGGGATTCCTGTTCTCCTCCTTTTAAACTGATAATGAGGGGTTTTTGTCATTGTTGTTGTTGTTATATGTACATTCTTTTTCACTTTGGAAGCCAGGAAGCTGAAAGATAGATACTTTTTTGAAGCTCAACTATAACAATCATATGACCTTTAGGGTTTGTGTGTGCATGTGTGTGCATATGTGTGCATGTATGTGTATACATATATATTTACCTATTATAATTTTTTAAATTTCTATTTCTAGTCACATATTCCTGGTCCCAATTATGCACCTTCACTCTGTTTTATCATTATTTTACTGTAAAAGTTTTAAATCATCCAACATTTTTTTGGAAAGCATTAAGAAGTAAATACATAATCATTAAACTTTCATGCCTTCATTCAGAAAATATTATGCCAGGGGTTATTTATAGGAGCAAAGATTCTATATAAGAGCCCATAGGACCTAAGTGAGAGGCACAGTGAATGCTGAGGCTTCAACATGAGCAGAGAAATCTGACTTCTGAAACGTGGTTAGGGCAATGGGACTGCAGTACGCATTGGACAGAGGATGGTGCTTCCACATTGACAAGAAAGGAAATTGTTAGGAGAGAGGTGATGCAGTGATATGTCACCATATTATAGGCCTTTGGAAAATGTCTTATCCTCTGAGGTGAAAGCATTTTTTTTATTTCAGCATATTATAGGGGTACAAATGTTTAGATTACATGTATTGCCTTTGTCCCATCCAACTCAGAGCTTCAAGTGTGTCCATCTCCCAGATGGTGTGCACTGCACCCATTAGGTGTGAATATACCTACCTTCCCCCCTCCCACCTGCCCAACACCCAGTGAATGTTATTACTATATGAGCACTTAAGAGTTGGTCAATTAAGTCAATTAATACCAGTTTGATGGTGAATACATGTGGTACTTGTTTTTCCATTCTTGTGATACTTCACTCAGTAGAATGGGCTCCAGCTCTATCCAGGATAAAATAAGAGGTGCTATATCACCATTGTTATTGCCTTCTGGAGTGAGAGAGCCCAGGTTAGAACCTCAGTTCTCTTACCATGAGGTGGATCGAAAAAAAAGCCTCAGCTCTATCCATCACAAACTGTGTATATGTTTGTTGCAAGTTATTAGACATCTTAGGGTCTCAGTTTCCTTTCTGTCAAATGAGGATGATGGCAATTATTGCCTCATGATGTTATTATGGGAAATAAACAAGTTAATATATAAGTTAATATATAAGATGGTCATAGCAATGTGTGGTACATAGTAAACATTTAATAAATGTTAACTATTATTCCTATTATTATTCTCTTGCTATGCACTTTACTCATGTTGTCTTATTTTTCCCTTATAAATCTATGCAATGGACATTAATACTCCCTCTTCAAAGGAGGCTTAGACAAGTTAAGTGAGTTGTCCAAGTCCCAGAGTTGGGAATCTTGGATTTCATTCCAGAGCTGAATGGCTCCAAAGCTCATAGTGTTCTCACCCTGGTGTGCTCAACACATCCTGCAAGATGGAGTAGAAATTCTCTTGCTGATGCATATTACAAACCAGACAAAAGTAAGTTATGGTAGCGATTCATTAATTCAAAAATTATCTGTGAATGCTTTACTCTTGGGCAATCACACAACAAAGAAAGATAAGTCTCCTTGCAGTCTTTGCCCTCAGATGGCTTCTAAACTAATGGGAAAGATAAATAAACCAAAATAAAGTACAATGCAAAAAATGTCAGATCAAGATATATACAGTAAGGGAATAAAGAGAAAGGGCTTCTAATCCAACCTACTGGAGTCAGAATCTGGAAGGATGACTATTGGTCTAGAACCCTTTCCGTATCCTATGGACTCTTCATTAAAGAAGTTGTGTTTTATAATAACAGTGGAGCAATACTTCTGTCCCTTTAAGAATCTCCACCCCCATACTACTGTCACTCCTCCCCCACCCCATCCCTAAGCACAGAGAGAAGCAAACCTAAGTGCTTAAGAGAAATGTTACCTGATATTCAGTTTACCAATATTTGGTTTAAACTGAATTCAATTTAAGCCTAGATGGCTTACAAGAGTCCAACTGTTAAATTATTAGGAATTTTGCAAGCCTATTGTTAAACAGCCATTATTAAAAACTAAATTATATAAAATTACATTTCAATAAATTATATTCAAAACAAAACTAATTAATACTCCAAATGCATCACTTCCTAGGTATTTCATTACTATTTATGTACTTGAGGTTATTTACATTTATCCTGTGTAGTGGATGGAAATGCTGTTATGATGTGCTACTATTGTACATCTCTTCCTAACTCCACATTTAGTGGCCTCATGTCGGTGACATGGAATCAACCATGCTGGGATTATTTACACCACATAAATAATGTAAATCAGGACTTTGAGATCATAGAGCCGCTTGTTAAACTTTACTAGCACACCACTGGCTCTCATCCCATTAGTTCCTCCCTGCAGTTGCTCTCCTTGCCTCTCTTCTTCATTTAACATTCATTTCATTTTTTTCTCCTTCAATTTGTTCATATCATGCCACTTCAGCTCTCTTCTTGGTTTATGCTTTTCTACTTCAACCCTCTTGTTTCTCTGATCATGTGCCCCCTTCTCCTCTCCCTCTTCACCGTTTGGCCAAGAACATTTTGTGCATAGTCCTAGCACTTGACTTGCCAATCTATAAACTTCCCTTGACTTAAAAGTAAGTATCCCATTACTTAACTTACTGGGTTTGGGGGGACTGATTTGATAACTTTGGCTATCTGCTTTGGTGATCGGGATGTGTAGTGATACCAACCTACACCAACAAAAGATCCTCTGCTTATCAAGAGACAGTGGGAGCCCAGGCTTGAACCAGGGCCCCAGGTCCACGCTTTTGCTGTTTCCTGTTACCAAGGCACTCGCCACGGTACTCTTTCGTGCTTTTTAATGCCATTTCTGTATCGTTTAATTGGATTGCAGCACACTAAACATTTGAAAAGAATTCAAGCACAAGCTGCCAGGCTCTCTTAATGAACATTCTGTGTGTGATTGTTTGCCAAGAAAGTCATTCATTGGATAAAAATTAGGAGGTTGAATGAAGAAATGATTTTGTTCTCTCTCTTTCTTCACAATACAATTGCTTGTTTTCCCAAGTAATATTTTTGTTTCTCTCCCTCTAGTCATCTGTGGACTATCTCCCCAGCATAGAAGAGGTTAACTGAATGGCTCTCCACAAATACCGAATTTAATTTAATGCCATTAATTACATTCTATCATGTATTAAGGAGTGCAAGATCCCACTGGGTTCCATTATAAGCTAAATTTCCACAAATCCTTTGCCTTAAACATGCAGATGGCATACATTCTGTCCATAAAATCCATATTGGTTCACGTGCCCGACATGATGCTATGCAGCCTGGATCCTACAGGGAAATGGTATGTCACCATTTACATATCATCACATAGTAATGGTAGAGAAAAAGGAACACAGGCTCCCAATCTCTTCCTGTAGTACATGACAAAGCTGAGACCAAGAAAGGCTGACATATCAAATATTGCACAGTGAGATTCTTTCAAAGTAAATTTTAATAGTAACATCTTTAGCTTTGTAGGACCTAATATAATGTTGCCTTCCTAGAAATTTGCACCCAAATATTTACATATGTCCTCCCATCATTGCATGCATCTTAGGGTATAATATCATGTACTTATTCTGGATTTTCAACTAGTTTATGAATGCTTTAACCATAAGGGGCTATGTTAATTACTCACTGCTTCTCTACCACCCAGCACAGGGCAAAGCATAAAATAGATGCTTGTGTACATTTATATGTCTAGTAAACACTTAATAAGTGTATATTGAATGAGTAGATATTTGTGTATCTGTTCCCCAAAAGAGACATGGGGAAATGGAGCTAAGAATGCATAAATATTGATCTATAGAAATATTTCTGTCTCTCAACTAAAGAACAACAAGGAAGAGTGAGAGTTACAGTCATTTGGTCCTTTATTTGGTGGTTGAATTTTGCAGGGGAGCAGTATCTTGGACTCCACAGTCAGTCTGTCTGGGTTTGCTATTAAGTACATACATATTTACGATTTGTTATATCTTCCTAACGAATTGACTTTTTTGTTATTATAAGATGCTTCTCTTTATCTCTGGTAATACTGTTTATCTTAAAATCTACTGTATCAGATATTAATATAATCACACTATTTTTTTGTTTAGTGTTTGCATTATATAGCTTTCTTTTTCATTCTTTCACTTTGAACTTGTCTATGTCTTTATATTTCAAGTGCATTTTTTGTAAATGACACATTGTTAGGTCTTGCCTCATTATTCAATCAGATAATCTTTGCTTTTTACATAGTATTTAGTCTATTTACATTAAATGTAATTAAGGCAGAGTTGGATTTAAACTTATCCTCTCAGTATTTGTTTTCTATTGTTCTATCTGTGCTTTGTTCTTCTATTCCTTCTAGTCTGACTTTCCTTTTACTTACCGAAGTGCTCTTTTAATATTTCATTTTATCTCTTCTATTGTCTTTGCCTATACTTTTTTGTGTTAATTTTTAGAGCTTGCTATATAAATTACCTGTGTACCTTAACTTACATTCTGCCTTCAAATAGTATTATGTTATCTATATTATGCTACTTTGTGAATAATATAAGAACTTGATAACTATATAATTCTGTGAGCACCTTGCCTTGTTCTTTGAGCTCTATTGTGATATATTTTACTGCTATATATGTAAAGACCCTTCTATATGCTCTCATTATATTTTCTTTAGGGCATCAATAGTCCTTTAAAGAAGTATGGATGTGCATATTTTCACTGTATCTTTTATCTGGTATCATTTCCCTTCAACCTGAAGAAATTCCTTTAGCATTTCTTGTAGTGTGATTCTACTGGCTATAAATTGTCTCCATTTTTATTTATCTTTCATTTTTGAAAAATATTTTTATTGAAATAGAAAATTTTAGATTATCTCTTTTTTTTTTTGTCTTTAAACACCTTAAAGTTGCCTTCTGCTCTCCCATGTTTCCCTTGTGAAGTCTGATGTCAATCTTATTGTATTTCCCACTTATGTAATGTGGTTTACTTCCCTCTGCTGCCTTTAAAATTTTTCTCTTTATCTGGTTTTCAAGAATTTAGCTATGATGTGCTTAGCGGTAGTTTCTTTGCATTTATTCTACTTGGAATTGATGAAACTTCTTGGCATACACCTTTTAAAAAAATCGTATTTGAAAAATGCTTCAGCTAATAATTTCTCAAATATTTTTTTCTGTCCTCATCTCTCTCTACTCTCATTCTGGAATTACAATTATACACATGACTGACTGCTTGATATTGTTTCACAGATCACTGAGGCTCTGTTCATTTTTTTCTAAACTTTTTTCTCTCTGTGCCTTAGATTTCTGTAGGTCTCTCTTCAAGTTCACCAATACTTTATTGTATTGCATCCATTCTACTGTTAATGCCATTCAATACTTTTTAAATTTTTCAAATATTATATTTTTTAGCTTTAGGATTCACATTTGCTGCTTCATTTTTTTTTCCACATTTTTAAATCTCTCCTAAAATTCCCCATCTCTTCACTCACTGTCGAACTATTTTGTATATTTATAAATATTTACCATAGTTATTAGTTAAGTTTTTATCTAAGCATTCCCACTTCTGTGTCATCTGTAGGTCAATTTCCTTTGCTTGATTTTCCTCTTGACTAGAAATCAAATTCAACTTCTTTGCATATATTGTAATTCTCTATTGTATGAGAGACATTGTGTTCAGCAAAATTCTGGTATAAGAGAACTACTTGACAGAAATGATTATATTTGTGTTTTGGAATCATCTAGTTTTAACCCTGACATGTCAGCACAAATTTGTCAAAAGCCTGGTTCTTTCTCATACATACAAAGACTGACTTTCTCTGCCAAGCTCACTTTTCACCCCTCTCTGACCCCATCCTAAACAACTGGCCCTAGCTATGAAAGTATAATTTTTGTTATTCATCTTTATATACCTCCCCCTATTCTTCAGGAACCAGCACAGTGCTCCGTGCAAATTCATGTTTGTTACATTTCCATTTAAATCTAAAAATAGACTTATGCACATTTATGTATTTATATAACTATACATTAATATATAGTATGTATATGTAGTATATGTATATAGTATCAGAGTGCTTCAGTAGAAAGAGTACTAATCTAAAGACCTCGACTTGAAACTGACTGAGAAATTTACTGGCTCTACCATCTTGAGGAAGTAATTTGTCCTATCTGAACTTCAGTTGCCTCATGGTTTGCAAGAATTTGATGAGAAAATGTATATTGCATACTTAGCACAGTGCCTGACACATAATAATTTTTTAAATGTTAGAAGGTTTGGTCTAATCTGAGTTAAGATAAAAGTCAATAAAATTAAAATTAATGTGATATGATTATTTCCAATAGAAATCCGTCCAATCACCAAGGAGGGCTATATTGGAGCTCGGAGTCAAAGTGGATAAGGAAATGGTCTGTGACCGGTGCATTGTGGACAATATCAAGGATTACAATAGTAACATACAGTAGGAACATAAATAGACTTTTGCAGAGACTAAGGAGGCTTATGTTAAGATTTGAGTTCTCTCATTTAGTGGAAAGAGCACTGGATTCGGACACAGAAGACAGAACTCTTTTATGTCATCATTTTCTTACCTAGAAAATTAGAATAGTAACACTACTTATCTTAAAAGGTTGGGATGAGTTTTAAATGGGATCTGCTTATAAAGACCATGGCTTGAGAGTGGCATGTGTATTCACTATTCACAATAGGATCATTGTAATTAGCAATTATAATTTATTTAACCTCCCTAAAAGGATGATAATAATACCTGCTTGTAAGATTTTCATGAGAAGTAACATGAAATCATGTTTGAGAAGTACTTTGTAATTCACAAAGCACTAATACAGATGAAGGGTTATTATTTTTAGTTAGGTAAGTGTCTGAACATTCACGAGTTCGGTCACAGATATTAGAAGTCAAGCTCTGTAAGGGCAGAAAATGTATATTTCGTATTTACCACTATTTATTTATTTATTTAAGACAGAGTCTCGCTCTGCCACCCTGGCTAAAGTGCAGTAGCATCATCATAGCTCATTGTAACCTCAAATTCCTGGGTTCAAGAGATCCCCCTGACTCAGCCTCCCGAGTAACCGAGATTATAAGTACGCACCACCATGCTTGGCCAATTTTTTTCTGTTTTTAGTAGAGATGGGGTCTCATTCCTGCTTAGGCTGGTCTTGAACTCCGGACCGCAAGTGATCCTCCTGCCACTGCCTCCCAGAGTGCAAGGATTACAGGCATGAGCCACTGCACCTGGCCAACTATTATATTTATACAATAGTAAATTGTCAGAAAATACTTAAAAGTTTTATAAGTTTCCTTAAAGACCCATAGACCTTCTTGGATAGATTCTGGAGAGCTCAAGACCTAATTTTCTGCTATAAAGTCCAATCTGAAAGCATCCTTTAGTACAAACCTCTGAAATATTCCAGCCTTTGATTTTGTAGATTTTCCAAAATCTTACAAAATAAACAAATTTCCTAGTTGGTCTTTTCAAATTCTTTAGTTACAAACACTCCCTACCCTACTAGGTAAGACCAGAGTGATTATCTTTCTTTCTTATAAAAATGCAATTAAATTTTTATATGTATTCCCATTCCATGGTTTAAAACAATAAGCTATATTGAAATAAATTTTAATGACAGCAGTCCCTTCCCCCATCTCTTCCCCCAGGTTTTGTTTCTCTAGTGCAACAAATTTTGACTCTTTTAGCTATTTTTTTTCTTTTTGGTATGTATTTTCATGTGCCATAATATAATATACTATCATAATATTATAGTATAATAATATGCTTGTACTATCAGTTCTTGGTTTAACATTTTTTAAATTATCTGTTTGTATCTTGTTCTGCTGACTGGAGATTCAGATTTCTTCCATTGCCAACCCTACTTTCTCTCTTCTGTCCTCTCAATAAATTTATTTGAACTTATATCAATAATTAGTTTTACCCTATTATGACTGTGTTGCAACTATTGTTGACCTTAGAGCACCAATTTGTGTGTAGCATGATTATATTTCTTTACTCTTACAGATTATTTTTTCCTAGAATTAATATTTGCCTCCTTTTTTACATTTGCCTAGCTTTCTGTGTCTATTACTATTTTTTTTTCCAAGTGCTTCAACAGATCCCTCAAGTACTTATCAGTAATTTTCCCAAGGATCCCATGAGTTCCAAACTTTCCTTTAGCTCTTTTCATTGCTGTTGATTTCACTCCTGCAACTCTGCATTCTCCTACTCCACAGTGGACCGCTTGATTGCCAGGCTTGTGCGTGGCTATTGTTCTGGGATCTCCCGTTACCACTCTTCTGTGCCAAGTTTTCTGTCTCTTTGATTCCATATATTCCTGTTTCTTGATTTACTGTTCTGATTCTGCAGAAGCACATACTCCTGTATCATTCTAAGATTACATGTACAAAAGTTAAACTTTTTGAGTCCTTAAAAGTATGGAAATATATTTATTCTACCTTTACACTTGATTTATCATCTGGCTGGATGTAGACTTGGGTTGAAAAATCATTTTCTCTAAATAGTGCAGCATTGATTCCTAGCACTTGGTGTTGCTTTACAAAGCCTAATGCCATTCTCTTTGTCTATCTTTTGTTTGTGAGTTTTTGTCTGGTTAGTTGGTTCGATTTTGTTCTCTGTTTGTTTTGTGCATGAAAGTTGTCAGGTTCGACTTCTCATTCCTGTTATTCTGAAATTTCACAGTAATATGCTTTAGTGAAAGCCTTTTCCCCCCAAGTCATTGTATTGGATTCTCAGTGAGTACTTTTAATTTAGAAACATAAATGTCTTTAATTCCATGCCATTTTCTACCTGATTTTGTGGAAAACATTCCCCACTTTGCGTTCTCTCTCTCTCTCTCTCTCTAGATAGAGAAAAGAGTATCCCCCCACCAAAAACTCCTTTAGTCAGATCTTTTGTACCTCCTGAGCTGATCTTATAATTTCGGATCTTTTCTCTCCTCTTGCAGTTCCTCTTCCCTTCGGTCTCTCTTCCTGTGGTGATTCTTTGACTTTACCTCCAAACACTTTTAAAGATATTAGGGGATAGACACACTTGAAGCTCGGACTTGAAGGGGGAGGAAAGGCAAGAGCAATGTATGTAACCTTAACATTTGTACCCCCATATTATGCTGAAATAAAAACAAATAAATAAATAAATTGCATTTTCAATCTTGAAAAAAAAAATTCAGTGATCACACTTTTTCATTTCATAGAACTCTTTTTCCCTCTAATTGTTCCTTTTTTATGGATGTAGTATCTTATCCATGCATAAAATGAGTCCTTTTAAAATTATTCTCTTCTTATGCTCCCTGCAATCTTTGCTTTTTCTGAGTATATTTTCTGTTTATTGTGGACTGAGAATTTCTTTTCACAGACTTTCCTCTGATCTGCTGCTCATTGGCTGTTTGCTCACATACAATTGCTAATTGGAAAGACGTGGATGGGGTTGGGGTTGGCCAGGAGGGAAGCTAATCAACAAATAGACTTCACTCTTACAAGTCAATTTTTTCACTGGAAGGAATATCCTTTTCTCCCTCCTCCCAAAGATTGATATCTATTGATACTTTCTCTGGAACCAACCTATTTCTCCATGAAAAGTTCTCTAATCTCTTGCTTGGGAAGAGGCAGGAGTCCAGTTTGTGGAGTTCTGATAACAGAGAGGGAATTGGGGTTAGGGTTGGGGTCTCACATTTTAGGATCTAAATTGTACTTAATTCCCTTGTTTCTAGTAGGGCCTCTCCCCCTGCTCTTCACTGTGCCTGGTGTTCCCAAATTTAGAGCTTCCAGAGTGCAACTGCTCTACCAAATAGACTTTTGTTGTCCTGAGAGGGTGAGAAAGTTCTGGCTACCTGAGGACACAGGGGAGGAAAGGGGCTCTGGTTGTCTAACAGTTATGTGTATAGTCTCAGACCTCTTTTCAGCCTGCAGCCTCATCCTTGCCTTTCTCAGGATCCAGTGCCTCCAAATACCAGCCCTTTCTGGAAGGCTCTAGGGTCAACAGGCTCTTTTCTCTTTGCCATCCCCTCTGTCGGCAGTCTGGGTTCAGCTGCTGCTCTGTTAGCCCATTTCCAATCCATCTTCTAAAAATGTAATGATGTTCCATCCATCAGCTCCTCCCTCTCCTCCTGTTCTCTGTCTCTGTATGTGTTTGTTTCTTTATATATCTTATGGCTGTCACTTTGGGCTGGTGTTTTGGCAGGGAATGAAGACAAATGCACCCATATTTGGTCCATTAAGTTTACCTGAAAGCCTCTGCAAGAGTGATTTTCTAAAAGGGAGACTTGACCCTGTATCATTCCCTACTCCAAATCCTTCAAAGCTTGCTCGTAACTTTCAGCATAAGGTGCATATGGTTTAGCTTACCAGACAAAAAACTTCACAACTGGACTCCTGCCGACCTTTCAAGGTTCATCACCAATTGCCTTCATAGATGAGACTGTGGGCATGTCTGTCTACCACCTCCTTTTGTAGAACTGCTCCTCTGGGCCACATGCCCAGCAGCATGGTCACAGGCAGAGCTACCTTTTTCCTAAAATTGACTTTGTCCCCATGGTCACTGCAGACTCACCCAAGCTAGGCAGGCCAGCTAATCTCCTCCCTAGACATTTTGAGAACTTGAAAAAGTCAGAGGATGCTGCAGCTATACTCTACATGGTATAGATGAGAAGCAGAGAAAGCTTGTCTGAAAAGACAGAGAAATGGAAAGACATTCCATATGGTAGTCTTGATTCCCTGGTTCTAGTTCATTTCTGAGACCTATCTCTGTTACTGCCTTTTGCCACTTAGGTTTCTAAGTGTCTCTGTAATAAATTTCATGCTTAGAACAGGATGCAGCACATGGTCAGTGCTCAGCGAGTGTTACTACTGTTACTCATTCTAGACTTCTGAATGATTGTGGTTTCTTCTAGTTTCTTGAAGACAACATTATAATTCATGCCCACTTGTCTTCCCAATGTTTTTTCTGCCTGAATGTCCTCCTCTCTTTTTTTCCTGCTAGATGGCTGTGCCAAAACTTAGCTCAAGGGCCAGTTCTAGGAAGCCTTCCCTGACTTTGCATCTGCATTAGACATCCTTTTCTGAGCATCTTTCTATCATAGCATTTGTTACCAAAATTGGCCAAAATTGTTAATCTATTCTTCTCTCTTGATTGTGAGCTCCTTGATATTAATAAGAGAAGCTATAGTTACTTTGACTTTGTTTCCTAAATATATGCAAAAAAACCCACTATGCTCATTAAGGGAGCATTCTATATGTTTCCAATTAATAGCAGTATAATAATGTCTAATATATATTTTTCCAAATAATATCCTTATTCTGATTATTCTTTCCTATATGAGCTAGTTCTAAAAACTGATTTTGGCATAATTTGTACTTATTTTTCCTAATATTGTGATAAAAATTAAGAACAACGCATGTAAAAAACAACAGGGGTACAAATGGTTACGTTATGTATATTGCCCTTGCCCCACTGGAGTCAGAGCTTCAAGCATGTCTATCCCCCAGATGGTGTGCACCGCACCCATTAGGTGTGTATATACTCATCCCTTCCTCCCCCCTCCCAGCTGCCCAACACCTGGTGAATGTTATTACTATATGTACACTTAAGTGTTAATCAGTTAATACCAATTTGATGGTGAGTACATGTGGTGCTTGTTTTTCCATTCTTGGGATACTTCACTTAGTAGAATGGGCTACAGCTCTATCCAGTATAATACAAGAGGTGCTAAATCACCATTACTTTTTGTGGCTGAGTAGAACTCCATGTTATACATATACCACATTTATTAATCCACTCATGTATTGATGTGCACTTGGGTTGTTTCCACATCTTTACAATTGCGAATTGCACTGCCATAAATATTCTAGTGTAGATGTCTTTTTTATAGAATATCTTTTGTTCTTTTGGGTAGATGCCTAGTAATGGAATTGCCGGATCAAATGGTAGTTCTACTTGTATCTCCTTGAGGTATCTTCATATTGCTTTCCACAGAGGTTGTACTAGTTTGCAGTCCCACCAGTGGTGTATGAGTGTTCCTATCTCTTCGTATCCACGCCAACATTTATTGTTTTGGGACTTTTTGATAAAGGCCATTCTCACTGGGGATAGGTGATATCTCATCATACTGATATGAACTTAAAGAAGGAACATCTTAACCCTCATGTCAAGGAAATTAATTTCTTCTCTACCAGTTTAAGAACCATGTCAGAATAGAAACTGGTAAATTATTGGTGAACATGTTTAGAACGAAAGAATAAATATCCTATATCCTTTGTCTTTATTCATTAAAAGAAGTGTGGGACTCAAATTTACAAAGAAAGGAAAGAAACAAGAAAAATTAACCCTTGCTGGGGAACTATGTTCCAGTCACCATGCTAAATGCTTCCATATATTCTTGATTGTTGAACTCTCATAAATCATCTTGACAGGCGGTTTAATGCAGATATTGTTTCCTGCGAAGAAACCAAGACTCAAAGAGGTAAAATAGCTTGTTAAAGTCATACAGCTAGTTGAAATCAGAATTTAAGCTAAAGCCATGTCATGTTTTTAAGAATTGACCCTCCCAACTATTACATCATTTTAAAAACTTCTCTGTTATATGCTATAACTGGATGATAGGTACATGAGTTATTCATAGTCTTCTCATAGTTTTCTCTGTTTTCTGTAATGAGCATATATTACTTTTACAATAAAAAATTACTTAAAGAAAAAAAAAAGCAATTCCCTTAGATCAATAGAAGTGCCGGGGGATTATATTCCTTTGAACAGCTAAGTGTTAATTATAAGGATTCTTATTTTTTATTAATGTGCAATAGGAGATAGGATTCAGGCGGTTTTCCCAAATACTTACTATGAGTTATCAACCAAACCTCCTGGATAACTTATTTCTCAGCATAGGCATCTGTGCTCCTGTGCTTCCAATTTCATGCCCTCAAAGCCCTCCAGGGACCCCGTTACCCCACCACGTCTAGGGGCTTTGAAGTGGGGAACAGGGGGTCTGTGGCCACCTGCCATGTCCAGGGGAGTCTTTCATCCCTCTGAGCTATGGTTTTCTCGTCTGCCGATGGGGGGTCAAGACACTCTCCTGGAAGGCTTTGGGAGAATGGGATGAGGTGGTTATGGGTCCCGGCATATGGTAGTGACGCCACACAGCAGCAGCAGAGCAGCGTGGCAGTGATGAGAGCCAGCCCAGCCAAGTGCCCGGGTGCAGGTGTCTGGGGCCCGCCGCCCACATGCTCGTCCCAGCTCTCCTTCCTATCGTGTGACCCTGAGCGAGTTTCTTCACCTCCCTGTGCCTCAGCTTCCTCATCTGTAAAAGGGACATCTGTAATTATGGAATTGATATAAAGAGTAAAGGGATTAATTCAAACAAAACACAAAGAGCAGAGGCTAGCACTAGTTTGCTGGTACTAGAAGTGACAGTAATGGGAGTCATTATAATAAGAACTACTGTAAGAAATTTGGAATCATTTCTTCATCCAACAGGCAGTCTCCTTTCTGTGCCCTGAAGAGATGATGGAAAACCAGAGACTGCATTGCAGCGAGAGAAAGGTGCTAAAGAGATGAACAGTTGAACAAATAAGCAAGGCAGCTATTGTAGCCACTCTTGAGAAACAGAATTGACTTTCACCCAGAAGTTGGTTCAGATGTTGAAACTGATGACACCATATAGCTCCCCCCCACACACACACACAATAGGATAGCAAAAGGTTTCTTACTATCATAACGAGGCTTCTGGAGAGAGTAGACAGGCCTCTCTTGAGTCTAAAAATGGCTCAAGGACAAGGGATACAGGAGTGATTTGGAGTTTGCCTGGTAGTTAGGGGTACGGATGAGGTGAGTGTTCTCGGGTGCAGGTAGGGATTCCTGTGGTTTGAGCCTCTCTCTGATACAGAAGAGCTCATGCCTGGGCTTTCTTATCCATATTCCCAGATGTGGGGCAGGAGGGAGCTGCCAGGCTTAAAAGCTGTCAGCAGTCAAACATGAAAAAAATGAAGTGAGACTCTTTATTGTACCAGACAATTTCAGACAGTTGTGAGTTCTATTTTTCAAATACAGAATGATGTAGGGAAGAGTGTCTGGAGTATGTGGGCGTAGCTCTGTGTTAGCAAGGATGGCCAGACAAGGCATCTCTGCAGAGGTGACATCTGAGTTGAGACCAGGGTGGTAAGATCACAAGCTCTCCATTCGGAAGGGAGTAGCATGCGAAAGTCAGCGAGGCCAGAGTGAGCTCAGCAGATTGAAGTGAAAATAAAAGACCTACAGGGTAAGAGACTGGAATGAGATAGTTGAGAATCAGTAGAGGGTGCTGCTGCTCATGATGATGATGACCGTTATGTTTCGCAAGAAGATTCAGATTACCGTGTTCAATGGTCTGAAGTCTACTATGAAAGAGAGTGATCTAGTTCTGTATGGCTCCAGTGGGGATCAAGTTATAAGGAGTCAACTTTCTTGTGCTCAATATAAGAAGGGCCTTCTGGATCACAAGAGCACACTTGCAAATCGTGAGCTCCTGGTCACTGGTGGTGTGGCGACAGAGGCTAGATGCCTCTAGTGAAGGGCTTGCAGCTGAGGACTGGCAGAGTTGGATCAAGTGGCCTGTAAGGCCTTTACGTTGTTGTCAGTTCTCAGAGTCTGTGCTCCAGGAAGGAGATCCTGGAAGAGGTGGGAAGGAAACTTCAGAAAAACATGTGAAGGATGTGTCTGTCCCTTTAGCCGCAGTGGCTGTCATTGTTACCTGCAAGGCTAATGCTAGCTTCTCTCTGTGCACACGTCTCCATAGCTATGGGGATTTCTGCTTAAACACTGCCGAATGAAGCCTAGTTCTAGTTAGTGGCTTATTTGCATGTCAAATTAAGGTTCAAAGAAATGCAAATATGAAAGCTTATTTGCTCGGATAAATTTGCTTTAGTAACCTGGAGGAAACAGTAGGGTCTAAAACACTCAACCTGAAATTAATGAGACAACTTTGGCCTATCTGCTTTCCCTTACCACTATCTTGTGTCTACTCTTTTTCCATTTCAGTTCACTTACATTCAGCAAATGTTTATGATACCTACTGTGTGGAAGGCGCTGCGCACAGTGGGATACAGAATCAGTTACGTCAACACCTTTTCTCTCTGGGAGAGGAATCAGTCACAGGGAAGAAAAATAAAAGGATCATGAATGCAAACTGCTAAGTACAATAATAGAGACACAAATAAACAATGAAATAATTAAACTAGCAAATAAGTAAATGGCACTTACTGTATTCATGACCCTGTGCTATGGACTTTGGAAGCAAAGAAGAAGATTAATTTTGACTGGCTGGAAAAATCAGAGAAATAGTTCATCAAACTTGTACTTACTTCCCTCCCTTCATGACCTCCCCTACTTTTTTTTGAGAAAGAGTCTCACTCTGTTGCCTGGGCTAGAGTGCCATGGCATCAGCCTAGCTCACAACAACCTCAAACTCCTGGGCTCAAGCGATCCTACTGCCTCAGCCTCCTGAGTAGCTGAGACTACAGGCACATGCCACCATGCCCAGTGAATGTTTTCTATTTTTGGTAGAGACAGGGTCTCACTCTTGCTCAGGCTGGTTTCGAACTCCTGACTTCAAGCGATCCTCCTGCCTTGGCTGCCAGAGTGCTGGGATTACAGGCATGAGCCACCACATCCAGCCCCCTCCTCTACTTTTTACTAAAGCTCTGAACTCCTTGAACAAGAACCAATTTCTCATTCATCTTGCTATTACCAAAGCATGACCCTTAGTAGGGTGCTTGATAAATAATTATTGAGTAAACTGATGAATACATGAGTGCATTAGAGCATAAGAGCTGGACTTGCCATGGTGTTAGCATTTCAACAGGGCAAGGTGATGGGGGAGTCATTCCGGGTAAAAGCTATTCAATGAGCAAGGCTCAGATGTGAGGAAATAGAAGTTGGTGTTTATAGAAGCCCAAATGGTCCAAGGTGGCGCTTTGTGAGTGAGCCGCATGAAAGGAGCAGCAGGAGGGAACCTGGAAGGAACTTCAGGAGGGACTGGGAGAATTACGGCGAGGAGTCTGAACTTCATTCTGTAGGAAATTGGCAGCCCTTAGAAGTTTTGAGCAGTCAGATGACAAGATCAGAGTAATATGGCTTTATTGTTCTCTACTTGTCATTGTATAAGCAGGAGCTGTCATTAGTGATTAAACGACCATCAAGTGAGATATCAAGCTTTAGAGAAAGTTGAAATGGCAGTTAACTTGTGGGGGTGTGAATACGTGTTTCTGTACTTGTGAATTTGAAGATTCGGGGAAGTCTCCCAGCCTTATGTCTTCATATCATCTTCTCTTTTTTTCCCCTCGTTTTTCTGACTATCAGGCTCTATGCCTTCCTCTTTTTTACTCGTAAGTGTTAATGTGTACATTAATATGTGTTACCAAAATCATCCTTGGGCAGAAGTCTAACCCCAAACCATATGTGGTGAGAAATGTTCCTCATTGGTCCCATATCCTGTCTATAGTGTTTTCCTGAAGCCTCACCTTCACTTAAAACACAGTTCTCTTCTGCTGCCCTCCCTCCGGCCTGGGTAAACTGTAGCACTTTAATGCATTTATTTATTTATGCAAAGTCTTCCCATCTTATATCCTTTGTGCAGCAAGACAGAATCCGTATCAGTGAAGTGACTTACATATTCAACTCTAATCCCTGGCACCTAGCTCCAGGACCTTGCTTGCCTTGCCCAGTGTATCATCAATGGACAAACAGATGATTAGAAGAAAGATAGGGGTGGAGGGAAAGAGAGAAAGGCAATTGTACTTTCTGGTAGAAAATCTATTACAAAAAAACCTGGCCCATCATTGCAGTTAGCATGAAGACCTGCTGGACTATAAATGCCATGAGGGCAAGGACCATGTCCTTACGACTTCTGTATCCCAGCTCAAGGCCTGGCACAAGAACAATGATGCATGAATATTTGTTGAAAGAAAGAACAAAGGAAGAATGAATGGTAACTACCCCTTTCCCATATCTATCAGGCATGGTAACCCATAGGCAGACACCTCCCAGCAGCAATCTTGTGGAATACCCTGTTCTTTTTGCCTTCTAGAAGAAGGTGACTACTGAGATGACTTTCAGGATCCAGATGATATAAATACCATGTTTCAAATACTATGTGTTGCTCTGAGGTTTGCACAACCATATTCTTGGTTCCTAAGAAGGAATGGGAATAAGCTAATAAAGCTCACCTCTCTTCCTAAATAAATCAAATTAGTCTAGCATCACTGCACTATAATTTTTTACCCTTTTAATATTTCAGAGAAATTCTAAGTTGCCTCTTATAATCAGTGTCTAAGTGTCTGAACATATTGCTACAGGGCTCGATTTTTAACCCAGTACTAATAAAGCATTGAGTTTTGGGTTGTTTTGTGCTTTGTTTTATTTTGTTTTGTTTTTCTTTCCTTTCTTTTTTTTTTATTTTTCTGCCAAATAATCTCAGCATGGATGAGTGGTTTTCTAGGTGCCTGAAGAGAAATATACTTTGGTTTTAGTCCTTCTATGGGAAAAATGTTACAGCATTATGCTTCAAGGTAGTTAGATAATGATAACAAAAGCAAATAATTATATATCACTTATGATGCGCTGGGCATTGTTTTAAATACCTTAAACATAATAACTCATTAATACTTAGAACAGGCCTATGAAAAAGATGCTTCTCTTATACTTCTTTTACAGATGAGGAAACTGAAGCACAGAAAGGTTAGGTTCATTGTCCAGGGTGACAGAGCTAATAAGGAGTAGGGCCAGCATGTGAAACCAACAGACCCTTCCTCTATACTGTTCAATACTGCTAGCACTTTTGTATGACTTTTGCTTTCTCAGTAACTTTCCCCCAGAAGCATTAACTTCATACTGATGTACTTGGCCTGCTTATGTCCAACATGTTTGGAGGGTGAAATTATTCATTTATTCAATGCATATTTATTGAATACTAGCTATGTGCCTGACATTGTTTTAGGAACTAGATATGCATCAGTGAACAAAAGACAAAGTCATTGATTTCATGAAGCTTACATTCTAGTTTAGGAAGAAAGACAAGAAACAAAAACAATACTGAAAGCAGAAGCAACATTACTAATCATCGGGGAAATGCAAATTACAACCACAAGGACATACCACACCTGTTCAAATGGCTATTATCAGGATGAAAGGTATCAAGTGTCGGTGAGGATGTAGAGAGAAGGGAACCCTTGTATACTGTTGGTAGGAATGTAAATTAGTATAGTCATTGTGGAAAACAGTATGGAGGATCCTCCAGAGATTAAAAACTATAGTACTATATGATCCAGCAATCCCACTACTGGGTATATTTCCAAAGGAAATGACATCAGTATGTTGAAGAGATATCTAAACACCCGTGTTCATTGTAGCATTATTCACAATAGCCAAGATATAGAATCAACCAAAGTGTCTATCAACAGATGAATGATTAAAGAAAACATGTGCAAAATGGAATATTATTCAGCCCTAAAAAAGAAGGAAATCTTGTCATTTGTGACAACATGGATGAACCTGGAGAACATTATATTAAGAAAAACAACTATCACGTGATTTCACTTATATATGGAATCTAAAAAAGTCGAACTCATAGAAGCAGAGAGAATGTTGGTCACCAGGGGTTGTAGGGGAGGGGTTGGAGGAGAGAGTTGGGAAATGGTGGTCAAAGGACACAAAATTTGAGTTAAACAGGAGGAATAAGTTCAAGAGATGTATTGTACCACATGGTGACTATAATGAATAACTATGTATTGCATACTTGAAAATTGCTAAGAGCAGATGATAAGTGTTCTCACCACAAAACAATAAGTATGTGAGATAATGCATATGTTAAATAGCTTGATTAGCATGCCATAATGTATACGTATTTCACAGCATCAAGTTGTATGTCAAAAAATATGTATTGATACAATTTTTATTTGTCAATTAAAAAACAAATAATAAATCTTTAAAAAATCAAATGTAGATGTATATTAGGTCAGAAGATAACAAATTTGATGGAGGAAAACCAAGAAAGAGAGAGGATAGGAGAGGTGGAGGCTGTCAGGGAGGGCCTCGCTGCGAAGGTGACATCCGGGTCAGGACTCGAAGGTAGGGATGAAGCGGGACGCGAAGAATCTTGGGGAAGAGCAAATCAGAGAAGGGAAACAGCGAGTGTGAGGGTCCTAGGGCAGGGGCTGCGGGAACATGGAGGAAGAGCAAGGATGCTGATATGGCAGGGGTGGAGTGAGAGCATGGTGGATAATGTGATTGGGAAAAAGAAAGAAAAAGCATGGCTTTTATAGTCACACAAACCTGTGCCTAAATATGATCTCAGCCGTTGGTTGTGTCATCTTGACAAGCTTCAGTTTTCTCCTCTACAAAATGGGAATACTAATTTGCTGTCAAGAACAAACGAGAAAGTGTAAGCCTGGCACAGAAATGGGCTTGCAGGTGCTCCCCGACAGTCCCCAGAGAGAGGCTCCATTTGCGCCATCCATGGAAATGTGTCACGGCCCAGCAGGCAGGAGCCTGTGGGCTCTGTTGTGTCCTGATGCCTGTCTGAGTGCCATGCCCCCAAACCTAAACCAGGCGTCTCATTTACCTTCTCATTTGTTTGCAACAGTCCACAGCAAAAGCTGGGGGCCGGGCCATGCTTCCAATAAGACTGTGCCACTGGCTGCCAAGTGAAGAACGACTTGAGCTGTTGCAAACAAACAAAGCAAAACAGTTTCCAAGATGTAGGCCTTTTGTTTGTGTGAGCAGGGACATGAGCAAACACCGGCCTGTTTCAGTTTGAAATAGCTTCTGGAGTAATTGCTGGCACTGCGTCCCCTAATTACATAATGTCTGTCTTCTTTGGCAGTGACCTTGGTATTGTCTTTGGTGTGAAAAAACATCAAGTCTGGGGCTCCACAAACTTAGCCTAATTAACTATTTTGTGTACCTACTTCTTAGAGCCATCCAACCTGATTTCTTTCCTTTGTTCTTTTCCTTTCTGGCTGTAAATATTTATTAATCAGTCCATAAAGTGTTCAGATAAACTTGTGAATGACAGATTTATTTGTTCCACAAATATTTCTTAAGTGCCAGTTCTGTGCCTAGGAGGGTGCTAGACCCTGGAGATGCAGAGAGCTGTATAAAACTGCCTGCCTTCAAGAAGGTTAGGAGAGACAGATGTATACGAAATCACAATGCAATAAGAAACAAGATATAGCTCAATACTAAAGACCATGACCTTTGGAATTAGATACACTGGGTTTGAATCCCTGGTTCCATTTTGTTTTGTGACATTGAGCAAGTTACTTAAATTCTCTATGGTTCACTTTTGTCATCTGTAAAAGAAGGACGTAATTCCTATCTCTTACGGTGGTCATATAGGTTGAGTTAGATAATATTTTTTAAACATTTGACACTGTACCTGGCATAGAGTAAGTGCTAAAACAAATTCTCTGATTGTTATTATTACTGGTGTTGTGATAGAGATGGGGACAGAGAGCCATGAGTGCCCAAGTCCTGAGGTACGGCGACACAGAGGAGTGGCTGCGCAGACTGGATGAAGACGATCAATGTGGCATTGCCAGATGGTCAAAGAGAAGGGAAGCATTCCAAATATATGGAAAAGCTGATAGAGGGATGGAGATGGGAATGTGTCATTTGCGTATTCAACAAATATTTATTGAGTTTCTACTATGTGCCAGGCATTGTTGTGAGTTTTAGAGATGTAGAGTGAAAAAGATAAGGTCTTGCCCCCATAACTTACATTCCTCCGGGGAAGACAAACAATAAACTTAGAAAAAATAAATAAATGAGGAAATGGATAAAGAAATCGTGTTGCAATTATGTCTATGAAGGAAATAGTGTGATATGAAATTGAGTGAGCATTTATGGAGGTGATATTATTTTGGGTATGATTAAGCTGAGCCCTAAAGGATGGAGCGAGGCTGTCATGGAAAGAGCTACTGCAGAGCATTTCAAGCACATGCAAAGGCTCAGAGGAGGGAAATGGCTCGCTGGGTTGAATCAACATCAAGGAGATCCACGTGCCTGCAACATCATGAGCCAGAAGAGTGAGTGGCATTGGTTACACCAGAGAGGTAGGCAGCAGCTTGTTTTTGTTTTGTTTTCTTATTTTATTCCATGGTCACTGTGGCTGCTGTGTGGAATATAGGTCATGAGGGTCTGGTGTTCAGAGGCTGTCCAGAAAGTATCCAGCCATATAACTGTTCTTGTTATATTAACAATGGCTGGATACTTTCTGGACAGCCCTTGTATAAGCAGAGGAACAGTTAGGGGCTATTGTGATCTTCCAGGCAAGAGATGGTCTTTGTCCTGCTTTTAAGAGGGGAGGCATGAGAGCCTGCCTGCTGAGCAGTGGTGATGGTCTGATAGAGGGAGATTGATGATTCAGGAGGGACAGGTTACGTCAAAGGAGTTGAAGTGAAGATAGATTTGGGAAGCTCAACCACTAGAGTGTGACAAGAGATTGGATAGGGGCAGAGAGAGGGTGGAAAAAGGGAAAAATCAAGGATGACTTCAAGTTGTTTTTCTTAAGCAAGAAAAAGGTACCATTTGCTGAGATGAGGAAGAGTGGGAGAAGAACTGGTCTGGGTGAGTATAAAGACCTTTACTGTAGATGTATTAAATTTGAGACACCAATTAGAAAAACAAATAATATCTAGAGCTCAGGGTCTGTGCTGGAAATATAAACTTGGGAATCATTAGCATTTAGATGGTACTTAAAGCCCTGGTGAGCTCACTCGAGGAGAACGTGTAGATAGAGAAGACACAAGAGCCTAGAGCCCAAGGGTTCAGAAGAGGAGGAGGAGCCAGCCAAGGAGACAGAGGAGGAGAGGCCAGTGAAGGGGAACCAGGAAGAATGCGACTGTGTAAGGCAAGAGAAGAGAGCAATGCAAGGAGGCAGTGGTCAGCTCCGGATGCCCACTGAGAGGTAACATGAGGGCAAAGGGGTGTTGGTTGGACTTGGAGGCATGGAAGGCACGGGTGACCTTGGGAGTGGTGCAGGTGGAAGCCACTTGGGCTGGGTTAATGATGTGAATGAGGAAGGGGACTGCACTTGTGTCTGTAGGGCTTTGTTTTAAAAACTCAGAAGCTAAAAAGGCAAAATACTATTATTTGTGAATTATAAAGATGGGTATATGAATGTTTGTCTCTATATTTCTGTTCCTTTTTCCCTTTCTGAAAAACAAAAAGAGTAGTGGAAGTGAGACTATGAAAGCAATGAGACGATTGTTGGAGAAATGTGGCTATAAATTTGCAGAGTTACGGAGCAGTAGAAGGGAGTTGATGTGGGAGTCAGGGGAGGTTTTTGTCATGCGTTTGTGGTTTTTGCTTTTAAGTGGGAGGTATGAAAGCATGTTTGGTGGATAACTGATGATGCAAAAGAGAGAGATTATGTGTAAAGAACTGAAGTCCTTGACAAGGGAGAACGGAGGGGACCCAAAGGGTGAGTGGTGGGGTTTGCCTTTGATCGGTGCAGGGACACGCCACCCTTGGGAGCAGGAGGAAAGGCAGCAAGTTCAGGTACAGAGAGTTGAGAATGGTCTTGTGGAATTGCTGTGGGAAGATAAGCAAATGTTGTGGTGACTCTGTCTTCAGTGAAGTATGAGGTGAGATCACCCACTGATGGGGTGAAGGTGCAAGCCGGTGTGTGGGAGATGCGAGGAGAAAGCAGACGGTGGGTGTGAGAGGTTGTCTCCACAAGTGAGGAAGTGAGCAGACTAGGGATGCGGGGAATGGAGTTGGGACTGGAATGTGCATTTCTCACTTCTGACCTAGGATGGCTTCTCTTCAACCACATTCTTCTTGTTCACCTCAGAATTTCGTTGTGTTCCAGGCATGGTCCTTTGACATCATAGGTCCACAGTGAAGTTTGCTAAGTGATTGTATGGGGCGGGGGAGGGGTGGCCATGCTATTTTAAGGAAATAGAAAGAGGAAAAGGAGTCTTAACAGAGCATGTGTCATAGGCCAGGCACTGTGCCAGGCACTTCATCTATAGTATCTTATGATGTGGTTTCAGCGATGAGAAAGCTGAGGATCAAAGAGTCTATATAATTTGTCCACAACCACTCAGTGTGTATGTGTATATATGTATGTGTATGTGTGTTTTATATATGTGCATACATATAGAAATGTGTTTTATATATGTGCATACATATATAAATGTGTTTTATATGTATGTGCATATATAAATGCACATATACATATATAAATATTCATACATACACATTTATACTCTAATAAGATTCCATCCCTGTCTCAAGGAATTTATAATCTGGCATTCTAGCCAAGGAGATATACTTCACATACAAATGAGTGGAGCAGACATCAGCAAACCACAGTCTGTGGGCCAAGTCTTGCCCACTACCTGCCTGTTTTTTGTAAATAAATTTCAATTGGAACACAGCCGTGCCCATTGGTTTACATATTGCTTTTGGCTGCTTTTGGACTACAGCAGCAGAGTTGAGTAGTTGCAACAGAGTTTGTGTGTCTTGCAGAGCCTGCAATATTTATGGCCCCTTTATAGAAAAATATTGCCAAGCCATAGAATAAAGTAGAAGGAAGAAGGTGCTAAGATTGAGAAGATGGAGCTATTTCTCTGGGTGGTGATCAAAGATTGCTTCAAGGAAGCAATGACATTTGAATTCCTTCTTGACAGATTCATTTCTTCACTCAACAAATATTTTTTAGCATCTCCTATGTGTCAGGCACTATTCTAGGTGCTGGGGGTACAACCATGAACAACATAGATGGAAGTCTCTGCCCTCGCTGGGAGGGGCATTTTGAGAGGTGGAAATGGAAGAAAAATCAGTGCTGTTGAAGCGGAACTGGAGCCAAGGCACAGTGGTTGGAATGTTCAGGGAGAGTTTCAGAAACAGGAAATAGTCCAGGTTGCCCCACAGGATGTGCAGGATGTGAGGAGCACAGTGATGAAGGACCAGACTCCACCATAGTGATTTTCAAAGTGTGGTCCTTAGACCATCATCACCCAGGGAGCTTGTTTTAAAAGCACATATTCTTGGGCCACAGTCCAGACCTACCAATTCCAAATCTTTGTAGGTGGGACACAGGAATTGTCCATATTTAACAAGTTCTTCAGATGATTCTTATTCTTACCATATTTTTGAATCATTATGGTAGAAGTTTACTGGAATCAGATTTAAAAATGTTTGTGTGGAAGGCCGCAATGTCAGTAGAGGGAAAGAGGCAGGGAGAAAGGGAGTGAAGACCCCACATTTAAGACAACTTAGAATCCACCAGTGGAATTCGGACTTCTCTGGGCACATCTGAGAAGCCAATGGATGAGGCCGTTTGTAAATGTGGAAGTCCATTTACAAAAGAGACTATGGAGCCTCCTAAGAGGGAGCTCAACCTGCAGGACAGAAGGAAGAAGGAGACTGGGCTGATGCAGATGCCCTCTTGTCAAAGGGAAGGATGACGCCAAGTGCATTTCAAGGAGAGCTGTCAGATGTGACTCACGGCTCAGGCCCTCATACTCTCATTTTCAAGTAAAGACGGATAGAGCCCATTCCCTATACGTGTAAATACTATTACTATCTTTGAGAGCTCCGTACTTAAGAGAGTTGAAGGGGAAACATAGAACATGCACTGAAATGGTGAAAATAAAAGGCAAAATTATCAGTGGAGGTAATTAGGTGGGGCTGAGTGGTTAAGGAATAACCTTGTGGTTAGGTGGGACATCACCGTTAATGGCCAGCAGAGAGGAGTAAATTTGTATATCCAAGCCAAAGAAACCACTTGAGCAGAGGCCCATAATCAGAGACGGCACAATCGTGCAGTAATAAGTGGCCCAATTTGGCTGGAATAGGAAATTCATGTAGCGTAGTAATAGGAGATGAGTCTGGAAAGGTTGTTTAGGGCCAGATGGTGAAGGGCCTTGAACGCTAAGCTAAGGACCTTGGCGTTTATCCTGGAGGCAGTGGGGAGCCATTTAAGTTTTTTAGCAGTGGGGTTACATGATTACAGCTGCACTTCAGGGAAATTAAACCAGTGGAAGGATGGAAGATAGATTATAGATGAGAGAGACTGGAGGTGAGGAGACTAATTAGGAGATCGTTGAAAAGGCCTGAGTGAGAAATAATGAGGACCTGAATAAGGTAGAAGCAGTGGGAATGGAGGGGAGAAGGAAGGAGGTTTTGAGAAAAAGCAGATCGAATCTACAGGAATTGGCAATTGAATAAAGAAATGGAGTGTTTCAAAGGGATGAATCCAGGATGAATCTGAAGTTTCCCACCTGGATAACCGCAGAGACATTGGAGCAATTTACAGAAATTGGGAGAACAGGGATGGATAAGTGGGAAAAGGTGTGGAGCCTGTTGGTTTGAAATGCAAGAGGGACCGCTGAGCGAGTGGTTAAAATGGCAAGAACTCCAGGAGGTCGACCATGGCACAGTGGGCAGATGCAGGCATCCCCATCCTTTGTGGCCAAGCGCAAGGCCACATGGACCATTGATTGGACCCAGTGTAGTAATTCACATGCTTTTATTCTTCCTCCCTGCATACACAGACTCATATGCTGATTCAATAAACATACGCTGGAAACGAAATCAGGTTACATATGTATGTATAGAGTCTAGTTTTTTCCCTTCACCCCATGTGGTAAAACTCCTGCCAGGAGTCCAGAAAATATGAAAGAAAAAAAAAAAACACCCTGATGATAAAACAGTGTGAATCTACCAAGGAAGAATAAGTAAAACTGATTAGGAAACTGATTTCTTTTCCAAGTTTCATTTTTAAATGCTTAAAAAAATGATCAATTCATCAATGGAGAGTATAAATAAAGCTAGATATTGATGTAAAAATTTTTCCCATTTCTTCCCTTTTTCTTCTTTTATTTATTAACAATGCAATGCAAAATCAAACCATTTCAACTGCCCTGCTGGGCTCAGGAGGACTCTGGCACATCAAGAAGGGCTTCTTCTAAGGAAAAGTTACCAAGCCAAAAATGCAGTGAAAGGCCTCTCTTCAGCAAAAACAGAGTAGAAAATGAAATATTGTTCTAAGGTTTATTTCTTAGAGTGGAAAAGGAAGTTGTTTAAGAAATTAAGTAGTCATTTTAAAGCAAAAACTTTGAAATGAGGACATTAGTTAGTCAAGAAATCTAGAAGTATAAGATTTATGGAAGGAAATCAAAAGTATGTGAATATCTAATATCTAAACACTTACCTCCCCACCCCCATCTTCCACAGGGACATGGGCTGCCTTCTCTCACCAATTGACCCCAGGGAGAATCCTTCCCGTCATAGAGTGTAGTAGAATGTTATCACATGATCATGAATTTTGAAGGCAGTTACTCCCAGGTTTGAATCCTGGGTCTGAGATTTATTAGCTATGTGACTTGAGGCAAATATCTTAATTTCCGTGAGACCCAATATTCTCATCTGTTGCTGTGAGAATTAAATGAGGTAATGAGTGGAAAGCACCCTGCAGAGTGCCTGATATGCAATGGATACCTTTTTAAAAAAGTAATAAACTTTGTATTTTAAAATAGTTTTATATTTACAGAAAAATGGCAAAGAATATACAGAGGAACCCATATAAGCCACACGCAGTTTCCCCTAGTATTAATATTTTACATTAGTATGGTACTTTTGTCACAACAAACCAGTATTGATACATTCTTATTAACTAAAGTCCATACTTTACTTGGATCTCCTTAGTTTTTACCCAATGCCATTTTTCTGTCTTAGGATCCTATCCAGAGGATGTTGCGTTTAATCATTGTGTCTCCGTAAGCTCCTCTTGGCTGTGACAATGTCTTAGGTATTCCTTGTTTTTGATGTTCTTAACAGTTCAGAGGAGTTCTGGGCAGGTATTTTAGGGAATATCCTTCAACTGAGATTTGCCTGATAACTTTTATCTTGATTAGATTGGGGTTATAGGTTTGGGGAAGGAAGTCCACAAAAGTAAAGAACAATTTTAGTGACTTCTCACTGTTGATGTTGACCTTGATCACCTGACGAAGGTAGTATTTGTCAGTTTTCCCCACTCTAACGTAACTGTGTCCGTCCCCTTTCCACGTTGTACACTTTGGAAGGATGTCACCCTGCCCAGCCTACACTTAAGGAGTAGGGAGTTTTGCTCTACGTCTTTGAGGGTAAAGTATTTACATAAATTATTTGAAATTCTTCTGCATAGGAAATTTGTCTAGTCTCTTTCATTTATTTATGTATTCAATCACTAATTTATATCAGTATGGACTCATGGATATTGATTTTATACTTTGTGTTATAATCTAATACTATTTTATTTATTTTGTTCTCAAATTGTTGCAATAGTTACCATTGGAAGCTCTTTAAGTTGGCTTCTGTCTCCCTTTGACATATCCCATCATTGTGTGTGTGTGTGTGTGTGTGTTACTTTGTTTTAACACCTCCTTCCTTTCTAGCACTATAAGATGCCCCAGGCTCGTCTTGTATATTGCATGCCCCAGACTTAGAATTAGCCATTTTTCCAAGGAATCCTGGTTACTTGTTATTCAAATGGAAATTTTCTAATGTCACTGCCCCCCTTACTTTAAGGACACATAATGAAGATGCTAGGAATGTATTATGGATTTGTTAAACAACGTTGACAGTATAGACAATTTGGTGTCTCAACATAAGCAAATATTTACTTTTAACACCTCCTATGTGCCAGATGTAGTGCAGGCTTCCAAAGATATTAAGTTGATACAGGACATTTATTGAGAGCTTCCTACATGCACTGTTCTAAGCACGTTACATTAATTCGTTTAACAGTTCTGAGGGAAGATCCTATCATCATTCCCATTTTATAGGCCACTATGACAAGATCCCCCTGCCAACCAGGAGCTCACCTTTTCGTAGACAAAATAGACAAGCAGAGGGTACTAAGAGCAGGAAAGAGAGGAACCCAATTCAGTGGTGGGATTAGGGAGGACTTCCTAGGTGTGGTGATGTCTGAGCTGAATCCTGGTGGATGAAAAGGAATTATGGGCAGAATGTACGGGGTAGCATTACAGGAAGAAAAAAAAGACCTTGTGTAAATACACCCAAAAGTGAAATCACCTACCAGGTAAGCAGTGAGATATTGTCAGGCAGGGAATGAGGAAAATTGAGGTTGACAAGGAAGACAAGGGGCTCGGGCTTAGAGTGTGTGTCTGCTCTGCTAGGAACCTTGAACCCCCTTGTAAATGACAGGGAAGAGGGAGTAATGTTCTGAAATCTGAGCTGTAGGCAGATCATTCTGACACAGTGCAGATGACAGATGGGACGTACAAGATGAGGCCATAAGACTAGTTAGCGGGGAATAGCAAAGATCCAGGGGAGAGATTTCAGAGGCCTAAACTAGGGCAGAAGCAGTTCAAATTAGAGAAATTCATGTGTATTAAATTGGCAGGACATGAAAATTGAGAAACAACAAGGCTATTGCATTTCTTTTCTTTCTAGAATGTATAGTCTCAGTCCCAGGGCAATAAAAGAGAAGGGACTTAAGGAGAATATTCTAAGGAGAAGTTCATAAATATGACTACAGCATCTTATGATGTGAACCTTGGGAACCTGAGTTTGCCAGAAAAGAAGCAAAGATAGGAGAACCTTAATATGCAGTATAATTGTAGCGTCATTCATCTATAAGAGTAAACAAATGCAGTTTGGAGTCAAGCCAACCAAAGTTGAATTCTGCCTCCTCTGCTTAGCTGCGTTATCTTGCCTAAGTCTTTCTGAGTCTGAGATTCCTCATTTTTAAAGTGGGAAAAACTGGTAATAGCAACCTCACAAGGTTGTTATGAGGACAAGAGTTAATGCGCATGATGCTTTGGACACATAGGTATGTGCCACCTATTATTATGAGTTTCAAATTTCCAGGGTTTTATTGTTTACTTTCTCATAAATTTCACTTAATCTCTTGGCTACCTTATAAAGCCAAATTTTAACATTCCCTCTTCAGAGAAACAAACTTAGACACAGAGAAGTAACAGAATTTTCCCCAAATTTAAGAGTTCCCAAAACAGGTTTTTGGACTCTAAGATCAGAACCTCTCCACTACATGTCGTCAGAAAGAAACTTGTTAAATATGAAGCTAGTCGTCAATTACTTTGCTTATTCATTTAATGAATATTCATTTACAGTGCTATTCTATGGCAAACATTATTATGTATGATCAGGATATAGCAGAACCCAAATACACACAGCTCCCACCTCATGGACTTAACAGTATAGTTGGAGAGATATACAAACAAAAAAACAAACAAATGGATAAAAGTAAAATGTGATATTGGAGATGGCTAAGTGATATGAAAAGAATTAAGCTGGAATGTGCCTAACCTGCAACATATTCTTTATTGACCCTGCTTCCACTATTTTGCCCAGATTGAATTTCCCACAATTGACTGTCTTATTGTATTGGGTTTCTTTCGTCTTAATACCTGTGTTCTCCGCTAGTACTGTGGACAGAGAAGAGGGGTGAGGATAGGCGGTTAGGCAGAACAGTATAAATACAGGCAACAATCTTTCCTAAAAACACTAACAAAATCTTTATCTCAATGTGGGGTCCTAATGCTTTAAAAATCACTTATGTTTGTTGGCTTGGGTGAAGAGAGGAGGCTAAAATACAATTATAAGAAACAAACTAGGAGGAAAACAAGTTAAAAGACATAACTGATTCCACCATTAATGGCCTTTGAAATGTTTTGTTGTCATTTCTCCAGTCATTTTCTCTGTCACTTTATGAGAATTTATTTTATATAAAATTTTTCAAACTGCTCTCACTAAGCATTATAACACAAGCACATTCCCGTGTCACCAAAAACTCTTCTCAAACATAATTTGTAATATTTGCATTATATTCTATTGTATGAATATGACATCATTTACTTAACCATTTTACTATTGTTTAATGTTCAGGTTGTTTCCAATCTATTGCTGTATCTAAATGGTTTAAAACAACATTTATTTATTTCTCAAGCTTCTTTTTTTTTTTT
>VBSM01000529.1:40491133-40558128 GCA_008086735.1 Cheirogaleus medius | reverse complement strand
CAGCCTCCCAGAGTGCTAGGATTACAGGTGTGAGCCACCACACCTGGCCAATTCCTCAAGCTTCTGATGTGTAGTTGGGGGGAGGGGGTTCTGCTTATGTAACCTGGGCTCACTCAAGCAGGTGTTTTCAGCTGGAGGGTCAGCTGAGTTGGGAGGTCTAAGATGGCCACATTTACTTGTCTGGCATTTGGCACTGACTGCCCCAGGGGTTGGTGGGACAGGATCTGTTTTCCCTGATACCTTTCATCCTCCAGTAAGCTAGACTGGGTTTCTCACAGAGAGGTCTCAAGACAGCATTCCAGGATGGCCAAAAAAAACTCCAAAACCTCTGGGAGTCTAGGCTCTAAAACTAGTAAAGCATTACTCCTACCACATTCTTTTGGTCAAAACAAGTCACAAGACCAGTCCAACATCAAGGGATAAGAAATAGACTTTACCTGTGGATAGCAGGAGCATCAAAGTCACATTAGGAAGGGGCATGCCATCCCTGCCAGCATGTGAGGGCTCCGGAGCTGTTTGTCAACCACAAGGGGTTACTACACAATATGCTCCAGTGAACATTATCATAACTTGAGCTTTATGTTTTAGAGACTGAAACATTATTTCTTTTGAATCAATCCCTGAAATTTGATTTACCAGGCAAAAAGATAGATGAATTTTTAAGGCTCTAGATATTAATACAAAGGTTCTTACTACTTTCCAGAATGTTCTTAGATGACCCCCTCACCATCCCTGCTTTCTAAGACAGAGGAAATTCAATTGGCCAACTCCAAATAAAAAGGTTAGTTCTAATGTCCTATTAGAATTTAAAGCAGGATTTTTTGTTTCCTAAAGGTATATAATATAGCAGCTCAGCAGCAATGTGTTGCGTTTTTCTACGTCTGATTAAGAATAACGTTCTCTTTGGCATAAATGAAATCTTGAGTGAGGAGTTGGAGGCAGACCAGATTTCAGATCCATCTACCAAACAAATCCCTTGTGATTTGAATGTATGAATTTGTTGAGATTTCTTGATGGCTAACAATATGCCTTCATGTTAGCAACGACAAAAAAACTAATAGCTGGGCATGGTATTAAAAAAAGGCCTCCTTTTCATGTAATTGAATTCTTCAATCTTGCACTGCATTCATTGAGAAGAACTCTTGGGATGAATTTCTTTGAAATCTCTGCTACTGATTTTATTTTCTGATATGTTGACCTTCTTCATCTCGAGACATGTTGCAAGATTGGCAGGCTTCGTCTTCTGTGCATCAGATATAGTGAAAGCTGTGTTAAGGCTCCTGCCATTGAAATTTATTCAGTGTGGATGCTAATGAAGAATTTTAAAACGATCGAGTCTGGTTATTCCTCTTTTTCTCGTTTCTCTGGAAGGGGCAGAAATAGCAAAGAGAACTAAAAACTAATGACCACATCTCTCGTTCAGAAATTAGTCTGGTTTTCAGCTCACTCTGTTCTATTCTGAGGAGCAAACTATAAATCTGTATCAAGGATGGTGGTAATTATTATTTTTATTATTAGAGATGGAATGGATAAATATCTTGCTGGTAATTGCTCTGTCTAAATGTCCTCCACATACATCAGTGTATACAGTGTATATATTTACCATTTATCAGACATCTGCAATGTGAGAAACACCAAGCTAGGCATTGGCAATGCAGATATGGATTAGTTATGGTCCCTTCCTTCAAAACAGCTCACAATCAAGAATGGAAGGTGGACATGAACAAACTGACCCAGGTAAGCATAAAATTCCTAGTATCTCACCTGGAAAAGTACTTGAATAAATGAAAGAGGAAGTGTCTTCCATCTAACCAGTAAGCATAATGAGAAATACATTCTTTATTCAACACATTGTCCCTACGTTAGACTAGAATCACCTGAGAGGCCTTCATTTTAGTAACACATTTGCCACAACCTTTAAATCCATTGCCTCCCTGGTTTTTCATTGCATGCATCTAGACAAACACCAATCCTGAATCAACCCAGTCAATCTTTTCCTTGGTGTTTTTGCCTGCCCAGGTGACTGTAGGGTCACTTCAGTGGGCAGAGTGGCATGACCACCAATCTCAAAAGCACCCACATCCCACTCAGTCCCTTCGTTCAACTTACTGTCTCTCTCTGCAATAAGTTTCCAACTTTGTCCATTCTCCTCAACCCCTGGCTCCTTCCCATCCTCCCTCCCTCACCTCTGACTCTGAGCACACGGTTCTGCCTATTTTACATGCTAAGCAAATCTGTGAGATAAGAACCCCTTCACCTTCCTCCCATGAAAGATATAAACCTGAGTGCATCTGCCCCCTTTTCCTCCTCTTACGGCAGGAGAGAGTGGTCCTAGTTCCTTTGCCAAGGCCAGCTCCTTTGCATAGGCTTTGAAACGTGTCCTTTGGAACAATCTTCCCTCCTGTCATCAGTAAACATACCCGAGTCACTTCAGTCTTGAGTCAATAACTAAATAACCTTCCAGGGACCTTCCCCCATATCCCCCACCAACTATAACATTTCTCCTTTATCTTTCCTAACTACATAGCTATTTTTAAAAGGTCTGCCTTTTATTGCTGTCCCCATTACAATTCTTGTTGTTCTGCCCCTTGGCCTCTTCTACTCTGGTTTATTTTTGCACCATTCCACTTGAACAGCCTGCGCTAGAGTCACCACATGATCCTGATGTCCTCAAGCTCAGATGCCAGTCTCAGTACCCACCTTCCTTGACCGCCCTGTCGTGGTTGGCGTTGTTGACCACTCCCTTTGCCATAAGAAACTCTCCCCCTCCTCCACCTCAAGCAGACATGTTTCTCCTGGTTTGCTCATTCATCTCTGCCATTCCTCTGTGCCCTTTTGGGTCTATCCTTTTCTGCCCGGCCATTAAATGATGGGTTTTCTTAAGTTTCCACCAAGTGCCTCTTCTCATCATCCACTCCCTCTTCAGACTTTCCACGCCTACAACCTTGAGTACCATTGAAGACTGCCCAGATATCATCTGCAGGGCAGAGCTGTCCTGAGCTCCAGACCCATATTTCTTGCTGTCTATTACATATCTGCACCTAGATAGTTCCAAAGCACCTCAAATCCAGCATATCTAACATAGGATTGATAATCTGTTCTTTTTCCAGGAGTCTCCATCTCTCTCCAATTGCAAAAGTTAAAAAAAAAATATCTAGAAGTTATCCTTGACACATTTTCTTCCCCAATCCCCATCTGATCCCCAACCACATCCTATGAATTCTGACTGTAAGATCACTTGATCTGTCCATGTCCTTCTACTTACACTGTCTCCTCCCTAGTACAGACTGCTGTCACTTCCCCTCTGGGACTATTGCAAGGGGCTCCTGACTGGTAATTCTGATTTCTCCCATACTCTCTTGCAGGTCATTCTCCATACGATAGCCAAAGTGATCATTTTAAAGCAAAGTGATCATTTTAAAATATAGACTCGGTTGTATCACCTCTCTGATAAAATCCTCCAATGGCTTCACATGGCCCACAGAATAAAGGCCAAACCTTTAACATGTCCTAAAAAGCCTTGCATGGTCTGACTTGTGTCTTGTTTCCCATCCCTCTGACAGCTGTCCTCTGTCATTACCCCTTCTTGCCACAAGAATGTAAGCTCGTGTTTCCTCATTGGGATACTTGTCTTCTACTCTTTACCTAGTTTATACTCTCTTGTCCATCAGACATGGCACAGAAATTTACTTCCTTGGGGGAATCTTCCCAGAATCTCAAGACTAGTTCAATTCTTCTGATGACAACTCTATGGTGCCATATACTTCCATGATTATTTGATCAATGTCTGTGTCTGTCCCTAGACTAGAAACTCCAAAAAGGTGAAGGGGAATGGTTTTTTGACTCACTATTGTTTTCTCAGTGCTATCCCAGTGCTGGGAATATAGTTAACATTTCACAAATTTTTTTCATTGAGCACTTAACTATGCACCAGGCACTGTTCTGGTGCGAACACAATGATAAACAGAACAAACCTGGTCACTGTCTCCATGAAACCTGCATCATAGTGGAAAGGAAATAAAATTAAACAAGTAAATACATATATAATATTAGGAAGTAATAAGTGTTCTAAAAAGAACATCAGAGCAAGGGAATTGGAAATGGTAGACAGTGGTGCATTTGGGGCTTTTTTATTTAGGGGCTAAAGGGCTACTTTGGGTAGATAAGGGCTTTCTGAGGAGGTGACAATTGCGTAGAGACTTGAATTAGTGAGAAAGCAGATGAGGGAAGAATTGGGAGAACCGCTTTCTGGACAGTGAAGCCAAGTACATAGGGGAATGAGCCTGGCATGTTTAAGGGGCAGCTAAAAGGTCAGTGTGGACTGAGAGGGGCATCATGCCAGGAGAAGAAGAGGGTGGAGAGGAGGACAGGAGCAGACCACACAGGACCACATGAGGACTCACACTTCGGAGCTGGCCACCATGTCATGGGAAAAATACTGAAACGTTTGTTTTATTCAGCGTCCGGATCTCTGGGCTCCAATCCCAGTTCTGCCACCAGCAGCTGAGTGTGCCGAAAGCAAATCACTTTCTCTCTCTGTTCCTCGGTTTCCTTATGTGATGAGTGAGTGTGTGAAACTCGATTATCTCTAATGTTCTTTCCAGGTCTAAAATTCATTTTTATATGAATGAGACTTGATAAGAAGAACTGGATTAAAGGTCCTAGTCTGCAACTGTGATTTTGTGCAAGGTACTTTTTCTCCCTGAGTCTATTTTAGTGTTTGAAAAATAGGAATAGAAGAAAGAGCCTCCCCTCAGGATGGACATGCCAGTCAGAAAATATGATGGCCTTGGAAGCACTTTATTAATATAAATTGTAATATGCTTTATAAACCTGTAGCTAAATCTTATTGAGAATTTATAGCATACCAGGCACTGTTGTAGGTTCTGTGTCTGTACTAGTTCATCCTCACAGCAATCTCAAGAGGGAAGTCTGCTTAACGCAGACCAAGAGAGAGCAAAAGTCTCTTGGCAGAGAGATGTAGTCAAATGGTAGAGTTAGTTTTGCATCTAGATCTGGTTGGCTTCAAGGCTTGAAGGCTCCTTATTAGAACACAAAGTCAATGTACGTGTGCAGGAGGGGGGCGGTGAGGAGTGGTTTGAGATCCCAGTCCCAGGGGCACAGTTGATGTAAAGGAAATTTACCTAACTATAATGCCATATTTCTAGTGTAAATAAAACTGCTGAACATCATCTATATCATAATGACATTTTCTCAAATTCTTATAAAAGATATAAAAATGTTACAGAACAGAGTCCATCATAGTATAGTAGTCATTCCTTTTTACATTTGTTCACTCATCTATTGGGCACCTACTATGTGCCAGGTCCTGAACACAGACAGAAATAGAAAAGACTCTTATGATCTCAAGGAGCATACAGTTTCAAAAGCAAATATGGGGATAAAGATGATATTGCACTAAGACAGTTGGTATAAGCAGAACCAAATGCCGTGAGCACTGAGGAGAAGGTGTATAAATCAGAAGGGCCTTGCACAAGAGGCGGTGCTCAGAGTTCAGTTCATACTTAAGATATGCACGCACTGGCACCGAGGAAAGCAGGGTTATCATCGCTCTTGCTTTGGGCCCTATACCATATTTTGTAAACCCTAACATGCATATTTATCCCACGTTTTAATATCTGAGAAATGAGTACATATTCCAGAATTGCTGACATCTTATAATCCCTGCTGGCTAGCAGTCAGTCCTCGTGACCTGTGCTCACACACTTGGTCAGAGCTACACATACCACCATCACTTTCAGTGAGTTATGCACCTTGCTGTTACTCCAAGTGCTGAGTTTGAGTGGCAGTTAAAGGATCTTCCAAAAGATTATGCTGTGATTCAGCTCTGAAATGAAAAGTTATGTGTGCTCAGAAAAGCATGGAAACAAAGCAGCATGATATTAGGACACAAATGCATCTAAGAGATTTCTCACTAAGTATAAAATAAAAATTCTAAGTGACAGGAAAGTATTGTCATAACTTTTCATTGGCAGCATCTTTTTTCCTAGTGGTACATAAAATAATAGTACACCTTATAACTGATGCCTCTTAGTTTAGGTGAGATGTTGCATTCCAATCAATCTAGGCAAATCTTTTATTTTCGGAAGCTGTATTAACTCATATTGAGTTTTGGGCCCACTTTATATAATCCAAGCCAGTTTTGTGAACTCTTGCCATCGTATCCTTCTGCGATGGATTCTGGACCTTACCTTTTCTTCCTAGAGAAATGGCACTGCGTTAAACTGAGCTCAACATTTCAGGCTGTTAAGAATGACTCAAATTGTGATTCAGTGATCCCATATATTAGCCATAGCTTGTGTCATCTGTGTTGACGGTTCCTGGTCATCTAAGGATGATCTTATTATCTAAGCATGTTATATATAAGGAATTTCACAGCTGAAGCGAGGTACAGAATGACCTACTCTAAACCAAGAGCGATTAACAAGTTTGGAGCATGGCCAAACTCGAGAACAAGGTTGTTATTGGCATGATTTTAATCATGATAGACAATTAGCCAAGCTTAATTATATTGAGACGGAAAACCAGAGTGAGTGGCAGTAATGAATTTCTCCGGGAATTCTCTCGTGTCTCCAACTCAAACTGGCTGACCTATAAAGGGTGCAAAATGATAAAAGATGTTTGCCCACACGTGCAAGCTGTGTTTACCTCGAGGAGCAGCCTGTGTGGGAAAGGGTTCTGAAGAACTCTCCCTTCTGTGGGGACTCATCGCAGGACACAAATGGGATTCTCCAGTTCCACCGGCACTTTTTGCTCCAGGAAGGAGATGCAGAAGAGAGGAAACATCTTTAAGCCGAACGTGGGCACATTAAATGTTAATGTGATTATGCAGCTGGGGATTCTTTAAATGTCGCCCGTGGCTGAAGAATTACTGTAGTTGTGTGTTAGCACTTTTTGGTGTTATGAAGGCTTCATATTTTCACTGATTGTGTGTGAAGCCCAAACAGAACACCCTAAAACTTCAATAGAATCAGAAAGTGATTAGAATGTAAAAAAAAAAATTAACAATTTGATGCCTCTAGGTTTAGAAATGAAATTTAAAAGGAAACTCTCCTTAAGTCGCTAGTCTCTTTTTCCATTATGGATAGTATGGATTTTAATTGACTTATTATAATTGAAATATAGAAGAAAGAAAAGTTCTGGGGAATGATTGAAATGCCTGTAGTTCATATAGTTCTTCAGAGTTCACAGAGCTTACTGGTGTTTAATCCTTACTCCGGACACACGCACACCCAGCCCTGAGAAGAATAACCTGTTGTCTCATATCAAAGATGAAGAAGCCACGCTCCAGAGTTTGTGACTTATCTAAGTGAAATGACAGAAATGCACACAAGGCCTCTGATCGCAAGACCATGTTCTTGCCAGTGGAAAAACCAAAATTAAATAAATAAATAAAGATACCTTTAAGCTGAAGTTTGAGATTGGCCTTTCCGGTGTGGTGGACATCCCCGTGGGAGAGCAGAGTCAATCTGAGCTGTGAACGCCTCAGCCTGCCCGCCTGCCTCCCCCTCCCCTTCCTCCTTCTCTTTCTTCCTTCCCTCATCTTTCACTCTCGTCCTTCCTTCCATGGAATACTTTTACTAAATATCTCCTGTATTTCCAGGAACAGTACTTGGTGTTGGGAATGCACAGAAAAATACGATACATAATTCTATCCTGTACACCTGCGTTCATAGCAGCATTATTCGCAATATCCCAAAGGTGGAAGCCACCTAAGTGTCCATGGACGGATAACTAGATAAACAAAATGTGGTCTATGCTTACAACCAAATACTATTCGACCTTAAAGAGGAAGGAGATTTTGACACATGCTACATACATAGAGGAAGCTCAAAGAAATTATGCTAAGTTCCATTTACATGCAATACCGAGAGTAGTAAATTCATAGAGACAGAAAGTGGAACGGGAGTTGCCAGGGGCTGGGGGAGAAGCAAATGACGAGTTAGTGTTTAATGGAGGCAGAGTTTCAGTTTGAGAAGATGAAAAAGTTCTGGAGAGAATGGTAGTGATGGTTGCACAATAATGTGAATATATTTAATGCCACTGAACTGTACATTTAAAAATGGTTAAAATGATAAATTTGTATAATGTGTATTTTCCAACAAAAAAATAAATTCGAGCCTTTCCCTTTGGTGAGCACAGGGGGAGAAGGGGAGGCGGGCTGCAGCGTGACATGTGCTCCGAGTGGAATCACAGGGAGCTCAGGGCATAGAAAAGAGCTCATGGCCCAGCCCACATGCACGGAAGATGTCTGAATTAAGTCTATAAGAAATTCAAATTTTGGGGGGAGGCAGAGTCAGAAGGATGGCTTGAGCCTGGGAGTTTGAGGTTGCAGTGAGTTATGATGAAACCACTGCACTCTAGCCCAGGGAACAGAGTAAGACCCTGTCTCAAAACAAAAAAAGAAAATAAAAAAAGGAAAAAAAGAAATTTGAATTTCTGCAAGCAAAGTTGAGGGACAAAGGTGGATAATTATTTCACACAAAGAGAGCTGCAAGTGCAGAGACAGTGAGGCTTGAGAAAGCATGGTGTGGTTAAGGAGATGCAAGAAGTCCCTTGCGGCTGGAGCCCAGAGCTCAAGGACATCTAGCTAATATGCAGTCCAGAGAGTTCAAGTAGGGTCAAGTAGGGTCAAGTTTGCCCAGTAGGGTCAAAGCCATGTTTGAAACCTGGATCTTTCTGTTTTAAAAATTCATTCTTTTTTCGCTACCCTAGTCTCTAGAGCTCTGCTGTCAAATATCAAATATAGTGATTATTTAAATTTAAATCTAATTCATTCAAATTAAATAAAATTAATAATTTAGTTTCTCAGTTACACTAGCCCCATTTCAAGTGTGGCTAGTGACTACCAATATGGACAGCTCAAATATAGAATATTTCCATCATCACGGCAAGTTCTACTGAACAGATCTGTTCTAGAGTTTGCAGCGTAATTCTGTTGCTATTAATCTATTTGTCTATTTGAGAATCACACAAGATCCTGACATTATTATTCCCATTTTGTAGAAAAGGAAACTGCAGCTTAGAAAATCTGAGTAAGTTGCTGATGGTTTCACAGCTATTTAACAGTGATGCTGGAACACACATTCCCAAGCCCCTGAATCCAGATTCAGTACACTGTTCATCAATCCAGAGCCTCCCCCTGCCTTCAACTTCTGCTTTGCTCCTGCTCTACATTCAGATCATTCTTCTTAAAAGACCACTTTTCAGCAGATTATGAACATGGCTTTTCTTCATCAGCTGGAGAAAACATGGATCCCTTTGTTTGACACCAAGGCCTTCTGCAAATTGGAATAAATATTAAATACACTTTGCAGTTTCTTCTTCTTCCCTTATGTTTTCCAACACTCATTATCTGCTCCGGGAGCAGAATATGTCAGACACATTCTGAGCCTTTGCTGTTCCTGATGCCTCTTCCTGGACTACGTCCCCCTCTTTTGTGGTACTGGAATCTCACTTAACATTCAAGTTCTGGTTCATGACCCACCTACCTGGAAAGTCTTCCTTGACCAATCTGAGCTGTAAAGAGCTTCTTTTCTTGTCTTTCCTAGAAGCCAGGATGCAGCTCCTATAGTACATGGGAAACCACTCCTCTGCATCAACAGAGGCCGCTCTTCTCCTTGTACTAGTAAAAACCCTTGGCATTGCCCAAGTGAATCTCACATAGACCATTTTCTTCATCTTGGTAAACCACTGGTGCCGGTGTAGACGCTCCTTGGTAGCTGTACTCAGCTCTGCTGCTATGACTTGTTGAATTCACTTTATCCACATTTTACTTGACTTCAGCTCCCCCTACTATGTGACAGCCATTGTATTGGGCACATTTACTTTTTGTTTCATTTTTGTACTCTACCAACGCTATAAAAAAGATAATTATTATCCCTACCTTGCCCAAGGAGTAACTGGGGCTCCATGAGGATAGATGAGTTACAAATTAACAGAGATACAAAGTAACAGAGTCAAAAATTCAACCTGTGACCATCTGGACCCAAAGCCTGTGCTGTTTTGCTTGTTACAGTACAAGTCTCTCTGCACATAGTGAGAGATTTCAGGTTAATTAAAGTGAGTGTGTGGAAGCTGTGTCCTTCTCAGCTCTAGAAAATTCCTACCTATATATTATATTCGACGTATACTAAATAAAAATCTATTGTGGTTGTTATTCCAAAACTCTACAAGTTCCACTTATATCAACTTTCCACCTTGGACATGGCATCAGATTTGAAATAATATGAAGGGTGTATGCATTTCAAGGCCCTGGACTTGTTTTGAAAATTCATAACTCATCATTTAGACACCAGCCAAATAGCAGTAGTTATGGAACTTGACTTTTTGTTAAATAACGTTTTCTATCAGAAACGTGGTGACTTCTCCAGTCATTATTAATGGGTTCTCTAGTTCGAAAGCCGAAACAAAAATAAATGTTCTACTACATAACATGAGAGGTTAGGTTGCAGAAAACAATCACTTGGGAAATTTATGGATTTATTTTTTTTAATTTTATAAAAATCCTAGAGAACTAAAAAGTTCAACAAGCTCAAGCATTTCCATATATTAAAATGAAAACTACATATTAAAATGAAAACATGGAAGATTACTGTATGGAAGTATGATCACTAAATTATAATTATTGCTGCAACATAGTAAATAATAAAGTGAGCACTGAAACAAGAATCAGAAAGGCTAAGTCCTGATTTTAGACCTTCCACTAGCTAATCTTGAAATTGTTACTTAACTTACCTAGAGCCCAGTTCCCTCTTCTAGAGCACAGTAATTTTAGTTAAGTAAATGAGTAAATTAAGAAATAAAGTTCTTATGTCTTAGTCCATTCAGGGTGCTGTAATAAAATACCATAAATGGGCAACTTATTAACAACAGAAATTTCTTTCTCGCAGTTCTGGAGGCTGGGAAGTCCAAGATAAAAACGCCAGCAGATTTAGTGTCTGGTGAGGGCTACTCTCTGGTTCATAGATGGCAACTTCTTGTTGTGTCCTCACATGGTGAAAGGGGCAAGGCAGATCTTTGGGTCCACTTTTATAAGGGCACCAATCCCATTCATGAGGGCCCACCCTTGTGACCTAATCACACACCAAAGGCACCTCCTCCCAAATCCATCACATTGGTGATTAGGTTTCAACATATGAATTTGGGAGCAGGGGCACAGATATTCAAACATTAGCATGTTGGGTAAGATAGTCTCTGAAATTTCTTCTACACTAATAGTTTATGAGTCAGACCTTAAATTTAGCTGCATTTACAAGAAAAGTATTTTGAGAAAGGGGAGAGGCTTGTGTCATTATACTATTGAATCAGTTTCCCTATATAAAAAGAGCAATTACACAATAATATGCCATTCAGCAAAGGTTTCTTGGGCTTCTACTAGGCAAAAGGTAGGACCTGAGTTAGATGCTTTGGGGATACAACAGTCAGTTAGACATAAGGGCTGAGAGGTAAATTTAGACATACAGGTTACTGGACCACACAACAGACTGTGGGGTCATAGTTGATGGAGGCTTTGTGAGCATGGTGGAGTGAGAAGGAGTCAGCCTGGAAGGTCAGGGAATTGGGACTGGAGATTTTGAAGAGAGTTTTGGAAACCAGTCTGTTTCCTACCCCCATTCCCCACAGAGATGGTTTTAATGCCCCTCTTTGTAATGAGACAGTTTGAGAACCTAATGGATGCAGTGCAACAGCTAAGACCTACCAACAGCTGAGATCAGAAAAAGGGAAATGGTTTCTTTAGGGGCCAACTGTGTTTCTCACATGTGTATTTAAGGGCCTGGCCTGGGATATTGGTTTGTTTGTTTTGCAATCTTGCCTCTGTCTCAGCACAAATAATTTGTGCTGATCTGAAATGCTGATAGCTTCCTCCCAATAATGCCCTAGAAATAAAGTAGGCAATTACAGAGATTGCAGGGCTGCAAAAGAACTGAGAGGCAGCTTATTCTGACCCCCACTTTCAATAATTGTGTATTTGGAGTCCCCGAGATTCAAAAGATTTGCCCAGACTGATACCAAATAATGGGAGAGCTGGGATTACACGTGGCTCTTCCATCTATGTGCCCTTGGTTTTACGCTTTCTGCTAATTGTAAGTTTAGGATTTGTCTTTTAATAACAGCAGAATAATAAAGGGGACATAAGTTATTAAGCTTCTAATTTGTGCCAGATGGCATATATTTATTACATTCATGTTTCAAAATAGATATTATTATTTTCATTTCATAGATGAGGAAATTGAATTTCAGAAACCTACATAAACTTGCCTAAAGTCAACAGCTAGTGAGTGGCAAATGAGTCTAGCTATAAATTTTACTCTCATGTTATCTGGCAGTGCAGCACCTATAAACTTTTTAATGTGCATACCCATTGACCCAGCAATTCTATTTTAAGTCAGCCTAATTATACCTATGCACTCACAGATCCACTGAGATAACTAGATATACTCAATAGCAATGCAAGATTTGGCTTCTGAGTTCATGTAGATGAGGATGCTTATTATAATATTATTTATAAAGGAAACAAACTCAATGTCTCTCAGTTTGGTAATGGTTAAGTACATTGTGGCAACCCACACTATGGAATATTATTCAGCCACTGAAAGTATTCATTGATTCTCTATACAGCCATGCGTCCCTTAATGATGGAAATATGTTCTGAGAATATGTCAATAGGTAATTTTTGTCGTTGTGCAAACATCATAGTTATACAATACTTATACAAACTTGCATGGCATCACCTACTATATGGTATAGCCTACTGCTCCTGGGCTATAAACCTAGGCAGCATGTTACTGAATACTGTAGGCAGTTGTAACACAATGGTAAGCATGTGTGCATCTTAATATATCTAAACATAGAAAAAGTATAGTAAAAACATGGTATTATAATCTTAAGGGACCATGATCATATATTTTATCTGGCATTGACCAAAACATCATTATGTGGCACATGACTGTATATTGATCTAGAGAAATGTTCATAATATATTGTTAAAATGGAAAAAGAATAAGTTGCAGAGTAATGAATATGTTGCTATCTCTTTTTTTATAAAAAAAAGTATGTGTATATATATACACACATACACACACACACACGTCTCTATATGTTTAAATGAGGATAGATGAAAGGTGGAAATGCAATGTTAATAGCAGACTGTTTCCATTGTTCACACAGTGGGTTTAGGACTGGATGGGGGAGAACATGGTCAGGCCCGAATCCTTAAGTGTCTAATCAGGAAATGAGCACCAGAAAGACCAAATACAAAGGCCAGGTGCCAGGACTGGAGCAGATCTTCATCCAGAGACAGAGGCAAGGCCTGGAGCCAGGTGAGGGTCGGCACAGAGCAAGAGCAGGACAGGAAGTTGCAGGGAGGTCTGGGGTGCTTGCTGTGGCCCCGCCAGCAGTTCACAGCAGCTCTCTCGGGCCAGGGAGTACCTAGTGTAAACCTGCAGTATGGAGGCAGATGTCAAGGTCGCTCCATACCAGGAAGGTCACCTGAAGCAGGAGACTGCTAAGGAGGGTTCACTGTGACCCTCCAGAGGGCTGAAGAGGACCCGCGTCTGTACCCTACCAATGGTCTTCCCATCTCCAAAGTCTGGGTCTGTCCCATTGTTCCTAAAAGCTGAGTGTCTAGACATGATGTGGGCCACCATCCAGCTTGCTCTTCTGAAGAGCTCTTCTGTGCCCACAGGAAATCTGTGTTTGATTTCTTGAAGCCTTCTGGCTCCTCAGCCCTCTGCACCTGCCTTGGGGATCTGTCCCTGACATTTATGGAACCCCAAAGTGCAGAGGACCCTGTCTTCTCTTTCTTCCTTCCTTCCCATAAGGAGCTGGGACTTAGCCTGCCTTATATTTTTGTTCAACACTATCACATGGAGATTTATCATCTCTGTCCCTTGAACTCTTCCCCTCCCAAGCCTCTGAGGAGTAGGACATTCTCCTCTGCATCCCTTTTTACTGTTGTCTCTGAAGCCCAGCCCACTGGCTCATCCCATGGAAGGGTTTTACCATCATTTGAAGAGGGTGGTAACACAGACAGCAAACTAAGAAGAGAAAATTCCCTAAAACTATTATCTTCATCCTTAGTTCCACAACTCCTTGTTTCTGTGCATAAAATTCCCCTTGGGACCCCACTCTTTTTGTATAATTTACTATCATTCTAAGAAGTTCCCACTTTCCATTGTGGAGAGGTAGTGAAGGCAATACAACAGGTTTGGACTACGTTGCTTGTCACACACCAGATTGGCAATCTCCCCTCCTCTGGGTCCCACCTAGGGCAACACTTGTGTGCATTTCCTCCCTGAAAATAATGGAAATTAAAGGCAGGGTCCTCTCTTTTGGAAATTTAAGAGTAAATCCTAGACGAGGCAAAGCCACTCTGAAGACTAGCAAAGTAAGTTTAACATATGTGCACTAAAATAAACCAAACCAAAGCCGGGCCTTGATTTGGGCAATATCAATGTCCCAGAGCCCCTGAGTGTTAATCAAATGTTTGTAAATTGCATGTCGTTTAACTGTGCTTTGGGAGAACGTGATTTAAAGCAATCCTGAGGAATCCTCTGGTGCTACAACTAATTAACTTAATTCATCTGTTTTGTAAATCTAAATTTACTCCTAAGGATTGAGTGTTTGAAGAATAAAAGAGTAGACAATGTACAATTAATTAGGGAAGCCTTCCTGGAGGGGGTGAGCCAAATCTTAGAGGCGATGATGATCACAGATCCTGTAAAGGATTGAAAAAAGGAATGCAGCAAGCTTCAATGAAGGGCAGCCTTATATCTTGGCAGCAATGAATCTTCCTGTGAATAATGATTGAAACATCTCTCTTGGGTGCACACTGGTTCCAGTTTGCAAAGGGCTTTCCTGCACATCACAGTGATGATGATGACAATGAGGAATACTATACAGCAGTGCTAAGTGCTTAAACACGTTGTCACAGTCACACTACCAACACCCATGAGGTTTGGTGTCAGTATCCCCTTTCTAAAGAGGAGGAAACTAAGGCTCAAGGTGTCTAAAGTCACACATGTTGTGTCTAAGTCACCTGGTAAACAGAGTAGCAAAGATCTGAATCCAGGTCTATTTGACTTTGTGGTTTTAGTCGTGTGCTCTGGGGCTCAGACCAGGACAGAGACGGTTGGGCAATGGATCACAAAATACATCAGCACAAATATTATACTAATAATTCATTCTGTATTATCTGAAACCAAGAACTATGCTAAGCATTTTACTTACATCATTCCAATAACCTTCCAATATAGGTGTTAATTCCCACTTTAACTATCAGGAAACAGAGGATCAGAGAGGGTAAGTGATACATCCAGAGTTACACTGTTCATAAAAACGTTAGAGGGCGTGACTCCAAAGGGCAGTCTCTTAACTACTCCTCTATCCATGTACCAGGCCTCTTGATAAGACGCCTGGGATCCAGGGTGTCTAAAATAGTGTCATTGTCCTCGTGGACTTCACCTGCTAGAAGTGGAGTCAGACCTGGAGGCAGCACATTTCAATCCAAGGTGGTGTGGGAAGATCGCCTCAGGGTGTGCAGGAGCTCAGAGACAGGGGCTTTGCTAAGCCTGTAGGTTTTGAGGTTGGCTGCTGGCATCCCTGTTTTACAGATAAGAACCCAAGTTACCTATAGTTTTTGGTATGTTCAAGTTGACAGACATTGTAAAAATCAGTGCTGGGACTTTATACCAAATTCAGTCTCTCTGCTCTGATAGTCAATACCCACTTTCTTATACTTTCTGGTGATTTTCCAGAAAACGTTTTTAAACAGTTTTTGAGACAGTTTGTTCATCAGCATCATATAGGCATTTTGCGTTTGTGACATCAACCCTTAAAACCAATAGCCTCTCCCTCTCTCTCTCATTTTTAAGTAAAACTTAGAATCACACTCCCAGTTCTGAGACCTCTTGTCCAATTACTCTCTCTCTCTCTCTCTCTGGGCGATCTTAGCCAGCTTCATGGATTTAAATATCATTTATATGCCCGTGACTCCCAAACACATCTCCAGCTCTGACCTCTCCCAGCCCTAAGCTCTGGCCCGCCTACTCCATCCATATCTCCACGTGGGAACTTGGAAGCCGGGCTCCTCCATGTTCTCCCAACATACCCCTCCCTAATCTTCCCTACCTGGTCAACAGCAACATCATTTGAACTCAGGCCAAAAAAAAAAAAAATCCTGAATGAAAGTATTTCTCACCAGCTCTAGGTGAGACATCTGCTGCAGTCACCAAGCCGCTGTCTTTTCTTACTTGGACTGGACAATTTGGTCCATTGCCATGTGCTTCTAGCTGGCCTCTTCGATCCTCTCCTGCTCCCTACAAGCAGTTTTCTACACAGCAGCCAGAGGGGTATTTACAACATAGAAATCAAATAATTCATGATTCCCCCACCCTAAAACACACGCTTTCAAAAACTTCCAATGGTACTTTATGACATTTAAACGAAGTCCAGGCAACTTACATGACCCCCGAGGCCCAACAGAATCTGGCCCCTCATCACCGGTCCCCAGCCCCTGTCTCTCCCCCAACTCCATGACACTGGCCTTTAGGCTGTGCCCCCAGAACTAGAAGCCCCTTCCCCACTCAGGTTTTATCCTCCATATTTTCTGCCCAGGAAGGCTTCTTTCCGAGACCTGTGTGTGCGCTGTCGCACATCCTTTGGGAGTCAGCTTAGGTCTGCCCACCTTATCCCCACTTCCATCTTGTGTATTTCTACCACCACGTCCCCTCAGCCTCCACAGCACCCATGACCACAGGAAATGTTTTTGTTTATCGATTGATGGATCGATTTTCCTATTTATTGTCCATTCTACCTCTAGAAAGTACACTGCACAAGGGCAGGGATCTCATCTGTCTTCTCTACTGTCCAGAAGGAGTGTCTAGAATAATGCCTACTATATAGAAGGTGCTCAGTAGAAAAGTTGAAATAATAAACTATGCTTTTTGATTATAGAAATAATATATGGTTATGACAGATTGGGAAATAATGGCCTATGGGAAATAATGGTATAAAAAAGGAATTCACATTTTGACATATTTCCTTCTCATCTTTTTCCTATGTGTGTTTTAAAATTAAGATTATTGGGTACATTCAATTTATAGTCTGCTTTTTTATTGTACATATCATGAGCAATCTCCACATTGTGTCTGATGTTTCACATGCAACCCAGTTGATACTAATTTTCTTCTGCCTATCTTGAGTTCCTTCCTGAAAAACACCTACACAAGTACAGCACCCTCCCTGTGCTGTGTTTTGTGTTAAAGTAAGACAGTGAGGAACATTTGAAAGACTGTAAATGTGACCAAGTTATTAACCTCTCTAGACCTCAATGTCTCTATCTACAAAATGGGGACAATAAAACCTGCCTTGCTTAATTTACGGGCTTGCATAAGGATCCAGTGAGGTATTGTGGCAAACATCTCATTACATATTGAGGCAAATGTCATTTTTTAAAACCATAGCATTGTACAAGTGGACTAAGATTTACAGGAGGGAATATGATAAAGAGTAATTTGTAAAGCAATTTGAAATTCGTGAATAAAGAGCTACTGGCAATTTTTCTGTGCTGAGTGAGACATGTCCTAATGTTTGTATTTAATATGCTAAACAGTTGCCAATGCCTAATTCTAGGTTCATACCCTGCAATAGCTTTTTCGGATCTTTTTTTTTTTTTTTACAATTTTCAGCTGTAAAACCGGGGTCAATTATTTTTAGCTATATCTTCAGCCTGTCTCATTAGCAAAGTACTTTGAGGTAATGACTTGGGCATATTTGATGATTGTTCATTTTGAAAGATGTCATTTTAGGACTTTTCTGGAAGTTTCAAATCCGCCTGTGGGAGATCTGTTTTATGCCAAAATGTCATTTCAAATTCAAGCCAACATACTGTCTTACGCTCAGCCCATATAAATGTTTCACAGCACCTGCATTTTTTATCATGTCCCTTTCATGTGAACTTCGATGTCTCGTGGCTCACCTCCACTCCCTGTCTGAAGGGGAGAAAGTAATATTTTTAAATGGCCTTTTTTTCCCCTTTGTCAGAGGAGATAAAATTCCTCAATTATTTCCCCCTTGTGCATAGATATTTATATTAATATTTTAAAGAATGGGTTCTTTATAGCATTGTTCATGAACCCATGTGTTAAATTTAAAACAAATGTATCCTAAAAATGAATATTTAATCTGTGTTTAATACCTGAAGCCAGATTCATGTTGGCTTAATTTCTTTGGTCATAAAGGAAACATAAAATGATTCAGATTCTTTCATTTACTCAACAAATATTTTAACAAGCTTATTGAGTACCATCTACATTATCTCCTCTCATTCTTGTAATAACATGGCAATGGAGGTATTATTATTATCATCATCATCATCATCATCACTATATTATGGAGAGAAAACTGAGAGAGAAGTAAAGAGACCAATTATCTGGCTCTCTGCTCCAGTTTAGGGTGTGAGGTTTGATAGAAGAATCTACGTGAGTGGAATCCTTGGGGTAAACAGTTTGGGGCAAAACTCAAGAAGCCAAGTACAGTGGCAAGAATGAGAGTGAGAAGGCCTAATGGAAAATTGAAATGGCAAGGGATGAGATTAGACTGGGGAGGATCTAGGTTGTAGGGAGCTTCACACTTGCACCACCTGGGGATCTTTAAAAATGACTGATGCCTGTTTCTCACTGCTAGACATTGTGATTTAGTTGGTACAGGATGCAACCTGGACCGCAGGATTTTTTTTTTTTTTTTAACTGTCTAGATGATTCTAGTATGCAATGAGGTTAGGAAGCCACTAATCTGGGTGGTGCCTGGACTAGCATGTGTAATAAAACTGAAAGACTGCATTTTGTCTGTCATGGATTTTTGATATTCCAGTGGGTTGCGCTGATTTATAGGCCTTGTTGGAATGGTCATAATGCTTACAAATAGAAAGTGCAGGTCCCAAATCCCTTTCGGAAGAAGAAAGGCAGTGAGCTTTGGTGGGAAGAGGGTAGGCTTTTTACCTTCTCTGAGCCTCTGCTTCCTTGTCCCCATAATGGCTATTAACATGCCTATCCAGTAGGTTTGTTGTAAGAATTAAGTTAATTACAATAAAATTTCTCTTATCCAGTGCTATCAGAATTTTGGTCAGTTCATTGAAAAAAATACTAAATCCCACCTGGTATAGCAGATAGTATTTTCGAAAGATGACTAAAATATATCTTATCCCACATGCTCTTCTTATAATGTGACATTGACGCTCACCCATCCAAAGTATAGAGTCCACGTGTCTTGCTCTTGCACCTGGGTGCCCATTTGTAAATGCCCCGACCAGTAGATTACGGCAGAAAGGACACTATGTGATTTAGGAGGTTGGATCACAAAGGCAATAGAGCTTCCACCTCTCTGTTTCTCTCTCTTTCTGTCTCTCTCTTTCTCTTGAAACATGTGTCTTGAGATCCCTGAGCTGACTTATATGAAGTATGGCTACCCTGGGACCGCCATGCTAGAGAGACCATGTGGAGAAGCCAGAGAGACAGAGGAAGGTGCCCAGGGATCTTCCTTCATGCCAGACCCAACTGTTTGAGCCTTCTCAGCATCACCTGCCAGAAATGTGAATACAGCAGCCTTCAGATGATCGTAAGCCCTGACCATCAAGCTGCCCCCGCCGACGTGGAGTACAGCAGAAACAAGCTGCTCCCACCTAGCACTGCCCAAAATGCAGATTCATGAGCAAGATACATGTTATTGGTACTTTTGGCCACTAACTTTTGGGTGCTATGATATGCTGCATTAGACAACCAGAACACCAGGGAGTGATAAAAAAAAAGATATATAGAGACATTAAATAGCTTATTTTGAATTAAAACATAAAATAGTTCTTTTACTTAGCAACCTTCTGATCAAGAGCCAACGTCTTTTCTTATAGACTGTAGCCCATCGACCAGCATCCTGGCATGAACCATATCTGTGAAGCATTTCTGTGTGTGTATGTGCGTGTGATTTCAGTGTCAGTTTCTTTAAAGTAGAATGAGTGCTTAAAAACACTTAAGAAAATGTTTACCACTTTTCCCTATCCTTTAAGGTTGCCTGTAAGGCAGCAGTCCCCACCTTTTGGCACCAGGGACCAGTTTCATGGAAGACAATTTTTCTACAGACCGGTGGGGAGGGGATGGTTTCGGGATGATTCGAGTGCATTATATTTATTCTGCAGTCAAACCTCTCTGCTAATGATAATCTGTATTTGCAGCCACTCCCCAGTGCCAGCATCACCACCACAGCTCCTCCTCAGATCATCAGGCATTAGATTCTCATAAGGAGTGTGCAACCTAGATCCCTCGCATGCACAGTTTACAGTAGGGTTCGCACTCCTGTGAGAGTCTAATTCCCCGCTATTCTAACAGGAGGCAAAGCTTATGCAGAGATACAAGGGATGGGGAGTGGCTGTAAATACAGATGAAGTTTTGCTCTCTTGCCAGCCGTTCACCTTCTGCTGTGCGGCCCAGTTCCTAACAGACCATGGACCCGTACTGGTCTGTGGCCCAGGGGTTGGGGTCCCCAGCTGTAAAGGATAACTGTAAATGTCAAACCTAATTCAACATTTTATAGGCAGTTCAGTTCATTTATTTTATCAAGACTTTCCAAATCATTCAACTTAGAGTTCATAAAAAGAAAAGTTTCTTTTTGTAAATATTATCACATCAATATTTGTTAATTAATCAGAGGATAAAAATAACAAGTACAATTTGAATCAACAATTATATGGTAAGCTGATGTGAGCAGAAGTATACAGGTGTTCTAAAGAGAAGTCTACTAGCCATTTATGTTTTTTAAAGTTATAGATACTAGTCAATGGATTTATCAAAAGAATGGGAATCTTGTTAATCAAGTTAGTCAGCTGAAGGCTGGTCATGAGAGCGCCTATCATAACATATATAAAATCACTTGCATATGGTAGGCATTCATTAAAATGTTAGTTTCTCTAACCATTAAATCCTAATTTGCCAAAAAATCTGCTTGCAAATAGTCCCTGCCACCAAATACCAGTAGAAGAATTTTATTAACAAAGTAGCCTTTGATAGCCATCTAAATTTCATATTATTTCAGAAAATGTATTACATTCCTATTTATGGAAAACCATTTCCCATGGGTTAGAGTTCAGATCAGGTGCATAATATTTTCAAATCACTTGTTAAAAATAAAATACATTATGACAAGCCTTTCTAATACTGTAACTATTGAATGCACTTACAGTTAGAAAGAAAATCTACTAGTACAGCCCTGAGACCCTGAGAACTAACCCCCAGCCAAATCTTTGTGCAATCATAAATAAGATAGACTCCAACATTCTGGGAAAGGCACTGCATTTTTGGATGAGGTGTATAATTTACTGTAAAATCTATCATAATAGAATCTAGCAGTTATTTAGAGCTTTCGTCAAAGCATAACTCTTTGGCATTCCTCTGGCCCGGGTTTCTCCTGAGCCGTCCTGTACCAGAGCAATCACTCTAACCCTTAAAACCAATCACATCAGAATCCGACAGTGCTTCCTCACACCTACAGGATCAAGTCCAGCCTCTGCAACATGGTTTATGAAGGTCTTTATGATAAAGACCTTGACTTTCTTTTCAGCCCCATCTCTAATCACACCCATTGATAGCCCAGGACCACACCGTATGTAGCGTAATCAGATAATACCTAACTGCACTTCAGCTATTATAAAACGGCAGCCCTCACAGTGTCCTGAAATAAGTATTTTCCAAACTGTAGGCCTTTCCCCTCTAAGGGGTAATGAAATCAATTTAATGGACTTTTCAACAATCATTTTAAAAAATTAGAATGGAGTAGAAAGGGAGAGAATAGAATAGATCAGAGTATATTCCACACAGTGAGGGTATTGTCTTATTACACTTTGGTTTTAGGGGCATGTGTGTATGTGTGTGTGTGTGTGTGTGTGTGTGTGAGCACCGAATTGTGATGTAAAGTGTATTTTTTACAGTGGGTCATAAAATCAGAATATCAAAAAACTCACACCACTGTACCATTTTCATTCCACCTCTAAGGCCTTCCACATGCAATGCCTCTCTTTGTCTCTCTGACAAATTCCAACTCACTGTCAGCAAAACAGCTTCTTCCATGAAGCCTTGATCAGGCTTTTCCTGTGTGTCAGGCGTGGTGCTAACTGCTTTAGATGTTATATGCCATTTTCAGCTACACAACAAACTTACCAGGTTGGAACTATTCTTATCCTAATTTTCTGGACAGGGAAGTGGAATGTGACAGATGCATTAAGTCAATTGCCTAGGGTCACACAAGTGATAAGTGATAGTGATAAGTGGTCAGACTGGGTTTGAACCCAAGGCCTTGGAATCCAGAGCCTATGCTCTTAGCTGTTAAGTTGGACAGCCCCTCTCTAACACTCCCAGGCTGAGCCCAGCACTTTTTCTCCTGCGCTCCCCTGACACTTGGTTAGAGTCTTCAAAATGGCACTTTTTACGCTGTTGCAGTTACCCGTTTATATGTCTGTCTCCCACTCTAAGTTATAACATCTGGGAGGACAAGAACTGTGTCCTGTTCCCCTCTTTTGCTTTAGGATCTTGCACATATGTGTGGCATGCTGAAAGCACTGATAAATATTAAATAAATGTTATTCATACAACCTTTGCATTGGGTGCCAGTGTGATGCATTATCACCATTTTACAGATGAAGAAACAGATTTGTCCCAGAAGAAGGTAGCCCCATTGCTCCTTTTGGCCTCTTTCTATTTTAATAAACTGATTAACGAAGTTTAGTGAAAGGGATGATCACTTTGAATGGGAGTCAAGGAAAATCAGGGAGACCTTCACAGAGGTATGAGAAATGTCATTGACAGATAAAGACAGTCTGGGAAATGTTATACATAATATCAAATTTCCCGTTTTTCATTGTCCATTCATGACTACACTGTTTATAGATATGCCTAAGCACCAATTCATGCATTCATTCAACAAATATGTTTCAGCTAAGCTCTGTGGTTTGTCCTGGAATATGGGGATAACGAGATGCAGTTCCTCCCTTCCAGGAGCTCACGGTCTATAACGGAGCCAAGCGAATACATAGGAAATTAGAATATGGCATTGGCCAGTATCATATGGCAGTGAAGGGCCTGGATTTAGGAGCCAGTCGGTGCTGGGCTCGAGGCTGGGCTCTGCCATGGAGAACGTGTAAAACCTCGAGCACTTCCATTCTCCATTTTCTCACCTCGCAGGGCTGCCCGCAGATAATGTGCATAAAGCACTTAGCACAGAGCCTGGCACGTGGCATCTGTAAATAGAGATGATGGGTGGATGATCCCAACAACTTTTTATGTGCATGACCTCAGGCAAGTTACTTGACACTCCTCTCTCTGCCTTGATTTCTTTATCCAAATAACAGGACTAGGGATTCAAATGCTAATTACTATTCATTAGCCACCCTCCAGGTATCAGACATTGATCCGGGCGGGCATTGTGCTAACCTGGTCCATTTATGACCTCACTCCACCCTTATACCTGGCTGGCAGGAGAGGTCGGCTCTATGTCTTTCGATACCTGTTTGTTTCCTGAGTCTGGGGTCCAAGCCAATGCCTTCCTTGCTTATCTTTCATCTTCTTTACTAAGCACAGGCAACAACCTCCCTTCTCCTAAACCCAATACTTCCTCTCTTGGTTCTCTAACACTTCCAGGTTCCTGTTTTATATTTTTTTCAGAGCATCTGACACCATTATATGGATATTTATGTCATGATACTTCTTAGCTGAAATACTCAAATATATCCTATAGGCCCTATGTTTCATCTACTTCAAACACTAAAGTTTCTGAAGGAAAACTAATTTTTTGCAATGTGTTCTTCTTTTTATGAAGAGTACCCTTCTTTCGCCCAACTGTGGGACTTGTTTATAAACATAATATGGACACTTTTTATCTCTCATAATAGGACATTTCTTTTTGATTAAATATTTTCCTGCAGAACTGTGAAGCTGAACCCCTTCTCCCTAACACCCTAGCCTGAGCCTATAATGCTCTCTGGGACAAACTACAGGAGATTTAAGTCCATATGTCCTAATGGAGGCCAAAATTGAACCCATGTGCATAACATTAACTTCTTGTGATTTTCTCTTTTTGAATGAAATAAGGTTTGTTCTATTTAGCAGACATAAATGGGGTGGGCAATGGAATGAGGGGATTGGACTTGTTTTCATGATTGTCAAAATAGAAGCAACACAGAAGTACCATTTGTTTTCCTAGCACGAATATCCGATAGGTCATAATACCTAAAACATCAAGTATTAGGCTCTTGTTTTAATTTCAGTATGTATTTACAATAGCCTTGCTGTTGTAAATTTAAAAAATACAAGCTCACCAGCTATTTGAATTCCTTAGATCATATCCTTAGAATTATCATTACCTTAGTATTTTAAAGAGGAGAAAAAGCAAGTAACTACTTTAAATATATCAATATATTATTAATGTGGTTATGTATAAAACTATAAACTCATAGGTTTCCTCTAAATACTTCCTGAAATCTAATGATATGCATTGTTCTTTTATTGTATGTTGATCGTAAATCTGAGAACACGTTTGTATTTCTTCAGAAGAGAAACTATGTTTTTCTCTCTTGTTTATGGACACCTTGTCTTTAGGAATGCAATAGACATTGTTGTGGTTATTGTGGTTAAAGAAAAATATACGGAAATAAGTAGAGGTGGAAGTGTTAGTAGAATGGAGATGACAGAGGGAGAGATAAATTGCAGACACCCCAAAGGGTATTCAGGGTACACAGATTTGATGCATAGATGACAAGATGTGATTTTGTGTAGCCTCACTTTGTTCAATTGATGGAGCAGCTCTAGGTGCCAGGAATTGTGCTAAAGGTCCCAGGAGTGGCTAATGACAGGATCATAGCTATTGTTTGGGAACTCTTCATGCATGCCAGGCAACGTGCAAACTGATTTATCATTTAATCTCACAACTCTAATTTAAATTTGTCCCCTGGAATCAGAGCCGAAGAAGGGATTCAGATGCAAAAGATTTATTGGGAGTGGGTTAACGGAGGGAAGCAAGATAGGGCAGGGGAAAGGACTGAGGCTATGGGCTCTGGAGCTAGTAATCCAGAGTATCCGCACCCTGAGTCAGAGACTACAGGGGGAACCTCCCAGGTGAAGGGCCTCCCGAGGGAGCAGGGCAATTCTACAGACAAGGGGGCAGTCAACACACAGGCAGCTGGGAGATGGGTGTCCAGCCCAGGCACCCATAGCCTCTGTAACACACCATGTGAGGTAGCTATCACTGTCATTAACTTTTAAATGAGGAACTAAGGACCAATGAGCTTAACTTGCCCAGAGTTAACTTTCAGTAAATTGGGATTTGAACCCAGGTCTGTTTGACTGCAAGCTCTTCACCATACTCCCTTTGCTATAAATACAATCATGGGAGGACTTCTAAGCTGAAGTCATGTGCAGAATCCAGAGGTGACACAGAGGAGAGGGGGATGAACTTTCTAGAGAGGTGAAAGCATTCAGTACTACCTGAAGAAATAAAGCAAACCCTCCCTACTCTATGCATTAAATATGCCCTTAAAATCCAAAGTCATAAAGGCAAAGAAGAAAGATTTTAGTGTACTTTTTGCTGCAGAATCCAATGCCTTTGTGCACCATAAATATAAAGGTATAAACATGCTAAGCGAAATGGTAAGAGTAGAGTAACATTTCTAAGTTAAAAAAAAAAACAACAAAAATGTGCCTAATTAAATCAACCTGGTAACAGGAATGACCTTCCATGGATCTTAGAAGTTAAGATGGCAAATCCCATTTTCCCTGTAGGTGACCTGTTCTAAAACTGCACAGGCCTGGCGACCAACAACATACGCAGGGAAAAGAGCTAGACTTGGAGTCCATTCCTAGATTGTGATCCTGGCTATGCTGCTGATTCACTATGTGACTGAGACGACAATGTGTCTGTGGACTTTATTTTTCTCATTTGTAGAAAGGAAGTAATATTTTCCCTAATTCCTGCTTCCTCTGGTTTTAACTGGTGTCATCCTTTCTACCCCTCTGTAATTCCAGATTTTCTCTTCTGCATGACTCGATTTCTCCAGCCTACGTTCAAGATCCATTCTAGTCTTGCAACACTTCTTGTACACCTTGACAAGTGCCTACATTTACATTAAACTCATCTAAAATGGTTTTTACCTGTGTGGCAATTTTGGAGGGGACCAGTCAACACATGCATAACAATTCTAACTCTAAATATTACCCAACAATTATGAAGTGCATTGGACATTTTGACTTGTACATTAAGGAAATTGTAACTTCATTTTGGTTAAAACATTTAAAAAAAAAATTACACAGAGAACAGTCATTTCACAAAGTGCCTCCCTCTCCTTGTCCCCATTTGGAAGGGGCAGATTTGTTTTGCGAGTAATTTTCGTCATCCTATCTCAGATAGTTTTGAAGTTGGGTGATAGATTGTATTATCAGATAGTATTAGACCATCTTACTGATCTTTGTTCAGAATTTGGTTAATCACCTTCTCATCAAGTGTCTGGGAAAAAATAAATTATGAAAAAGTAAGAATTTGATGCCAACTATCTGCCCCTTAAATTCAACTCCAGTACGGTGATTAAATGTGTGTTTGCCTTGTTGCAGATCAATTATTTTGAGGACTCAGAATTTCTTGCTGTGTCTTGAATTGTGCTGGTGGTTGTTAAGTAGGCCATAAAAATTCCTGTGAATGATTTGTTTAATTATTGTCTTGCTCCTCATTTACATTTTTATCTAAAACTCTGAGAACTGAAATCTGTATTCAATTCCATTTCCTGTGAGCTACAATTTGCCTTGTTGGGAGAAATATCTGGACTGTGTTTTATGTATGGAATAGTATCAACCGGGCAGAGTTACATGTCTGCGATACTGCTCTGCTGGCTGTAGACATAGCTCTTTTTGCTGATTTTCTTTTTTTAGGATTTAGAATAATATTTGATGGCTAATCATCAAATATTAGATCCTAATCATCATGGCCTAAATGTGTTCAGACTTTGCTTTTCTGGATTAAGCCTTCTGAGAATGGGGAATTCTGCCCCAATACACTACAACTCCAGTTTTTACTGACTTTTGAGGAGGGGCTATTCCCCTCCATGATGCATAAATAACCAAATGAAAAAGACCGTATTGAACCCATCATAAAGCCTTCGAATTGGAAATGCCTTCAGTACTATTGCTTTACCACTGCAGAAACTGGAGTGTGGGATAGTGGAAAGCACATTAAAAATGGTGGGATTTTGCTTTACAAACAGTTCTGTGAGGTTCAATAAAAGTGCTTTTGAAATTCCGGAGTCTTGACTGAAATAAAAACTGTGAAGAAGTAAAATGCTGGGGGTGAGAAGCTGCAGTTGCAAAAGAAACAAAGCAAAACATTGCTGAGATCCTTCTACCCAAACTGCCAAGATTGCTCATGTTGGTGAGAGTATTATGAGCGTGCACTGGAGTCGGATTTGCATGAGTGAAACAGATCATTTCTCTAGCCCCTCGATGAAGACTGAGCCCTGGTGTGGTGAGATGCCTGCTCAAGGTCTTCCATGAGCTGGTGGCAGATTCAAGATAAGAAGCAGCAAATCTTGAGTCCAAGTCCAATGTTCTTTTGCCCTCAAAGTGCTATAAATGTGACAAATTATCTTATTAGTTTAGCCTAGTTCAGCATTTCCTCAAGTGTGGGATGTTAATAGGTGTTACATGAAATGATAGTTTCATGGTCAAATGAGAATAGAAAATGATGTTAAATAAAATTAAACACATTTCTTCATTTCAGGCTTCTCTGAACCTTTAATATGTTAATATATATTACGACTCTCCAAGAAGGAAATCAAATATACAGCATTTTCCAAACTTATTTGACCATAGAAACTTCCTTTTTACAGCATAACTCTTTGTCACAGAAGACACTTTGTGACGTTCTGGCCTTGCTGGTAGAACTTAACCTCTTTGTACCAGTCAAGGTACAGGCAGGAATTATAATTCAGCCTGAATGGTTCAAATGACAGGGCTATTAAAGAAACTACATACAGAGAGCTGGTCAGAGTTAGGAAACCAACGAAGGAGGTTGAAGCACCCAGGAGGGAACGATGGGAGAAGCATTACCCCCCTTACTGAAAGAACAAGGAGAGGACCCCAGTAAAAGCTCCAGAGTGAAGCTGGAGCTACTGGTGGATCTCAGAAGGATGTGGCTTCTGCCAGGGACACAGTGATAAAGAAGGGAGAGAATAAGGAAGAAATAAAAAAGAAATATTCCAACTTTTTTCTCTTTTTCCCCTCTGATCCGAATGCAACTGGAAGCCGTCTGGCCATGGAGCCCAGGTCATGCAGATTTTATAAATGGTTCAGCCTCTGAAACCCAGAGGTGCGCTATGCACTCACCTAGGTGCTTGCACATGTTGTCTCCTTAAATTCCACAATAATCTTATAATGCGGGAATCATGGCCGTTTACAAATGAGGAAGCAGGCATAAGCTGACGCTAGCAAGGGATGGATTCAGCCTCGGGCTCAGCTGTCTGCCTTCCATTTTACCACATTGCTGAGCCAGAAAATATCAGACCTTCAACAAAAGCTTAAAGAACTTGCAGACGGAGTAGTTCATCTTCAATTTCATCTTATCACTAACACAATTAATCCTCTAACAAAGTGAATAAGTTTAATTTGAAGGGTTTTTCCCCCCTGCAGGAGCAGGAGACCTTATTTTATTCATCTCTGTAACCCCAGACCTTACCACGGTACTCAGCACTGACTTAATATTTGTTGAATGAATGAATAAATGCAAGAACGAATGCATCGGAAAGTGGGCTGTAAATCAGCATTCCTAGGAGGCTTTCTCAGAGCTCTGTTGGGACAGAATTGGCCTATCAATCTATTTTTAAATGTTCTGGCTTATTTGAAATGGGAACTCTTCCATATTGAGCATCTGCTCATGATTTATTTTTTTCTTGGATGGCTGTGATACCTCTCTCCTTACACCCCCAAATATACACATTAAACGCACACATGTCACACCCATACGTTGTCCTTCTGCCTCCATCTCTGCCATACCAACCCTTTTGGTTAAGACCTACCAGATCTATAAGATTAATCTTTATAAGGTACCGAAGATTACCAAATCATAGACCAGATCTCTTCTGCTTTCCTCAACATCTTATAGTGGCTCCTTATTGCTCATCAACTTAATATGTATCTGTTGAATTTATTTGAAAAGTACATTTTCCATCCTAATATTCCAATCTTTCTATACTCTGACTCCATAGAACCTTATGCCATCGACCGTTCAGAGTGAACTGTCACGTAAGATCTGGCTGGAATTGTCTCTCCAAGTTGCTGTGCTCACCCGATTCATGAATGTTCCTCACCCCTACAATGCCCTTTCTCTTTCTTGTCCTATTCATTTATTCATTAATTCACTCACATATATGCTAAGCACTATCATACTGAAGCGCATACCAGGAAAAATGTAGCTTGGTCTCTGAGAAATGCACAGTCCTTCCCCGGAACCAGACACATCAAGCAAGAATACATAGTGCAGTGTTCTGAGTATTCAATAAGGCCATGAGGTCACGGGGGACAGCCAGGGCCTGGCAGCCCCGTGAGTTCAGGAATAGTGTCTATTCCAAGTGCCCAACACATAATGGGAGCTCGATAAATATTTATTGAGTGAATGAATAAATGAGATAACATTTTAACTAGGTTCTAAAGAATGTCTATATCCTTCAAGTGCAGCTCAAGTTCTTCTCTCTGCCTACTCTGAAATAAAATGTTCTTACAGTTCTACCAGTGTTCTCTCAAACACGCACCTTCGAATGGTTCTCCATTTTATGCACCCAATAATGGTTAAAACATCTAATAAACTTAAATTATGGCTTGCTATTCTTTCTTTCCATCTACCATATAGCACTGTGCTGGGTAGACAGCAAATGTGGGGAAATTATCTGGGGTTCAGTTGAGCTGAAGCTAATAGAATTGAAATATTTGTATAGACACATCCATTTGGTAGTGGTAGGTTTAAATAGCATGTCAGGGTTGATGATATGGATCCATTCTTGGAGAGCTTTCTAAAGCAGTGATAATCAAACTTTAATGTTACCAACGACCTGGACATCTTGTTACAATACAGTGTCTGACTCTCTGGGGTGGTCCTTGAGATTCTACATTTCTAAGATGCTTCTAAGTGGTGATGATACTGGATGACACTGCTGGTTCGTGGACCACAGCTTGAATAGCAAGGTGCTAGAGGAAAGAGGGACAGAAAAATGACAATCATTGAGTTCATATTATATATCAAGCACTGTACAAGGCTCTTGAATACATTAACATTGTGATGGTATTCACATTAGACTCATGTATTAGTTATATACAGATTATCTAAGGAAATTTTTAAATATACAAATCTCGGAACCCACTCTTAAAGATTCTGATTCAGAGGGCCTGGAGTAGAGACAAAAAATCAGTATTTTTTAAAAGCCTCCAAAGTGAGTCTGATACACTGTGTTGTCCGAATTCTAGGAATGATCCTTGCCCTAGTATGAGTCCCTGGCCTGGAGTGTGGGTGGGACCTGTGCATGTGACGAGCTGTCACTCTGGTGATTATGTCACATCAAGTGGCAAAAGGGAGATTATCTGGGCGAGTCCAATCTAATCACATGAGCCTTTTAAAAGCAGAATTTTCTCTGGCTTGTGGCTGAGGAAAACCTTGGAGAGGTTTTAAGTGTGGGAAGGAGCTGATGCACCCTGTTGCTGATTTGAAGGTGGGCAGGGTCAGGTGAGAATGGGCACAGGTGGCCTTAGGGGCCCACAGGGGTCCCTGGCTGACACCTAGCAAGGACACAGGACCTCAGTCCTACAACTGCATGGAACTGAATTCTTCCAACAATGTAAATGAGTTTGGAAGCTGAGTATTCCCAAGAGCCTGGAGATAAGAGCCCAGTTGACACCTTGACTTTGACCTTGTGTGACCCTAAGCAGAAGACCCAGTTAGGCCTGCTCAGACTTCTGAGTTTTAGAACTGTAAGAGAATATGTGGATGTTGTCTTAACCTAGTAAATTTGTGGTCATTTGTTATGCAGCAATAGAAAACTAATGTGTGCACATTTAGGATTGGCAATGACTACATTAAGTCATACAATCCTCGCCCAAGATCTAATACCTTGGCATGCTTATCCTCGTGTTACAGATGACCAGGTAGGCTCAGAGGGCTTATGTGTTTTCCCACAGTCTCACACCTAATGGCAGAACTATAATTTGAAGTTAGATCTCTTTTTCTTTCTCCAAAGTTTCCTAATTCTCAAAAAAAAAAAAAAAAAAAACCCAAACAGGGAGAAATATCAAGCGTATAGTAAATAGGAAGACAGGGTGAAGCCAAAGAAGAAAGACTAGAATCAGCAGACATTAAGAAAACGAGTCCCGTTTCTTTGATGTGGCCACAGAAATTGCAAACTCCAATATGCTCTGTATGTAAGATTGTTGAATGGTCTAAGCAGATAAGGGAAGGTTGAGATGTTCTTTCTGGCTTAACGTAGCCACGATTCATGGATTGGAGATGACTGCGCAGTCAGATTCCTTGCCAGTAGCTCTGAAGTATTCCAGGAGACCAGGGACAAATGGCTGGGCTTGCTCCTTAACCAGGGTCCTGCATCCTCCTGGCTCACTAGAGATCAAGAAAACATTTAGGAAGGTGAGACTTTGATGGCATTTCATCAGCCTGCAACAACAGAACTTAATGCGTAGTGATGTCAGCTGGGATATAAAACATTGAAAGTCAATGAAGCTAATGAGTCAGGAATAGTCCTGCAAAAGATACAAAGTGTGATGCAGGCTTGCTTCAACCTGGTCTTTTCATTCAGTTTTTCTCTGTTCTCTCAGATACTGACAAGGGAAGCCAAAACAACAGGAAGATCCATTTATTCATTCATTTATCCATTTTGCCTACATACGTATTATTGTTAGGCTCCTGCTAGTGTGCACAGTGGGATACGGAAGCAACCAGGCTTCATCAGACCACAGTTTTGGCACAAAATAAAATGCATCTTCTCTTAAGAAAGAGTAAAAATTAAAATCTAGCTCCAATTCTGTTGCCATATTTTGAAAAGAATTTTGAATGATATTAATCTGTTTACATGGGAAAGTTCCAAAAGTATGCAATAACAGTTCTATAGAAATCCATCCAAGAATAATTTATTTAGCTCTTTCAACAAGGGACTGCAATGGCTTCACTCATTGATGGCTATTCGTGTTATTCATTCATTTCAATCATGTCATTCAGTCACTTGTTCTGGGCACCTTCTGTGTGCTATTAAGGGGGCCAAAGGTACAAAGGTGAATGAAACAAAGTATTTGCCCTCAAAATCTAGCCCAGGTGACCAAAATCCATTAGTAATAATAACATAGTTAGTGTACAAAGTACTCCGATAAAGGGAAAACTATGTCCCCAGCCACACATTCTTGTTTGCAGAAGTATCACCTGAAAACCAGAGGACATGCGCAGGTAGTTTTCTGCTGGGCTGCATTTTTTCTTATTTAATCTGCTTGTAAAACCCTCGCTTTCCATTTCTACAGCTACTCCATCAGGAATTTTGATGAAGCGGAGGACAGAAAGCCTATCTGTATGTAAAAAAGCCGAGGTATTGCATCGTGCCTTTTGGATTTTTCCTCTGACAAGTGGTTGGCATCTGCTAACAACACTTCTTTTCTTGAGCTTTGTAACATTGCCAGGCTGAGAACTGAGCTTTGAAAAAGGAGATGGAGCTGTTAACAAACGCCTTTGTTATCTCTGGAATTGATTATTGTACAGTGGTTCACAGAAAAAACTTGATGTGTATCTTGTCTCAATATTTACCTGCTCCTCCCAGGAAATATTGTGCTAAGAGAAATTCCCTGCAGTACAACAAATGTCAACTTGCCTGAGATAACTGGTGCAATTCACCAATCGACTGTCTTTTCCCCATCTGTGGAAACAGTATGATAAGACCGCAGGAAGAATTTCTTATTAAGTGCTTGGAGATCCTCTGAATTGGATGGCTGTTTGAAGTGTTTCGTATACCTTTCCCCTTGCATTTGAGAAATATTTATTGGAACCATCTATGTGCCAAGCCCTTTGCTGGCCTCTTAGAATATACTAACGATTGAAACAAACCCAAGGCAAGATGGCCTTGTGGAGATTATGTCTGGTGAGGGAGAGGGAGATTCTACAGGCAATTCCAGTACATGACGATAGGCTGAGATTGCAGAGTGCGTGTGCTAGGAGAGGTAGTACAGTAAGAGATCAAAGACAGCTATTTTGAGAAAGTGGTTCTTAAACTGAAATTGGACGGGTAGGTGGCAGTTAGAACTTATCCGGGCAATGGGGAGGGAAGGGGTGCAGTGAAAAATAAGGAGGCATTGTGTCCTAAGCAGAGAACACTACATATAAAAAGCTTCAAAGGTGAAAGAAGGCATGGCAAATAACCTTGGACAAGTTGTATGACTTTTGTAACTCTCGGTTTTCTCATCTCTAAAATGGGAATAAGGATAAAAACCTGTATGATAGTGTTGTAAGAAATAATTTGATAGTTCATGTAAAACATTTAGTTCATTGTTTATTAGTACTCATGAAATGTTAGTATTTATTCATTTATTGAGGATCTAAGAAAAGTTCAAGATCAGTGTGGCTGAGCTTCCTGGTGTTTTATTCCAATTTTATACACTAAGCTATGTTGTACGCAAGAAGCTCTCCAATGTATAGGTGTAGCAAACCTTTGTTGTTTATATGTTTGCATTTGACTCAAAATTATTGGCTCTGTAGACAAGGGCTATGCCCTACTTATTTCTGTGTTCACTCACACAATGTAGTGCCTGGCACAAAATAGTTTCTCAATAAATGTTTCATGGATGAATGAGTAAATAGAAAAGAATAGGAAAAAAATTAGAGTAGAGTAGAATAGAATCCAATAGAATCCTGTTGAATGTCGGTGCTAAGTGCTACAGGAAATCCAAAGACAAGTAGCTCTTTAATTCAATCACTGAGATACTTACTGTTCAAGGGCTGATAGAAAATTCTGCTGCCGCAGGCTGCCAAAGGCTTGGAACAGCAGGACAGTGAAAAGCGCACTCATCTTAGGGATCTTCCCTTTGACCTCAGAGAATAAATTTTGGTTGTTGAATTTCTTTTCTATGCCCCACTAAAGGCAAAATGTGTAGCTATACTGTGATACATGATAATAAAAAAATCTAAGACTTCCAAAATATATTAAATAAATCCTTATATTGTGATTCAAGAATAGGTACACACTTTTTACAATATGGGTATTTTTGAAAATATTTTAAAATGCCCAAACACAGCAATGACTTTGGTGCCTTTGTACTTTATTCTAAAATACACAGACTATCGTATATAATACAATTCACTACCATTAATCATGTTCTAAAGACGGGGAGATTGAGGCTCAATAAAGCCACGAAGGCTTTCCAGAGTAGTGCAGTTGGTAAGGGGTTCAGTCGTCAGTCCTTAGACGTTGACTGGGTCCTGTGTATGCTGCAACAAGAAGGAATGGATGCTTTTTAAAGGCGAAATATGAAGCCCTTGATACCCGTGGATTTGGTAAGCGTATTCTTTTTATATATTACATCATTATATTGTACTTCCTTTCTCCCAGATCTACTGTACTCCCCTACCCATCCATTTATCTGGATCTTGCTCTTGTTTGGGATTCTGCTTGTTTTACCTCCTCTAAAGAGCCTTCCTTGAATATGCCAAGCCAGACTGATGACAGCCTCCTCTGAACTCTTGTTAGACCATCATGTTTGCATTCCTGGCTTAGTGCTTTGCAAACATATATCATATACACAGTTATCTTTTTATTCACATGCTAGACCCTCAGTTCAATAAGAAAACCAACAAATATTAGGCCTGGGAAGCCCCTCAGTTCAAATCTTAGCTCTGTCATTCCCTAGCTGAGTCTCGTGCACATTCCCTTCTCTGGGCTTCAGTGTCTTCATTTTTTTTTTAATTTCAGCATATTATGGGGGTACAAATATTATGGTTACGTATATTGCCCATGCCCCCCTCCCCCCTTGAGGCAGAGCTTCAAGTGTGACCATCCCCCAGTGTCTTCATTTTAAACATGAGAACAATATTCTTCTCTCATAGCATTGTTGTAAGAGGGAAATGAGTTAATATACGCAAAGCATCTGGCAGTTTTCAGTAGCTGTTAGCTGTTTTCTTAGGCCAGTGGTTAAAGACATAGAACTCATTCCTCAAAGAAAGCTGGTGCAAGGAAGGAAGGTGCTGGAGTTCTGTCAATTTCATCCACTTCCTTTGTGAGTACCCCTCACCCCAGCAGAATACCTGGAGCTCCAAAGATAATAGTTTAAAAACCACTGATTCACCCAGTGTTCTTTAAGAATTTAAAAAATGAAGTCTCAGAGAAGTGAAGTGACTTCTCTAAACTCACAGAGCCAATAACGGGCAGGGAAGTCTAACCTCAGACCACTTACACAAGATTGTCTTATCCTTTAAGTAATTTTTTTCCCTTCACTCCCACCTCCCCACTGGCAAAAAACCCTGCATGGTTTCCTTCAAATAAACTGAAGATATAAATATGACTAAGACCAGACCTTGCATTTATGGGCCTCACATTCTTGAAGGGGGGAGAGAGAAATGTAACAGATAATTATGATGGAAGAAAATTGGTGCAATGATAGAAGTATGCACAGGGAGCACGGATGAGAGATAATTAATCCAGCCTTTAGCAAAATGTGAAAGAATGAGTAGGAGTTAACGAGGCAAGTTGAGCAGTTGGGGGCATTCCTGGCAGAGGGCACAGCTTGGAAAAACACACAGGGTCAGGGAATAGCATGGCATTTTTCGAGAAACTGTGAATAGTTTTCTTTTCCTACTAGAACATGATATGCAAGACAGGAAGTGAGCAGAAAAATGGCTGGCAAGAAAGCCAAGGCTCACATGGTGGGGGTCAGGTGGGGGAATAGGGGTGTGTAGGCCATGTTGAAACACCTGTGGATTGGTTGTGGTTTCCAGAACTACACATTTTAGTTTGCAGTTGAACGGGTTAGGATTGAGGGGGAAAAAAGGAAAACAACTCTTGTTTTTAAAGGAGCATTAAAACAGAGCATCACCAAACAGTGTGTGTTATTATCTTCTGAAGTGATGGTAAAGGAAAATGCTCCCCAACATCAAGCCAGTGCAGAAGTGCTGAGAGTCAACAAAAGAAAGCATTGACCAATAACTCTGTGGGTTGCGGTGGCACAGATCTGCTTTGATACGTGGAGATTCGGCCATGAGGACAGTTACCAAATACTGTTCAAAGCCACCTTAGTTAGAGACACTTGTGCTCCACTTATACCTAAGACCAAATTTTTCAAATCAGATAAGGTGAAAATTCTGCAGAGCTTGAGAGGAAACAATGGATGAGCTTAACTCTGGCCAGATCTGGGAACTGCCCCTTTGAGATACATTGGCCCTGGGGGGCTGCAGGACCTTAGCTGCTGTGGCCGAGGGCTGGGGAGTGTCTGCAGAGAGAAGGAAGGGGCTGCCGGGGCTGTGACAAGGAGTCCTGGCAGCTAAAGTCTATTTATTAGTCTCTCTGCTCCTCCCCTGCTGTTATATTAATATAATGAATTGTTCACAGGTGCATCAAATGAGGTTTAGATGATCGCTGGGAGCTTTGTTACCCAAACAGGCCAAATTAGGAAGAACAGATGCATCAGGCAAACGACAGTCCCACAGCAAAAGTACAAAGCTTGAATTACTGAAGGTCGGAGCTCACACTTGGCCTTGATGGCCTTCACAGCAATGGGGTTTGGCCCCCTGTTTAACTCTTACTTGCCAAGAAGCTCTCTCTGCCTCCACTTTTGTGGGGATAGGACGGATGGGGTAAGTGTCCTGTGGAAATGGTCTACTGCTCCACCCCAAATAGTAATGAGAATAGAATAAGAACAGTGGCTCTCATGAACTGAGCCTTACTGTATAGTTCAGGTTTTTCCCTGCACAAGAAGGCTGCCAGACAAAGGGATGCACGGGGGCTGAAATCCACCCTATGTGCATCTCCTGCAGGAAGGAACACCTTTTCTTAAGTGGCACAAAATTACTGTCTGCTCAGTTGAGGGTGCCTTCTAACCTTCACACATTTCCAGACAGGGCGTCTTTTTCTAATCCTCACAAAAGTGCCCTCTGGGCTGGTTGTAGTCCTGCAAATATTCTCTCTCATCCTTACAACAACTCTAGTGTAGTGTTAGGATCCCTGATCTACAGATTGGAAAACCAAGGGCCAGAAAGATTAAGCAACACGATGCGAGTTACTCATGGCAGAGCAAGGATTTGATCAAATGCTGAAGCAAATTCCACTGCCCCATGCCTTAAACTAAAATAAACGTGGTTTTCTTCTCTTCAACTCTAGCTCGCGGAAAAGGAATGAGAAAGGAGAGAGAATATTGGCACCTTGGCCTGAGAGCAGCAGGGGCTCAGTAGTCCCGAAATCTAAGTCTGATCTTCACTTTGGGTCCTGGAGCCAGTGGCTGCTATGATTCTGTTTCCTCCTCTGTAAATTTAGAGTTGCATTGGATAGCTGATCTCCAAAATCCCTGCCGGTTTAATGTCCAAGAAGTCCGTCCAATGGGCTTTTCCTTTGGTTCCTTTTTTTTATGAGAGAATATTAAGACTGCATAAACTCCATAAATTTGGGGGGAAATCTGACAACACATACCCAAAACTATAAAAATGCTTATGCATACTTTTATACACAATAATTAAAATTCCGGAGAACATTCCAAGGAAATTATTAAAAAGAAGAGAGCTCTGAGTAAAAAGTAGTGGCATTTGTCATCATGACAAACTGCAAACACTCAAATACCCCACAATAGAATGGTTATATAAATTATAGCAATATATGTGATAGGATGGTTTGTCATCAAAACATTCCAAGTGTGATATTTTTCTAAGTACAAATATGCATAAGTGTCTATGAAATAAAATTAAGTGGAAATCATAGAGTTTAAAATCGTGCATAAACTATATCACAGGTATTGAAAACCATTTATACACTGATTGAAAGAGAAATCATAAAAGTTTATTTTGGTAATAAGTTCATGAGTAGCTTAGAAAAATTAATTTTATAACTTTAAGTTACATTATCACTTTGATCATTTAAAGCTTTTCATCAAAACCTTTTGACTCGTATGTATTTCTTGTGAATATACAAGTAATGCTTATATAGATTTGAAAAATTCAAAAAAATATAAAGAAGAAAAAAACATTCAAATTCCATTCATAGGATGCAACCTATTTTAAGATTTTTGTCTTTTTCTTGTCTTTCAACATTGATTTTGGTTTTCCTTTACATAGGCAGGTCATTCTCTCTATAAAATCCGAATCCTGTTTAGTTTTTCTGTGTTTTTTTTTTCCTCTTTTTTCTTTTCTTTTCATTATCCTGGGCTCCAGCGTTCCTCTGGCCTTAGCCTCTTGAGTTGCCGGCACTACAGGCGTGAACCACCACGCCTGGCTCCTGCTTAGCTTTTCTATTATTTGATTTTATGTCATATTTTTCTATGTCATTAAAAAGGTTTATATACACATAATGCACTATTTAATCCATCATGTAATTCCAACTCTTTTTGCTATTTAAATTATTTCCAACATTTTGCTAAATAATCCTAACATGGTCTTTATAATGTATAAATCATTGTCCAAATTTTAGATTATTTGCTTTTGACTGAGTCCTAGAATGGGAAGTAAATGCCTTTTCTTTTAAACCAAAGCTTTATATTCCTGAGCCTTCTATTCCATGAATTTTCAGGTTAATAAATTATATCTTTGATGATTGCTCTGTTGCAATCATTCTCCTTGGCTCCTTGAACAATCTTGTAATTCTTAGGCTGGACTTTTCTCCACTGTCCTTCATCTTTATCATCTTCTTTCTCCTTATTTTGAACTATTTTTGTCCTTTTCATCCCTTTGGAAGCTTTCCAAATCCCTTCTCTCCATCAAAAATCCCATTTTTCTCAGTGTCCATTCTGGTCTCTACCACTTCCTTTGTAGACTCATTTTACTGTTTCATTTTTGGTTTATGTCCATCCTTCCTCTCTTCTTGTGGCTTTTTTACTCATTTCTTGGAGAACATGCCTTTTTGCACACATTGAGGATGTCAAATAGATATCCAAAATTATTTCTTCTAGAGTTCCCACTAGAGATAATTTTTAGTAGTCCTCTGAGTATGTAATTCCTTTTCCCTTGTTCTATAGTATTCTTTTCACTACCCACGTTGATTATGTTTGCCCATGTACTCATCCTTTAACAGAAGAGATCCATCCAGACCTAGTGTTTGCTAACACATGTGATATATGGATTGCTCTTGATCTCAATTTCTGTCCACTGACATGTATCGATCAAATTCCTATAACTGATCTATGCCTAGATGGCAGATTGATGCAGAGAGTTCTTGGTCCAATTATCATGTCTACCACACATTTGTTACACACTGAACTGGGACAGACTCTTTCCTCTTCTCCCTCCTCTCAGGGACCCCTGCCACTCTGATCAGATGAAATGTATATGAAAAACAGTCCTCAGGATTGGCTGCTACAGGACTCCTTGTTTCCTCCTCTATCATCTCCAGCAATTTTACAATTTCACCTGGGAAAATCATACCTCCAAGGATTCATTGCACTGCCATTAACACTTTATTTTTCTTCCTGATTCTAATTTTATTTATCTGTCTTTTTAATTCTGGGAGTTATGGTTCGGAGAGTTTACAAAAGAGAATTCTGGTATGGAAGCTTAGGAGTGACACTCTAGGTTCTACTTTTTTCTTTCCAAAGTGGAACCTATTTAATAGAGGGATCTGAAATTTTGGAAGCAGAGAGGAGATGGCTAAGAAGGGCCGAAGAAGCATCTTTCTTGGGCCCAGAAGAGCATCACATGGTTGGCACATTGTATTTTCAAAGTGTTCGATGCTCATAGTTAATGAGCAAATCTTGAATATTTTGTTGCTATCTTGATAGTGGTTATTGGTGTATTTTTATGAGTTTTTGGATTTTCTGTCTTTAATAGAAGATTGAGATAAACTTCTTCCAACTACTTTTCTAATACTATTTTAAACCACTATCCTCTGATTATTAAAATGTATTAGTAACTTTGTTTTAATATTGAACATACATGCAAATCCAACTGTGCATTTTTCTTTTAAATTTACTCTAGGCTTTGAATTCTAATATGGAGCCTACTCCTGATGATTGGATACCTCAAAGCCACCACCATCTGCAATTTTTCTGATTATGATTGATTTGATTTCTGTGCCAGTATTAGTCTGTGTTGATGGTGAAAGATGCTATATTTTTTTGGTAATTTTCAGCAATTTCTTCATTAAAAACTGAGTAGCCATTGGAAGCTTTGACTACCTTATGGAAAAATCTGTTGAAGAAACTAAATGTTTACCTTGGAAAAGAGAAAAATGAAACACCTGAGAACTGATCTTTTAGTATTTGAAATGCTGCCATGCATAAGAGAGTAAGCTTACTCCGTATAATTCCAGGAAACAGAACTGGTGACAGTAGGTGGATGTTACAGGGAAATGAGTCCTGATGTTACATTGCATGTTCCTAAAGGATCCTGTTGGCTCTTGTTCATAGTATTTATTCATAGCATCAAACACAGTGCCATAACCACAGTAAATATTCGATACTTGTTCATTGAGCAAATGTTGATCATTTGAAAGACATTTTGTGGTAATGAATTCAGGCAGAGAATGGACCATTACCTGACGGTGATGCTCTATAAGGAATCCCTCACAAGAAATGACAGGTGTACTGAATCATCCTAAGGTTTCTTTCAACTCCAAGTTCTGTGACTCTGGGCCCCAACTGCAGATTAGGAGAGATGGTCTTTACTCCTAATTCCATATTTAACAGGATCATGAAGAGTGCAGCGTGGTGAAGTGGAGTCCAGGCCCTTCTTTCTACACCCAATGTAGCTGGTTATGTTACCTAAGGTAGAGAAACCATGCCCAGTGCAGTAGTTCAGGTCTTTATTATTTCTAGCCTGGGTTATTAACATGCATCTCCTAAGTGGTTTTCTGTCTCTAGACATCCTTATCTAACTCACTCTCCACACTACGGCTTGAAGACTCTTACTGAAACCTACTGGAATCATGATATCCCTCTCTTGTGGACAGATAAAATCTGAACTCCCCTGTCATGATTAAGAGACAAGGCTCTAGAATCAGACTCCACAAGTTCAGATTTCTAGCTATTCCAGCTATGTGACCTTGGATAGCCCGACCTGTCTCAGTTTCCTCATCTGTCCATTTGGGATAATAAATATTATCACCTCAGGCATGTGAGAATTAAATGTGTGCATACCAATCACAGCACCTGATACATAAACAGAAAAGTTAGCTGCTCCGTGAAATGACCCATCATTTCCTCTTTAGTTTCCTCACTGCGACCCCCAGGAACTACTCACATGCAAAGTCCTCTGGACATGCCGAGTGATGGTCCTTGTCTTTGAGCATGCTTCTCCCTCTTCCTGAAATTGCCTTGATCTGCCTCTGGATTGCGAAACCCTTTCATTTTTTAAATACAACTCTGTGTCTCTTCTTTGCCTAATTGTCCTCTCCCTGTTAGATGGAGTTGTTCTCTCCCTTGTACCAGTTATTATTCTTTTTGTGTATCTTTATTAAAGCACTTGCAACACAATATGGAAATAATTTTATTATATCAGACCTCCTTTATCAGATCTCTCTTTGAAGACAGAGATTTTTTGTTTATTTATCTTAGAACCCCCACTGCTCAGCTTCATTCTTGGTGCATGATAGGCACACATTGCAGTTCTGTTAAATGAGTGAAAGGATGAGCAGAGTATCATATTCTGGGGAATTTAGCCACAAAAGTAATTTGTCCTCCCATCTAGATAGCTATTAATATCTTCAACAACTTGTGTTGGTTTATGTAGATTTACTTCATTCCCCTTTATAACTGCATTTCCAAGATGGTTAAGAATTGGTTCTGTGACTATAAATTGGAAAAGAACAGGGGCCACATTCTCTATTAGTCATCTGAGGGTCTGAAGAACGAAAGTCAAGACTGGGCATAGTCGACCTGACCCACAGGCACATTAGCCAGAGGTTTGCAATGAATAAGGCAACTGGCTCATAGACATTCTCTCTTCCAAGTTGCAAGGGAGACTAGATATAGGGGAAGACTTGTGGAAAAGTCAGGGAGCAGCTGCTTCAACAAGGATTCAAGAACTAGTAAACAAGATTATCTTTTTCCAAGAGATACTATTTCCTAAACGAATCAGTGGGATTTTGTTTTTCTTCTTTTATGTGTTTGGGGAAATAAAGAAGTCATGTCTACCATAAGCAGCTATAACTTTTTTTATGAGATAAACTAAAAATACATACAATACTACATAATGAATGTACTTAAATCTTATGTTGTAATTAATGCAAATTACACAAAATTCATATACAATGTGATTAGACTTCTCTACCACATAATTTATGGTTGAATTAACAAAGAAGCTGATTAAATGAGAAAATTGATTTCTATCATTATCCTATTTTTTGGGGGGGTTATGTTTTCATTGAGAACATATCTTAGGACTCAAAGAAATTGGATGACAAAGCTGGAGCTGTGGTTCAAGGTGTCTATTCCATGCTTTGACCCTCTCCTTACAGATCAGCAAACCTACAAAACTGCATTATGCTTTCTGATAACATATGGAGGGACAAGTTTCAGTAAAACAGCATGGGGCTCTTGTAACTCCAAAATATGAACACGTGGATGATTCACTGACTTACCAGAATACATTTTTTTTTTATGGTTTATTGGTCAGAAACATTTTCTTGAGTCTTATTTAAAAGCATTTCAGCAGGTTTCCTCAGATATGACTTCAGAAATTATATATATGGTTAAATCCTTGTTTGTAATTCTAGTGGTAGAACTGAATATAAACTTTGGAATAGAAAAATAATTGGAACTCCTATTTATTAAAAGAACACACCCTGTAAAATGATGATAAATATTCATAGATATAACTTTCATCTCCTAGACCTACACAATAAGATTCTTGATGGCCCATGTCTGCATCTTCTTAGTTTCTCTCTCTTCTCTCTACCCCCTTCCCACATAATCAACTTTAAATTCTCCCAATTTGCTGCTACAATATTTCTCCTTCCTTCTTTCTTGCCCTCTCTCCCTCTTCTTTCTTTCCTTCTATTTTCTTTCCTCCTTTCCTTCCTTCATCCTTCTTCCCACCAAAAATACAACAGTGCATCAAACAGGCAAGGTATGGTCTCTCTTCACAAGATACTTATAGTGTCCTTTCAATGTTATATTTTCTTCAGAAATGCAATGAACTGTCCACATTGTACCAGGTGGAGACTGGCATATAAGATAATAAGAGTCCAAGAGCAGAAACAAGACTGGCTAGAAATGGCAGCTACATAAATGCAACTTCCTGAGCTTTATAGGAGTTGTAGCTATCTGAATACGGACATGAACGAGTCAAATAAGCTAATTCAAGGAGACGGAGTGGTGGCTGCTGGGGTCATGGAGGAGGGTGGTGTTGCCCTGAGGATCTAGCTCCAGCATTTATAATGTTGCATTTTGGGGTTCATTGGTTAACTTTTCTAAACTTCAGTTTCCTCATCTGTAGAAAAAGACAGTAGTGCCTGCCATGCAGGATTGTTGCGAGGATTCTAGGGTATTATGAACTGTGCTTGGTTCATCGTAGATGCCCAAAAGGCCCATCTTGACCCTCTTTTCCCTTCCTATATCTGGAAGTTGATCATTTCCTATTCTGGTTTCTTCTGTTAACAGCAACTGGCTGCACTGGCTCCTGAGCCGTCAGTTCGATGCTGTGGCTGGGAGTCATTGAATTAAGGGCTTCAAGGGCATAGCATTTCAAAAAGAAACAGTCAGAAAACCCTTTCTTGAAATGCTTCCCGTATTCTGTTTGTTAAAGATGGAGTATCCTGGCATTTAAAAGTCTGGTTCAATTATAGACATAAAGCTTTTGCATCTAGGAAAGTGAAGCCTTTAGAAGGAGGAAGTTGGGTGGTGGGGCTGGAGGGTGGGTTGTGATGTCAGTACAATGTTTATGTCCTGGGAGCAATCATGCTGTGTTAGAAAGACCCTCGGTGTGGGAGCTAGGCAGATCCGGGATTGAATTCTGATTTCTCCACTACAAACTATGAAGTGTTGTGGACCTTATTTCACTCTCTGAATTAAGAATAACTAGCACACTGGATGGATGTGAGAATTACAGAAGGTAGGTGTGTGTTCATTTTCTTCTTCTTGTTTGGAATTCTTAGGTTCAGTTGAGATTCTTCTCCCTTTCTCCAGAGTCCCCGTGTGGTACAATCCCCAATACACAAAACTTCATCTTCTCAGATGTTTCATCTATACTGTTATGTGAGTAATTGATAAGAGTGACTATTTGCATTTTTAGGGTCTATAAAACCCTTCTACATATCAGACTGAGACCCAGTGTTGAAATCTGAGCATTGGCCAATAGATGAGGAAAGGACATTGGCCACACCTTCATCAAGACCCTCCTGGCATTCCCTGAAACCCCCCGCTGGGATGTCTTCTCTCTTCTACTTGTGAGGGCCTGGTTAAGAGCACAGACTCTGGGCCGCACTGAGTTTAAATCCTGGCTTTGCCACTTATACACTGTGTCACCTTGACCTAATGAGTTTGTTTCTCTGTGCCTCAATTTCTTCATCTATAAAATGGGAATAGAGTTTAATACTAATAATGAAACTGCTTTATAGAGTTTCTGTGATGATCAAATACATTAATATAACACATCTTAAATATTTAGAACACTCTCTGGCACACAGTAAGTGCTCAATGAATATTATGATTATCGTGACCCACGCATGGTGACGTAGTACAAGGAGCAGAGCACCTGATGCCCAGAGTGTGGATTCAGGTCAGGGATCTCTGCTTACAAGCTGTTTACATAACTTCGGTCTCAGGTTTCTGATATGGAAAATGGGGATGATAATTGGACTCCACCTGCTGGAAAGAGTTGTGTCCTGGTGAACAGAGCCGGTTGTATGGTATCACCGTAGCCTAGGAAGTAAGGTTCCTGTCTGAGGGTCCAGCTCTAAAACAACACAGATCAGATCAAAGCAAAGGTGTGTAAAGTCACCTGAAGGTAACAAGATCCCCTTCCAAATCATCAACACTGGAGTATGTGTGGACAGTGTTGACAAAGCTGAAGTTATGCCTTGCTAATCCAAAGGAGGTGTGTGCGGGAAGCCGTTAGTCAAAGAAAGGCAACAAAAAGAGAGAAATGAAGGCAAGCATTTAGAGTCCCTATCCCAGCACTAAGCAGGAGGGAGAGGGAAGGCTAACTCAAGGACCAACCCCCACCCCCACCCCACTGCCACTCCAGTCCCATCACCGTGACAGTTCTATTCCTGGGGTGAAGAAGGAATATTCAAGTTGTTTTCTCCATTTACCAGCTGGGTGAGTTATGGCAAGTTATTTCAACCCTCCGGGCCTCAGCTCTCTCATCTCAAAAATCAAACAACCTTCTGATAGCTTGGCTGTCCTGGAACAAAATGCCCTGGTCATGTTGATTTAACTATTATCACCCACTGACCATTCTATTTCTCAACCAAATCTTAAGTTGGAATTCAAATATATTCATCAGTCTCTTGTGAAGTTTGTTATTGTGAGTCAATATTCCAAGCCTGCTTCTTCTAAGACACAACAAGATTTATTTTATGACTCTAATTATTATGGTCAGATTCTAGCTTAGAATGATTTATCCAAGGTAAGTGCCATATGATGGGGTATACTGACAACCAGTCAGACTTTCTTTAGATGACACCCTGGAAGGATGTGCCATCTGTCAAACTTCTGCAGGGGCTTTGAGGGTTTCATGTGATAATAAATGGAAAAGGGGCTCTGTAAACAAAAAGCATGTTGTATATGTAGAATAGGGCATGGCTGTGAAGGAACATGGCTGGTACAAGCCTCAGCTTCAGGATGCAAAATGGACTGTGTCTTCCAGTATATGGTAAGACACCAAGGTAAAGTGATAGTTTAGAGAGAGTTCCAGTTGACAATTACACTCCCCCCACAAGGATTTGCACCCCCCTCCCCCCAAAAGAAAGAGAAAACTCATTTTTAATATTCAAATCCTCCCTGCTGGTTCCAGAAAGGCCTGGAAACAGCAGGTAACAATATGTAAGTGACTTTGAATTAAGACTGAACTCTCTGTGTCCTTCGCTTCTCCCTCAAATGTGGAATGATTTTCTAAGAATTTAATTATCTAAGAACACAGCATCAAAGCTGTTAGACCCTTGTTAGTGTTAATTCAAACTTAATGTGCATGAGATTTAGAGATCTCGGATACTAGGAAAATGATTTCAATTTAAATAGCCCTCTTTGTCCTACACATCACAAAACATCTTTTAACACAGGTAATTATTTTTAATAAAATACTATAACCCAGGTTTCTCCTACTAAAAAAGATTCTCACTGTGGAGAAATCAGATGCTCTATGGACCAGCAGGATGTGATAGAAAGAAAAAGAAACCTAAGTTCAAGTCTTACAGGCTCACCTTTTTCTATGTGTCTGTCTGTGGGCAGAAGCTTAACTTCTTTGAACCTCAGTAAGTCAACCTCACAGAAAGGACTCTTGGAGCTAAAGGCAAGAGGGCAAGTGGGGAGAGTTACTGACGTGGGACAAACACAGAGGCATGTCAAAGCTGGTGATCCTATTGGGGTCTGGGTCCTAGAATGAGCTGACCCATCCAAAACGAGGAGGAGGCATGTAACACCTGTTGGCATGAAGGACTTAACAAGCCCATTCAGTTTCATGACCTGCAATTAAATCATAGCTAGCATGAAACAAGAAACAACCCTCTTCAGAAAGCATAATGGTTTTCAAAGCGTAAAAGGTATTTTAAGTGAAATGTCCACCACATGTGTTAACCACGGGATCATTAGATAACCGAAACCAGCCAATCCTACTGGAACACATTCATTTCAAAAATGTGACACAAACTCTGTGACACAATAACTCTTTTGAAGGACGTACAGGAATCATCTGTTCATTGTAATCTGAAAGCGTACCTTTAAGTAAGTTTGAAGTTCATTGTTTTAAAAGATTGAGATTAGAACATTTGTAATTGGATCAACAAAGATTTATATGTGTATAATTAATTTTAAATCAGTTCCCTAGATTACACATGTTCCACTCATGCTTTGAGGATAATTTGAGGTCTTCACCGTGGTATAACAGTGGCTCTGCCTTATTAACCTTACATTTGTGTAGATTACGATCAATAATACTGTCTTTCTTACACATTTGTGAGGGAGTAGGGCAGAATTTGTTACCCTTTTTATAAACAAGTAATTCAATTCTCTTTATGAGATTAGGTGGCATATTCAGAGCTGCAGAGTGAAGTGGTAGGGCCAAGCCCACACAAGAACCCAGGATTCTGATCCCAGACCAACTAGTCTTTTTAGCAAATAATACTGCAAAGGGCCCACCGTAAGCTAAATTGTTCAGCGGACAATTTATTTTCCCATAACATCAAGTTTCTGTCTACCATGAGTCCTCTGACTCAGAGTCCAGTGCGCCCTCTTCTTTCCCCTCCTTCATCAAGAGCTTCATTCATAAAACCATATCCAGTGTCAGTCATTCACTGTAATGTGAATTCAAGCCAATATGGTTGTCTCCTGTAGTCTTTTACATTTCAATCATTAGCTTTCAGTTCAATAATAGCAAGGCTTTGTGCCCTACTAAGAGAATTTCAGGAGCATAAAGAGCTTTAACAGTTTTGGTTTAGGACCTCTTTTGAAAGCCCCTAGTGAAATATAATCTGGGATACATCTAGGAACCTAATATGTAAAATGTCTTTTATTACCAGATAGTAAGCTTTCTAAAGGAAGGGATCACAGCTGCCTTGCTGGCTATTATATCACCAGCGATGATATACAGAGCCTGTCATATATTTAACACTCTAAATAATTCTGGAATCAATAAAATGAACCTAACAAATGTCACATTTTCATAAACTTGGTTAAAAAATAGACACTAAATGACATATTCAAGAAGAGTTTCCCAGACATTGGTAAGATTGGAAAAGGATCACTTAAAGCACCTTAATAATGTTCCATCTGCCTGGGAATCACCTATGAAATCAGGTCAACTGATGTGGTGGCAACATGCATCTTCCTAAGACAACACACCTCTAGTCCCTTTGTTCTTAGTCGATACTTTAAATGGAATATGTGTGTGATTTTAAAATGCCACCGAACAAGTAGACTCCTGATTTGCGTTTCGTGTTCTACCATATTTCTTAGATTTATACATTTCTCCTTTGAAATGTGGGCTGTTTGATGGGGGCATGTTGTACCATGTTTGGGGGAGGGGGCGAGCTGCCCCTCCTCTCCTGACACATAGGCTCTGAACCCCAGATCAGATGGAGTGAAATGTTTATCCAAGACAAGTTGAAGTGACGTTGCTCAGGAGGAATCAAAATCCATGTCACAAGTTGAACACAGACAAAAAAGTGTTACTATGGAAAAATAAGCCTTAAGGTCAGATTTGGGAAAATAAAGACCTAACCAACATTTGTAGCACAAAAATAGATGAGAAGAGGTGATTTAGTACTGAGGTCAATAACAGCACAAGGCCTATTCTTAATCAATGCTATCAGTGTGGTATAGTCTATGCGTGTGTGTAGGGTTGGTTTGAGAGCATGAAGGAATAGGAGAGATCAAATTGGGGTGTCCTGTTTTGGGTTTTATTTCATGCTAGTGAAACCTCAACATAAATGGACATACTCTGCTTCTTGAAGGCAAGGGCAATGCCTTGGTCAACAGTATGTTTTTTGTCACGTTTAATAGATGCTCAACAAATATTTATTAAATTAATAAATCCATCAAAGGAGTCAAACCTGGTAATTATTTGTTCAATATATTAATAATAATATAACACTCGAATGTTGTTAGTTACATATTGAATTATTTTGATTCTAACTCTCGAAGTTGCTGGAGGGTTATTTTTCATGTAACTAGCTTATTGCCAGTAAGGAAGAGTAGTTGGTATAGTTGCTTAACTGGTTTAAGTGTTTTATGTTTTATATTTTGTTTTTTTCACAAAGGACATGAAAATAAAATTGATATCTGAATTCAAGGCACACTTCATAAATGGGTGCAGAAAAGTATGACAACAACTGAGCACTTACAATAATTCGCATATTCACCCTTATGTACCTGTCCGCACTAGATGGGGCACTGAGCATGCTATTTTTACAAATGATTAGGTTATTGGGAAATTTTAGGATTTGTTGAGATTCCCAGTTATCTGAGAATAATCAATGGATTCTCACTGGGGTGACTCAAGGAGGCTGTCTGCAAACCTGCAGGTTGACATTTTACGGAAGTATAAGAAATACAGCGGGGCTCCTTTGTTGTGTTATATTGTTAGGGAAGGGTTATATGAACACTTTGTTCCTTATTTCCTTTCTTTCTTCTTTGCTTACTCATTTATGCCCTGCCTCATTCCAGAGGGTTGTGAGGAAGCAAGTTGAGTTGTATATGGATTTTCCTGCCAGAGGTGCTTCATTCAGGGAATGTAGAACAAGCATCCTAAAATGAAGATCACATCTTATCACTTCTCCACTAAGAGCCCTCGGTGACTGCCCCCTGTCCACATCCCAGAGGAGCTCTGCCTGGCGGGCCTCTGATGTGTGAGGGGACCTTGATAAGAGACGCTGCCGCAGAGGGAGAAAGGACTGGCCACGGAGAGCGTGCGAGCCGGATTAAAGGGACTGGGCTGTGTCCTGTAGGTGCTGGGGAGCCAGTACATGATTCTAATTATGGACATGGTCTAATCAGATTTGGGTTTCACATTCTATAACCATCCTATCATATTTTTCTCTGGGACTCTGGATCTTTATTGACCATTCTGGAAACAAGCTCATAGAAGGAGTAAATCTTCGAAAAACTAATGAAATAGAAGGAGGCAGACACAGAGTGCAAATGTGAGCACAAATAAAGGCACATGGTTTTATCTCCTCTGGGCAGTAGCTGCACAGTTGCTCAGAGAGAGATAAATCTTTACAGAATTTCTCTCCTTGGAATTTCTTTGAGAATTTTAACAGGGTGACCAGTGTCACTTGAAAGGAGTTGGTTGGAGAGACTCGACTGACTGGTGAAGTACAGCGGTCTGGTAGGTAAGGGGTGACCTTTGTTCTAATAGGCTCACAGAGGCTCCTTCTCTTGACTTGCTGAGCACGGCCCCGGCCCCGTATCTGTCTGTAAGGAGCGGGTATTTAAAGCGCTCAGTAAGTAGCTATCTCTATTTTAGTACTCAGGACATTATTTTGCAAAACTGTCTGTTTTTCTCTCCCATCGTTCTGTAAGTTACTTCGAAACAGAACTAGTCTTTCATTCCTTTATCATCAGTGCCTAGCGCAGTGCCTCATTCCCATGGAAGGCACTCGGGAAATTTTTTGGATAAATGAACATATGAATGATAAAAACATGGACTTTATAAATAGAACTGGACATAATCGTTCAGAGAAGTAGGTTCTAAGGGCGATTTTGAGCGCACTATTCCCAAGGATACTTAAGGATATAATGGATAAGCTTACATAGGTGTGGGTAATTAAACATTGATCTACAGCTGGGAACTTGACTAAATGACCTTCTGAATTCCTCCAGCTACAACCGGATTATCCAAATGAAGTCATATGTAATAAATTTAAAGAAAATAATATGCCAAATTTTAGCAGTTATCATATATTCCATTTTATAGACAAGTATTAATATAAGTTAATGGTGCATCTAGGCTGAAGATGGAAATACTGGGGACACGATAACAAAAAGAACATGAGTTCTGTAAGCACATGAGGTAGGTTGGAATGAATACTTATTGAATTCATGCTTGAATATCTGGATAGGTAGATTGGTGAGTGGCAAACTGGGCAAGTTACTTGCCTAAAATTACAAAATTAGGTGAAATGAGATATTCTGATTTCCCAGAGCTATACCATTCATTCCCATACAGAGAAAGAAGGAAAGAAATAAATATTGATTCAAGAAACTCCTTTTGTACTAATGGAAACAGATGCTGTGTTTTCTGCCATGCACCATATAATATGCAGGAAAGCATTAAACCTAAACCACAATTATTAGAGATTCCTCAAGTGGAGTTATCCCTAAGTCAGAAATTAAGTGGGAAAGGCTTTAGTTCTGAAGTGAGTGGGTTGATTCTATGCATTTTCATATATTTTGGGGTAAATTCTTAAATGAAGAGATAATATCTGATAAGCTGCTTAAATATTTGAATACCAGAAATGAAATCATAATTAAATCAAGTAAAATGTAATATAGTAAATGTCTATCTCATATTGATATTCCCTCTTGGATTCCTTGGAATTTGAATGGATAAAGTTTTTATCTTACAATTCTTGGGATTTGGTTCAATATTTATTTCATTATCAGTGCAGACCTACACATACTAACTAGTTTAATGACAATGAGTGCTGGAGACTATAGAGAGCAGCAACGTAGCAAATGATTTTAATTAGAACGATGTGATTGTACTTAGGGAAGATGCCCTAGTAGATGCTGGTATGGGAATTATATAAATAAAATGAAATATTCCGCAGCTTGGGCTTTCTGTGTGACCTTTGGTTAGTCAGATAACCTTTCTCAATTCTACTGTTCTCATTTATAAAAGAAGGAGTTTGCCTACTTTAATCTTGAAGTTGCCTTTCCATATGTCTGCTCTAAAAATATTAGATGCCTATGTTTTTGTAAAATGAGCTCCGGTGCAATACAAGTTGATAAATAATTTGAGCACCTACTGTTTTCTATTCACTGTGGTAAATTCTGATATATAATGAATGTGTTTTTAACATATCACCATCAAGATCCGAATTATGTTTTAAAATGTTACTGTGGCTAATATTTGGAACATGTGTTATAGAGAAGCAAGAGTGAAAACAGGGGACAGGAAGTGCTAGGCAGAGATGGCTGTGGCTTGGTCCAGGCTGATGGCAAGAGAGATGATGAAAGGGAATGGGTTCGGGTTATACGTTGGAGGTAGATTTCGCATGGCCTGGGAATTCACAACGACTGCTATAGGGCAAGGAGGCAGAGGGAGGCTCCAAGGATGCCTTCCAGTCTGTTGGAGGACAGGTATTTCAGAAATGACCATGATAGGGTGATTCATAATGTAATTAAGTAATACAGACGAGAGAGCAAATGATAGTGCCTGGAACAGAGTTGGAATAGGGTTGGTAGAGTGCCAAAGAAGCTACATTTGTGTTTGGTTTCGAATAATGTTATTAATAATTAGGTAAAATGGTAGCAAAAGGCATTTCATGCAGAAGGACAGGCATGAGGAAAAACATCCAGAGATATGAAAGTGCATGGCATGTTCAGGGAGCAGAACCCCTTGAAGAGAAACATGCATGTGAATGTTTGTGTTTCCAACAGCAACTTTTTAATGCCCCTGTTTATTATGGTCCTTTGGTTATAGTAGTATCTCAATCCTTCCTACGACCTGGGTCTCCCTACTGCAAACCCTTGGGAATCAACCGGGTAAGACCATCTCGGATCATTCCACACAACCAGGAACTACAGACTCATATATTCCTAATCTGCCTAAACATTATGATCGAGTGAATCCAGATATGCATGGTTCCCCATGATTAAGTGTCCTTTTTTAGAATTTGGCAGGATATGTTAGCCTATTTCTAGAAGTAACATTATGTACCCATGATAGACTTGTTTAATTGAATTTTAAAACGAATACACAAGGTTTTAAGCTCTTCTATTCTCGGGGCTTGTGGGTAGTGCTGGTTGGGTAGGAGTGTGCTGCCCAGGTAGTAGGAGAAAGAGTGGAAGGAAATCCCTGAAATAAGGATGGGTTGGGTACTTTCCAAAACCTTCTTTCTGCTATCAGAATGATGTGTCTACTACAGAAATTTTATACTCTCTCTCAAATGTTCAAAACCCTTTGGTAGTTTCCAATCACCTGCATTAGCAGTTTCTAAAATAGTTCCCATTGATACACATGTGGCAAATGACCCTCACATTGTCACTTGTACTCCTTCATGGGTAAGGCCTAGGGTCATTGACACTTCTGGGCATGCCAGCTCTCTCTCTGCCTTTTCTCTCAGGAAAATGTATGAGAATTCAAGAGCCTGAGAATAACACCTTTATAGGAATAACCTTGAATCTGATTTGCCACAATATGCTACCCAGGTAAATGTTTGCAAACACAGGAAATTTTATGATCAGCAACTATTGATTATAGGGAAAAGACACTTGCTCAAATACAATGAGTGCCGATGTCTTTTTTTTTTTTTTTTTTTTGAGACAGAGTCTCACTCTGTTCCCTGGGCTAGAGTGCTGTGGCGTCAGCCTAGCTCACAGCAACCTCAAACTCCTGGGCTGGAGTGATCCTTCTGCCTCAGCCTCCCGAGTAGCTGGGACTACAGGCATGCGCCACCATGCCCGGCTAATTTTTTCTATATATTTTTAGTTGGCCGGTTAATTTCTTTCTATTTTTAGTAGAGATGGGGTCTCGCTCTTGCTCAGGCTGGTTTCGAACTCCTGACCTTGAGCGATCCGCCCACCTCGGCCTCCCAGAGTGCTAGGATTACAGGCGTGAGCCACCGCGCCCGGCCTTGAGTGCCGATGTCTTAATGCTTATCTAGCACAGCTAACATCATGATTTTAGGAAGTTTGAATACCAGGATTGTCAGCAGTGTTGCCAAAATTTTCCATGGCTTTATTTTGAAATATGGGTGCTTGTTATCCTAAGGGTCAGTTTTCTGGAGACAGTGGCGTGAGTCAAAGAGAGAAATCCATTTGAAAATTAATGATTGCTACTGAAATCTCTATCACTGACAGCTACTGATTTATCATTTATTATATTATGTACCAAGTAGTTTTATAAATCTTTACAAATATTATTTCATGTAATAATTAAAATAGACCCTGAAGTCAGCTATCATTATCCCCATTTTATAGATATTATTATTCCCATTATTATTTGCTGAGAGTTAAAGAATTTAACCAAATTCATACCCCCCATAGTTTCAGAGGGGTGTGTATAGATTAGCAGTTAGGCTATAGTTTTGAATTGCATACTCAATCATTATTCATGTTTTATTCTATATGTATAAACATACAATAATACTGCTAACTGGGACACATATAAGAGAGACTCTATACTTCTAATTATCCTGCAGATATCCCTTGGAGAAGAGCAATGTTTAACAGGGCCCTCTGACCATGTCTTATTTCCCTAGAGCATAGGATGGCAGACAAGAGCTATGGAGAATTTTGCCTTAGCATCTTGATAACATTCCCTAAACCATACTCCTCCCACCCTCCTTTTTTCCTTCCTTCCTTTCATCTTCCATTTTTCTTTCCTTTATTCCTTCCACCTTCCATTCTTCCTTCTTTCATTTCTTTCTTCTTTGCTCTGTCAGCACTCACCTGTCTTTCTTCACAAGCCCCAGTTGGATTGTGGTCTGGCCATTCCCAATTGTAAGGAGTCTACATCTCTCCCTAAGGTACTCCTCATGTGCTTTTGATTGATGACTGCTCAAGGTGGAATTATGACCACATCAGCTTATTCGCCCCGGACATTAGTGCAGTTGCAGATGTTGCATGCAGCTCTGTCTCTCTGCAGTTTATAAGGAGCTTAGCATCTACTTTATGAGATTGCCATTTCAGTGGGGGATCCAGACATGTGAAAAAATGGCTCCAACTCATGGCAGGCATCAAGATAAGTAGGCACAACAAATAAAGGAAGCAAAGAAGAGAGAATGGTCAGAGGAGGTTCCATTTAAACCAGGTTTTGCAGATTGGGAAGAATGTCAATAAGTGGGAATAAGGAAAAATAATTCTGGAGAAGGAAATAGCATAACGAAGGAGTGGAGACAAACAAGTGGAAGATGTGGTCAGGAAAAGACCTATGATCCAGTGTGGTTTGGTCAGGGGTATAGGAGGGTTTGCTGCTGGAAGAAGATAGAAAATGAATTGGGGGCACAGAGAAATAAACTCATTTTGCTTTTCACTATAGAAAATATCTGATCCATATGAAATTCCAGTGCCATGTTTGCAGAAAGGCACTCATTTCCCCCTTACCCTCCATCATCATTGTCTTTGTTATCATAATCACCGTCATTAAACCTTATGCTTGTGGAGCCCTTTACAATTTCTCATTCATGACTTCATTACATCTTTAAAACCCCTTTACTGAGTTGATGGCATAGCGTTGGTAGAAAGTTGCAAAAACTGCAACTAATGCTGGCTTAAATGATAAAAGGGATATATTCACTCAAATTATTGTTAAGGTAGTGCTGGCCTTAGGCAATGACTCAGTGATGATGTGACAGGGATGTGATTTCTTTTGGTCTCTCTGGGTTAACTTCCTTGGGGCCAGCTTTATCTTAAGACCTGTTCCCTCTACGGGCCTAAGCTGTTGCTTTCTGGGCTACATGCTATTTACATTTTTCCTCATTCAAATCTGGCAAAGAGAGCATTTTTGTCCCATTATTTCCAGCAGAAGTGCTGAGACTCAGTCTAATTGGACAAGGTTAAATTCTTTGCCAACCGCTGAATCAAGCCCTCTGGCCAAGGAGATGGAATGTGTTGGCTGATGTACCTCGTGTCATGGGTCCAACCCAGAGCCCAGGGTGGAGTCAGCCTCTGAGAAATCATTTACTTCCCAGACGTGAATTGAAATTTTCAGGAAGGGAGATATGGGATGGTGAAGGATGCATGGGTTGAATGCAAAAGTAAACAGGGAACCGAAGAGTAAGTATCCTAGGTAGAAATATAGGTGCTTTTATTTCCATTTCACAGCTGAGGAAATGGAGATTCATGGTACCATTAGTTGTGCAAAGTTGGAAAGAGTTCCCTTTCTCTACAAAGTTCATATATGTCAAGAAAAAAAATTAACTAAATGTTATCCAGAAGATGAAGGGATGTTGCTATTCCCCCTGGATAGGAAGGACACACAAGTGTCATAAGTTGTGGCCCTGAGCAAGTTATTTAACTTTTCTTCTTCTTCTTGGTGGGAAATAATGATAACAATGACACCTTCTTTACAGCGTTGAGAGGATTAAATGAGACATTTACAAACATAGTGAGCAAATGCCTTTCCATTTGTTATGTGCTTAATCCTCACACCATCCAGGGAAGATGAAGTTCCCAAGGCCTCATATGGTTATTGGTCACAGGAAAGACCAAACCAAAGTCGCAGGATTCCAGGTCTTACCCACTCTCTTTCCACTGCACTGTACACTTAATGACATCCCCAGCTGTCTGTATCAACACCCTGCAGTTAACAGGGTCCACATTGAAGAAACTACATGCAAATTATTATTAGCATGAAAACGGGTAATTATTATTTTTTTACATTTGCATCATCTCAGATGATCTTTGTGCTAGACATTCTTTTGCAATGAATGACTGAACTCAAAGGGTTTGCAGTTCATTCAGATGGTCATTAATTCTAAATAAGAAATTCATTTCCTGTCACTCATGTTGCTGAAACAATGCAAAGCAAAGAGTGACTACAGAACAATCTGTAGGGGCTGGGATAGAAGCTGGAAATCACCTAGCCCAACCTTATAATTTTCAGATGAGGGAAATGAGGGCCAAATGGGGAAGGTCGCACAATTAATTAGTGGCGAAGCTGTAACTAGAGCCCATTTTCTTTACATCTATGCCAGAGTCTTACCACCAAGCCATGAATGCTGATCATCTGGCTCCTATTTGGTTAGGAACTCCCTGATTGTTTAAAACATATTGAGAGCATGGGATAAAAAGACACTTAATATGATGAAGTTTCCAAAATGAAAATATATTAAGAATCCTTCACAATTCCCTTGTGCTGTATTAATTTTTTCTTGATTATTTCTATAGTGCACTCATGGGGGGATGGGTATCTGTATGTATTGAATGGTCTCATTTGAGTTCTGCCAATGTAAAGGTATGAACTCAAAACATTTTACATTAAAAACAGAGCAAATTGCTTATGGTAACCATTGCATAATGAAAGAACACAATGAAGAATTACAGTTCAAATTACTTATCAGGTCTCTTCCATTTTCTAAGTTTTTAAAGTAGAAAATTGCACAGTATAATTACAGTAAGTTAATTTGCATTCATATTACAATTCAATGAGCAATTACATTCTTTTTTATTTAAAAAAATATTTTATAAAGTGTGATTTGCATCCGTGTGTTTCGAGGAAAGAGTGGTGACTTTTTCTTTGTGAGGTTTTCATACAAATCAACCATGAAACCTATACTTTCCAGTATAAAGTTGTGACCTCTTCATTGGCTTTTGAGGGGACAGAAGAGAAGAAAACCATTTGAAATGTGACTCTGGCTTCAGAGCTTTGGGATAAGAACTGTTCAAGGAATCACAGAATATCAGGGTTTGGAAAGAGAACTTAAAAGTCTTATTGCTCAAGACCTGTTTCCCCATTCACTTTCACCACCTGAAGCTTGAATTTCTTTATGGAACTCCTGCCAAGCCATCATCCAACCTCTATTTGATTAACTCCTGTACCAGGAAATTCTCTACCTTCTGATGACATGCACTTCATCGCTGGCCTACGCCCCTTCTTGATCTAACCATTCTTGCATTTTATGTAATTGAAAGGATATTTTTTAACACATCGATGGCTATGGCAGTGCCATGTACAATATAAAGCACTCTTTATATTGAGAGTATAACATTTTATTCAGGACGTGCACTATTAGCACAAAATGTCTGGGTGGAGCCGTAACAGAGTAGGGCCCACAAAGGTTGTGGGCCTGGTCAGCTGTTCCATTTTCTCTGGTGCCTGCTTTTTGTAAAACTTGTAAAGCTAAGGTAAAGTAGACATATATTGAAATAAGCAGATCTTCAGAGTAGCTCGATCAGTCAAACAATGGTGGTATCATAAGATTGTAATGGAGCTGAAAAATTCCTATTGCCTAGTGACGTTGTCACAGCCATTGTAGTGTTGTCATAGGGCAATGCGTTACTCCTATGTCTGTGGTGACGTTGGTACAAACAAACCTACTGCACTGTCAGCTGTATAAAAGTACGGCACATACAATTATATGCAGCACATAATACTTGATAATGATAATAGCTGTTTCTGGTTTATGTATTCATTTTACGTTTAATCATTATTTTAGAGTGTACTTCTTCTGCTTATATAAAAAGTTAAGTGTAAAACAGCCTCAGGCAGGTCTCTCAGGAAGTGTTCTAGAAGAAGGCGTTGTTATAGGAGATAACAGCCCCGTGTGTGTCTATGCGCCTTACTGCCCTGAAGACCTTCCAGTGGGACAAGATACGCAGGTGGAAGACAACGACACTGATGTTCCTGACGCTGTGTAGGCCTAGGCTAATGTGTGTGTTTGTGTCTTAGTTTTTCACAAAAAAGTCTAAAAGGTAAAAAGAAAAAAATATTAAAAATGGAAAAAAGCTTATAGAATAAAGATATAGAGAAAGAAAGAGTTTGTGCAGCTGTACATGTTTGTGTTTTAAGCTAAGTATTATTACAAGAATCAAAAAGTTTCATTGAAAAAAGTTTAAAAGTTACATTAAGCTAAGGTAAATTTATTATTGAGGAAAGACAAATGTGTTATAAATATAGTGTAGCCTAGGTGTACAGTGGCTATAAAGTCCACAGGAGTGTGCAGTGATGTCCTAGCCTTCACATTCACTCGCCACTCACTCGCTGATGTGCCCAGAGCCACTTCCGGTCCTGCAAGCTCCATTTGTGTTAAGTGCCCTCTACAGGTGTACCATTCTTAAATCTTTTGTAGTGTATTTTTACTGTACCTTTTCTATATTGAGTTATGTTTAGAGATACAAACGCTTGCCATTGTGTTCCAGTTGTAGCCCCCAACCCAAATCCAGGGCCGCTGAGCTCCGCCACTCCCTGCAATCCATGGAAAAAATTGTCTTCCATGAAATTGGTCCCTGGTGCCAAAAAGGTTGGGGACCATTGGCCTATAGTATTCAGCACAGTAACGTGCCGTACAGATTTGTAGCCTAGGAGCAATAGGTTATACTAAATAGCCTAGGTGTGTAGTAGGCTACACCATCTGGGTTTGTGTAAGTACTCTATGATGTTCTCACAATGATGAAATCACCTAACGATGCATTTCTCCAAACGTATCATTGTCATTAAGCGATGCATGACCATATTTACCTATATAATCAACACTACATTAAAGATAGAGTATATTCCATTGTCCTAGGAATTTCCTTGCATCCCTTTCCAGGAAACTGCCCTCCACTGAGACAAATATTATTTTAATTTTTGTCATTGCAGCTTTAGTTTGCTTGTTCTTGATCCTCATATAGATGGAATCATAATAATGTCCTCCTTGGGCTCTGACTTCTCTTCTGTCACATAAGATTCATCCATATTGCCTCATATGTCAGTAGTGTATTTTATTTCTTGTTTAGTAGTATTCCACTATATGAATATTCTACATTTGTTTCTCCATTCTACTGTGCATAGACATTTGGATTGTTTCCAGTTTGACCTATTATGAAAAAAGCTGCAATGAACTTTGGTGTGTTTGTGTGTGTGTGTGTGTGTGTGTGTGTGTGTGAGAGAGACAGAGAGAGAGAGAGAGAGAGAGAGAGAGGTGGGGTATGGGGGAGAAAGAATGTCCTTGTTTTATTTCTCTTGGGTAAATACCTAAGAGTAGAATACCTGCAAGTACTCGTAGAGTAGGTGTATGTTTAACTTGATAAGAAAGTGACAGATAGTTTTCCAAAAGGTGATATGATTTTGCACTTTCACCAGCAACATATGGAAGCTCCACATCCTTTCCAAATATGAGGTGATGTTGTCAGGTGATGTTTAAATTTTAGCTATTTCAGTGGGTGTGAAGTGGTAACTCATTACAGTTTTATTTGCATATTTCTTATGATCAATGATGTTATATACCTTTTCGTGTGCCTATTTATATATATATTTTTAACTGTCTATTCAAGTTTTCTGTCCATTTTATTTAGGTTGTCTTTTTGCTATTAATTAGTAAAATTTCCTTATATTTTCTAGATTTAAGTCATTTGTCAGTTATATGTATTGTGAATATTTTCTTCAAGTTTGTGCGTTGCCATTCCCTTTTCTAAATATTTTCTTTTGATCAGCAAAGATTTTATATTTTGAAAAAGTCCAATTTATCATTTTTTTTTTGTTCAGTGATTTTTGTGTCCTTTGTAAGAAACTAGTGCATACTTCCAAATCATGAAGACACTCTTTAAGGTGCTCTTCTAGAACTCCTACCATTTTAGCCATTACATTTTGTTCTATGTATGGTGTGAGGAAGAGGTTGAGGTTATTTTTTTCCCAAATGTTTATCCAGTTGTTTCAGTACCATGTTTTAAAGACTTTCCTTACCTCAATGAACTGCATTGCCACCTTTGGAGAAAAAATTAAGTGATTATATATGTGTTGGTTTATTTCTGGATTTTCTGTTCTGTTCTATTGGCCAATTTATCTATTTTTAATGCCAATACCATACTGTCCTGATTACTATTGTTTTATAGTAACTCTTGAAATCAGGTAGGATAGATGCTGTAACTTTGTTCTTCTTTCTCAGGATGATTTTGGCTAGTCCAAGTCCCTTTGCATTCTCTTATACATTATAGAATTAGCTTGTCAGTTTCTTGGAAAAGTATAGTAGGATTTTTATTGGGATTGTGCTGAATAAATACTTCAATTTGGGGGAAAGTGACATTTTATCAATATTGAGTTTTCCAAACCACGAATGTGGTATGCTGCTCCATTTATTTGGATCTTCTCTAATTATTTTCATCAACATTTTGTAAGTTTTTGTGCAGAAACCTTGCACAAATTCTGTTCAATCTATTTCTAAGTGTGTTGTGTTGTGCTATTATAAATGGCATTTTAAGTTTCCATTTTTCAACTATCTGGCTAGCTGTGTAATTTTGGTAAATAACTTAACCTCTCTGAGTTTATTTCTAACCTATAAAATGTGAGTTCATGTTCTTCTTAGAACAAGGCCAAGTATAAATATATACAAATACCTTTCTGAAATGCTCTAAGTATTAAATTGGGTAATGCATAAAAAGAATATAATACAATACTTGGTATATTAGACAGAATTCTTTTGGTTGAAAGTGAAAAAAAAAAACCCCAACAATTCAAATTGCCTTAAGTATTAATAATAGAGGGGATATGTTGGCTCATATAACAGAAAAACCTGGGGGGAGATGGTAGTTGGCTTCAGGCACGGCTAAACCAAAATCCTTCAACAATGTCCTCATAAGTCTCTATTTTCCAAATTCTTAGACCTTTTTTCTTTTCTGTTACCTTCATTCTCCAAAGGCTTTTTTCATGGAATGGGTCTTTGTAGCTGTAGGCTTAAGAACTTTTCAGTTTCTAGTCCAGCAATAAAGAAAAAGCATTTTTCTCAGCTCCCATATTTTGATACACAGTTTACCCATTTGGCCAACCCTGAATTGTGGTCAAGGAATGTGTTTCACTGAGTCACCTGTCCGTCCCTGGAGCTGGGGGGAGAGTTCAGGTCTGCCTAAACCAAATAAAAGAAAAAATTATTGGGTGGGGGAATGGTTCCCCACCAAAATCTAGAGGTTGTTTCGGAAGAAGGAGGAATGGCCCCAGAGAGGCAAACAACACATACCTGTCATACCTTTAACATAGAGGCCACAAAATATGCAGCAGCTATGTCATGCAGATTCTCCTGTGCTTCTGATACTCTGCAGGCATCAGAAACTCTGCCATTTTCTGATGGCTTTTAGTCTACTCCTATTTTCAGGCACTAACATCACCTTAAGCTCCACTTTATAAGTGAAAAAAATTAGGGGTTTGTATTGGGACATAAGAGCCCTTTGACAATCACTTTAGCTCTCCACTTTATCTCTACTGTGCATTTACCTAAAAAAAAAAAATAGTAGATTGGTGGCATAAATACGATTGCCAGTATTGCTGCTCTCCTCCAGCCCCCCTTGGACAAATGCAAGGAATGCTATTTATAGCTATTGTAAACCAGAGTCAAGTTTAGTAGTGCCGCCACACAACCTTTCACTGGAATCAAGCAAGGCCAGCATCGTGAAAGAAGGGATATTCTGTTTGGATGACGCCATATAGAAATATTTTTCCATTTTCTTTTTGTTTTGTTTTGTTTTTACTTCAGAAGAAAATCAGCAATTGGATATTTTACTTTTGTCCAGGACATGCACGAGAAGTATTTGAAATGAAGTTAATGTGAGATTTACCAAATAATTGTTTTCTGACATGTTTTTGTTTTAAGTGGATCCCTTTATTTTCTCACTAAATTCCAAAGCCCTGAATGTGGTAACTAAGACTTTTTGTAATTTGTTCATGTTTATTTCTCTAAAGTCAACTCCCAGGGAGGAATCTCTTCTATGCCTCTTTTACATTCTCTCTCTCTCTCCCTTTTTTCTTTTGGCCTGAAAATCTTTTCCTGCTTCACCTGATTAGCCAGTTGTCTTCTAGGATGGTATACCTTCCTTCATGAAGTCTTCTTAACAAGTTACCCTGGGTTAAATGCCCTATCTGATGCTCCCTTAGCATCCTGGACTTGGCAGTATCACAATGTTTGTCTCAGTGTGATAGGATGATGTGTTTCCTTCACTTGTCTGTGAGTTATTTGAGGGCAAGTTTTGTTTGTTTGTTTTTAGTTTTCTTTCTCTGCCAACAGCTAACATTGTGCCTGGTATAAAGTAAGGAATCAGTAAACATGTTTTTTGAATAAACAATAGAACTTTCTTCTCAAAATACAGAATCTGAGTATGAACATGAACTTGAATGAAGAGGGATAGTGAGAGGATTATATATACCTTTGTTAGTAACCTTTGAAATTTTTTGCATTCTATATGTTAGTATACTTTGAGCATATAATGTCTCTAATAAGCTTGGTAGGCGTGTTCCTACTGAACATTATTAAAAATTGTATTAGTTTGAGAGTTTTATGTATATGTATTACCATATTCCTGGCATGTGCAAGCCCTACAGACTAATAGATAGGGGCTATGTAATAATTTGTGTTTGAAAACTCTAATTCCATTTAGAATAGTATCAAAAAGAATAAAATACTTAAAGATAAATTTAACTAAGGACGTGAAATATCTGTACACTGAAAACTATAAAACACTGAAAGAAATTGAACAAGATGCAAATAAATAAAAAGCTATCCCATGTTCATGGATTGGAAGAATTAATATTATTAAAATGTCTACTACCCAAAGCAACCTACAAATTCAATACAATTGCTATAAAATTGTAATGACATTCTTCACAGAAATAGAAAAAAATTTCCTAAATTCATATGGAATCACAAAGACTCTGAATACTTAAAGCAATCTTTAGAAAAAAGAAGAAACCCAGAGGCATCACGCTACCTGATTTCAAAGTATATTACAAAGCTATAGTAATCAAAATAGTTATCATACCAACATAAAAACTGATACATAGACCAATGGAACAGAATAGAGAGCCCAGAAATAAATCTATGCATATACAGTCAACTGATTTTTGGCAAAGGCACCAAGAATACACAAAGGAGAAAGGATATTCTCTTCAATAAGTTGTGTTGGAAAATCTGGATATCCATCTGCAAAAGAATGAAATTGGAGCCTTATCTTACACTGTACCACAAAAATCAACTCAAAATGGACTAAACACTTAAATGTACAATCTGAAACTATGAGAATCCTAGAAAAAAACACAGGAGAAAACTCCTTGGCACTAGTCTTGGCAATGATTTTTTGGACGTGACACCAAAGTCACAGTCAGCAAAAGCCAGTGGGACCACATCAGACTAAAAGCCTCTTCATAGCAAAGGAAACAATCAACAAAATGAAAAGGCAACCTATGAAATGGGAGAAAATATTTGCAAACCATATATCTGCTAAGGGGTTAGTGTCCAAAACATATAAGGAACTCATACAACTCAATAGTAAAAACAAAACAAAGCAAAACAAAACAAACAAAAAATCAGACAGATAACCTGATTTAAAAATGGGCAAAGGACCTAAACAGATATTTTTTAAACGAAGACATACAAGGGGCCTGCAGGTATGTGGAAGAGTGCTCAATATCACTAATCATCAGGAATATGCAATGAAAATCACAATGAGCTATCACTTTACACCTGTTAGAATGGCCGTTATCAAAAAGACAAAGATAACAAGTGTTGGCCAGGGTGCAGAGATAAGGGAACCTCTGCACAGGTTGGTGGGATTGTAAATTGATACAGCTATTATGGAAAACCTATGGTCATTCTCCAAACAAATAAAATAAATCTTGAATTACTTTATGTTCCAGTGATCCCACTTTTGGGTATATACCCAAAGGAAATAAAATTAGTATCTCAAGGAGATATCTGTACTCCCATGTTTATTGCAGCATTATCCACGATAGGCAAGATATGAAATCAACCTAATGTCTGTCAACAGAAACTAGAAAAAAGAAAACTTTGCAGCTTATAACACAAATTCATTTTATTACACTCCATCTAATGAGAGGTATATTTCAAACAATTGTAGGACTAGGCCGGGTGCAGTGGCTCATGCCTGTAATCCTAGCACTCTGGAAGGCTGAGGTGGGTGGATCGCTCAAGGTCAGGAGTTTGAAACCAGCCTGAGCAAGAGTGAGACCCTGTCTCTACTAAAAATAGAAAGAAATTAATTGACCAACTAAAAATATATAGAAAAAATTAGCTGGGCATGGTGGTGCATGCCTGTAGTCCCAGCTACTTGGGAGGCTGAGACAGAAGGATCACCTGAGCCCAGGAGTTTGAGGTTGCTGTGAGCTAGTCTGACACCACGACACTCAAGCCAGGGCAACAGAGTGAGACTCTATCTCAAAAAAAACCCCAGAATTTTAAATAATATATAATACACAAACTGGGCTACTTTGCATTCATTTCTTTGAAGGAGTAGTTATTACTAGTAGGACTTATGATTTCTGACATTTTGTTTTGATTGAGATCATGGGCCAGTTTCAAACAGCACTCACAAAGGCTGCCTGTTTGAATATCTTGAGGGACACATGCATTGTTATGAATTGTGTGAAATTTGATAAAACTCCTTTTTGCCTATCTGCATGCTATTCATGCCTGTGCCTTTTACTCAGTTGGCAGAACTGAGTAAAACTCAAAGGCAGAACCTGTTTCTGATTTATCACCATTGTTCCCAATGCCTAGCACAGTGCCTGATATACAGAATGGACTCCATAAATGCTTATTGAAATATTATAGAATGAGCTATTTCAGAAATATTCTGGGAAGAGAACCAATGTTTACTTATTCAGTGCCATCCACATTCAACATATTATCTCATTTAAGGCTCACAGCAATCTCATGAAGCTCATCTATGAAGGTGAAGGTATTACCCATCACCCTTGTGGAGCTGAGGATTTTGAAGTACAGAGAGGTGACTTGTCAAGGATGAATCATCTCCATCAGATCCTAGTACAGTAAGAGTACCTGTCTCACTGAGCTGCTGTATAAATTAAATGAGTTAATACACGGAAAGTACCCAGTCTGTACCTGGAACATAACAAGCAATATAGACATCTTTGTTGTTCTTATTACTTTGATGTTTCTCAGAGTAGATGATAAAGGAATGTTTATTGATTTTTTTCTTATATCACACTTAATACAAATGACATTGTTATTTAAAAAAGAACCAAAGAAAAAAAATCCTAACTTTTAGAAGAGTTGTTTCATGACGTGTTTAGTACAATAAGTTAAAATATTTTCTTAAGATTTAGTTTAGCTTAACCCAGACGACCATTAGGTCTTAGGTGGGTAGTTCATGTATAGTTAATATCTACATATTATGCTTTCTTCCAGCCTAGAGTTGGGAATATTTGTGCTTATTGCCCCTGTTGGATTTCATGGGAATTTGCCCAGTTTCTATGGTAGACTTTGTCCAACACTGAATAGAGGTAGAGTTTTACATGAGCCTCTTTCAGGTCTATTACTCTGCCAACTCAGTATCCTGAATTCCCTTCAAAGTCTGTAACCATAATGTCAATTGAAAACAGAACAGGTGGGAGGCTGGTGAAGGTGAAAGCCCTTACCTGCAGGGTCTTAAAATGCATGTAAATGGTTTTGACCTTCCAAGGCTGTCCTCAAAGCATTGAGAAACTTTGGAGTGTTTTTGGTAGAGTCAATGAAAACTTGAACTTTATTCCATCACCTGAGGCTTGACATTTGTCCAGCCACCTGAAATGCAAAACAGTTTTCTACACTCCCTCCCCTTATTTCAGATATGACCTCTGAGATTTGTTTCTGTTTTCTTGGTATTTAATTCAGACTCCCCAGGTGTGCCTTTAGAGATAAGGGAAACTAAGTGTTTTATTAATTTGAATTGAGTTTCTGGATGAGCCTGAACTTCTTACACAGAGTGCAGAAGCGTGTTTGGTGGCAACTTTTTCCACTTTCTAGAACTTTGGGAGAGTTGGAGAGACTTGAGCCAGTTTTCCTGGTCCCCACAGTTAGAGTCTCTGGTCACACCCAGAGGTAGATAGAAACTGAGTTATATCAGGGATGGGACCTCCCTCCCACCTGGCTGGGAGTTGCCTCTGATCAACTCTTCTCCCAAGATTGCATCCTGCCATGACCTCACAAATTTTTCTTGTCTCTATGTAAATTGCTATCTTTTCAGAAGGCGCATGACAGCCTCCGTTTGCTCAGGCCTCCATTTGTACAGAAGCTGTTATTACGGAATAAGTTTAATGGGTCGTGAATTTCGTGGAGAAGGGGAGGGTCTCTTGATGACTTTGTATGTACCAGCCATGGACCTATTGGCTCCACAAGGAGTGCATTAGGCTAAATATTTTTAGCCCATTGACTCTGGAGGTAACAACCCTAAATGCTTCATTAAATTTTCATGGGTGAGTGATAGAAGCTA